>CM028131.1:1688195000-1688943067 GCA_016271365.2 Neoceratodus forsteri
GTCTAACATGTTTAAATATAAGAAAAATAGCAGGACAAGAGGACACAGCATGAGATTAGGGGGGCGATTAAGGGGGAATCGAGAAATTCTTTTCACAGAAAGGGTGGTGGATGCATGGAATGGCTCACCACAAGAAGTGGTGGCTATGAATACAGTGCAGGGCTTCAAACAGGCATGGGATAGGCATAAGGGAGCAATACAAATGACTATGAATAGATGGGCCACTGACAGAGCAAAGGCCGATGGCACATTTATAAGGTAGAAAGAAATGGGCAGACTGGATGGGCCTTGCAGTCCTTATCTGCGTCAACTTCTATGTTTCTATGTTTCTATGTTTCTATCTCAGGCCAGTTCAGTTAGATTTTCTCAAAGCATGATCGACCCAGCAAAGCCAGGTAGTCATTTACCATGAACAATGGCAATTTTACAGATTGTCCATGAAGTTCCACATGGACATCAATGGTGCCATGATCCATACAGATTCCCTGTGTAGGTCTTCAGAACGACCTCCATTTTCCACAGTGGCAAATGTTGCAGTTTTTCTCGATATACAGCATCAGACACCAGTGATTCAGCAATTCCTGTATCCTCCATCTGCAGTGGCTTCCCTTCCAGCAGGGTCACCCAGTAGCCCCTGTGGAATGCCAGTCATAGCTAAAATTTATATCGGTGTCTCCTCTTCGGACCGACTTTCACTCTTCATATTCTGACCCTGTTGTACAGAATGCAGATTCAGTTTCTTTTTCCACCACCCAATTGGTCTCTTTCGATCAGATTTATCTTTCCAATATGGCTTATCTTTTCATATACTGCATCTGTCATATTTTTTGCAAGCCACGTGCAATGTGTCCTCTTTCTTACAATTATGGCATATCAGGTTTTCTTAACATTCATATTCAAAATGACCAGCCTGTCTTGCAGCATCTTAGCATGTTGCCAAAATCACAGTGCTCAGCCAGCCTTTTTAACACTGCCACAAATTGGGAAACTGTTTCTCCTTCTTCTTGGTTCCATTTATGAAAGTAAAACCTCTTTCACGATCTCTAATGGCTTTGGGGAGAAGTGTGTTTATGTCGTGCACTATCTCTGCATACGATTTCGTGCCAGGTTTATTAGGATGGGCAAGAGGTCATTCTACTAAAAGCAAAAACTGCGTGGCCACCAATGCCGCAAGCAAAGGGCTTGTGCTGCAATATCATTGGGTAAAACACCGACCCAACACAAGTAGCAGACATCTTTTTAAAACAATAGGCTTCTTTATGTTTTTACAGAGGCATTCCCCAGAATGATTATAACAAACTCCCAGGGAGGGTGGACTTCAACAATTGGGAGTAACTTGGGAGGGAAGTTTCTTTTAAAAAAATAAAAGCCACAAAAAGTTGCAGCATAGGGAGACCTGGTAGGAACGAACCACGGTCCCAGGTCTCTGTTTCCCATGTGCTGGTGTCTTAGCCATTCCACCACAGCAGCGGCTTGACCAGCACCTCAGTACACAACAACTGATACTTCCTCATTTCAGTGTAAAGTGACGGGTAGCAGTAATTCCCAACCGCTGTTGCTATCCCTGTTGCTGTGATTCAAGGTGCGCTATATACAGCACAGTTAATACCATGCTGTCTTTCTTGCACAGTATTGACTCAGTACCATAAGGCTGCACCAGACTAGCAATAAATTGAAGATTTTCCACCCATCACACTCAGAAAAATAGCTACCTTCTTACTCTGTAACATCATTTGCAGTCACTAAATGATCAAACCACTCTATATGACTGTTCCAAAGCTCTGTAGTTTATTTATTTGATTTTCGGAGATACACCTTGAGCAGCAAGTGCTCTTTTACAAAGGTTCCACATCAGTTACATTACATTGCATATAGGCATATAGTCAAGCTCAGGGAGTTTGCAGCTTGGTCAGACAATAATATTCAAGAGACAAGGACAGTTTCAGTGATGGCCCAGATAGGGCCTAGTCTGAGTACATATGCTATCGCAGTTAGTAGAAACATTGACAATTGATACATTATGGGGATATATTATTAGCCCAAGTGGGGCTTGGTCTATGAGGCAGCAGGGTTTTAAGGCTTTACTGTTCAAAAGGTCCCATAGGTCCTGTTATCATAACCATTTTGCACTTTAAATTCAGTTATTCAATATTTCCACTGATAAATCAATCTTTTCTGGAAAGTTTGGCTGGCACACAAGGTTACTATGCTCTCCCTTTCCGAATTTTCACACAAACTGAGGGCCTAACCAGTGGCTTGCTTTCACTTTATTTTGGCATAAAACAGTCGTAAACAACCATTAAAGATAACTCTTACTTTGATATCTTTGAAGCAGTGGATTGCAGAGGTTCACTATCCTTGTTGCCAGTTTGGTGTGTATGCAGCTGCGGGAAGCACTTTTATTCGGTTCTCACAAAGGAACTCGGACAAGCAGCTTGCAATCAAACACCATCTTTATTTCATCTTCCTCTAGAACATATCACATGACACAGTAATACAAGTCAATGACACACTGAAGGCACTAGAGGGCACACAAACACCATGCATAACAGCCACTAATCTCATTGAATGCAGAGAAAGCATTTGAAAGGGTCAATTGGCTACTTTTTCAAAAATCTGTGCAGTCCTTTTGGTGTGGACCCACATCCCTACATATATTTCAACTTATACACAGCTCCTGAAGCCACAATAAAGATTAATGGCATGCTGATGGCCAGATTTCCCTCTCATGAGGGCACCCAGCAGGGATGCCCCACTCTTGTTGCTTCTTTTGCCCTTAGTTTAGAACCACTGCCAGTTGCAGTTCAACAATACACAGATATCAAAGGTGTTGTGGTGGGAAGTGAGAAGAAATCTTCTTTTTATGCAGATGGCTCCATTTTCTTTAACTCTGAACTCAGACCTCTGTTCCAGCATTGGTCTCAATTCTTAATATATAGTGGACTCCATCAGGTTATAAAATCAAGTATTCCAAATCAGAAGCAGATGACATTTTTGAATAGTAGTGCTTGGGAAGGAAATTGAGGATGTTTGGTAGCAGATTATTTGACAAGAATAGCAGTGCTTGGAAGGAGATTGAGGATATCTGGTAGCAGATTGTTTGGCATTGTTATGGTAACAAAAATAATAGAGACATGCTAGAACTGGTGCCACTCTGATATACTGTTATATGTTCATTGGCAGTGTGTGTCCTGCTGAGACCACCCACCCACCAGCCTGAAAAACAGCATGGTATAAAAAAAAAAAGTTACATTAGAGATGTTTCTTCTGTCCCGTGATAGCTGGTGGTTCCACTTTAACATGTTGTCTGTTGCTGCTCTTTCTTAGTCAGTGTCCTGCTGCTGCGAGTCCTCCAACTAGAAAAAAACACAACTGAGAATATGTATGAACTCACTGTTACATTATCAGCAGTCTCCCTTGCCTCACAATTTAAGCAATCTCAGTTCCTTTGCAGCTCCCACCAAGAGCAGAGACTTTTTTAAATGGAGTTTCAGCTGGCTGCTGCCTGACTCCTGCTTATACAGGCTCCTGCCACCTTTGTGGAGCTGGGCCATTTAATCATCTTCAGTTGCTTGATTCACTGTGTCCCATGCTGCGCCCACCCCACCCCCACAGAGGAAAACTGCTGTTTCTTTTAATATGATCCTCTGTCACCATTATATGGAGGTAACATTCTCTCTTTTCTTTTAAATAATTTCAGTTAGGATGGGAGTGTACTTACTGTAGAAACTGATCATGTGGCATTAGGCGTTGCTATGTAGACTGGTAGGGCTTGAAAGTAAACAATATTTTTTAGAACTGAGGCCACAGAGTTTATTTTGAGCTGTGGGGAAGTGTTGTATTTAATGTAAATGGTAGGAAATATTTCAGAATGTGTACTGAATTAGGAGTATTAGTTTGTTTCTTTTTATAGAGTGAAATCATTATGTTCAATATGTTTACATTCTGGTAGTAGTAAAGGTAAGATCTTCAAGATGGTGGCTATCGGTTTTATTTCTGTTTGGGTGCGTAGTGATATTGTTCAGTGTAAGTCATTTTTGTGGGAGCAAAATAAGGTTCAGCAGCTGACCATGCGTTTATACAGATTTAATGTATGGACAGCTGATGTCTCTTGGCCAATTACATTTTCAGATTTTTCTTGTCATTTTATGAATAATAATAATGTAGCAGCTGCATCTGGCGCCCACAATAAACAAAGTGTGGGCATCCCATCAACGACTGTATGGTGCTGGCACCGACTGTTCTTTTGTTTATTTAAAATAAATGCGTGTGTGGCATGAGGAGGTTGGGAAGAACTGGCATGCCTTCCACAACCTCACAATCTTAGGAAAATCCAGAGGATACTCAGGAGGGGCCTCTAGAGAAGAGCTACTGGGGAAGCGCCATTGGAGAAGGGCTTGTGGAGGATTGTGTGATAACAGATGGACCAGACACCGAACTTCAAGTTCAACACACAATCTCTGTGTGATGTTTATTCAAAATACAGGAAATAAGCTTCAGCAATGTCACATTCCTTCTTCAGTACATCAGCTTGCAGCAACAGACTATGTATGTCCTTTCTCTGCACTTAGCCATTACTTACTGACACTGATCTCTGATCTAAAAATGTTTTAGTGAAAACTCTTCATCCCTATGTGGGCCTTGTTTGCTTGGGTAGTGGGGGCTCAAAAGAAAAACAAAACAAAACAAGCCATAGACAAAGAACCTCAATGCAGAATCACTGAAAAGGGTTACCCCAAAGGGCATTGGCAACAAATCAAGTTTAAAAGAAATACAATATCATACATACTTCCATAATGCAAAGCATTGCAGGATATATGAAAATCACCATGAAATTTCAGACTTGTTCAGTTTACAGAAATTTACATGCATTTTAAATAGCACAACTAACTTAATTCTATAATAGTCACCTAGTACTTTCTACCATTATCAAAATCACCTAGTACCATGGTATTTCAACATTTACAGGTTTCATAAACATAAGGTATATACATCAAGGTATTTTTGATATAGTGCTATTTCATACTAAATCCAACAATGATGAACACAACCTGTTTTACATATGTTTGGAGGTCACCACAATAACCTCCCTGTATGGCGACCTGAGAGGAAAAGGAAAATTAAAGAGGGCATGATAGCATAGTCAAGAAAGAGAAGGGGGACCCATGATGTAGCCAACCTATGGACTAGAAATTATAAAGGATAGATCAGGCTAAGAAATAGAAGAACTGTTGCAACAGATTTAGGGAAAGGTTGGTCCTCAAGAGTGGCAGGAGCTCCTGTCAAAGGGCTCCTGGAGAAGGAGCTTGATGGAGAAGAGTTCTGAAAAAGGAACTCACTGGAGAAGAGCTACTGGAGAAGAGCTCTCTGGAGAAGGGTTCCGGGAAAAGGAGCTAGCTGGACAACAACTCCTGGAGAAGGAGCTTGCTGGAGAAGGGCTCCTGGAGAAGGAGTTCAGAATGAGAATTGAATAAGGGTTCAGGAGGAACCATAATGAAGAATCCCAGTAAGGAAAAGTTTGGAACCTGCAGGGGCAGCTGGGAGAGCCCTGCCAGCCTGGTAGCCTTCCTTTCTTAAGGGGCTTAAGAGCTGCATCCCTCAGGTTTGGCAGTTGACTGTGGTGTTCAGTAGCAGGGAGACTGGTGAAGATAGACAGCCTCCTCAAACCCTCACTGAGGTACCTGTTTGGAGACTTGGCTAGCAGGTCAGCTAACAGCGTAGCACTTTGGGTGATTCAGCTAGCAGGTTGGCTAGCAGTGGAGCATCTTGGGAGACTCAGCTAGCAGGACAGCTAGTGGCGGAGCACCTTGGGAGACTCAGCTAGCAGGGTGGCTTGTGGTGGAGCACCTTGGGATACTCAGCTATCAGGTCAGCTAATGGAGAAGCACCCTTGGGACACTCAGCTAGCAGGTTGGCTGACAGCGAAGCACCCACTGGAAACTCAGCTAGAAGGGTGGCTAGCAGCGGCACCTTTGGGACACTCGACTAGCAGGGTGGCTAGCAGCACAGCAACTTGGGACACTTGGCTGTAGTAAGGTGGCTAGCAGCAGTCCTCAGCTTCAAAGGGCCTTATCTTTGCAATTCTTGTAGCAGTCCTTGGGAGGTTTGGCACCGGGAGGGAGCCTGGGGTGGTCTATGATAAGTTATTTTTCTAAAGTTACAGTGATAAGCCTTGTACAGTGATTTTTATTGCTAAGGTTACAGTGATAAGCCTTTACAGTAATGTTATTGCTAAGGTCATAGTGATAAGCCATTTACAGTGATTTTGCTGCTAAGGTTACAGTGATAAGCCCTTACAGTGATTTTATTGCTAAGGTTACAGTGATAAGCACTTCACAGTAATGTTATTGCTAAGGCCATAGTGATAAGCCATTTACAGTGATTTTATTGCTAAGGTTACAGTGATAAGCCCTTTACAGTGATTTTGCTGCTAAGGTTACAGTGATAAGCCCCTTACAGTGATTTTATTGCTAAGGTTACAGTGATAAGCCATTTACAGTAATGTTATTGCTAAGGTCACAGTGATAAGCCCTTTGCAGTGATTGTGCTGCTCAGGTTACAGTGATAAGCCCTTACAGTTATTTTGTAGCTACGTTACAGTGACAAGCCCTTTACAGTGATTTTGTTGCTAAGGTTACAGTGATACAGAGAATAATCAATGCCATCCCGCCGGTAACAAGCTGGTTACTGTGTCGATGGTTGCCGTGGTGGCCTCATTAACCTCGAGGCGAAGCTTCAGATTAAGTCACCACAGCAACCACAAAACCAGGTAGCCCAGCTTGTTACCCGATGGGAAACGGCATTGATTGTTTTTTATAGCATATTCTGGAACGCGGTTACCAGACAGTTTTCCTTAGAAAATAAATGTGAGCTGTCCGACATTTCTTTAGCTAGGACAGGTGCTGCCAGTTTACAGATCAGATTTTTTAAAGAGTCAGGCTGCATGCAACTATAGTTCTAAGCCGTTGCTGCACTAGCTTGTATCTAGTGCAGCATAACGCTAGAAACAGACGATTGCAGTGCAGCATAACAGCGTTTAGAAACGCTTAGATTTTATGGATAACCACGTTCCAAAATACACTATAAGCCCTTTACAGTGATTTTGCTGCTATGTTTACAGTGACAAGCCCTTTACAGTGATTTAGTTGCTAAGGTTGCAGTGATAAGCCCTTTACAGGGATAGACTTGTCCACAGTGAAAATTCTGTATTGCTGTACCATTTCCTCTAATAGTAAAGGCTATTTATTTCACTAAATGATGTGTGTGAATGGGTATTTTTAACAGATCTTGGTGCCCTTTTAGTCTATTTCTCTGGGTGGTGGCAGTAGTATCTTTTCGGGGAACTGTGCTTTCCCCTTATTAAAGCACTTTTCATTCCTGCCAGTGGCTGACTCCGCGCAAACTTTGGGCATCCAGCTGTTGGGCCAAACAACCCGACATTGTCCCTCAGTTAGTTTGAGTCTCCACCTTTGGTTGAGGGTGGCGCCAAGGAACCCTCTTGGTGATGTTAGCAGACAGGTATATACAGGCAGATGTGTTGGTAAAATAAGTTTGTTACAATAGTTTCATTCAAGAGAACTATCACAGAAATCCAATTGAAATGAATAGGAACTGGCTGTGATATATCTGGATATCCTGCATCATTTCAGTGGCTACCACTGTATATGAAAAGTCTGATCAGTCAGACTGACTCACTCCGATCCAAAATAACCCTCAAAACTTCAGACAAAAAGTAAGGTATGTTTTTCAGATTAATAGCAGCAGGTAGACCAAAGTATAAATATATTGCCCCTCTGTTTTTGCTTTTAGAAATGGTTCCTCGGCTATAGCCCAGCTCAGATGCATAATTGGCTCCTGATTTTAATCCATTACACAACTGGAGCGACTTAAAGCAAAGAGAGGCTAAAGTGATTTGCTCAAACAGGAATTTAGTGGCTTTGAAAATATTTGAATATTCTTTATCTTCTCCTCCTACAGTTATCAACTCACAAGTCCCCAATGTTTTGTGGAGTCTCTCAACCTAATCATGGTTGGTAGTTCTAAAAGGCTGTCATTTTCAATAATATATACTTGATAATAATATACCTACATTCATTTATTTTATCATGGTAGTAAAAGACCTCCATACCCTTAGTTGTGTTTTATGTTTTCTTACTAGTTGTGTTCTCTGGTTATTGTCACTGTAATGCAAGTAGAGCTGTGTGGAATGGGAGAATTCAGAAACTATGGAATTTCAATGAAATTGCAAAATTCCATGACATTTTGCAGGATTTCATTGGAATTGTGCTGAATTTTAAAAATTTGTAATTTGGTATAACTCAACCACCGTTCAAGCTAGGGATTATACTCTTTCAGAAAGTGACCACTAACATGCAAAATATCATGAAATTGGGATGGATAGTTTCAAAATTATAGGTGCTCAAACGTTGTCATTTTATTGTTTGTGTGAAATTTCATTAACATTTTATCTGCATATACCTTAACTGTCTATTGGGTCAGGGATCTTAAATTTGGCATGATTTCTTGATGATAGGTGTCCTAACAATGTGCCAGATTTCATTACAATATGATGCATTGTCTCAAAATTATATGTGTTCAAATTCTGTTGTTTTAATTTTTTTCAGGCAATTTCATGACAAAATGTTATCTGCATATAACTCAGGCACCTTTGGAGCTAGGCTGTGTAAATTAGTAGGAATACATTTTTGTAATGCTTATAGAATGATTTAAATATGGACAGACTTAGATACAATATTTTTAAATTACAAAGGTTCAAGACTTTACTAAGAAAATATTTGCAAACCTTATGAAAACTATCAAAATGTGAATGTTTGCACTTCTCTGCTCTTGCATGCATAGAGTAAACATTTGACATGCATATCCATAGTCATTGTATCCTGGTGTCTAACACAACTGGATAAATTGGTTAAGCAGTTTCAATTTTGCAGAAGAAAAAAATGATTAGTACCATTTTCTCACATATTTATTATAGCATGTACAGTAGATGAAGCATCCAGAATTTTTATTTGTGGAATTTAACATTAGCAATGCACATATCACTATTTCATTTTGATAAGCTGGGCTGATCTTTTTGCAGTCCTGCTGTTCCTCTATGGTGACTATTCCCCCTTCTCTTTTGGCATAGTCATATTGATTCAGTAGAACTACTGATCCACTGATATCCTCTTTGTTCATTACGGACAAACTCCCTTAAAACATGAGTCACCTACTCCTTTTCTATTGACCTACCCTGTTGGAATAGCCAGAATTCTTTCTTCCTGCTGCCCAAGACATTGTCTTCCCTCACTATGTTTTTTGAGTACCTCTAAGTCCTAGACTTGCATATACACCAGGCTCCCCAGATCATACATTTACTGGATGGGATCATTAAATATCCTACATTCAGGTTGGAATTGTTGATACTCTGTGCTTTCTTGCTGCAACCTGGGGTCTACCACTGTTGTGCTACCCAGTTCAGCTGTCCATTTCTTGGTGAAACTGTGCATCTAACTCCATAACCTGGTGACCCCTGTGCTACCTGCCTCTGATACTATCCTCTAATTAAAATTCCTCAGGAATAAGGCTGAGTGAAATTATAAAATTCCAGTTTTATGTAAATGTTCATGAAATTCTACAATTTTCACAAAGACTCATGGGATTTGACTTTAAGTACACATGTTATTTTGTAATTTCTTGCAGCAAGCAATTAATAAAATTAGCACACACAGTCTCCTTGAAAGGTCTAAGAACCTAACAAATTTAATGGTATTGCATTCTCTAGTTTTAAAGTTTCAGGGGTTTATAAATTTGTAGTTTACATTCTTGCAAAATTAAATTTTTATATGTTGTGAAAGTTTGACTACTTTTAATTAAATCCCATTTAAAGCTGCAAATAAGAACTGTTTCAACTCTGGTTAAATTTGGATATGTAGTTCTAAAATAAGAGGAACTGAAATTTAAATTTTTGGCAACATGGTAGGCAGGCTATAACTGAATCCCATTTAAGGCTAAGCTGAAACTATGTGCATATACAAATGTAGATATAACCCATATACCTGCTAATTTATGTAATATTTCAATGAATACTATCAAAATTATACTAAAATTACAGAAATCAAATTTTGAGAAAACTATTTGGCTACCTATAACTCAGCTCTCATTGAAACTTGAGAATTAAAACATGGTGAATATGAATTCTAGCTGCTTCTCTAAATCCTGATATTGTGGAGAAATTTGGAAAATAAATTTTAAAATTTTCTTAAAATAACTGAAAATTAAATTTTGATTGAATTTTGACCACCCATAACTCCACCTCCTTTCAATCTACAGCTCTGCAGTTTGGTATAGTTTTGTACACTGTTGGGTACTATTTATTTTCCAAATCTGGTGTTACTTGGATATGTACATTTAAACTTATAGTGAGTAACTTGAAATTAAAAATTTTACTTGTATGGAATTTTCATTCCATAAAATTCTAAGAATCGGAATGGTCATCCCATGGGCATTCCATGGGCAGAATTTTATATTCTGCATACCCTAAATGCAAGAAATGAATATAACATTCAGTAGCATAGAGACAGAAATATATTATTTATTGCAGCAAAACACCACTTGGCCGACCTAGTCTGCCCAGATGGTCACTACCTAGTCTGTCTCTGCAACCCTAAGTGGCCTCTGGCACCCCTCCTCCTCCTGCATATTTACTAATATTCCTCAATGTTTATCCCAAGCATGCTTGACACCTCTGCTGTCTTTTCTTCCACCACCTCTGCTGGCAGGCTGCTGAAGGTGTCCACTGTCCACTACTCTTTCAGTGAACTAGTACTTCCTCCATTCCTCCCAACTGCCCCCAGCTTCATTGCATGCCCACTGGTCCTAGTGCTCTTTCTTATTTGAGAAAGACTCCCTCCTGCACACTGTTGACACCTGTGAGGTACTTGTAGATCTATCATGTCTCCTCTTGCTCTCTTCTCTTCCAGGGTATACATGTTGAGACTCCACAGTCTCTCCTCATAGGGCTTTAATGTAACTCCAGCACCATTTTAGTTGCCCTATCTGGACGGTGTACCATTAGGATGGCAACTGAATTATGTTGCTGCAATTACAGTGCCGGAATAAGAGCGACATCAAAATGGACAGTCTTGATTATAGATCGCCCCTCACTCCTGTTGCCATTTGCCCTAACACAGTTTCCACCTCCTCTGTGGCTTGCCCACCCAAGAAAGTTATGTTTAGTTTGGGGGTGCAGTGGTGAGTCAATTTTTCTGGGAGAAAGCTTTGGTGCTGTAATTCCTGGGAAATGTAATGCCTAGTGCTTTAATGTCGGGTGACATGTTCCCGGCACAGTAATCAGGTCGGCAGCATGTTTTTGCCACATCATGGTGAACCCCTCTGGACTGCCTCTACCCTGTCTATGGTTGATTTTGCCTTCAAGTGGTGTTTCCTTCGAGAGAGAAGGTCATTCACACCATCCTGACAAACTGCCTAGAAATCCAAAGGTTTGTGTGTACCATTAGATTTGTTCTTTATTACTTGCCAGCAGTATTTTAAAATGTTTATCGAACTTTTGAACCAACTTTCATAGTGTAGACTGTCATACTTGTTGGAATGTGACAAGTGATATATTTCTTGATGAATGCTAGCACTTCTGTGTTTCATCTCACCTATGGCTGTGCATCTGGTCCACAATAACATATGGATACGAGAGGACCCTGTGCTTGATATTCCATCTCCAAAAGTACGTTCAACAAGAGATGGATTGTCCTTTGACAAGATGAAAGTCAGAATGTCGGAACCATTGTGAACAAGTTCAGACAGACACAGATCAAGGAACACATTTCTGAGAGTCGTGAATGAGCCATCGACATCGAATTTGCTCACTTCAACAGTTCAATTAGCTTGTCCCAGGCATATTCAACAACCATGTGACAAACCATGTGGTTGTACCATGTTTTGCAGCATTGTCATCACTTCAGAGTTCTGTGATACCAATATTCTGGTACTCAAGACTTGAAAGAATAGAATATAGATCTTTTAGACATTTTCATCTTTCTGTTTAATTTCTAGAAATTGAGTATTGTTTTTCCATCCAGTGGACTTGTGAGACGGTAGTATGTGCAATGACACAGACAGAATGCTAAGTTCACTCTCCCAGAGGAGATGAAACAGGTACTGTAGTTACATCTGAATTTGCCATCTTTACTGAGTACACAGTGTGGTGTTGCATTCACATCCTTTGACTCTCATCATCTAGGCGTGCACCGACCTTTGAGAATAGTCTGAAAACAGCATGCTTTGTGAGTGGCTCCCAAATGCTGACAGGCTCACCTTCATTTGTTTCATTTGATAGAGACTGTGTTGTCTCCATTGACTCTACTACACAGTGGGTGAATTGTACTGTTCATACATTGTCACTTGTCTGTCCACTGACCTTCTCAATGATTGGTTTAGTTTTTTTAATAGATCATGTTACAGAGACTGGCCATCTGATCTATGTCAAAGTTTTGAATAAAAGGATTGTTGTCTTTAAATAAGTAAGAGCATGTTTCACCTTGTGTTTTTGGAAACATCTGCTAGATGACCTTGGACTTGTTGGAATACCATTTATAATCAAATTATTTTTCTGTTGAAATTGCATCCATTTTCCTAGAGGAAGTGGTAGATACATCACGGAACCCTTTAGAGATCTAATGTTCTTTTCGGAATATTCTGTCTTTGTGTTCAAGTAGAATGGTTTTGAATGGTTTCATTGTTGAATTAGAATGCTCAACATATTCAATGTTGAAATCACTTGTAACATGTGTTCCTGTTGTTTGGATGTGATCTTGAAAATGTTAGACTTCAGTTTGGAGAAACAGTGCTTATATTAGAATGGTGTTTTAACTGAAACAGATTTACTGTAAGTAGGAAAATGCAAAAGACGAACCACATGTCATTGTATGGTATAAGGTCGAGGTTCACTGTGACTGTTTGTTTAGTCAACATTCACATGATGCGATACAGAGTCAAACTTGAGACTTTGCAGTCAAATTTTCATTATTTGACATGTCTCAGTATGTCGTTTCTACACGAAACAGATGTTTGTGTGAAGTGTTTAACTTAGAATTTGTTGTGTTGGTACAGAAGCACATGTTGCAGTTTTTGAGAAATGTGATGGCACCCTGCATGTCACCTGACTGCACAAGTCATTTAAAGAAGTGGGATTTTACTATCATGTTTCATATACTTGCATAGAAAGTTTTGCGTTTCGTTTGATGTACTCCAAGCAAAAGATGTTGTGAAAATATCATCGCAACCCACTATCATGTGCCAGTAAGTGACCCATTAGTCCAGTACGTGGATGAATTAATGGTCAATTTTAAACAGTTTATATCTTCTTTGTGATCTGTTATCAAATAGGTTGACAACTGTTAAACATTTTCAAATGACGATTGCCTATGGTTGTAGGTCTCATCATACGTTCAGCGAGATAGTGCTATTTATTGAGACTGTATAATCACGTCATCATCTGTATCCATTGCAGGTCACTGCACAGATATTGATGACATTTATCAGTTTGTTAACTAATAATGGTGAACTTAGGAAACCTTTTTCTGGGAATAACAGATTCTTCCAGAAATATGCTCTGAGTGCTGCGTAGGTATCCAGGACCTGTGAAAACATCATGCAGAAATTGTGATGTCAAAGAAGGATACTGTTTTAGCCTTTTTATGCTATACACAACCTTCCTGGAATTGTTCAAGCACATGAGACATCTTACTCCACAAGCTTGCCAGAACACTGCTCTGTTAACAAAAGCATACTTTGAATGCAACTTCATCAAAGACAGATGACTCTTTGTCTTTTTGCGTGATGTCTCATCACAGCAACAATAAGTCTGTCAATCTTAGCTTTACTTGTTAGTAATCAGAAATACTTTTGCTTTCTCAGTTGCAAATCACCAGGTGTGAGTCTACGGCAATGTTTGGGAGGTTTGTTGTGGTTGCTAGTCAATAGTTGTGTTCCATCAGAGAGATCTGTACAACTGTTGTAAAGGTAAGCATTTTTACTTGCTCTTGAGTAAGTATGTGCTTTTGATGTAGTGAGTTGTTGTAGGGCTCACTGTTGCAGAGGTCTGTCTCTGTTCATATTGTGATGTAACATTTGTGTTTTCTTTATTGCCCTTATACAACAGTGAAGTACTATGGATACCTGTCCTTCCCCATACATCTACGCCTGTATTTATTTGGCATGTTTTTGATATGATAGTTCACAGTGGCAGTCAGCAGTCCTACAGAAGTATCAGGCACCTGTATGAAAGACAGAGAAAAGAAATGTTACTATATGCCTCTGTTCATGCTCTTCTAACATTGTGCATTGAACATCTGATTTAAGTATCACATCAATTTAAAAGAAAATGTTTGCAGTCTTTTAATCACATAAGTTACTTACATTGCTACAGTTGTACTTCATTTCTGTCACATTGTCTTGCATATCATTATCACTATAGAATCTACATTTTGTTTGCAGTATGCTTCCATGTTCAGTTGTTAATACATTAGTAATATTAAGAAACTTTATATAGCTTTTGTGCTGGCACAGTTCTGTAACACAATAACTTTATTAATGATCTTTCTGTTAATTAATGACACATTATTAAGTCAACTTTGCACACTTAGCTGAAGTCAGTGCATTATGGATATTTTCATGCATTGTGAGATTGTTCAGGTTGGCATTTTACTACAATCATTTTGGCAATTACACAGCTGTCATTTCTCACATGTTTGCTGAGCTGTTTTGTATGTAGTTATAGAGACCACTGCTACAGGTGTTGTGTGAAACCACTGTTCAGAGCACATTGTGATACTGACAATCACACTGTTCATGAGCAGAGGTGTAAAATGAGTATGTACAAAATTTGGTAATGATAGTCTGTACTATGACTGTTTATGAGGTGCATATGAACTTCACAACATACATTTGTTAGTTGATATTTTTGCTGTATTGAAATGTCAGTTTGGTATACATTGCATTTACATCCCTCAAATGACTGATGTTAGAAATTTGGTGCGAATGCTGCATAAAATGACAGTCTTGTGTGTTGATTAACAACTTACAAACTATGCATTACTGTGTCAGTTGCATGGTGCCATTGTTACTGAAGATATGCACCTTTTGTGGGTGTTTTTACCAAGTTACAATACTATGCATCTCCAGTTGTAAGAGTGGGAATGTTGTTGAGCAGTGTTTCGCATTGAAAATTGGTTATTTTGCCATTAAGCATCAAATTGTGGTAAAAATAAGTTTTGAAAAATACTGTTGAATGCACAAAAGTGTTGCAAATAGTAGTGTTATGCATTCTATTGGTGTCGCAATGTTACTTTCGTGCATTTGACAGTATGGTAAAAAGTAATGCTGAAGTTCAAAAGTTTCACAAAAGTTACTTGCATTTCGAAAAGTACGTAAAAAGTGCTCTTCATTCAAAGTGTCGTAAATTTAACACTTTGGGAGGAAAATGCATTCATTATCAAATCAGATCTGATTGTATTTGAGTGACAGCTTGTTCTACCAATGTAATGCAAGATTTGTCATGCTATGGAGACAACCAATCAGAGAGACGGACAACATTGAAGAAGATGTCAGCAGCAGCCATCTTAGTGCCAACTGAGTAGCATTTCCAAAACTGTAAGTACAGTAGTATTTTATAAGTATAATAAATACATGTTAGCAACATGTAAATACTATTAATCAAAATGTTTTTAGTGCTGTATTTGATAATGTTACTTGTAATCATCTAACTTGCTGTATAATTTAGATAAAAGTGTTTAAAGTCAGATAGTATGTTGAGTACTAACTTGTACAGATACAGCTGCAAATAGAGGAGATAGGTTGCAGGTGGACCCATAACAGAAGAGGGAACCAATCAGACATGTTTCTGCAGTTGTACTGTTTAAACTGCCTATGAAAAGGATGCATTTTTCTCACCTGTCAATGTTTGTACATTTTAGCTGCAGCAGAAGTCTAGTAATAGTGAGTACAGCCTGGCATTGCTAATGAAGCAACAGTACTAGCAAATTATTTTTTTTATTTGTGTGTTATGAACTGCGGGCCAGTGAAGCTTCCGGCTTGAAGTTAAGAGGGAAAATATCAGTTTTACTTTCACTACTGCTCAGCCACTGCAGGGTGAACACTGACTTTTTGGTAGCTCTCGTCCACTTCTTGAGTTTAAAACCTGAGAATGGCAGAAAATCGTACAAAAGGACCTTTGTGGATAGTTGGTGTAGTATCGTGAGCTCTGTATCTGAGTATGCTAGCAACAATAGTGATTTTGGGAGAAACCCGCAGCTCCCAAATGGCTCCTGTGAAATGGTTTGGTAGGGGTGAATGAGGTGGGAACACCTCATGCCAACCATGCACAGACTTTTGAGTACTCAACCTCATCCTGACATACTGTTGATACATCTTGAGGTAACTGATTTGGGCACAAACGCTTGTAGATTTAGTAACAGAGGCAAATTGACCTGTGTTTATGAGTATGTTGCCTGCCTGTATAATCATATTTTCGGATATTACAGAGCATAGAGTCTGCATGCAGAACACCACATGTATCTGATTGACAGAGCTTGAAGAAAAATCAACATACAAATATCTACTTTTCTAACACATGCATGGAATGTATACTATACCACACCCACAAATTAAGTATTGTTATGATTGGCTATACGTACTAGAAGGTGTACATTTCTGTGCTGGCAATTGACATTTCCTGGAGACCTTCGAGATGCAATCCTCAAAGTCCTCTAAGACTGTCAGACTGTTTGATCAAATATTACAGTGTAAACAAATGTTCTTTTCAGAACCCTATAAATGTGGTCAAAAATAGATTAGCTGCATGCATCACTCACACACATGTAACACATGCTGGGGAATATCTCACATTGTGCCATGCTGTGTAACACTGGGAAAAGTAGCAATGCATCATGTTGCTGTTAGTACACAATTTCATGATGTTGTTATATGGTTCACATTGTAATATTTTTCAGTCTGTTAGGTTCACTTAACATTTACTGTGGCATTGCACTACTGTAAGTGACAGGAGTAGGGGTGTTACAACAGTGAAACGAGTGGTGGCAGGTTTATGTTTAACATTTTTAGTAATATTTGTGCAAATGGAGCTCATGTTGTATGCAACACATAAGCTAAGTAATTTTTTCATATTATGAAGCTATTATTGTATGCAGGTATCCTGTCATTACTGAGTTGTTGCTTGTATTGGCTGGATTCAAGTATGTTCTTGACTGCTGACACCCCCATAGCTTGGTTGGTACTATATTTGAAAGTTATTTTTTTAACAAAACAAGAAATGTGAGTGTATAGTGTAGTGTTGCCTATCACGTTATAATGGGTATCGATTGTTTACAGTAATGTTTAGTGCCATTGTTAGTTCTATTTTGTTAAATAAATGTAAACAGTGGTAGCTTGAAGTAGTGCTAATGGTTACTCTAGACAGAAAGAACACAATTGTAAGAGGGTGGGGCACAATGTTTCATTTTCTAAGCACTAAACTTAATA
This sequence comes from Neoceratodus forsteri, assembly GCA_016271365.2. Classification (NCBI taxonomy): domain Eukaryota; kingdom Metazoa; phylum Chordata; order Ceratodontiformes; family Ceratodontidae; genus Neoceratodus; species Neoceratodus forsteri. Next base: position 1,688,212,551 of record CM028131.1, read on the forward strand.
TAATACATAAAAATTAATTCACTATGGACATGACAGTCATGGAATGTTTCTTTATGTTTCTATTGCAGAAAAAGTTAACCATGAGGCAGTGGACCTTGCGAGGTGTGCTTGCTGCTTGAGGCAGTCCGCTGTGGGGAATGTCGCATATTGATGCATATGAACCGCAACTGATCCATGTTGAGGCACATCAACAGTTTTCATGTGATACTAAAGTTAAGAACAAGACGATCACATACGTTGAAGTGGAAGTGAAGCTGTTGCGCCAGCATTTTTACGTCTCTGAACAGTGGGAGGAGATACCGACAACAGTACGTGCTGGTACTACCTGCTGCACGAATCCTGGAAGGTTGCTGGGAAGCCAGCTGGGGGAGCGCTTAACTCAACCGTAAGTTACTTCAACAGACGCTTGCACAATGAATGCATGTGACTTTATATAGATTTAGATTGAAATCATGACATATGGTATGACAGATCATATATATGGAGTAATGTACTGATGACAAGGAGTGGATATAGGTGGATTTACCTGGGCGTCTGTGTTGTTCAGTCATGAGGTGCAGCCGAAGACATAGCTACACCAGAAGTGATAAATCCGTCCATATACCCACTTCCTATCATGGTATATTGCTATAATACAATGTTCAAGTGTTCTTTTGTTTTTTATAGTGATATCAAAGTTGTTACAGTGATATAGTGGAGGATTTTCCAGAGTTATTCAATCTGTTTTGACCAATGAGGTTGCAGAATTATATTCTATAGTAAAGTGGCGTGAAAAAGTATTTGCCCCCCCTTCCTGATTTTCTCTATTGGCTGCATATTTGTCACACTGATGTTTTCAGGCTTTAGAGAAAATGTAATATTAGATAAAGGAACCTGAGGAACAAATAACACTTGTTTTTTTTTTAATTTCACTTATTTAATGAAAAAGTTAACCAACACCAACTGGCACTGTGAAAAGTAATTGCCCCTTTACACTTAATAACTGGTTATGCCACATTTAGCTTCAATGACTGCAACCAAACACTCCTATAATTCAATATCAGTCTTTCACACCGCTGTGGAGGAATTCTTAACCCACTCTTCCCTCGCAGAACTGCTTTTAATTCAGTAACATTTGGTAGGGTTTTCTAGCATGACCTGCTCGCTCAGGTCCCGCCACAGCATCTCTATTGGGTTTAAGTCTGACTTGACTAGGCCACCCTAAAACTTTAATTTTACTTCTTTAGCCATTCTGATGTGGACTTGCTTTTGGTTTTGGATCATGTTTGCTGCATGGCCTAACTACGCTCAGCTTCAGCTGACGAAGGATGACCGACATTCTCCTAAGAATTTTCTGGTACAGAGCAGAATTCATGGTTCCTTTAATTATGGCAAGTCATCCAGGTCCTTAGGCAGCAAGCATCCCACACCATCACACTACCACCACCATGTTTGACTGTTGGTATGGTGTTCTTACTGTGAATGCTGTGTTTGCTTTACGCGAGACATTATGGGATCCATGTCATCCAAAAGTTCCACTTTGGACCTATCTGTCCATAGAACATTTTCCAAAAGGCTTGTGGATCATCCAGGTGCTTTGCAAATGAGAGACGAGCATTTATGTTCTTCTTGGTTAGCAGTGGTTTGCCGCTACCTCACATGAAGCCCATTTTTGCCCAGTCTCTTCTGATTGTGGGGTCGTGAACACTGACCTTAGCTGAGGCAAGAGAAGCCTGGCAGTTCTTGGATGTTGTTTTAGGATCCTTGAGACTTCCTGAATGATTTTACGCTGCGCCTTGGAGTAATTTTGGCAGGCCGCCCACCCTGGAAGATTCACTACTGTTCCAAGTGTTTCCATTTGGAGATTATGGCTCACTGTGGTTTGATGGAGTCCCAGAGCCTTAGAAATAGCTTGTAACCTTTCCAGACTGATAGAGGGCAACACATTTTTTCTGATCTTTTCAGGAACTTTTTGATCATGGTATAATGTGCTTGTTGAATCTTTGTGCTGGCAACGTGACTTGATGGTAAGGGTCAAAATAAGTGAGATTTATATTGAGCAGGCTGGCTGTAATCAAGCCTGGCTGTGTTCAATCAGCTGACTCTAATTATCCCTTTAATTGGGTTGATTTAACTAGGGGGCAATTACTTTTCACACAGTGCCCGTTATGTTGGTTAACTTTTCATTAAATAAATGAAATAAGTAAAAAAAAGTGTTATTTGTTCACTAGCTTCCTTTATCTAATATTATATTTTGTCTAAAGACCTGAAAACATCCAGTGACAAATATGAATAATAGAGAAATCAGAAGGGGGCAATACTTTTCACGCCACTGTATAAGGTTTATTTGACATGTGTGCTTGGTTCAGCTGTGAGGTTTAGCTGAGTGACTGAATAACAGCAGAATCTGGTAATGATAGTATGTAGTGACTATACAGTATCTATTGTATATAGACACTATTTTACTTCATTTAAGGTTTACATAACTATTATGTTTAGTGAATCTAGTGAGTTTATGCTGAGTTCTTCAACTTAATTTTTATCTGTATGTCTAGTACGTGAAGGTACCATGCTATGCAGTCATGCAACTTAGTAATGCAAACTTCAAAATACTGGTAGAATAAAAGAAATTAATGTGTTGTGCAGTATTCTGACTCATGAAATGAAAATAGTGTTTTTTTATCATGCAGCATTAAGAATGATGTCTGGGTATCTCATCTGAAACATGGTTAACTCAATATTTGTACTTATAGGGATTGTAGATGTCTCGACTTGTTGTTGAAATACTCATGTTTCTGGAACAACTACTGATGTTGATTTACAGTTGTTCTCACTGCTCTTCAAACATTATTATTGATATTAACAGCACTTGTAATTTAATATGTGCCCACAATGCTTGAGAGTGTGGTTGATGAGAGGCAATGTTACTTATGTGAAGCATGTTTGATGGTTACATCAACTGTTTAAAAATGTGATGTAATTACCATTCAAGACTTAGTGATGCCTTTGTTTCTTCTTTTATGACAGACTAACGTAGGACTCCTGCCTCGCCCACGAGGTAGTACCAGCACAGCGTGAAGCTGTGGAGGGTGGCCAATCGGACACTGACAGTGTCATTGTCATCAAGTCTGATGGTAAGATGCTGATAGAAATAATTGTACTATGTAATTGGGGTGTTATGAAGGATATCATGTAAGGTGTGTGACTTGCACAACTTAACCAAATTATTTTTTAGGAAATACTAATTAGTAAGTAAGTATTACTTGAAGCATCTATGTATTATTTATATTTAGAAAATGGGTTGGAAAAATTGTTTTAGGTGATTGACTAAGACAAACAAACAGCCAGTCTGCCATCTGGCAATAGAGACCAGTAAATAATGAGTCTGTGTGTCTACTGCCTAATTAGGTCTCAGATCCTTGTTAAAACAGAATGTTCATTTTGTTAATACAGCCATGTTTTCTTAATATGTAGTGAGCCGCACACAGATACACACACACACACACACTGTGCATAACACTTTCACTCATTCCTCCTGCCAAGTCTTCTTTGCTGCCTGCCTTGTCTGTTCCTCTGGCTGCCCGCTGACTTAGCTGTGACCCACAATTTTTCCGTCAGGCTAGCAAAACAGAAATGCCATGACAGGAGTGGTGACTCTGTTAGACACAATAGGTTAAACCCCACACCCCACTGCTAGAACACAGTTGACCCTCCAAAGAAAGAAATACGCAGAGCACTGGAGAAACAGACAACTTTGCTTCAGATATTCAAACTGTGCCAAGCTGTGGCATGAGCTTGGGTGCAGCTTAACTCTGCTGTGCAGGGGTGTGTAGTGTGATATTCAACAGAGCTGTGACATGGCTCAGCAGTGTTAAAGATTGCAATGTGGAGCCCCTCATCAGCGTGGCACAGTGCAACTGCACTAGCATAAGTGGCCAGAGCAAAGCATGGGGATGCGCATCGCAAGTTACATTTTCCATTGTCAGCAACCTAAATACTCAAAAATAACATGCCAATGGGGCCATGATGCATGCAAGGTGCATATGGGTCCATTTGTATGTTATCATGGTACATTTATGCAGTTGCACCAATCCCTGATGAGTTGTGCTTACGCCTCCGAGATAACAGACGTTGGACTGATGCCACCTGCAACAGAATCACGGTCATTTGCAGTGACAAGATTTTGCTGTTCTGTTTAATATCCATGGTGGTCCAGTGGAATACTATGTCCCAATTCAGAACATCTGTACAAATAAATGAAGAATTACACAATTTCTCTTGTGGTACATGTGACACTGTCTCACATGATCGTGTCCATCTGTATAACAAAGACTTTTGTCTAATATCCTTGGAGGTCCAGTGGACCGCTATTTGCCTGATCATGGGTATTTGTGAAACAAATACTTCTAATCCCGTGGTGATCTAGTGGTACCCTGCAACTGCCCACTGAGCCCCAGCACCCGCTACTCCTCCTGTTCAGCCAGTGGGTGGCAGGTCCTCACCGTCCTCACACCACAACATCCACTGACTGACACTTCGTAGGACTGTATGCCCATTGGTCCACAGCATGAACAAGTGGGTGTGTGCCTATACCATAGTACATATTCCACCCACTTGCTGATTTTATAAAACATTGATAGTGTGGTAGATGCTTCTCTGTCCCAGTCATGTGCATTTTTTTGTAAATATCATTTTATATATCCTTGGTGTCCCACTGTACAACTGCCTGCCTGATCATAGGCTACCTAAATATTACATTCACCACTAACCCTGTTGTTCTAGTGGAGATGTATGAGTGCTGACAGTCAGAATTAACATAAAATCCACCTGTTTCACCTGGTACTCCAGTTGCTATGTGTGGTCAATTCTGGAGCAAAGTACAAATAAGAGTAAACTGCTAACTGTGCTCTTTAGTGGAAACCACTCCTTGACAGCCAATTAATACCTGCTGTCATGCTTCACCCAGCCTTCTGATGACCGAGAGTCAGTATTACACCACCCACCTGCTGCTCTGCTGTCTGGTGACCACACTATTGGTAGGGCTGTATGTCCATAATTACGCAGTGTGAGCCAATGGTCGTGCAGCACATATTGTTCAACAGAATGCAAAGATGCAAATTGATCAGTGCAAATATGTCAAATGTGTACTATCATATGGGCTGTACGACCATTGTTCATGCTGTGTGACAATGAATGCACAGTTGTAGAAATATTTAACTTGGCATATGGTGGGGTAGCTGTTCTGCACCGCTAATGAGGGTGGAGTTTGACGTTAAGGAATAAGGCATAATCAGGGTTATGTTAATGGTCTGTTACTCACCTTCTAGGGTTGTAATGTAGTATGAGGTGTAGCTATGCCACATGCCCCTAGATGGTTATTAACTGATCATTTATATATTCTATGGACTGCCTTATTTCTATAATAAGAAAACATGTTTATAAACAGTGTTAACCTTATTCATCATATGGACAATCTCTACGTGTATGTTAATAAAGGATTAACAAAAGGCTGTTATAATGTTTGCAGTCAATCAGAAAGCTCAAATTCTCAGACCCTTGCTTTAATTGGAATTAACGGTAGGTATGGGGGCTGTCCATTGCATACTAGGTATTATACTGCTTCTGTTACTGTTTTTTTTTTCAACTGTAATTGGACAGACATGTCCACAGAACCACCAGAGCTATTTGTTTATTTTATATTAATTCTGTGCAGGATTGGATGCACATGTCTATCGGAACACCAGGGACATTGGTTTGCATTATTTGACTTCAGCCTGCATTTGGGCTGTGGGCGCATTGATGTGCTACAGATGGTTTGTTGTCTAAGGGCTGTTGACTGTCAGTGTGTCAGGCCAAGTTTTGGGGTATGCTGACCCTGCCATGCTAGCAGAAATGGGGTGACATCACTGAATAGGTCTATGGACATCTACAACATTGTACACACATGGTGTTACAATCACAGTGCAGCGATAATTATGATGTGGTCACAAATCTTAGGAATTATCTGTAACATTGTTGATGCTGTTCATGTAAGTCCCTTTCTCACTGTACAGATGAGAACAGCTGCTGTGTGCATGTCACAGCTGATTAATAACAGAGCACCATATAAACACAGAAGTGTTATTGCACAGAGGGATGTGTTTACATGTCTCAGTTACACAATGACAGAGTCTTAAAATGTAGTTTATAACAAAAGTATAGTTGTACCTTGATATTTTTGGTATATGTTATCATTTTTTTACTTATTTGTTTCATAGAGCCCGGGAAGCTGAGCTGAAGACAACAGTGGAGGTGAAGCAGGAGCCCGCACCAGGTCGCCACGTAAGTACACAGCAGATATTCATGGAAGATGTAGTGTTACAGTATCCTGAACTTAGAATGTATGTTATTATCATTGTGTGTTTGTTAGGTGGTTGTGTAATGACTGATATCATATAGTAGGACTGTTCAGCATTCTTTCATTACGTTAAGAATACTTGTGAATGCTGTATAGTACTACATTGTTCAGAGATGCAAATGAATACGTCATACATCTGTGATCACTAGTATGGTGCAAGGTTCATGTTCATTTGCTTCTGTTGTGTACAATGTGTGTTCAACCATATTACACAGAGTCAGTAATTATGAATCACGCATTCAAGTTTACGTGCAGGTACGCATACTGCCACTGACAGGGAGTGAATGGTGGGGAGTGTAAATGTTGCTGGTTAGTGGTTGGGAGAATAACGGTGTACAACAAGATAACAAACGATGCTTGACTTTGATATTATATTGCAGGGATTTCTGTAATAGGCCTGTGAGTGTTGTAGTGGGACACCAGGATATAACAAGCATAATTACTATAGTAATACACACAGTCAGCATACCGTGTAGGATGAAAGTGAAGCTGTAGCTTGGGAGGTCACTCAGAGCTGTCAGCTGTCATGTTGCAAGGTCTGATGACAACCAAACTGTGACTGACAGTTGTAGAACATTTAAAACAGCAATTGTACTCATTTAAGTACAATCCAATGCGTCTGGGTGTATACTAACATAGTAAGAGTGCCACCAGAATAGGTGTCTTGGCCTATTGCATCTTCTTGTTTGGACAGCCAATGCCCTGGTATCTGAGCTTGCTGTCTTCCTCTGGGCTTCTCTGGCTGCTCCCTTCTGAGTTCCAGATATTCTGACTGCATTTAACTTTTATTCTGGAACCATTATCCTATTACTGTCTCACATCCTCTTGAACCCCTGTACCACGCCTGCATGCACCGCCCTGGGGCATCACATTACATGGAGCCAACATCCTCCTAGTGAAGTACACCTCTTCTTTTCCTTTGAATTTTCCCTCCTCTGGTTGCAGCGATGGTTTCCCTCTTCCTTCCTTCGAGCCATCCTAGCTGCTACACTCTTATTTATCCCTTCATGTACCTGGAAGACATCTACCATGTCTCTTTAGTCCCTTGTGTCTGCCAATGTGCACATATTTAGGTCTTGTGCCTCTCCACATAGGTTCTGTTCCCCAAGACCCACATTATTTTTATCACCCTACTCTGGACGCCTCCCAGGAGTAACATGTCTGTCTTTAACTGTGGTGTCCGCAGCTGCAAAGAGTACTTGAGATGCGCTCACAGACGACTTGCACAGACGGATTATAACTTCCTCCTTCTGGAGGCAATCCCACCAGTGATGCATCCAGCATCCTGTTGTCCTTGTACAAGTGTCAAGGTTGTTCATCTTGACATACAACAACAGCTTCAAATCCCTGACAGCAATAAAACTTGTAGGCTTTCATCCCCCAGATGCACACTTGGTATGGATTTCTCTGTCGCCGTGCAGTACCTTGCACTTTACTACATTTAACTCATCATACTCTTTCTACTACATCTTTGCATTGGTCCAGGGCAGCCTGTAGACCCAACTGGCCCTTCTGCCCATCCACTAATGACACCAGTTTTGAGACATCTGCAAACAGAGTCATCTTACTTCTGATACCTGGCCTTATGTCAGACACGTAGGTGGTGAACAGGAGGGCCCAGGTAGTGATCCCTGTATAAAGCTATTGATGAACCTCCTTGGAATGAGACTATCCTGCCAATGATAAAGCTCTGGGTTCATTGTTGAGCAAATTGGCTATCCATCTGATGTGCTACTACTTCCTGGACTGCATATTGGTTTTGTATGTAACATGGAATGAGAATGAACATGATAATTGTGTTGCAGATTCTACGGTTCTGTTTCAATAGACTGGTATTTAATTGCCATTCAATAACACTTTCTAATATCACACTGACATGCATCACTGTGTTGTGCACGGTGTTGTTGTATTTCTTTACACGACTTCTGAACACAGCTCCTACTATTTATTTACATGCTGTGTGCAGAATGTATTAGAGTAAGTACTTAGTACACTCAGTCAACTCTTGCTTACTAAATCTGTAAGATGGTTTCAAGTGTTACAAAACCATTGTGACAGATGAAGATGACAATTTGATGAAAACGTCATAAATGGTCATGGGCATCTATCAGAAACATTATTGTGAAGTAGATTGTATGGTGAAGAAGGCTTAAGAATGTTACTAAGTTGTTTAATTAACATTAAGATAAGAAACTTTCACTGATTGTGTTGTTGGTCAGTTAATCATGACTTAGGAACTTTTGATATTTGGTAACAGTTTCTGCCACACTACAGGCACACAGAGCATGAGAATAACATACAAAATGACAGTTTGTTCATGGTTTACTGCTTAATCAATGTAATGTCAGTTAAAAATTATTTTATACATCGAAATGTGTACAGAGGGTGAATAACAACTCGATATGTGTGTCGCTTGTAATAATCGGTAAACTGATGATGATGATGTGCACATCAAATTATGTAATCATACTGTTGGTGCACAGGTAGTCGAATATTCTCTTGCAGGTGTGAAGAAACTCTATAGCCACAGATGCTAAAGTTTAGTTGTCCACACACAATGAAGATGTACTGTCACTGTATGAGACCGTACTGTTTATTATGCTAAACCATTTAGATACTGACTATTGCTGTATAGTGTTACATACAAGAATAGCCAAGGAAGTGTACTGTTCTTCCAACTCTTTTATGCTGTCAACAAATGACATAATATGGTGTGATAATATTATAACTGAACAGGCAAGACAACAATCTATATTTGTATCAGAGTTCTAAATAGTGTCAGTAGTGGCAAATAAATGTATAACTATTACTGAATTAGCTATAAATATTGTAAGGTGAAAGACAGAAAGGACATCACTGTTTTGAGACTGATGTATTGATTTATGTTTTTCACTCTTTGTGGGTGCTGCCCGTGCAAAAGCGCTGTACCTAGCCACTGCAGCTGTGACCGGGCAGGCTAAGGTTGACGGTCTAAAAAGATAATGTTGGTGTCCTAGAAGAACAGCAAAGAATGCTGTCCTTCATGAAAGCGCAACAATGGACCATCAACCTTGTGCTTGAGCCTGTGGTGACAGTGATTGATGACACAGTGGCCAGTACCAGCATCACCTCCACCACCACCATCTGTACCTGCCAGCTTCCCTGGGGGAAGTGACCACCCTCCACCAGAGTCCGTATCTCCTCTGAGGGTGCAACAGCTTCCACTTCTATGCCCCACATCTGATCCAGTTTGTAGCTTGACTGCCTCAAGCAGCACACACCTCTCATGAAGCAGTGGCTGCTAATAATGTTATTTACAATTATTTCTGTAATTATATATTTTTATGTTTTATAAACAAGAAAGATAAATAATAAATATTTTATGTATAATATTTAAACATTAGTAAAAATCAATATTTTTCCTTGTTTCTCCTTTTTCAAGATTCTAAAAGTTGTATTTTTATTGTGTTTCGTGAAGAATTACTTTTCTATTTACCATTTGATAAAAATAGTTTTATACTTTTATAAAAAAATTTCATAAATATTACTTTTGGTTATGATGTTATTCTGTGATGGGGATGTTTATCATCAACATTTGTGACAAAGGGTTACACAAGTGTTATTTAATAATTTCCTGAAACATTATAGCAGATTCATGTGGGATTAAAATCAAGATACATATGTAGGCTAATAATGCAATAAGACATGATGAAGGATTATGTTAATGGTCTGTCAATCACCTTCTAGGGGTGTACTGTGGCACAAGGTGTAGCGAGTGGCACATGCCCCAGACATTGATTAACTGACCATTACCATAATCCATGGGAGTACCTTATTGTTCTTACAATAAAGAATGCTTCTAAACAGAGTTACAGCTTATTCAGCATATGGTTAAGCTCTACATGTATGGCAATACAAGATTAACATAAGGTTGTTAGAATGTTTGCAGACAATCAGAAAGCTACATTCTTCAGACCCTTTCTAAAATATATATTGAAAAGGTGTCGACTATTTAAGATGAGTTTAATAATTGTAGCCATAAGGGACTTCCAGGAATTATGTCAATGCATAGTTTATCAGCACGTGAGTGCATCTGTTGCACTGTACATCTTGAACCGTGGTACAACAGTAGCATGTTATTAACAGACCATTAATACAACTGATCATCATGCTTTATTGCTTATATATTATATAAGAAACCATTCGCTTACCTACTTTGATGAAGAAGATTGTTATAGAAAGCATTTAAAGTTTTAACAGATAACACATTTCAATCATTCTAGTGTAACGGATGTTGCAGTGTTATGAGGACATTCTTGTACCTACATTAGTAAGTATGAGTCTATCTGATTTTTTGTCTAGTATAGAAACTGAAGAGGAAGATGTAAAATATGAATATTTAAAAGTGTGCTTACAAATAGAGTACTACATTCATTATGTGTCAGAAGACTAGGTACATTGACTGCACAAAGATAATTAGTAAAACACTGCAACATGAAAATTAGTATTGACATAACAGTGGTAAGTGAAAGTAAATACATAAATATAAAAAGCAATATGGTTCAGATGGATGTTGTCTTAGTCTTCATAACAGAAAATAGTATTAGATGAGTTACTGTATTCTTCATCTTGGTACATTTCAGTATGTATGTGCAGTACTGGTACAACAAAAATCATATACTATTGGTACTAATCATTCTCAAAAAGACAGGATATTCATGGCAAAAACTCCATTTAATGCATCAGTTTGGGTTGTTCCACAGCAACAAAAGAGAGGAAATTCGTGTGAGGGTTGAAATGTTACTTGTGCTACAACAGGAATCAAGTAGGTATAGTGTAGATGTAAATAGAATGTCTTTTAGTATTGATTTCACTCACAATGGGATAAGTGTAGTAGGACAGAAGGGTCATTCTCTATCACAGACTCTGTCAATTATAATCACACTAAAGTTTTGATGGCTGCAATCATCAAGTTACATTGTTCATCTTCATGAATTAATCTTTTCTGCCATTCTCCAGTAACTACATAGTAGATGGGGTGACTGGGTGGGGCACTGTGTTGCAAAGCTCCTGCAGTGCCTAGCAGAGGGAGAGTATCTATACATGAGGTATTGCTATATACATGACTGAGTGAGTTATAAGATTTGTCTGTTAATCACCCTCTAGGGGTGTAATGTTGCACGAGGCGTAGCTGAGTGCCACATGCCACTAGAGGGTGACTAACTGACCATTAACATAATCCCTAGGAGTGCCTTATTGTTATTATAATAAACAGTTTTTTAAACAGTGTTAAACCATGTTCATCATATGGTTAGGCTCTACATGTATGTTATTAAAGATTAACATAAGGCTGTTAGAATGTTTACAGCCAATCAGAAAGCTCCATTTCTCAGACCCTTGTTATAATCAGACATATTATACCTGTACAACTCCTTGGTTTTGCTCAGCTCTATAGTTGAGGTGGCCCACCAGGTGTGGTGGGGGTGTGGCATCAGTAGGTAAGGCCATACAACTACTAAGTGTGGTAAGTTGTGTGCAGTTGCAATCAGGGATGTGTACATTTGGTGTACATGGCCTCAGTGTTGCTGTTGATCTCCACTGAGCATGCAATACCTGGTCAGGTGGGTGGGGATGTCTTGTAGTACATTTAGACAATTGTTTATTTCTGTCACTGCTGCTGGTTGTCTGTCATTGGTCGTGTTGTCTTGGTCCTCCCCGCATTGCATATGTGTGTGTGTGTGTGTGTGTGTATGGTGCTGAGGGTGAATTGGAGTTAGGGTTTTGAACCCCAACACCGAATTTCTCACTTTTTCACTGTGGTAGAACCCTAACTGATGCATTAAATGGTGTTTTTGCCATGAATATATATATATATATATATGGCTGCCAGTATAGCCTAGTGGTTAGAGGAACAAGGTGTGAACTAGCTTGGTACATGCAGCAGACTAGACCTGAGTTTGATTCTCACAACCTCCACTTGCATACTGTGTGACTCTGAGCAAGTCACTTAACCACACAGTGTTCCCAGGTCGCCCCTGAAAACAGGTATATGTGCCTAGTGGGCCTTACCCAGTTACCAAAGACTGAAATAAATAAATAAATAAAATATATCTATATCTATATATATATATATCTATATATATATATATATATATATATATGTATTTATAAATGGGCAAAGGACTTCAAGCAATCTAATTGGTTGTTAGCTGTGCATTAGATGTACCTAATGCACAGCTAAAACAGAACCCCATTTAGAATACACAGGCCCATTTATAAGTGCAATAGCCACTCTGGGGATGTGCATTGAAACAGTTCTACTGCACGGCTAGGGACTGGATGCACTCAGCCCGTGGCCTCATGCCCTCACTACGCCCCCTAGCCAAGCATTAGAACTGTCTAATGCACACCCCATTGTGTCTTATTGCTTACCTACACATTTGTAAAACTGTATTAATGCAACATTTAGGGTTCAGGCTAAAGTTAAACAAGCATTTGTCAATGTTGAATGTTAGTCGTGTGCACTGATGTTATTTTGAGAGGGAGCATTATGAGCTTGTATTGACAAATTTCAACACGGGTTCATAACTTTAATTGTTTTTAGTATTTTACACCACATTTTCAACATAGCTGTCTTATTAAGCCACCACATGAAGAAAGGAAAAGTACAATGTCAACTCCTGTCTGAAAGGTAATTTCTAGCATTGGCTCCAAAATCACCTTTGGGGATGCAAAAAATTTTGGCAAGGATCTGAAAATGACAGCTGTCACATTCATGAGGTGCTGTGACGTGAGCAGATGTTGAAAATCTGGTGTCAAAATATTGAAAAGTACCAAAGGTTCAAGCCTGCATTTGCTTATTTAAGTTCAGATTGGTAACTTTGTTGTTTGTTAATATTTTCACACAAGATTTTCAACATGGCCTTTTGGCACCCCACCTCATGAAGAGTACCACTGTCATTTCATTCAATCATCCCAAAGGTGACTTCTCAGAGTGACCACGCCATTCTGCACCACAGGTGCAAAACATATTTCAGGCAGGATATGAAAATGGCAGGTATACTGTTCATGAGGAGGTGTATGAAACTAGAGACATTTATAAATAGGACCACAAGGAGGAAACATTTTTGTACTCAGAGAATAGTTCCACTTGGAATTCTTTGCCACAGAAGGTGGTAGATAGGACACATATAGAACTTTTAAAATAAATTTAGACATCTACATGGAGGAATCTAATTCCACTTCCACCCGAGTTAGGGGTGGTGAAGTCATAATGGCTTGTCCTCTATTTCATATTCGCCTGTGAACCTACTGTTCATAAGGAGGTGGAAATAATGTCAATGGTAAAAATCTGAGTCAAAATATTAAAATTGGTGAGGTTAGAGTGTGTGTAGAAACTGTGTAATGCATGTTCATAACACACTCATTGTTTAGAACTTTTCACCAAATTTGCAACATGGGCTTTTGGGACCACACCTCATGAGCAGTGGCACTGCTGTTTCATTAATCAGATCTGAGTGGTGATTCCATGCAGCAACTGTGAAATCACCTTTGGGTCCAAGTAACAAAATTACAGTGACAGTGCTCATCAGGTGGGATCCCAAGAACCCCATGTTGAAAATTTGTGGCCAAAATTCCTAAAATGACTCAGATATCAACTTAGGTTGACCACCCATTGACTCCTTTATTCAGTTTACCTTGAAATCTTCAGTCTGTTGGTCAGCTTTGAAGACAGCAGATGTGTCTTGGTTCACCGAAGATCACTGCTCCTGACCTCCAAGGGTAAGTATGGGTAAGAGTGGGTGGGTGCTCAGTAGGAGGGTTGGGATGAGGGAGGGGATGGGGAGACAACGCTGGACCATTTTCTTTTGCAGGTTTAAAAAAGACATCAGGGACAGTTTTTTTTTTGAACAGGGAACAATGTTATTTACATTTCTAAACACTGGTAGTGGGCTCCCCAATGTCCAGGGATGGGGAACAGAGGGTGGGAGGGTAGAAGCAGTAGGAAGGAGCAGGAGGGATTTATTTGCTATGGGGGTAAACAGAATGGAGGGTGCAGGGAGGACAGCAGTAGCGGGAGGGGGGAGGGATTGATTTGCTGGGGGGCCTCAAACAGGAATGAAAAGAGTGGGGAGGACAGCAGCAGTGGAGGCAGCAGGAAGTATTATTTTGATACTGAAACAGTGTTACACATAGAGTGAGCTGCAGTGCTTTCACATGTCGGCTTGAGCAGGCTGGTACTGAGCAAGCTTGTTAATGACAGCAACTGCCACCATCACTGTTAGCCCAATGGCAGTGTGAATGCATAGCCAGGAAGTAAATGTAATCCCTTGCATGGCTGTTTACATAGCAAAGGACCAAGCCACACCACTATTGGTTCAGCTATGTGCATTGAAAACATTGCCAACTCTGCCCCTAAAACAGAAAGTGAGTCATCGGCTGCCTGCCTACTGATTCACCTGCCACAGATCTGCCCCTTGAACAGAGCTCTTCAGTGGATGCACCCCTCACACCCCTCTATAGCAACTCATACATCAACTTGTTTGTCTGCACTTCCATGCACGACAAACATAAAAAGTAGGAAAATGTGGTTTTCGGTTTTAGGAGGCAGTATAGCACAGTGGTTTAAGGCTCTGAGCTGCAAATCTGGTGACATCCAGCAGACCAGACATGGGTTTGAATCCCACAGCTTCCACTTACATACTGTGTGACTCTGAGCAAGTCACATAACTTCCTATGCTCCCAGGATGCTCCTAGAAAAAGCTTTCAGCTTAGTGTGCTAATCCTGGGAAACAACTAAAAACCCAACTCCACCCCTAAAACAATTCAAGGATGCAGTGTTCATTGGGTTTGTTAACCTTAAAGCTCAACCCATTCTATATACTGAGACACATACACATCCAATGTATGTGATTTAAGAAAAGGATTCTTTCTGGAGAGTTACTATATGAAAACAGTAATCCATCAGGTTACCCGATTAAAAGGGAAACATCTATTACAGCCTGAAGAGAAATCTAACAAAAAGGCTAGTAATAGATTGACCATGATCCTCAAATATGGTCCAAAAGCCCATTGTATTGACAAAAAATTATAACAATTGGCACTTATTTTCATCAGATAATAAAATGGCATTAATGGTTGCAGTCAAACAAAGGGTAACTTATTGAAGGGTGTGTAGTATAGGTAGGGCCCCTACTTTCTGCAGCACAGTGGGACCAAGTTCTCTGCGCAAGACACCATTTGCCACAGAACTTCTGCAGTGGTGGTTAGTAATTTCTGTGGAAGTTCTGCAGCACTAACAAACTACCACATCACAGTGTCAGCTTCTCATCCTGACTTCACTTTCATGGCAGTGGTTATAGCAATCAGGATGGTAGAAAGCACAGTAAAACTAGTTCAAAAATAACAGACTTATAAAATAATGTTATGCCTAAAAAGCAAAACAAATGTCTCCCTTAAGGTCCTAGCCTGTTGCAAAATGACATATGCAGAGGGGATCTTATGATAAATAAGGTATTTCTACATGCATGCTATCTATCCCACTAATGAGTTTTCCACTGTCTATCACTTATATATTTGTATGTTTTCTACACCACTCATGAGGTTCCCACTGTGTATCACTTATATATTTATATGCAATCTGTGACATACATACAAATATGTGTGTGTGTGGAAAGAGACAAAGATACTGTATATGTGTGTGTGTGTGTGTGTGTGTGTGTATTTTTTTTATTTCCATGAACTTGCATCCTCATTCATATAGGTCCCATTGGAAATGGAATAGAAGAGTTATTGCAAACTCATTTTGCATGTCAACCTGCTTTCACTGACACACTACGTAACACCATCAGGCCATGACATGCATGTGAATCAATTCAGAGATACAGTTCTCCGCCCATCACAATGTGTCCACTATGTGACAGAACACTGCACCATACCTTCCCAGGCTCTGAGCAGTGATGTGCTCCGCCAATCCTTGTGCTGCCCAGCCAGTTTCCAAAGCTAATCTGAACCTGAGTTGCCAGCATGGAAACACAGCATGCTACCCTCTGGCCCAACAGCTGACCCTGCACACAATATTTCTCAATAACTTTTAGGTGATTCTATCAACCAATGAGAATACGTAATCAATAACCCTGGCAAAAATGCGTAAAGTGCAATTATTTATTTAACAGGTCTATTCTTTCAACAGGTCTACACATTATTATATTTCACTTTTCTGGGCATAATTACTTTATTTTTCTTAAAAGTTTAGACAGTTAAACTCATTTTACCAGTTATTCATTTCAGATAGCGTCTCTGTACCTTAAAGGCACAAATAGGTTTGTACAAAGTGAGGTATGGACTTAACAGGTCTGTACTGTTGATAAGATTTTGTTTAAGTTGGCCCTAGTGCAACAATGTAAGACTGAAAATTGTATTAGGCTGTAGTGCAGGTTGAGCAATATCACCACGCGACGATGTGCTGTGCCACCGCCTCTGGCAGTGGGAGCTGTGGTAGATAAGTGACTGTTCATTTCTGTTGCAGAAGGCAGCCTATTTCATTAGCTAATGTATGATGTTATAGCAATGATAACATCACATTCTGAACATATAGGGGATTTTGGATATGAAAAGAGGGTAGGGAACCAGATTCTATGTATAAACAGAAATATTAAAAATCACCAAGAAGAGTGATTCTACAGCACCGCAGAAGTTCTCGGTAGATTGCAAGTTCTGCATAAAAATTCTGTGGTCACAGAATTCTAGGGGCCTTGAGTATAGGAAATAGGTTGGTGCATAGCCACTTTGTGTCTGATAAACAGCTGGGATGACTGAATAAGAGATCAGGTTTTACAAATGTCACTGGTGCAATATGTGTAAGTATGTATAGACAGGCCATCACATGCAAATCCCATGTATACACGACCAGTTCAAGTCAGATAGCACATTAGATGTAATAAAGAGTGTGGTTTATGCTGCCTATTATTCCTGTAAGGTTTATGGTGGCAGAAACCACCAGACAGCTCAAGAAAAGAGTATGGGAACATGTTGATCATTAAAAGAGAGGCAATGACATTCCCTAGGAGCCCACTAATGATCTGCCCACAACAGGACTAACTGATTTTCATTTTGTAGGTCTGGAGCATGTTCTAGTAAATAAAAGATGGGATCCATAATTGCTAAATTTGTTAAAGGAAAAACGTGGTGAATCTATTTACAGACATGGGGCCCAATTCCTAAACAGGCCCTTAGATCACTGCAATTTGTGGTGATCTAGGGCTGCAACAAACTCCAGGTACATCAGGGACCATGCACCAATTCTATAAAAACAGGGTCCCTGCTCCAAAAACCCAGAAGTTGCCACACCCTCAGGTTAGTGCCAAACAACTGGCCCACCTGCAGGAATTAATGCATGGATCTTGCTCCCCTCCCAGTGCAACAGTAGAGGGCTGAGATGGTGGGATGGCACTCATGGCACATGAGTGCCAGGAGGGCCAAGAAAGAAGGGACATGGGGAGTGCCATTGGGTGTTGGAGAGATGGTGAATGCAGGTGATGTGACACCCAGTGGGGTGCCATTATATAACTATTAAGCTAATGGATGTGTCCTGGGATAGTGCCTGAGACTGGGGCTGTAGCCAGGGCTGTATCCATTTGGGGCCATGACACTATTTGTTCCTGGAACCCCACCAAACAAAACCCAGGGAAGAGTACACAATGGGGAGTGAGATACTAACAACAACAAAATGGAGAGGGACCTGGGGTAGTCATATCAGATGACCTAAAGATGGGCAAGCAATGTGAGAGGGCAGCAAAAGGGTTGGGAGGATACTGGGATGCACAGGGAGAGGCATCACCAGTAGAAAACAGGAAGTTATAATCCTCTGTACAGACAGCTGGTGAGACCCCATCTGGAGTACTGTGTGCAGTTCTAGAGACCCAATCTCCAAGAAAGACATAGACAGGATGGAAGCTGTCCAGAGGAGGAAAATTCAAAATGGTGCAGGGTCTGCAACGGAAGACATATGGAGAGAGACTTAAGGAGCTTAATATGTATAGCCTCGAGGAAAGGAGGGGGGACATGATAGAAACTTTCAAGTACATCAAGGGAATCAACAAAGTCCAAGAGGGTAGCATCTTTCAAAAAAAAGAGGTGCAAGAACAAGAGGGCACAATTTGAAGATGGGGGCAGCTCAGAGGTAATTTAGAAGTATTTTTTCACAGAGAGGGTTGTGGATGCATGAACGGCCTTCCGGAGGAGTCAAAATCAGTGGTGGAATTCAAGCATGCATGGATAGTCATAAGGCAATTCTGGGGGTGGGGGTAGGAAGAAGTAGGCTGCTGGTTAACTAGGATCTGCAGCTTATCCAATAGGTAGGAAATGGGCAGACTGGGTGGGCAAGCTGTCCTTATCTGCCATCAAATTCTATGTTTCTGTGTTTTTATGCCATTAGTCTAATACTGCAGTTATATAAATGACACTCCATGGGATGCCACATCACCTCCTCACATGCCCAACATCTCTCCAACTACCCATGGCACCCCATGTCCCTTCTGCCCCAGACCCCACTTCCAGAGCCTCCTAATCTGCTGCATTGTTGCACAGTGCTTAGACCACCTCATGGGTTGTCTAAATTGAGCTGCTTGCTATGCTCATGATGGGGATTGCAGAGTACAAGAATACAAAAAGGGATGGCACAGCCCCACTGTGGTGTAAGCCTCTTTGTGACATGGCACATGGTGCTGTTGCCACAAGCATTGTGCAAGGGGTCTTTACATGGCATCCTTATGTCTCTGCAGCTGGCTTTTGGGAATTTCAATCACTGCAAACTATAATGCAAGATGACACTTGCATCACCCTCATTTGGTGCAGACACCTTGCATTATAGTTTTGCTTTTGAGAATTGGGCCCACAGACTCCACCCAGACTCAATGAAATAATTGATTTTACTCCATATTTATGATCAGCGATGTTGTTTTATAAGAAGAAATGGAGGCATACAATATATCCTGGGCAATGGTCGGGAATTTGGAAGAACATAAAGGAACTCACCAGAATCCACCCAATGCCCCCATCAATACTCAACATCAACGGAACCACAACCCTCAACCCAAAACCATTGTGGATACCTAACAAAGCCTTTACTGACCTCACGCTGTCCTACCCCGGACTATTTCAAAGATGGTGAAGCCACTCTGTCCGCAATGAACACTACTCCCACCAGCTCCCCCACTTCTACTTCAAAGCAGTCAAGGCTCACCAAGTATGCAAATATGTTGCCAAAGCCCTTGGTAAATCAAGATTCAGTAATGACTCCTCAATCTCAAAATCCTGTCTCTCACACTTGATGAAGTGCTTAGTCCTCTGACCAGAATTTTCAACCTCTCCTCAGCCTTAGCCAATTCCCAGACAGATGGAAATCTGCCACTGTCACCCAATCCATAAAAGTGGTGACAAACTGCCCACGATAACTAGAGACCTATCTTCCTACTATCCCCACTCTCCAAGGCACTAGAATGCATCATCTTGGACCAGCTCACAAAATACCTGGATACGCACAACATCCTGTGCAAGCAACAACACAGGTTCCACAAAGGTCACAGCACCTCCACAGCCCTACTTGAATTCTCCTGGCGCAACCCACAATGCACTTGACTCCAGTGAACTACTGGGCTCAATCTACATTGAGTTAACTAAAGCCTTCAACACCATCAATAACCGCCTCCTGCTTGTCCAGCTTCAGAACACTGGGCTGTCAACTGACTCCATTGGCTGGTTTAAGAGCTACCTTGAAGAATGGTCCCAAACAGTAAGAATCGCTGATACACTCTTGGACCCTAGACTGGTCCACTTGGAGTTCCCAGGGCTCCATTCTGGGACCCTTCTCTTCAGCCTATTCTTAAACTCACTAATGGACAGCTGCCCAGAACAAATAATTTCACGCCGATGTGTGATTCTCACCTCAGACCCTGATCCAATCAAATTACAAAATAATCTTCAGTGGGCCTTCCTCCATCGAATCCTGGTTCCTAAATCATAAACTGCTTCTCAATCAGAAAAAACAAGTCTATGGTCTTCTGCAGCCCCACAACAAAAACAAACAACTCCACCTCTCCATCGCAACCAAACAAGGAGCCATCCTAGAGCAAACACAATCGCTCAAGCACCTCGCATCACCCTTGATCCCCACCTCTCATATGCTGTCCATATAGCAGCAGCCTGCCAATGCAAGGTTAGGCATATTATTCCAGCACAGGAAACACCCAACCCCAGAAGCACTGTCAGTGGCTGTCCAAAGCTCCATCATCAGCATCATAGACATGGTCTTATCATATATGGGTCTGCAACTACCACTGCTCTCAAACATATCGCAACTCCTGAATAAGGCCTGCATCTCATCACTGGCTCACATCGCCGTGCACTCCACACATGTGACCTTTATTCCCAATCTGGATGACTTCAACTGGACAAACGATAAAATACCAAACCTGCATCACGGCCAAGAAAATTGTAATGGGGCTTGCCCCACCTGGTGTCTGTGCCCTCTTTAAGCCTAGACATAGGAATGTCGCTACAAGGAGATCCAATTCCCATCTACTACATATCCCACAATGTCGCATCACCCAAGGACAAAGATCATTCACCTATCTGGCATCCAACTGGCTCAACTCTCTTGGCAGCAACATAGTGATGGCTCCAACACTCAGCCTCTTCAAGTCCAAGCTATGCCTCTCGCTGCTTGTATCCTGTGATTGCCCATCTTAACATTTCCATCATTCCAGCTGCACATGCCCAGCACCCAGCACTTATAATCAGTCTTGCACCCCTAGCACCTTACCTGTCATATTCCCTTGACAAGGCCCCTGACTGCACTGTCTCCTGCCCTTGCCCACCTCCCCCATATCTTCACTCCTGCCCCACCCCAACCACCTCCTGTACTCCCTTTACCCCTGCACCTCCTACCCCTCAATCTCCTACCCTCACTTCCCAATCACCCACACCCTCCTTCCCTTGTCTTGCTCACAGCTCAAGTCTTTGTACTGGTTATTACATGTCTGTAAGTCAATGACTACTGTATATGTTTGTAACTAAAATGATGACTGTTGCACACATGGAGCCTTTGTAAAAGAGCCTCGACTCAAAGGTATTGTAATCCTAGATTGAAATAAATAAATAAGACTAGGGATAATGGTGGAGTTTGAATCAGCTATATCAATGTCAGATTATAGGAAGGATTCTGAGATATATAAGTATTGCTCACATAGCATTCATCTAGTTATTTTATGGATGCCCACTATTTTGGTTTAACCTCAGCACACCCACACCCATTAGACCACCTCCATTCCTATTTTTCTACTGTCCCATAACATATAAAGGCAGTGTACAAAATTATGTTGAATGGTAGATATAAGGTTGTGGATTACAGTCCATGTACAGTACATTACCTTGTAACGAATATATTTCATTTTCATAAAATGAATTAGGAAATTTCAGTCTATTATGTGACCTTTAATGTTTTGTGTTATCAATGTAGCAAAACAATCAACTCTCATAACCATAACCAACAAAAATTAAAATTAAACATTTTCCCTCCTTTACCTCAGTCTCTGACATTATGGTAGTAGTATAAGTTTAAAGTCTCAAACAAAAAATGTTTATTTGATGTACATAGACACTTTAGACAGAATAACTTTTAATTGCCTGGTTGTCTGGTTCAGTCTTCCATTGAAAACTTTATTTTTGAAGACATGTTTGGAACTCCATTGCAGCCATCTTTTAAATAAGTGAATTTCATTATAATGCTGTTAGTTTTGCTAATCTGTACCAAAACTCTGCTTAACATAGAAACAAGAAACTGGACGGCAGATATGGTTCACTAGGCCCACCTGTCTGCTCATTTCTTCACCTGCTGCATAAACCACAGATCCGACTTGATCTCCGGCTTTGATCCCTTTCCCATCACTAGGGTTTCCCTATGCCTATCCCAGGCATCTTTGAGATGGAAGCTGACCTCAAGAAACTGGAAGAATGGTCTGGAGCATGGCAGTTGAGATTCAATGCCAAAAGTGCAAAGCCATGCACATAGAAAAATCCAAATAAGGCATATTATCTTGAAGGGAAATACTAGCTGTCCCCACCCAAGAGCGAGATTTGGGAATTATTATCGCAGACAACTTGAAGGTAGGTAATCAGTGTGAGAAGGCAGCATTAAAAGCCAGAGGTATGACTTCTGGTGACATCACCACTATCTGAACAGCTTTAGATCCGACTCCGTGATCATCAATGGGAAGCGATACTAAGCCTTCCTAACAAAACTAGCAATAAAGACTGAAACCTAATAACCTGCTGAACAACATGCCACTGAAGGGGAAAGGAGAAGAGAGGAGAGAGAAAAATCATAAAATGTCCCTCAGGCTACTAAAATGAAGCAACTTCAGTTGGAAGCGGTAGCAGAGGCCTAGCAGCCTGCTCTCTAAGACCATGCTCCCATCAGAATCATCATCTGACTCTATATGGAGAAGAAAATTATGCCCTAGAAAGATGGGGTGCACCTGAAAAAATACTTAGCTCTGTACAGAAAATAGAACTTGGTTGCAAATATGAGGCAGGACCTACAGCAACTGAATAAAAGAGTAACGGAAAACAGGGGAAAAATTACAGAGGTTATAGAAGCTTAAGATTCTTCAGATTGACTCCTTCTTTACTTGCTGAAGCAGGAGAGGCAGTTGAGGGCTCGAATGGAGGACATTGAGAACCGAGCCAGAATAAATAATTTCAGGGTGCACTGCATACCAGAGGGAAGCGGAGGATGGGTTTCCTCAGTAATGGACTTTATGAAGCATTTACTTAAAACCACACTATCACTGCCTTCTGACTTTCATTATGAGATGGACCAAGCACACAGAGCACTGGGACCCAGGCCGACTCATTATCTGCACAGCCTAGATCTATTGTTACCAGAATGGTGTATTATCAAGCAAAAGATCAAGTATTGCAGGAGTATTGGAGAATCAGAGAAGTAAAGTACCAGGATAATCAAATTTATTTTGAACATGATTTCTGTCCAGTGCTTCAAGCAGAAAGGTAAAGGATCAGGGCTATAATTCAGAACATCATGGAGGAAAAAGGACTGAAAGCCCAGCTCAGCTTTCCTGTCAAATTAAAATTTACACTGCAGAAGGTCCAAAATCTTTACTTAATTGGTGGAAGCAGTCTGGTCTTACAGGACTGGCAAATTTCAATTCTAGATCTAGAAATGGAGAAGATGGAACACAAAATTACTCAGTGAGTCATGGGCAGTTGCCGCAGGAGCACTAGAAGGGACATACAAGGTGCACTACCAAAGGGCTTGCTCCCAATCTGAGGAAGCTGGTAGATCACTCAACCATCCATGAGAGAGCTCTCATAATGCCAGAAAGAGCATGGATACAGCAATCGGAGGATCAATAATGCAGCTGAATACACAGTGAGCGAGGATCGAGAGACTGTGAGTCACGACTCATTGTAGTGAACATTAAAATGGCCAAACTTTAATGCAGCAGGGAAAAGGAGGATCACACTATTTGAATGGGAAGGATAAACAAAATGGAAGAGCTACTGTACATTTTAACATGTTACCTCCTTAAGAAATGTTTAGGCATAAGATATTAAAGGAAAAGGGAAAAGTAATCCAGTTGGGGGCATAAGAAGAAGAGAGAGGTTGAGTCTACCTGTATATGGATCCGTCCTGGTTTTTTTCTCTCCTCTTGCAGCTCATTGGCATACTAACTCCCTGTAAAAAGAGAAAGAAAAGTGTTCAAAGAAATGAATGAAGCGATGGGGGAGGAGGGACGTGAAGGGGTGAAGTCAGTGACTGTAGAATGGGTAGTGGCTGGAGGCTAAATAATAGCATCCCCAAATGGATGAGAGGGGCACTATAGGAATGAAACAGAGGGTGAAAAGACCCTTCAAGAGGAATTACCATACCCTCTGCAATGTATTGGTGGGTTATAGAAAAGTGGGAGGACAGTATATATACTGACCATAAGTTCTCAGTGAAAACTGGAGACACTTTGAGATTCCTGAGGTGGGAGGAGCCTAGAGTTGGTTTCATCTATCTTACCAGTGTGACTTCACCTGGTGACAAACTATTTTATTTTATTTTTGCTGACAGGAGCTACAGGATTCTGATCAGAAAACCCCTCTAGTAGGGGCCACCTAACCTTTAAGGTCCCTGCTCAGGGAGACTAAGGATCAATCCTATCTCCCAGACAGCAGAAATTTACCTAGGAAGGCACACGTTATTGTTAGTGTTAGTTTTGCTTAGTGTTATTGTTTTAAGTTTTAACTGCACAAGTTAAATAACATGGTTAAATCTTCAAACTACAAAGGTATTGATTATAAAGTTACAGTTCAAATTGGTATAATCTAGCACTCTCTTTAGAACTACTCAGGGTAAGCAAGCAGAGAAAAGCTATGACCAATATGACACAAAAGCTTGCTAGGGCCTAGAATGGATTATATTGACAACCCAGGGTGATTGAGGACCTTTGTATAGTATTGTATAATGTTAAGGGATAAATACCCCATTAAATGTTCCAGACTATTGTCTGAGCTCAAGAAACTAAATTGTGAGGTGGTATACATGCAAGAAACCCATCTTTTTTTTGTTGACTCTGTTTTCTGGACCCCTACTGGAGGAACTCTGTCTCTCTGGCAGCCACCTAACCTGTTCTCTACCTCCCGTTGTGGCAGTCTCAGCTACTCCCCTCACTCCAACCAGCTACACCCCAGGTTCTGAACTCCCTTGGGAAGGGCTACCCTATCTTCCCAGGGTGCTCTATCTAAAGTATAGAGTGCCAGTCAGAGCATCAGAGACAGGGAGAGTGAGGTGCCCAGCCTTGGGAGTGTGATGCAGGTGGTGGTGCCTTCACCTCTCTCCTCTCAGAGGTTTTTTTCCATTTTTATATCCCCGCCCTGGCCCCGAGTTTGGTCGCAATGGCGCCCTGAGACGATACTGCAACTCTGCCCCTGGCTTCTCAATGTGTCCTTACTGAACAATAAACATTTTGTTACACTACTGATGTCCAAAATAAAGGAGGCATATGATATTAATATCAATCAAGGGTGTTCTCAAATTTCGACATGGGAAGCACTTAAACTAGTAGTGAGAGGAGAAATAATTGGATTCACCTTGGCAAAGAAAAAGTTAGGGCTACTCACTTATAAAAGACTTAAACAAGAACTTAAGATATAAAATATACCCAACAGACAAAAATATACTCAGAAAACTAGGGAAACCAGAGAAACATTAAATCAACATGAGAGCAAAAATTGAAGGTAATTGAAGTTTGTCAACACAATATCATGACATAGGAGGCCAGGCTAAGAAACTTCTGGCATTTAGACTCAAGAAGATACAGGCAGAGAGATGGGTTAAAAACTCCAAAACAAAAAGATCCAAATAGTCCCTGGTAGCCCCAAGGAGACAGCAAGACAATTCCAAGAATATTATACCCAATTATATAAAAAGAGGAAGGGACACAGACATTGTAGAAGCAACAAAATCTTTCTAAACAAACTAAAATTATCCATCCTTACCCAACAAAAACATGAGCAGTTGTGCACTTTGATCTCTGAGGAAGAAATAATTCAAAATATCCGTGCCTGCATACTGGGAAGGCCCCTTGCCCTGATGGGTTTTGTACATCATTTTATAAAACATTTGCCAAAACATTAGCCCCAATCCTGTCTAATGTTTTTAACTCCTGTCTGGCAGAGGAGAGGGTCTCAGCATCTTGGGAAGAAGCCCTGATATCAGTAATTCCCAAACCAGGGAAACCAGTAGACACTTGTGAGGCTTATTGTCCCATTGCCCTGCTAAATCAGGACCTTAAAATCTTGACAAAATCCTGCATGTGTGCCTTCAAAATGTATTGAAACACTCATATCCTGATCAAACTGGCTTTATCCCAAACAGGCATCTGCCTGACAACATAAGAAAACTACTAAATGTGTAAAATATCAAGCCCTACTGAAACAGCCCAGCTAGCCATATTTTAGACGCAGAAAAAGCATTTGATAGGCTCAATTGGAAATATTTATTTACAACCATGTAATCTATGGGGCAGGGGTAGATTTAAACAATGTGGAGCTGCGCAGCAAGCCCACTGCCAGGATAAAGGTCAATGGGACTTTTCTAAGTAATACAAATCGAGAGAGGCACCAGACAGGGTGCTCCTCTCTTTTCTTTTATTTGTCATCAGTCTGGAGCCATTAGCAGTAGCTATTAGACAACATCAGCACATCTCAGGAATTAAAGTAGGAAACCAGATATGCAAAGCATTATTGTATGCAGATGATATGCTAATTTATATAGATAATTCCTCTAAATCTATTCCTTACTTACTGCAAGTACTGCAACAATATGGAAGTATATCTGGCTTCAAGGTCAATACAGAAAAATCAGAGGCCTTGGGTGGAGGGCAGGGTAAAGCAGCCGATTAGACAACTCCTCCCATTTCAGTGGGTTAAGAACAAGATTAGATAAACAGGATCTGGATCCCAACACAGCTCACATAGAGTATTTATACAAAGTAAATTATGGTACCCTGATTTCACAGATAATGGAGGATATTAATAGATGGAATTTTCTCCACTGTCCTTCAGTAATCGAATTTAAACTATAAAATGAATATTCTTCCTTGCTTATTATTTCTAGTCTCCATTCTGCCAATTCATATCCCAAAATTGGATTGGAAACAAATAAATACTAAGTTAAGCTGGTTTACATGGGTAGGAGGAAGCCAAGGATCCGGAAACCTTGTCTGGTGGCGGGGAAGGAAAGTGGAGTTTGGGGTCTACCTGATTTACAAGCATATTACAAAACAGCACAAACTACCCATGTAGTTAAAATAATGTCACTCCCCTCCCTTGGGACATGGAAGCCATGGAAAGGATATCAATGTAGAGATCCCTTATGTATAATGTCTTGGCTATGACTAAAAAATATATTAAAATAATAAAGAACTGCTAGACCTGGCACATTATCCTTGTATGGCTTCAAACTAGATCCTGTTGGGAATTACCTACACATGTTTGGCAGTACATACTCTCTGACCTGTCTTCCAGAATTTCCTGCAAAACCTGGAGACTTAGTCTTCAAAAGATGGGGGAGAGAGGACTTATATATAACCCAATTTATAAATTGGGGGTATTAGTAGAGTTTAAAACCCTACAAGACAAACATAACCTTCCATAGGGACTTCTATAGATACTTGCAGTGCAGGCATTGTGTGGAGACCATAGTGGGATGAGATAGACTTACCGAGAAATTATAGGCCCTCTTCTGCTTATTCATTGTAGTGCCATGCAAGGAACTCTAAAAATGAATTACATTAATTTATAGAGCTCTCCAGGAGGAAACGGGGTTTTAGCTAGACAAGCAATCCAGAACAGATGGGTAAAATAACTAGAAGGATCCTGTGACTTCTCAGAAAAGGAATGGGATATTATATGAGGGTACACATTATATGACTTCTTCTGGGGTGTGGAGGAGCTTAAATGGCAGTTAGTAGGTAGATACTTTATAACCCCATGATCTCCAAAATAATCCATCAGATCAATGCTGGAGGGGATGGGAACCAGAGATCTTATGTATACATCTTTTGGTCCTGCTCATACATCAGGGATTATTGGTACCACCTTAATAAAGTTATAGTAGAAATGCTAAATTTAGAACACCCACTGGGTTTTAAAGAATTAGTGTGTGGCCTCCCACCCAGGGAACTAAAGATGGAACCCCAAAGATACTTATATAGGATTTTAACAATGGCAGGATCCAAGAGCATTACACAGACCTGGCTAAGTGCATCTCCTCCAGTAATGAAACAATGGGTGGGTGAATATAAGAGAGATTAAAGAGATGGAAGTGATAACAGCTGGACTCAGATTAACAATGGAAAAATACTATGGTCGATGGTCCCCATACTATTCATATAGGGAGAAGATGGATGGGATTTCACACCTAGAACAAGTATTGAAGGACTCAGTGGAGCTAAGGAAAACACCATACAAGTTTTAATTGATTGGTTTATTAACTTGAATAATTAAATAATGGAATAATTGCTTAACCAAGCTAAACAAAAACAAGAGACATAGAATAAATCAGAGAGTGCTTCAGTTATTTATTTATTTATTTATGTTTGAAGTTCAGTTTACTGAATATTGTAAACCTTTCTTTTATCAGCTGTGTTTCTCATGTAAGCGGCAATAGACTTTTACTCAGTATTAAGTTGAAAATGTATTAGAGTTACATGTTTTAATCAGCAGTGATTCTTTTTAAAACTCACTGAGAGTCTTTGTACTCCCAAATGAAGTTGTATGATTCAGTACATGGCGACTGTACCACTGGAGGTCAGACTTGATACTTGAAAACCATCAAGTTCCTGAAATAACAGAAGGAATCAGTCACCTAGGAAAAACGCAGAAAATAAGGATATTGGAATAAGACTGTTTCTGAATCAGAATGGAAATTCTGTGTCCAACCTGACCTACTAATAATAACATAAGTTATATGTATTGTAGCATGAAACTCTATGTAAAAAAGATGTACTTGAGATCAAAACTCTCAATAAAATTGAAAGTAAAAATAAAAAGCCAGAGGTATGATGGGATGTACTGGGAGGGAAATCACAAGCAGGAAGAGGGAAGTATCCTGCCACTGTACAGATCATGGTTAAGCCTCACCTGGAGTACAGCATCCAGTTCTGGAGGCCCAACTTCAAAAGGACCAAGTGGAGACGCTGCAGAGAAAGACAACAAAAATGATTCAAGGACTGCATGAAGTATCCTACAGGATAGACTGAAAGAACTGAACATGTATTCCTGGAACAGAGAAGAGAGAGGATGACATGATTGAAACATTCAAGTACATAACAGGCATTAACCAAGTGCAGATAGGTGATCGCTTCCAATTTAGGAAGAGCAGCAGAACCAGGGACATGATCTAAGGCTGCAAGGACATATGAACATATGAACATATGAAAATTGCCAGCAGCAAAGGCCATCATGGTCTATCTTGGCTGCTTGTGAATGCAGCTAGCCCCTATTCAGCAGCTGCCCCACTCCACCCTTATCTCTTTTACCCTTCCTCAACAACCAGAGGCAGTTCTCCACCAACACCAGGATGTTTTCTTCACAAAAGAGTGGTGCATGCCTGGAACAGCCTGCCTGCAGAGGTGGTGGGGGCAAGTACAGTGGTAGGGTTTCAATAATGCCTGGGACAGATACATGGGAACCCCTCAATCCCAAGGGCAGTTAGAAGGCTAGGCTAAAGACAGTGGGCAGACTAGATGGACCTGGTGGTCTCCTTCTGCTGTCAGCTTCTATGTTTCTATGTTTCTAAATGTGGAACTACAGCATGGGACTCAAAAGTCCCAGTAGGAGATCCTTTAGAAGCATGAAAAACTAGGAAGGATACCATGGCTTTCCAATGTCTACTAGGCAGCAGTCACGATCCAGCCATAGCACCTCTATGGTGCAAGGAGCCTGATCCACCTACCCCCAAAGAGATAGATAGGTGCCACTTGCCCCTCAGGCAGTGGTCGCGATCCAGCCATAGCACCTCTACATTGCAAGGAGCCTGATCTACCTACCCCAAAGATATAGGATCAAACACCTGAATGCACACCCCAATGCCAGTTGGGGATGGGCTGGGGGTCCAAGGGGTTTCAACCCTAACACCAAATTTCTCACTTTTGTCACTGTGGAACAACCCCACTGATGCATTGAACAGAGTTTTTGCCTCTAATTTCTTCTTTTGAGAATGATAATGAGTAATAGTGAATGTAATGCAGTGGCAGGAGCGCGGGCCCACCACTGATATCTTGTGACATAGAAACAGGAACAGCAATGCAAACAGAAGTGCCAACAGTGGCGCACATGGTAAAGCAAGTGTGAATGAGAACAGAAAGGGTAACGCACCCGTGGCTAGATGGGAACGGTCCGTCACATGATGTCTTGTCACATAGTAACATGATGCCCGCAAATGGAATGTCAATGGGCATGGTGATGCAAAGTGAAACAGAAGAGAAACAGTACTGTAGACACAAATGGCAAAAAATAACAGAAAGCAGTGCAAATGAAAACGCAGGATAACGCATGGTGGCGAGACGGAACGGGGGTGAACGGGCACGAACCACAAGTGTAAAAGGCAACGTAACAGTAATGGAGTGCACAGGCTGGTTTTCCCAAAGCTGCATAGAGAAACACAGTAAGTACAAAGAATGTGTGCATAATAATGGGTCTCGGAGCAGAAAATGAGGAGTTGGAATACTAAATAGCTTATATCTCAGGAACCGTACAATGTAGAAAATAATTTAAAAGTCGTATGATTTATGACTTTCCTGGTTAGTTTGTACTTAGCCCCTATTATGGGGCTAAGCAGTTTTGACAAAAGTCTGTATCTCACACGCTTCCAAGATATACAGGCCCTGAAAGGCGAGTGAATGCCGTAATGTTATCCTATGGGAAAAGAAAAGTTTGGAGTGCCGTAACTTTGGCTCCTGTAATACTTTTTCACTAAACCAATAAAAGGCACATCTGTGGGATGTTGGCTGTCTTCCTCCAAATTTCAGCCCAAAAGATCAAGCGTTATATTGCAGCAGGGCGCCAAAGAATTGCTGCAATGCGTCGGATGCCATAATGTTATCCTATCGAAAAGCATCAACTTTGAAATGCCATAACTTAGCCGCCATGTAATATTTTTCCAACACAACACTAAAGGACAAATCTGTGAGATGTCGGCAGTTCCTCAAATTTCAGGCCAAAGCACCAAACCGTTCTTTTGCAGCAGGGTGCCAAAGAATTGTCATTTTCCCACAGCCTAGAAAAGTACTGTCACAATTTGCAAAGCTTTCGCAAAATTTGTGACACTTTCATTATGAGTGCATAGTACTTGCAAAAGTATTTTTCCAGAAATTTGAAAAACATATTTCTGGGGTGTTTTACCCAAAATAAAGACATGGCTAGCATCCTCAGGGCCTGACTAGGTGAATACAAAATAATTAGGTTGGTAGACGGCCCTAATTTTAAATGCCAAGCATTTTGTGATCACTAACTGAAAACAAAATGGCGGATTTGTGAGAGTAATAGCGATTTGTGACAGTAAAGTGCATTTGTGACACTGTCGAACTTTTATTAACTTTTCCCATGGACTTATAATGGGAAATTGTTTTTGAATAACTTTGAACCATTTAATATTTCTTCATGAAATCTTCAAAGACACATCGGGGACCCCAGCCACATGTTCCTGAAGATTTCAGACTGGTCACGGAAACCGTGTGACCTGTAGGTGTGACCGTAGAATTCCAGAAAAAGCGTAAATGCACACGCAGATCATGCTTAATAACTCCACAGCCGTGTATCTGACTGGTACAAAACTTGGCAGATCCCAAGGCATATGGGTCTTGATCACATATTCTAAATTTCAGGCAAATCCATCAAACAGTTGCAAAGTTATTAAGGTGCAAAATCTTGAGTTTAACATGTAAATGGCTCCTCAACCTAACTATGGTAGCACTACCGTGCTATATACACTATATAACTATATATATATATATATATATATATATATATATATATATATATATATATATATATATATATTTATATATACACAATGGGGTGAGAGCTATTCCAGTGCAATAATTCAGATATTCTACTGCAGTGAGATAAATGCTGACTGGAGTGATAAATGCTCATGATGTCAGTGGAGTTAGATATATCCATTTATTCTCACTTCACTGATGTCACCTAGTTAACCCTACAATAAAACTCCTACAACCAATAAACAAATCAAGAAAGCATCAATAAAACTCACCTGAAGCCCAGTAACACAATGTCAAACCTCCATATTCACGTGCTTTTATTCAAAACCTAAACATAAAATCTCCAGCAAAATGACTTTACTATCCCTATAGAAAGTAAAAAAGCCTGCTATTAAACTCATATACAAAATGAAGAGAACTTGTAAATCAAACAACATTCTTGAACAGAAACAAAAGCCTGCCAAACGAAAACAAACAAGTATAACTAAATATACAAAAGACCTCGATGGAAAATGGAATTGTAGATCTATGTACACAGTTTGAACTGCACACGGAACCCTTACTTGACCCTACAGAACACCTTATACCAGAAACCCAAGAACAACAAATGCCACAGAAAATGCGTATTTCCTAGATCCAGACTACATCGAAAAATACATTCACAGCACTAAAAATAGAAACACAACAAAAAAACAGAAACGGACCTCAAACATCTACAATAGTTTCTACTACAGGATTTGGAGATCACAACTCCCATTACTAAAACTGAACCAGAACAACTGGGCAGTTTATTATGCCATTATTTTATAACGGCACAAAAAAGGATGGCACTGATTATGAACCCTGACCATTCGCTCCCTTTTCCAAAGTATAGAGAGGCATTTAAAGAAAATCGATACTCAGAATCTCTCTCCACATCTCTAAAATTTGAAAAACATGACAAGTAGTATTATCTAAACAAAAACATTCAAAACAAAAGGAATGGGAAACAAACCATTTGCAGCAGATGACATCACAGATGAAATACTAACCATATTATATGACAGCAATCTACTAGGACCTGACAATCCACAAGAGCTCATCAATTCCATGTGGTTAATTGTCAATTTATACTGAATTAGAGGAAATTCTGAAGCTCGAAACATAAAATGGGGAGATGTAACTTTAAAAAGACAACCAAAACACAAATTACCTGGAATTCTCAAATGAAAGACAAACAAAACCGCAGTGGCTCAAACTCCAACCACACAAGACTAATAAAACCACGAGCCTATGAAACCAGAGGCGCTAAACGATGTCCTATAAAAATATACCTAACATACAGAAACAAACGACCTTACAAATGTAACCCCAGATGCACCACTGTTTCTATCAGTACATTACTCCATTAAAATACAATCCACATGTTGGTACAAAAACCAGCCTCTAGGGATTAATACCATCGGAAAGATTGTAAAACAATGATCCAGGACGCGGACTAGACACTCGAATCAAGACTCACAAACCATTCCATTCAGAAGCACCTGAGCTAAAAGCTGACAGATTCTGACATTGCCCCCACAGAAATAATGCAAGTTTCTGGACAAAAAGCTCGAATCTCAACACATACTCCAAATTAAATGACAAAAAGCAAAGAAAATATCAGACTTACTTGAGTAACCCGTGAAAGATGACGAAAACCCTCTACTTCCAAACCTGCATCTCACAGCACTCTGAACCTGAAACCTGAACACCTGCTGCCTGTTACATGGACATGCTCCCAGCCTGCTTCAACAATCCAATCATTAACGCATCACATATAACATTTAACATAATACAAGGTATGCCAAACTAACAACTCTCACTTACTACTACGTAGGTTGAACAACACTAAACATTCTTTTTATCTCCACAGGACACCAATATCAACAGACAGCCAGAAAAGAGACAGAGACTTAACATCGGACTCTGATACAGACTAAACCCAAACTACAAAATGAAACAGTCGGACACTACAATCAACACTCCCACATTATTAAACATTAATTTCCTGATTTTGCTGACTTCAAAATGTTTACTTTAAAATAAAAGTTTAAATGAGTTCTAACATGGAGTTCCACAAAATAAACCCTATACCCTTATCAGGACTCTGCTGTGAGATAAAACCGCAAAACACTAACAAAAACTCATTATGTCTACACAAAACATTTCCCACAATAAATAAATAAATAATCTAAATCTCACAAATTCCACCCTCAAACACTACAACCAAACAAAATATACATAGCATTATTTCAAAGACGCTCTCACCCTTTTGTATAAATAGCACACATGATGTGCATGTCTGTGAGATATGGTAAATATTCTCACTCCTGCAGGAGTAAGAATATTTACCATATCTCACTACTGCCCATCATGTATCCATATATATATATATATATATATATATATATATATATATATATATATATATATATATATATATATATATATATATATATATATATATATATATATTATAAAATTTTAGTTTAATGAGAAAGAAAGTTGTAACACAGTGATAAAATGATGAATATCGCGGGTTGAACTTTCATTTCCTTTCCAGCTCACTTCAACCGGAACAACGTGGCACCAGTCATCAGCCCCGCGCTCCCCATCACATGTGAAAAAGAAGCTGAGGAATAGGAGAATGGGGTGACAGACCGAAGACCCCAATGCGCATGCCGATTCCAGTTGGGGGTGGGCTGAGGGGTGCAAAGGGGTTTCAACCCTAACATCGAATTTCCTAGCTTTTGTCACTGTGGAACAACTCTAACTGATGCATTAAACAGAGTTTTATGCCTCTAATTTCCTTTTTTGAGAATGATAATGAGAAATAGTGAATGTAATGCAGCGTATGGGGCCTGCGCCTCCGCCATGTGATGTCTTGTCACATAGTAACATTGTGCCCCAAACACAAATCGAATGCGTATGGTGACGCAAAGCAAAACAGAAAGAGAAAGAGTACTGTAGACAGAAATGTTAAAAACAATGCAAACGCAACTGCAAATGAAAAAGCAAAGGGTAACGACATGGTGGCATAAACGTGAATGGTAAGTGAATTGGGTACGGAACCGAGCAGAAACGGTAATGGTAACAGTAATGTAAGCACAGGCTGGTTTTCCCCAAAAGCTGTATAGAGAAAGACAGTGAGTAGAAAGAATGTATGCAAAATAATGACTCTCAGAACACAAAAATGAGGACTTGGAATAGTAAATTGCTTATACCTCAGTAACCATACGACATAGAAAAATAATTTAAAAGTAATATGTATTATCACTTTCCTGACTAGTTTTGTACTTAGCCTCCATAAGTATTTTTCGACAAAGTCTGTATCTCACACCGCTTTCAAGATATGGGCCCTGAAAGGCGCAGCAAACGCCTCAGAATGTTATCCTATGGTAAAAACAGAAGTTTGACTGCCATAACTTGCCTCCCTGTAATATTTTTCACCAAACCACTGAAAGGCACATCTGTTGGATGTTGGCTATGTTCCTGCAAATTTCAGCCCAAAAGACTAAACCGTTATTTTGCAGCAGGGCGCCAAACGATTGCTGCAATGTGTTGTACAATCGTAATGTTATCCTATGGGAAAGAAGTGTCAGCTTTGAGTACCGTAACTTTGCCTCCGTAGTATTTTTTCAGTGAAATACTGAAAGGCACATCTGTGAGATGTCGGCTGCACTCCTCCAAATTTCAGCCCAAACTCCAAGCCGTTTTTTGTAGCGGATGCCAAAGAATTATTGTCATTTTGGGCATAGTGTCGCAAAGTAGTGTCGTGATTTGTGAAAGTCGCAAAAATTTCATGCACTTTCATGAGTGCGACACTAATTTGTGAAAGTACTTTTCCAGAAATCTGAAAACGTATTTCTGGGGTGTTTTACCCAAATAAAGACATGGCTAGCATCCTCAGGGCCCAACTAGGTGAATACTAAAAGAATTAGATTGCTACAGGGTCTCAATTTTAAATGCCAAGCATTCTTCGATCACTAACTGAAAACAAAATGGCAGATTTGGCGATAGTAAAAGGGCTTATTTTGAAAGTAAAAGTGTATTTATGAAAGTGTTGAACTTTTTAACTTTTCCCTTGACTTATAATGGTAACTTGTTTTTTGAATAACTTTTGAACCGTTTAATAATTTTTCATGAAATCTTTAAAAGGCACATCAGGGCCCCTGGCTGCATTGCCTGAAGAGTGGGACCAGTTGTGCAAACTGTGTGACCTGTGAAGCGTGACTGTAGAATTCCAAAAAGCGTAAGCGCACACATAGATCACGCTTAATAACTCTACAGCCGATATCCACCAGTATGAAACTTGGCAGATCCCAAGGTGTATGGGTCTTGATTCTGTATTCCAAATGTCAGGCAAATCCATTGAACAGTTGCAAAGTTATTATGGTGCAAAATTTTGGGTTTAATATGTAAATATTCTCAACCCTAATTCGTATATATATATATATATATATATATATATATATATATATATATATATATATATATATATATATTAGAGGAAAAATCCATTTAATGCATCAGTTAGGGTTGTTGACAGCGACAAAAGTGAGGAAATTCGATGTTAGGGTTGAAACCCCCTTTGCACCTCCAGCCCACCCCCAACTGGAATCAGGGGTGCGCATTGGAGTCATTGGCCCTAACTGTCACCCCATCACATGTGGAAAGAAGCTGAGGAATAGGAGAATGGGTGACAGTTAACACTGAAGACCCCAATGCACACCCTGATTCCAGTTGGGGGTGGGCTGAGGGGTGCAAAGTGGGTTTCAAACCCTAACATCGAATTTCCTCGCTTTGTTGCTGTGGAACAATCCTAACTGATGTATTAAATGGAGTTTTTTGCCTCTAATTTCTTCTTTTGAGAATGATAATGAGAAATAATGAATGTAATGCAGCGGCGGGGCCCTGCGCCCGCCATGTGATGTCTTGTCACATAGTAACATTGTGCCCGCAAACGCAAATCGTAATGCGCATGGTGATGCAAAGCGAAACAGAAAGAGAAAGAATACTGTAGACAGAAATGTTAAAAATAACGCAAATGAAAACACAATGGGTAACGCATGGTAGGTAAAGTGAACGGTAAGTAAACGGGTATGGAACTGCAAGCAGAAATGGTAACGGTAATAGTAATGTAACCGCACAGGCTGGTTTTCCCAAAAGCTGTATAGAGAAAGAAAGTGAGTAGAAAGAATGTAAGCAAAATAATGACTCTCGAACACAAAAATGAGGACTTGAAACAGTAAATTGCTTTTATCTCAGTAACCGTACGACATAGAAAAAAATTTAAAAGTCATATGTATTATCACTTTTCTGGCTAGTGGGGCTAAGAAATTTTAGACAAAAGTCCGTATCTTGCACCGTTTTAGATACGGGCCCAGAAAGGCACGGTGAACGCTGTAATGTTATCCTATGGGGAAAAACAGAAGTCGGACTGCCATAACTGTAATATTATTTCAGCAAAACAGTAAATTTCGCCCAAAACTGCAAACCGTTCTTTGCAGCGGGATGCAAAAAATTACTGTTATTTTGGGCATAGTGTCACAAAGTAGTGTCGTGATTTGCGAAGCTTTCACAAAAATTTGCGACACTTTCGTGAGTGCGACACTTACTTTATGAAGTACTTTTTCCAGAAATCTGAAAACATATTTCTGGGGTGTTTTTCCCAAAATAAAGACATGGCTAGCATCCTCAGGGCCCGACTAGGTGAATACAAAAATAATTAGGTTGCTAGAGGGTCTCAATTTTAAATCCTAAGCATTTTATGATCACTAACTGAAAACAAATGGTGGATTTGCAACAGTAAAAGGGCCATTTCATGCAGTAAAAAGTGCATTTGCGAAAGTGTTGAACTTTTGTTAACTTTTCCCATTGACTTATAATGGGAACTTGTTTTTGAATAACTTTTGACCTGTTTAATATTTTTCACGAAATCTTTGAAAGGCACATTGGGGACCCTGGCTGCATGTTCCTGAAGATTTCAGACTGGTCACGCAAACTGTGTGATCTGTAGGCGTGACCGTAGAATTCCAAAAAGTGTAAACGCAGGCGCAGATCATGCTTAATAACTCCGCAGTTGTTTATCTGACCAGTACAAAACTTGGCAGATCCCAAGGTGTATGGGTCTTAATTCTGTATTCCAAATTTCAGGCAAATCCATTGAACGGTTGCAAAGTTATTAAGGTGCAAAATTTTGGGTTTAACCTAACTATGTTAGCACTATCGTGTGCCATAATATATATATATATATATATATATTTATTTTAGAGGCAAAAATCCATTTAATGCATCAGTTAGGGTTGTTCCACAGTGACAAAAGCGAGGAAATTCAGTGTTATGGTTGAAAACCCTAACTCGTATTCACCCCCAGCACCAAACACACACAGACACATGCAAGTACGGGGAGGACCAAGGCAACACGACCAATGACAGACAACCTGCAGCAGGTGACAGAAATAACAAACAATTGTCTAAATGTACTACAAGACAACCCCACCCACCTGACCAGGTACTGCATTCTCAGTGGAGATCAACAGCAAAACTGAGGCCATGTACACCAAAGTACACATCCCTGATTGCAGCTGCACAACGACCACACTTAGTAGTTGCATGGCCTTACCTACAAATGCCCCATACCACATCACAACTGGTACTGTGCCGTTAGTCAATATAAATGCTAAAGGTGCATGATCACAGTTGTACAAAGATTTTAACACTAGTGAGTATACATTAATTAAGAAAACTACATAAATTAACTACAAGACACAGCCATGCTCAAGATAAAAGTAGTGTTGCATTTAGTATGTGATTTACATAGTAGTACATTTACTGCAACTGTTTACTCAAGATAGAGAGGCTGATGTAAACATATGGAAAAGCATTGCCTGTTCAGCGCTGGAAATTCGTACTGCCAGTATCAGATGAATTCTTACTGATGAAGGTGTACTGCTGATGTACATACATATATCTTCAGTGTGTTTGAATACTAAAGATGCAGTTAGTATTCTTTGTAAGAAACAGTGTAATTGCGTAGATCAGGCCAAGCAACTTCTAAATATCATAGCACTACTGAGCCAACAATGACGGAGCTGTATCGGAGATGTCTATAGGATATATTTTCCTGTAGGCACTTACTGAGTATGTTGTACCTGATAAAGACAATGTCATTGCATCTGTGATGACTAACTTATTGAAATAGTGATACATTTACTATTGTTGCAATGAGTGATCTATGCGACTTATGGACACAGCCTAATTTTTAACAGTTGTTTCATACTCAGGCTGTATGCCTAGTGTTTGGGTTTGCCATAATTCTGTCACTGATGCTATCAAAGTGATAACTATGTTAATTGTGCTACAACAGGAATCAAGTAGGCATAGTGTAAATATAAATAGAATGTCTTTTAGTATTGATTTAACTCACAATGGGATAAGTGTACTAGGATGGCAGGGGTTATTCTCTATCACTGACTCTGTCAGTTATAATCACACTAAGGTTTCGATGACTGTAATGATCAAGTTACACTGTTCATCTTCATGAGTTCATATTCGCAGCCATTCTCCAGTAACTAGACAGTGGATGGTGTAACTGGGTGGGACACTGTGTTGCAAAGCTCCTGCAGTGCCTAGCAGAGGAGAGTATCTACACATGAAGGTAATTAAGCAATAAGACATGACCAACGGTTATGTTAAATGGTCTGTTAATCACCCTCTAGGGGTTTAATGTTGAATGAGGTGTAGCGAATGCCACATGTTGCTAGACAGTGATAAAGTGACCTTTAACATAATACCTGGGAGTGGCTTATTGCTATCATAATAAACTGTTTTTAAACAACATTAAAGCATGTTCATCATATGGTTAGGCTCCACAAGTATGTTAATAAAAACTAAACATAAGGCTGTTAGAATGTTTACAGCCAATCAGAATGCTGCATTTCTCAAACCTTTGTTATAATCAGAGATATTATACCTGTACAATTCCTTGGTTTGCTCAACTGTATTCTCAGGTGGCCCACCACATGTGGTGTGGTGTGGGGCATCATGAGTAAGGCCATGCAACTACTAAGTGTGGTACATTGTGTGCAGCTGCAATCAGGGATGTGTACGTTTGGTGTAATGGCCTAAGTTATGCTGTTGATCTCCACTGAGCATGCAGTACCTGGTCAGGTGGGTGGGAATGTCTTGTAGTACATTTAGACAATTGTTTGTTATTTCTGTCACCTGCTGCTGGATGTCTGTCATTGGTTGTGTTGCCTTGGTCCTCCCCTTACTTGCATGTGTGTGTGTGTGGTGGTTGGGTGAATTGGAGTTAGGGTTTTCAACCTAACACCGAATTTCCTCACTTTGTCACTTTGGAACAACCTTAACTGATGCATTAAACTGAGTTTTTTGCCTCTAATTAATATATATATATATATATATATATATATAGATATTGTTTAGGCTAGTGATGTAACTGCACAATTGCTTGCTGTTGCTTTTGTCTGCATCTTTGCATTTGAGTTCCATTTTCTTTTGAAATGGTTACTTTTGTGTTTATGTTTCTTTTAAAATGTTTAATATTCTGACCATACCCTGTGGTTATGTCATAGCTTTGTTTTCAGATATTTTATTGCATATTTGGCTTTTTGTTGTTCTTTGTTGTTGTTGAGTCACTTTCTTCACATCCTCATTTAGCCATCTTGCTTGTCATCATTTGTTGTTATGTTTCTTGATCCTTCTAATGTGAACTACAATGATAATATGCTGCCTTCATAATCTGCCAATGAGCAGTACTTGTTTATGGTATTGTGTTACTGGTACCATAGGCTTTATATTTAACATATCTTAAAATTAATGTCAACAGCTGAGGTCTTAAGAGCTCTTGCTGTGAATTACTCCACACAGGTAAAGGATGCAGCTTCATCCTCAAGAGATGCAAACTGGACATGTCACTGTATCAATCATTTAAAATAACATAAGTTTAGTTTCACAATCTTACTATGAGGGAAGCAAGATCAACCAGCAAGTTTTGCAAATAATTAAATTGACACCTTTGAATGAGTGGGGAGGGGATACCAAGAAACAAGTTTCGCAGTTTGCAAATGGTTGTAAATTAAGCACTGAAATGTAACTCAGAAAGAAAAGGCCCATAAAACACTATAGAGTAAGTTTCAACTTGCAAAACAAAAACAAAAACAGAGGCAGTTTGAGTGCTAGCTCAATTAAAGGAAAACTGCATGTTAAAATTAGGAAAATATATGTTTTATTAACTCTTTGTGTTCTAACTTCCTTTCAGTGTATTTTTTTCAGTTCTGGCTGTTAAAGGAGTGTGTGTGTGTGTGTGTGTGTGTGTGTAAGCATGTTACTAGTAGCAAGTAGCAGAAATGGAACAGCACTTTCTAGTTTGTTAGAGTAGACCATGAATGAAATAATATATGCAGAATTGGATGAATTATAAAAACTAGTCTGGAAACAAAATGGAGCACAGCTATTTATGTTATCTGCCTGTAATCTGTATATAAATTGTGTCACTTTGCCTAAAATCCTCCCTCCCCATTTTGATCAACATGTTATGGACTTTTGATTCAATTGCTTGTGTCTTGCATAGAAGACAGTGCTTGTAGACAAATCTAATCATTTTTCAGCTGCGGTCATCCATTAGCTAAGTAGGCTTTGTTATGGTTTGTGTTTATGTGATCCAATCCTTACTTAGTATTTGGTTACTTTACTAATGTCTCCTATGAAGGGACTCGAAATGTGCAGGATAGTTTTTAGCAAATTTAGAGAAACTGCAAAGGCACCAGACTTGGACTTGGTGGAGTTTTCCTTTAACTTCTCTCAAGCCAGAAGAAAGCCCCATAAAACACTATGAAGCAGGTTTCAATTTACAAAAAGGCACTACTGGGGAGGCTCAGCTTAACACTGAAACTCAACAAACACAGAAAAGGCCCATAAAACACTAAGCAGGAAATTTCAACTTGCAAAAAAGGCTGTACTGGGAGGGCTTAATTAACTTCTCAAGCAAAAGGAAAATAGTGCTCTCAAGCTCCCATACACACATAGGCAATGTAGTAATGAGGCGTTAGTAGAGGACACTGTTTTTAACACTCTGCCATGTTGTTTGGAAGGTAATTATGCAGGTAGTCCTTTTCTCAAAGCAAAACATCTGCAGGGTTATGCCCACTCCAGCTGTAAAATAAATGAATGTATAAAAACATGAGCCACGTATGTCTGTGTGAAACTATTGACTTATATCTGTGCATGGAACAGTTCTGTTAGCATCAGGAAGGCAGTGCCTTTACATCAACATATGGAAGCATTTAGGTCAAAGCACAGTCTGCGGCTCTGTAACACAATGGTATACAGTTACAGGTGGAAAATGTGCAGTACTAACTTGAGTCACACTACCAAATGTTTACAGTGATCATACATCTACAACAAAAATATGTAAAGATGAATGCATGCAATTTCCAAAATGTAATTGCTATTGCTGATAGTCCTCCATGACCCGCTTTAATGAAATTACGGGCATTTTGCCGGAAAAAGTATTGCACTATATAAGGACATGTGGAGCAAGAAAGGATTCCCTGGAGTAAGGCACCCATATGTTGGTGCAACACCATAATAACTATGTAACTTGGTGAATCTTTTTAAAGCAGCAGTGCAACAATTTGTTGAAAATTTTGACCTATACTTTTTAATGCTATTTACATTGCCACTTTACTTACATCCTGACTTGTATGATACTATAATTTCCAGTATTTAGGTCTGCTTTAGTACTTTTTATGTCTGAAATAATAAAAGGGTACTCCTTTTAATACTGTGTGGACCAGGTCTTTGTCAATATTTTCTGTTGCTTTTCTCAATCAGTTATATATCACTTCTGTTGTAAAATTAACGAGCAGTGTTTTATGACCTCACAGAACAATATTTACTGAAAAATAGCTGCAAATAGTGATAAAACCTAGTCAGAACAATATTGAAAGACGAGCTCCTTTTTCTTTTCAGACATAAGAAAAAGTAGTAAAGCAGACATAAATTGTGAAAAGAAGGTATCATTCAAGTCAGGAGGTAACTAGTGGCTGGCAATGTAAAATAGCATAAAAATGCTGCTTTAATTTATAATTTCAGTATGAAATCATGTGCTCACAGTCATAACACACAAAATGCATCTGTCTTGTGTGCAGAAAATTGACACGTGGTA
This sequence comes from Neoceratodus forsteri, assembly GCA_016271365.2. Lineage (NCBI taxonomy): Eukaryota > Metazoa > Chordata > Ceratodontiformes > Ceratodontidae > Neoceratodus > Neoceratodus forsteri. Next base: position 1,688,255,689 of record CM028131.1, read on the forward strand.
ATGAAGTGAAATGGGAGTGTTACACCACATGCAAAGTCCCCAGAATTAATGGCGCACTCAGTCATATGGCGCGTAGTACTCACAAGAGTCCCCAGATTTTTTTGCATGCCCAAAAGCATCTGTCTTGTGTGCAGAAAATTGACAAGTGGTAATGAAGTGAAATGAAGTGTTACATGACGTACAAAGTCCCATCAGAAATGATGACTGTGAGCAAGCCTGGTCCAATATGTGCTGCGATTCCTGCAAATGCAATGCAATCATCTGAATCGGATGACGAGTGCCCTTTGTCTGTAAACTAATAGTAGCTTTGGTTAGTTGATTATATCTATCTATATCTATATATATATATATATATATATAGATATATTACAGGCAAAACTCTGTTTAATGCATTAGTTAGGTTGTTCCACAGTGACAAACGTGAGAAAATTCAATGTTAGGGTTGAAAACCCCTTGCACCCACCCCCACCCTGCCCCCAGCCTGCATCGGGTGTGTGTTGAAGTCATCAGCCCTCTACCCCATCACATGTGTAAAGAAGCTGAGGTGGTGAACTATAGGAGAATAGGGTGAGAGTTAGGATCAGCGACCCTAACATCAAATTTCCTCACTTTTGTCACTGTGGAACAACTCTAACTGATGCATTAAACAAGTTTTTCATCTAATTCCTTCTTTTGAGAATGTGCAGTAGAAGTAGTGAATGGAATGTGGTGGTGGGTGCATGGGGCCTTCCACTACTTTTCCAGAAATTTGAAAAATGTATTTCTGGGTGTTTAATCCCAAAATAAAGACACAGCTAGCATCCTGAGGTTTCAACTAGGTAAACACAAAAGAATTGTGTCCCACGATGGTCCCAATTTTAAATGTCAAGCATTTTTCTGATCAACTGAAAACAAAATGGCGGATTTGTGACACTACTAGGGCCATTTCGACAGTAAAAGTGCATTTGCGACACTGTCGAACTTTTGTTAACTTTTCTTATTGACTTATAATGGGAACTTGTTTTTGAATAACTTTTGAACGTTTAATATTTTTCACAACATCTTCAAAAGGCACATTGGGGACCCTGGACACGATCCCTGAAGTTTCTGGACCAGTCACGTAAACCATGTGACCTGTAGGCATGAGCAAAGAATTCACCAAAAACCGTAAGCGTAGACGCAGCTCCCACTTAATAACTCCACAGCTATATATCCGACCACTACGAAGTTGGCAGATCTCAAGATGTATGGTTCTTGATCATGCTTTTCAAATATCAGGCAAATCTGTTGAGCGGTGGCAAAGTTATTAAGGTGCAGATTTTGACCTTTAACCTTAAAAGGCTACTCAACTCTAACTATGGTAGCACTACCACGTTACCATAATATATATATATATATATATATATATATTTATATTTGTATTTTGTAGTTGGGGGTTGACATATATAGACATATACTCATTGTATTATTTTATTTCACAGGTCACAGATACTGTTGGTGTGCACATTCCTGTACTTGATTAGAGCTTTTGTGTTGAAATTGGAAATGGATGACTCTCAAGCCAACTAAGGTAAGTATTTTGTTTTGGGGAGCAAATTTGCAGGTTGGTCTCATTAATGGTTTCTTATTTGGTTACTGCTTCACAGATTTCATCTGCATCCTTCTCGGCCTGATTGGTAGTGATGGTCATGGCCACTGATTGAAATGACTTCTGCATGTTGCATGTCTGCCCCAGCCTGGGGGACCTGATGTTGAAGAATTTCTTTGGATACGGCAACTATGACACAACAAAACATCTGGAAGTTTCCTTAAAAAAGAAATGAAGGACTTCTTACAACTGTTGCAGCAGTAACACAATGGCCTGAATATTCAAAGCAGTTGCGCGTAGGCGTAACAGGGTTGTGCATGCGCCATTGCGGAGATGCACCATAGAGCGATATTCAGTAGGAGCAACTGCGCAGCACAGGTCACAGTGTGCCAATGCTCATCAGTAATGAATGCATGTGCAAGGGCTGGGGACAGACCCATGAATATGCAGCACAGTGCAATATTCAACTGCCGAGCAATGGCACAAGCGAGAGCAACCTGCCAGTTATGCGGAGCATACTTGAGCCCATAAAACTGGGAGCAAGTAGGACGAGATCACCTGGGCCAGAGGGCAGCAGGATGGAGGAGACAGACAGGACGTCTGAGAGAGGAAGAGGGAACAGGGTGAGGAAGAGAGGGATGAGGAGAGGGAGAGAGAAAGTGTGAGAGGAGACAGAGAGGAGAGGGAGAGAGAGAGAGTGCCACTCACAGAGGCCTACTGAGGGAGGGGCAAGAGTGGGGCCAAGGAACCACTGGACCCACGGGTGTGACATAGGCACCCACAGGGGTGGGTGATGGAGCCAGCAGGTAGATCCAGCCAGGGCAGGATACACAGGGGTCCACCAAGCAATAGGCACTGCCCATGGAGCCAGGGGGGCAGTGGAGCCAGACACCCAGGGGTGACAGGACAACAGGGCCATGGCCAGTGCAGCAGTCGAAATGGAGGCAGTAATGAGGGGGATGAGGAGGCAGGAAGTGGAGCACCATGGCCGTGGAAGGGCCCATTGGTGGTATGCCTAGAAGAGGTGGCACTGCCCCACATCGGCATCGAGACCGATGCTGCTACAGAGAACATGGGCTGGTATCGCCCATACTGCGGTGATTCTGAGGCAGCCCTGTAAGCTGTGCAGTGAGGAGATGCAGGCAACTCACTAGACGGAGCCACACCTGCCAGTAGAGACAAAGGTGACAGCTGTCATGAGCCTGCATGCCACGGGCACCATTCAGAGCCCAACAGGGAACACTACAGGCATAACCCATCCAGCCCGTCACAGCACCTCACACATTGCCCCAATTCCCTGCTGCCACATGCTGCAAAACACATCCACCTCCCCAGCACACAGGTGGTGCATACAGCACCCATGCAGGTGTTCCACCAGCTAGCATGTACACCTGGCATGCTAGAGGCCAAAGACTGCACTGTGTGGGCATCCGCCTGTCACCTGGCACAGAGGGGCAGCCAAAAACAACAGAATGGGCTACCCCAGCATCAACCGCTAGGTGGTTGTGATGCCAGAGGGTGAACATCCAACGCCTGTGCACACACACCCTGGAGGTGCACATGATGCTGACAGCTTCCCAGCCCAGCACTGTGCCATAGGTATGGGAGTGGGGACATCCCCACTAGACAACTAGGGGGGCGAGTATGGCGACCACCAGCAGCAGGGACAGCAGGCATGGAAGGGACGGACAGGGTAGGAGAACTGCCGTGGGTGACTGGGTGTGGCATGGGGCACAGTGACAGGGGCACCAGGCTAACCCATTCACACCCTCCCACCTTCTCCACACATGGGTGACAGTGGCTATGCACACAGGTTCTGGCTGCCAATCCCCTACTGGCACCTGTCATCCCTGCAGATGAATGGTACATAGGGCACACACCTGCACACAGCACAGCATTGGGCATGTGTTTGGGAGGCTGAGGCATGGTTCCAATGCCTGGACAGGTCTGGTGGTGCCCATAATACAGCCCCTGAAGGCCTGTAGCCTATCCCTGGCTCGCTGCATCCTGCACAACATGGCCAATGACTATGGAATAGCCGCCAAGGCTGATGAGGGACACAGCAGTGAGGATGACAGAGGCCCATCCCGACCAATATGCACCCTGTGCTGGCCCTCCCCAGCAAGTGCATCCTATCCCTGATGGATGCAATACCAGTCCTTGGCCTGTGTTGTTGTGTGGCTCTATTACAGTGCACGCCATGCAAATGAGCTGATGGCACCTATAAGGGACATGCAAATGTCTACATTGCAGCAGATAGGCTGATCAGCTAATCTGCATATGCTGGCTGAATATCGCCATTGTTGTGCATTGCACAATGGACTTTGCTCCAGCACATGCCATTGCGTGACCGCCGTGACATGTGCAGTGCAGACCCGCCAATGAGCATGTGCAATGGCAGCTGCTGCTGCCTATTGTGCAGTGTGCTGTAGGGTCCATTGCAGCCATCGCCATACAGCCTATGGCGTCAGTGTGGTATTTGTCTATGGTGCTAGGGTGATGTTGACTGTATGGCGCGCCGGCGCTATTGGGTGTTGCTTTTCGGACACTACTGGACCCATGGGGCAAGTGGTCCACATGGCCCTACCTACGCAAAATATGACATGGCCCAATACGCACCTGTGCACACTGCGATGCTGGGACCCTCGACTCCCTGCCATGCCCCACGCCCCAGTGAGACCTGTGCTCCAAGCCTGGTGTGGCTGATGCCCATGCTGCACATCCCCATGGATGTGCAATTGCCATGGACAGTGCATCTCCATGCAGCAGGCATCTCAGCACATTGTGCACATGCACTACTGGGCACCATATTGGCATTCCACAGTGCTGACCTGAGATTCCATGCCATGCAGTGCCCGTGCCCAAAACTTGAGCCAGATGGAACTTGTGAACCTGGTGGCCCAGGTGGTACCCCATGCTGCGGTCTGTTTGGATGCGGCCCCTCACTAGTGCCAGGATGGAGGTGTGGCAGGATGTCATGGATGGGGTGGGCCAGGCCACTGGGGTGTAGTGCACCAGAGAACAGTGCCAGCACTGGTATTGTGACTTATGCAGGAGGACCCAGAAGCTGAGGTGCTGCAGGCACGCCTTCCCAGGGCAGCCATGCCACGGCCAGGTATGTGGCCAATACTGTGTCTGTGCATGGCCACCATTCCATGAGGGTGGCAGGACTGCATGCCATGCTGGGGTGGGCATTATCTATCATTGTTTGCCCTGTGGCTTGGTGATGCCAGTCACAGGGTGCACTCTGAACAACCCTGCAGCCTTGCCCGGCCGAGTGCACACTGTGCTTGAGGGGTGGGGGAGCAGTGTGCGCTCTTGCTGTGGCCGTGTTCTGATGGCGTGCCTGTCTGTGTTCCTGTCCTAGTACTCCAAGGACTGGAGATGTGCCAGAGCAGCAGGGGCACCAGGTGGCCCCAGACAGGCTGCTGCAGGCCCTATAACAGGGGTGCGGGACCAAGTGGAGGTGCCACATCAGGTCTGATGCAGAACCCCACAGCGGGCATGTAGGCACTGTGCATTCCCACATTGTTGTGCTGGGTGGGCTGTGGGGTGGGGTATGGCCTTGGCCTCCTGTGCCATGTGCCATGGCAGCTGTGTGCCGCACACAGTGCAGTGTGTTGTGCCATGGGGTGGCCATTGCACTTGTGTGTCAGCTGTTGGTGGGCTGGGTGTCGTCCGGCTACCACCAGTGCCACTGAGGTTTCACTGCAGCACCATGCCACCTGTCTGCCACTGTGCTGATGGGTGGCCCTTGGGTAGTAGTCCCCAGTGCTGTACACTGCCTTGGCATGCTGGGTGGGTGACAGGCATAGGCCCACCACTGCGGGTGGCAGGGTGCCACTTCAGGGGTGTGTTTCCCACTGTCCACTGCACACAGGGGCTAGTGGGCTTTGGATACACTGATCACCTGTCCCTTCCTCTGCCATAGGTGTTCGGAGGGGCTCCTGCCCTGCCAGTCTATCAGCATCTCCTGTGTGAGATCCTCCTCATCACGTCCCACACCATGAAAATTGTAGGGCAGACCAGGAGGTTCGTGCTCCAGTACCGTGCAGGGAGGCACCAGCTGCCGGCAGGCCATGGCTGGCCATGAGGATCACCTGCCACCATCCCACCTCTGTCCTCCTTCCTCCTCCTTCCCATCTCACCTGTACAGTCCTTGTCCCTGACTCCTTCTCACCCTACCGCCTACCCTCCCCTGTGTTACCTGTGTTATGTTTAGCTGTGTTACTTTCCTCCAATATATTTTACCTGTTCACCCTTCTGTGTCCATGTCTGCTTTGCAGCTGGCAAGTGGGTCCATGCTGCAGTCATGTGGTGGGTGGCTGTGTGGTGCACCTGTGTCATTGGGTAGTGTAATCATGGTGTTAACAGGCCCCTCAGCCACTGGCTGTGCCATGGCATGGCCCTGGAAATGCAATCCAGGTGTGTGTGGTGTGTGTGGGTGTGTGCCATGTGTTGAGGTGTGGCCTGTCTTTGGCCAGGTGGCTGTGCCCACAGGTGTGTGGTGGTCTGGGTGCCTGCCCTGTCTGTCAGTGCCACCTGTGCCCTGTGTCCTCCAGGGGGATGCCACTGCATGCTTGTACTCCATGTGCAGTGGTGGGCTGTGTGCTGTGTGTCCCTGCCAGTGAGCCTGGCCTGGTGCTCCCGCCATCCATGCTGTTCCCCTTCCCTTGCCTCTCTCTCTCTATGCTGTGCACCTGGCTGTTCCTGCTGTGCCTTGGTGCATCACCCTCTGCCTTGTGCATCCCTGGATATGGTGCATGTCTGGTTTGCACCCTAGTACCTCTCACTGTGCCATGGCACAGTGCCTACGATATTCAGCCATGTTGCGCCAGCACATGTTTGCAGCGCAACCATTGAATATCACAGTCACTGCACCATTGTGCAGTTGCCTTGCACTGCACCTAGGTTGTGCCTGCTTGGCGATTTCTGAATATCCAGCCTCATTATGTTAAAGGCGTGGCTGCTCCACGGGTAACTGGATTATTAACATAGATAGTAAGCTGTCACAATGCAATCAGCAGATCAATCACAAGTTAATTTAGTACCAGGCTGTGTAATAAATACACTGTGACAGTGTCCTTGGTTCTCAATCTCAAGTCAAGTTACATTTTAAAACCACATCCTGTCAAGTAACACAACCTGTATGCAACTTTTTCAACACTGTCATTGCTGCAAAGCTGCAAGTTCGAAATACAGTGCATGATATTTTGCAGAAATAGCTTTGGTGATGTACATACAGTAAGTCACCTAGTTTATGAATCCTACTCAGTTGCATTTGTTGCACTGTTTTAAAAAAAATTGAACAGATAAAATAAAATCTTGATACTTACCAGTATGGATTTGAAATGGATATTCTATAGGTTCCTGTGTATGGTACTGCTGCAGTACCATTCATACCGACTTTCAGCGAAAGAGTTTTTTGTTAACCTGTAAAACAAAACAAGTTTACTGTATGTGTTCTGACAATTGCAGCTCAGAAAAGCAACAGAAAACAAAACATACAGCTAAAGAAAGTTAAATGGCATAAAAACATTACTACACATACTCACTTTATAGTTTTAATACAGAAGCCTTGTGCCTGTGGCTGTGGATGAGGTCTCCTGTTCAATTCCTCTGTCTTGGCATGGTCAATGTAATGGGGAAACATGTTGGAATGACATTGGTGGTGGGTGCAGGTGGTGATAGCTGCGGCACATGATGACATTCCTGTGTCATCTTCCTGCATCTGGTGGTGGCAGTGGCTAACATCGGTCCTGGTGGTGGTGGTCAGGGGGCAGACAAACTCATTCTCTGTGGTGGCAGTGGCTAACTCGGTCCCAGTGGTGGTGGTGGTCAGCGCACACCGCCTTTTAACAACTTCAGTTAAAACATGTCAATATTAACCACATCATCATCCTCATAAGAAAGCTGCCCTCATAGCCATCTATGTCTGAAGTCTGACCACTGGAAATTCTTTCTCTATTGTGTCATCATCTACATCAGTGGTGGGCCATTTCATGCTGCCACTGCCAGTGCCACGGATGGTCCATTTCTACATAACTAAAACCACCATGACTAGGCCGGGTATGAATTGCAGGTTGCAGTCTGTGCTGGTATGTGCCTCTCATTCATTTTCATGAATATTAGCAAACTAACATTTGCAGGAGAGAGGTTTTCCAGCTTCAAGCATTGCTGAGGGAGGCTGTTTCTCATCTGCAACTGCTGAAGTTGATCACAGGCCTTTGCAGATCATGAAAAGTGAAAGCAGAGATGGCATGCAACTGCCAGCATTTCCTTTCATCAGGGTTTGCAGAAACTCCTGCACCACAAGATTTAAACAATGGGCCGTGAATGGAACATGAAAGCCACCATTCATGATGCATTTCACCACATTGACCCTTTGTCACTGGCTATGAACCCAGCTCTCAGGGAAAGGGGTTCAGCCACTTGTCAGTTTCAGTCAGTACCACATCCAACATGTTTTCACCAGTGTGTGAACAGGTTACATTGTGCATAGCAATCATTGCATGCTGTCGAATTCCTGGAAGATTGATACCATGACACTCCACCTTACTGCACTGATTATTTATTCACACTACCAACATCACAAACAACCCCCATCACCTGTGCCTAGTGTGCAGTTATACACAAATATGAACTCCCTGCTGTTCTGCCACTTGTCCACATATCCATACTTAAATGGAGAGGAGGAATGTTGAAGGGCATGTCTTACTGAGTTGGACAAAGTATGGAACAACTTGGGGACAGTATGGTCTAAAAGTATGTCCTGGATGGGACTTTCCATTTTGGACAGGCACATGCAGTAAACTGCCGGAACCCAGAATTCTCCACAAAGGAGAAGGGCAAAAGATCAATTGCCAGCATTTCAGCTACAGCAGCATTAAGTTCACGTGACACTGTATGATTGGGTGGGTACTTCAGCTTATGCAAAACACTCTGTAACATGGGCTGACTTAAATGTTTTAACAGGGTGTGATGACAAATGGTTCTGCTCTGCGAATGGCGGGGTGGAGTGTGGACATTTGAAGACAGTTGCACAGATGATGATGACAAACCCCAAATGCAGTTATTTTGCCAGAGTTGCCAACGGGGTTGATGTACCACTTGCACGAGGGCATACTGCATTTGCCACCACCACCACCACCACCAAAATTGCTACTCTCACCAGCACTGGAAAACATTTCAAAATCATTTCTGCTCCTCCACCTCATCATGCCTGTAGTAATCCTCTGCTCTTGTTCCTCACTACTGCACATTTAATTTCCTACTGGACTTAACACTCATGGAAGGGATACCATGCCCCTTATGGTTGATAACGAGGTGAACGCCCGACTGTGGTATTCGCTGCCATCTTGTGCTGGGTCACAGTGCCATGTGCCTATTCTTAAGATGTGTATACTGTCCTCCTGTGACAAGATGGCCCCCTTTTACCTTGACTCACACGCACATGTGGCAAACCTAGCAGATTGCAACTGACTCATCATTTGCATCTTGCACAAAAAATCCCAAACAAGGGATGTGATGCTCTACTTTTAATATGTCCATGATGCTGCTTATTGGACTCCATTCTTTAAGCACTTAACTGGTGGGTGTGCTACATGATTTTTGGGCAGTGCACACCTGGACTGCAACTGACCACCACAATTACCTATCATTATTACTGGGCCATCATCATTATCATCATCACCATCAACTGAAACTGGTAAATCACAAGTTTTTATGGGGGGATGGAATAATGCAAACAGACCAGACACAGCCACCTTAAATTTATTTTCTCTGGTTCCCAACTAGGGTCAATTACATCATCATCATATTCATCAACATCACCCACATCCACATCTTCTATTTGAATGCTGGCATGTGGACTGTATGTTGCAACTAGAGATGAGCAAAGTGGCTCAATTCACTCTGCAAAGTGATTCACGATGAAGGCAAATTGGCGGAGTGCTCCATGGCGTGAAGCGGAGTATAGCGATATAATGGTATGAAGTCCATGAAAACAATGACTTCGCGTTACTCGCATATCCAAACCACTACTCCAACAATTCTTAAGGTGAAGTACATTGAAACAATGTACTTCACCTCACTTCACTGCTGTTTTTAAGCTCCAGTTTTTGCAGTGATTCATGGGATTTCAAGTCACATGGGCTCTAAATTGTTCTGTACAGCCTCAGTTTGGGGTAGTGTGTGTGTTGAAGCTGTAGGAGACAATCTGCTCTGAGAGCTCTCTGCAATTCAAACCTTCTAAAAGATGTTAAAAAGCCTTTTTGAGTAATTTTTTGCTGAAACTTTAGTTCATCGATTATAGGAAACCCTCCTGTGCTCATATCATTGGCGTTTATTGTTTGTGTGTGGATTTTGAATGTTAATGTACAACATTCAGTCTATTATTGAGAGACAGTGTAAGTGTGTGTATTGGGGGAGGCGTATCTGTGGTATAGGTAGATTAACTTGGAGAAAAGACAGTGCTTTCTGTTGTGGTGATATTTTCTTGTATAACTGTGTTAATGTACAGTACACACAGTAATATTTTCAATAATTCTTGCCATTTTTTGCTGATTATTGTGGTGCAACTTTGTATAATTTTAGTTTGTTTAAAATATGTGGTTATATTACTGAAGTTTTCAATTTGCTACGCATTACTTGTGTGTGTGTGTGAGTATGTGTATGAGCGTGTCATCAAATCAGACACCTTTATTGTGCCCATAATAATTTCAGTAATTTGAACCTGCTATCCACTGCAGCTGTGTGATTTTTGTACTTCTTTGTGGTATCTTTACTGTATAGTACTAGTACTAGTACTAGTACTAGTGACTGTTACTGCAGTAGTGCAGTACACTGCCCCTCGGCCCACCCCAACTGGCAAAGGTATTATTTTCCAGATTTGAATTTCTGATGGTGAGCACTGGTTGGGTGTTGTGCCTTTGCATCTGCATCTCTTCAGTGGGCAGCGCAATCTTAATCTGTCTGTGCATTTGCATCTCTTTGGGGCCTAATCTCCATTTGTAACTTAAGTCACAGTTGTTTCTTGGCTTCCCTTCAGAGTACTGGACAGGTGTGGTGCATAATTCTGCATGAACATTGTACTCATTAATATGTGTTTTAAGTCAGGACCATCATCATGAGGTCACTCCTGATACAAATCACGTTCTTCATCATCACGGTCACAAATGCAGTCACAAATCATGATTCACGATCACGTCATGAATCACAACACTAATTTTTGACTAGTTACTTGGATGTATTGTAAGCATGTTTGTAGTATCTCTCCAGGCTTCACCACCCCATCATTGTACTCATTATTGAGCGTTTTTAAGTCAGGGAGTTTGTGCTACAGTTCATAGGAAAGTATAGCCATAGGCATTCGTATTCAATACAATTCCATATTGGTTGTTGCACACTGTCGACACCGACTCCGTTCTTCATCATCACGGTCACAAATACAGTCATAAATCATGATTCAGATCACAAATCACAAAGTCATTTTTTACTAGTTACTTGGATGGATTGTAAGCATGTTTCGTAGTATCTCCAGGCTTCACCACTCCACCATTGTACTCATTATTGAGTGTTTTTAAGTCAGGGAGTTTTGTGCTATAGCTCATTGGGGAAGTACAGCCATAGGGATTCATGTTCCTTCCCATACAGCATGTGAGTTTCAGTACTGTAAGCAGTGGTGGGCGAAGTAGCTCCATTTGCTCAGTAAAGTGATTCAATCAGTAATGCAGAATCTGCTGAGAACTCCAAATGTGAAGGGAGTACTTGTCATAATGAGAAGCGAAGTCCATTGAAACCAAAGACTTTGTGTTATTCCATCTTCCCAAACCACTTCTCCACAATTTTAAGATGAAGTACATTGAAATCAATGTAATTCACCTCACTTCATCCTGTAATTGAGCTCCAAATGAAATTCTGCAGTTATTCATGGGATTGCAGGTCACATGGGTTCTAGATTGTTCGGCACAGCCTCAATTCTGGCCTGGGTAGTATGTGTGCAGTGGTAGCTGGAGACAGTTTGCCTCAGAGCTCTGCGATTCAAAACCTCTAAAGCTGTTTAAAATGCCTTTTTGAGTAATATTGTTTGTTCAAAATTTAGTACATCGATTGTAGGAAACTCTTCTGTGCTCATATCATCAAGTGTTTATTGTTATGTGTGGATTTTCAATGTTAATTTAGAACAGTCAGTCTGTGTACTGTGAAGTGTGCTTTGGGGAGGGTGTATTTGTGGTGTGTAGATCAACTGGGAGAAAAAGGCAGTTTTCTGTTTTGGTTATATTTTTCTTGTATAACTGGGTTTGTGTACACACAGTAGTATTTTCAGTAATTCTTGAAATTTTTTTGCTGATTGTTGTGGTGCAGCAGTGTACAAATTGTCTGTTTAAAACATTTTGTTATATTACTAAAGGTTTTCAATTTGCTATGCATTACTTGAGTGTGTGTGTGAGTGTATGTGTGATGCATGCCATTAAATCAGACACCTTTTATTGTGTTACATAATAGTTGTAGCAGTGTGAACCTGCTATCCACTGCACCTGCATGAATTTTTATACCGCTTTGTGGTATCTTTACTGGTAGTGGATTGTTACTGCAGTGCACTAATCCCCCAACCGGCAAACTGTATTCCTCTCAGATTTGGATTTGTGACTTGTGAGCACTGGTTAGGTGTTGTTGTGCCTTTTCGCATGCATTCCTTGAGTGTGCAGTGCAGTCTTAATCTGTCTGTGCATTTGCATGGTACCATTAATTCTGCGAGACTGCATTTCTTGTTATGCTCTCATTTCACTTTGTCAGCACTGGAGAATTTTCTGGACACAAGGCAGTAGCATTTTGGGATGCACATTAATTCTGGTGACTCTGTGTGTGACCTGATCATCGCATATGACTGAGTGCAACATTAATTCTGGGAGACTTTGCATTTCTTGTTACACTCTCATTTCACTTCATCAGCACTGGGCAGTTTTTGGACACAAGACAGTAGCACTGTGGGGATGCACATTCATTCTGGTGACTGTGTGGGTGGGATGCTGCCAATATTGTTGTCACTCCACCTTACTTGCGTTTAGGGCAGAATGACAATGCAAAGTAATAATAACAAGGCAAAGTGAGCCTTTCTATGGGGCACTCCATGTAGTGAAGTGCCAACATGAAGTGGCCACTTCACGTTCACTTCACCGGTGGTTTAAAATTCGCCATCTCTAGTTGCAACCACAGCAACATCATCATCATCACGTTCATCATCATCATCATCACGCCATCATCACCTGATATTTTTTCACCACACTGTGAATCACTGCATGGAAAATGCATGACATGAACTGCGTGGAAGAAATGTCACATTGTATGCTATCGTTGACATGATTATCAGAATCCTCAGGTTCAGTTACTGGGATGTTACTGGGAAGTATGACATCATCTACACTGCCACTGTCTTGCACTGCTTCACACTCCACTATATTTTTGGACATGGTGCACTGGTCAGAAGTGGAACTTGAGCAGCAATACTCATACTACACCACCAGCAACTGCACTAACACCACTGGCTGGGACAACATCATCTCCTCCAAGTGTGAGTGAAGCTACTGATTGAGCAGTAAAAACATTGCATGAGAAATACCTTTCCTCACATCAGCAATGCACTTCTGTGTCTGCATACTACCATGCCCACAGACAACCTTATCACTGGCAACAGTGCCATGGCAGAACCAGCTTTGCTTGCAGTCTCTTTGCGGACATTTTGGGAGCAACAACAATATTCTAAAAATTTAGATTTTGGAATGTTCACTCTGCGTGGGGGACACTGGATGTGAAGCCAAAAAACAACTGTGGCTTCAGCAACAGATACAGATGCAAATTCACAAGTGAAAACAACACATTAACTAACCAGTGGTGCTGAGGTCACAAACAATCCAATCTGGAAAACATTTCCTTTTGCTGGTTGGGGGAGCACTGGCTGCAGATTTTATGGTAGTGCAAGCAGCAAAACAAAGAAAAGATACCACAATGGCAGTACAAAAATCAAGCAGCTGCAGTAGCTAGCAGGTTCACACTGCTGCGCCTGCAATGAACCTGTGGCACAATAAAGGTGTATTATTTGATGTCACGCAGCACCACACACAGTCACATGCACACATAATTTGTCTACAACGAGGTAATGCATAGCAATTTGAAAAGTTCAGTAATATGCCACATATTATAAACAACTTGAAATTATGAACTGCTGTACCAGATCCACACAACACACAATCAACAAGAAAATTTCAACAATTACTGACAATATTACTGTGTACATTAACACAGTCAGTTATATAACAAAAATATATCCAAAAACAAAGAACTCCCTATTTCTCCAACTTAAATCTACCAACACCACAGATCGCCTCCCCAAAGCACACTGTCACTGTCTTACTACACAGACTCAATGTTTTACATTAACATTCAAAATCCACACACAAACAAAAATGCTCAACGATATGACACAGGAGGGTTTCCTACAATCGATGAACTAAAGTTTGAGCAAAAATAATTACTCAAAAATCTTTTTAACAGCTTTTACAAGGTTTGAATCACAGACAGCTCTCAGAGCACAATGTCTCCTACAGCTTACAAGAGGTAGAAGAACCGAATCTGGATGGCAAATAAGATTGCATCAGAATAAAAATAAATAAAGAAGGCATTAGCAGAAACTATAACCTATCTCTTGCGGCAATTATTAAAATACTGCTGCTACTATTAATATGCTCAGGAGATGTGGAACTTAACCCTGGACCACCAGAGGCCATCACTCACCATCAGAACTAGTAAAGATTAAAGGGCTAAGCCTTCTACATATTAATGTATGTAGTCTACTAAAAAGATCACGATGATCAAGCCTGGGTTAACCATACTACCAGATATACTGGTAGTGTCTGAAGCTATGAATGGGCCTGACACAGCTGACAGAGACATAAACTTATTCAATTATCAAACATTCAGAGCTGATCGAACATTCAAGGGGGTAGCAATATATGTAAAGGCCAACCTATCTGCAATCTGCCTTGACTCTTCTTCTATGGAAAAAGAATTCAAATGCCTTTCCCTCAAAATAGCTCTCCCACAATACTCGCTGCAGCTGATCGGCTGTTATAGACCTCCCTCAGCTGACCTCAAGCTTCTATCCCATCTGGGTGACTTAATCAAAAGGGAATGAAGAAACTATAATCATAGGTGACCTAAACCTAAATTGGCTCTCTAAGGCAGCTACACCATTAATATCATTCTGAGACATGTATGGGCTCACACAGCTCATAAATGAACCCACTAGAATAAACAAAAAGAATTCAAGAAACAGTACACTACTGGATATCCTATTAGTGAATAAACCTCACCTCACTCACACGCTGGAGTGCTGTTCAATGACATCAGTGATCACTGTACTATTGCAGCAGTTAGATCAGCATAGCTTTCATCCTACAAAATTCACAATGAGGAGATCAAAAGAAATTTAACATTAATGCATACCTGGACGACATAAAACACTCCACAAGATGGCAGAGTTCTATCTAGCTAACACAACGGAGATTGCATATGGTGTTCTAAATGACTTATTACAGGTGCACTTAACACCCATGCACAGTCTCTAAAAGTACGTACCAAAAATAAAACCTGTCATTGGTTTAATTCAGACCTTAAATCTACCCTCCTTGAAAGAGACAAGCTTTGGAAAAAGGCTCGAAAACTAAGTTAGCTACTGATTGGGAGCAGTTCAAAAAGCCAGGAATATCTACACCAGGAAAGTGCGAGATGCAAAAGCTGCATACTACATGGCTGAACTAGACTCCTCATACCACAACCCTGCCAAGTTCTGGAACACTATAAAAGATATAACAGGCCATGACCCAAGTAATTCACTCCCAGCCAAAATACACAGTGGAAAAGAAACATCAGTGCTAGAATAGAAGTCCTGGAAGCCTTTAATGATCACTTTACAACTGCTGGGCTAGCATTTGACTCCTCTCCAGCCAACCAATTGAGATCACATCTAGGGATAAAGAACACTGACGCAAGGGTAACTGACACTACTTTCTCCTTCATACCAGCCACGATGAAGCAAGTCAAGAGCTAATCTCACAATTGGATATCAAAAAAGTGCAGGTGCGGACTCCCTTGACCCTACTTCTTAGAAATTGCCATACATGTAATAGCAGTACCAGTAACACACCTGTTTAACCTCTCACTACAGTCAGATCTATCCCATCAATCTGGAAAACCGCTCAAGTTATTCCACTACTGAAAGCAGGGGACCCTACAGACTTCAACAACTACAGACCAATTTCCATTCTCCTGTGCTATCCAAACTACTTGAAAAATCGTAAGCACCCAACTAAGAGGATAACTGAAGCAAATAATCTACTAAACCCAGCACAATCTGGATTCAGAGCCAAACACAGTACCATTACAGCACTTACAAAAGTAACCAATGACTGGCAACTTAAATTTGATAAAAAAATTGTGTCTGTGCTGTCTTCTTAGACCTGAGTAAGGCCTTTGATACGGTCGACCACGACCTGCTCCTCTCCTCCCTGAAGTCAATTGGACTCAGACACCAGCTCCATTACATGGTTTAACAACTATCTCTCAGGAAGAACCGAGCAGGTAAAGGCCAAAGGAGAACTATCCCCACTCAAACCATTACAAAGAGGTACCCCAAGGATCTATCCTCGGCCCAATCCTCTTTGCCATATACATCATCATATCGACATTAATCTTACCAAAGCCACTGTACACCTGTTTGCTGATGATACAGTACTGTATGTCAGTCACTCTTCTCCTGTAACAGCATGCAAAGACCTACAAGCAGAGTTTCGACCAACTGCAACATCAGCTGCTGGGAAAAAACTGCTATTAAATGCAAAAAACTAAGGCAATGTTTTCTCCCCAACTACAGGCAGGACACTCTATCCCAAACAATTCCCTAAGTTATCCACTGCCCTTGGTGAAAATCTTGAATATGTCACAAAATTCAAATACCTGGAGGTATGGCTAGGCAGCAGACTTGACTACTTAGAACATCTGGAAGAATTGCTAAAAACTCAGACAAAGACTTGGACTCTATTATAGAATAAAGCACTTTCTTACAGCGTATTCAAAAGAAGATGGTCCAGGCCACATTCCTCTCAGTATTAGACTATGCTGACTTCTTATATAGTCACTGCCTCATCGTATATTTGAACAAACTGGACACACTTTACCACAGAGCCCTGAGGTTTATCACAGATGTACCTTACAGCACTCACCACTGCTCGCTATATATTGCAGTTGGATGGACCTTGCTTCAATTTAGAAAAGACAGGAAGGCAACACTATGGACTTACAGAGCAATATCACAGTGGCTTCCAAGTATATCTCAGACTGCTTCTTACAAGCTACATCAAGTAATTATGCCTTAAAGTCTGAATTTCATAATGCTTAAGTGCCTAAATTCCACTCTCGCCATGGAAGATATGCTGTTAGCTATGTGTTATCTGCTTTATGGAACACAATGCAGAAGACACTGTAGGTGAACAAACTTATATCTATTACAGCCTTCAAATATCTATACAATAGGCTAATCAAAGAAAATGTAACTGTTTCGCCAACAGTAGATTAAGCTTCCATCTTCCTCCCCAGCTGGCTGACACTTTATAAGGAAGCTCTCCGGCACCCCAAGAGCAGTCACCTCACAATTCATATACCATTACCCCAATCCATTTCATCATAATCATTATTTTACATAATCACTTCTTATACCCTCTGCTATACTTCACCAGTCCGGCCTCCTCCCTTCCTCCAAGACCCACTATTGATCCCTCTACAGTATCGGCCTTCCCAATCCCTTCCCCCACACAACCTTTTCACCCCCCTCCTTACCCCTGGCTACAACATCCGGTGTTTCCAACCTATCCATCTCCTCTGTCACTGTCCCCTCCAGTATTTACCCATTACATATCACTCCTCACAGAAATAACCTCCAGCTGTCCAGACAGCACATCATCTGATTCATAAATATCTAAGAAAACCCCTCACACTTTAAATCCTATCATCAAAAGTGTTAGCTTAAAGTGTTCTCCTACCAACCTAGCAAGCTGGCTGCTTCATAAATCACGATATATGTAAAAAACTTTTTGTATTGTAGCGTATCAACGTATTTGTGACACTTAATTGATGTATTGTATCAAATTGTTGTCTCCTCAAAGTGTGTATACTCTGTATCTTATCATATTTTTATGTAAATTGAACCATGACCTTAACATAGAAACATAGACTTTGACAGCAGATAAGGACTGCTAGGCTCATCTAGTCTGCCCATTTCCCTACCAGGATAGGGCGCAGATCCTAGTTAACCAACAGCCTATATCTTCCTGCCCCCACAAGAATTGCCTTATGTCTGTCCCATGCATTCTTGAATTCTCCCACAGTTTTAGACCCCACAACTTCCTCAGGAAGGCTGTTCATGCATCCACTACCCTCTCTGTGAAATACTTTCTCACATTGCCCTGAACCGCCCTCCTTCTATCTTTAAATTGTGTCCCTAGTTCTTGCAAGTCTCTTTTCTGAAAGATGCTACCCTCTTGGACTTTGTTGATTCCCTTGAGGTACTTAAAGTTTCTATCATGTCCCCTCTCCCTTCTTTCCTCAAGGGTATACATATTAAGCTCCTTTAGTCTCTCCTCATCAGCTTCTCTTGCAGACCCTGCACCATTTTAGTTGCCCTCCTCTGGACTGCCTCTATCCTGTCTATGTCCTTGCGGAGATGGGGTCTCCAGAACTGGACACAGTATTCCAGATGGGGTCTCACCAACTGTCTGTACAGAGGGATAACAACTTCCTGTTTTCTGCTGCTGATGCCTCTCCCTATACATCCCAGTATACTCCGGCCCTCCCTACTGCCTTCT
Organism: Neoceratodus forsteri; assembly: GCA_016271365.2. Classification (NCBI taxonomy): domain Eukaryota; kingdom Metazoa; phylum Chordata; order Ceratodontiformes; family Ceratodontidae; genus Neoceratodus; species Neoceratodus forsteri. The sequence continues at coordinate 1,688,274,172 of CM028131.1, forward strand.
CACATTACTTGCTAACCTTAAGGTCGTCTGATATGATTACCCCAGGTCCCTTTCCTGTTTTGTTGTTGTTACTACCTCCCCACCCATTGTGTATTCTTCCCTGGGTTCTTGTTTCCCAGGTGCATTATTTTCAGGGACAATGGTTTACCACATATGCGGTGACACAGGCGGGAATGTGGAATTTTGATTGGTCCACGAAACGGCGCCTAAAACGGAACTAGCTTTTGTTCTCACTGATTGTGAGAACAGAGCTATAAATTGCGGTGCAGCTTGTTTTGCTTTTACTGTGCTTTGCTGCTGCTGTTTCTTTTGCTGCTTGCTGTGTTCCTCGCGACTCGCTGTTCCTGCCTGGCGACAATCTCTGCCTTCATCGGCTATCAATTTATTCTATTCACTTCCCAGTAAGTTTTCTGCTGTGGCTTGTGTTCAGTGGCGTAACCATGCATACTTAATGTCGCCCATGCATACAGAAAAATCCCTGTTTTTTTTCTGTCATGTTGGTCCCGAACCTGGCGGTCCTTCAGTCCCCGATGCCAGGGAGGGGTGGTGGTACTCATCCACAGTCCCATTGCTCAGACATGCTAGCATTGGTGGCAACACGGCAATCTGGTGGAGTAATTGAAATTTGGACAGTTTTGTCCCTCACGAGTCTTTGCTCCGTAACGCCTGATGCTCACTCGGGGCCAGCTACTGTCTTGCAGAGGGTGCCTACAGAGGAGCACCCAGGACAGTCAAGCGGATGGAGGCTGCCCTCCTAGCAGCAGCACCAGCACACCATCATTGTGGACTCTGGAGGGGTGCCTATGCCTATTCCTACCCTAACCGAGGAGCTGGTGCCATTCTTTTTAATCTCACCGCATCCAACCCCACCCCACCCATTGTTCTCACTGAGCCCAGCAAAGAATCAGCCCGCTGCCTGGTTTTAACTGTCTCGTTTGTTGCCCGCAGCAGTGCAGGGTTGGATAATTGGAAGGAGGATTCATTTGGTTGCCTTTCTCCTTCAGATTCCAGCCAGTCCAGAGAGGAGACCTAGACCTCAGCGCATGAGTGAGATGGTTGGCAGTCAGGTTGAGTGGCCTGGGTGGGGAGCAGGTGGTTTTTTTATTTTCATTTTTTCAAGACACCATAATTTATCATTTGCTATATTGTCAGCAGTCCACAGTCCACTGTCTTTTTTAGCGTTTCATTTTGTACTTTGATAATTACCATCACTGATTCTCAATGCTGATGAGCGCTGCTGTTTGTGCTTGCTGCTATCCTGCTACTTGACTGGTCGAGGGTTTTATAAAATGTTACATTAACAGTTATATAAGGAAGCAGTTTGAAGCTGACTCACTTGCATGCCTCCAGTCTGCCCTCTTCTAGAATAATCAGAGGTGTAGGTAACCTGCCAGCTCATGCTCACTGGGGAATATGCATACCATACCTTAAAGTTTATTATGAAAATGTGTTATGCTGGTGCTGCTGATTCTGCTGGCTGCTGCTATATCCTGCTGCCTGGCTGGCTGAGCTAGTCTCCTGGGCCTAGGGCTCCTCCCAGCCATACAGTTGAAGTTCTGACTAGGATCTGTTGTTTTGTGTCTTGTTTTTGTACTAATTGAGAAGAAGACACATCTCTGTATCTTAGACAGTTATTTGGGTTTGTGGAGGATGTTGTTAGGCTGTTGTCTGGCTGCAAGGGATCCTGGCTATAGTGTAAAAATGTACATGTGACCCCTACCCCCAACCAATCCAGCATCAGAGAAAGTGCAACAAAGTGTGTTTTATCTTCAATGAAAGCCAAAACTCACTACAGATTATCTACCCCAGAGCTTCTGTGGCTGAGGGCTGGGCGGAACTGTTCACATACTGGCAAAAATGGTTCTGGCCTCTGAGGGAGGGGTGGCGGGCAGAGTGGTGCAGAACCATTTTTTCCAGCATGCATGCCAGTCAGCCTGGTCCATGCCATGCTCTGGTGCTCTTTGTTGGTGGTCAGCTGAGGGCGGGCTGGGCGGACCGGCTCACGTGTTGGAAAACATTGGTTCTGGCCTCTGAGGAGGGTGGGCGGGCGAGTGGTGCAGAACCATTTTTCAGCATGTATGCCAGTCGGCCTGGTCTGTGCCACGCTCTGGTGCTCTTTGTTGATGGTCGGCTGAGGGACAGGCTGGGCGGACTGGCTCACGTTGGAAAACATTGGTTCTGGGCTCTGAGGGAGGGTGGGCGGGCAGAGTGGTGCAGAACCATTTTTCCAGCATGCATGCCAGTCAGCCTGGTCTGTGCCATGCTCTGGTACTCTTTTTTGTGGTCGGCTGAGGGACGGGCTGGGCGGACTGGCTCACGTGCTGGAAAACATTGGCTCTGACCTCTGAGGGAGGGGTGGGCAGGCAGAGTGGTGCAGAACCATTTTTTCAGCATGTATGCCAGTTGGCCTGGTCTGTGCCATGCTCTGGTGCTCTTTTGTTGGTGGTCGGCTGAGGGACAGGCTGGGCGGACTGGCTCACGTGCTGGAAAACATTGGTTCTGGCCTCTGAGGAGGGGTGGGCGGGCAGAGTGGCGCGAGAACCATTTTTTCCAGCATGTATGCCAGCTCGGCCTGTCCGCAGGCATGCTCTGGTGCTCTTTTTGTTGGTGGTCGGCTGAGGGACGGGCTGGGCGGACTGGCTCATGTGCTGGAAAACATTGGTTCTGGCCTCTGAGGGAGGGGTGGGCGGGCAGAGTGGTGCAGAACCATTTTTCCAGCATGCATGCCAGTCAGCCTGGTCCGTGCCATGCTCTGGTGCTCTTCTGTTGGTGGTCGGCTGAGGGCCAGGCTGGGCGGATTGGCTCACGTGCTGGAAACATTAGTTCTGGCCTCTGAGGGGGGGTGGGTGGCAGAGTGGTGCAGAACCATTTTTTCCAGCATGCATGCCAGTCAGCCTGGTCCATGCCACGCTCTAGTGCTCTTTGTTGGTGGTCGGCTGAGGGACGGGCTGGGCGGACTGGCTCACGTGCTGGAAAACATTGGTTCTGGCCTCTGAGGGAGGGGTGGGTGGGCAGAGTGGCGCAGAACCATTTTTTCCAGCATGCATGCCAGTCGGCTTGGTCTGTGCCACGCTCTGGTGCTCTTTTGTTGATGGTCGGCTGAGGGACAGGCTGGGCGGACTGGCTCACGTGCTGGAAAACATTGGTTCTGGCCTCTGAGGAGGGTGGGCGGGCAGAGTGGCGCAGACCCATTTTTCCAGCATGCATGCCATCGGCCTGGTCCGTGCCATGCTCTGGTGCTCTTTGTTGGTGGTCGGCTGAGGGGCCGGGCTGGGCGGACTGGCTCACGTGCTGGAAAACATTGGTTCTGGCCTCTGAGGAGGGGTGGGCAGGCAGGCGGTGCAGCACCATTTTTCAACATGCATGTCAGTCGGCCTGGTCCATGCCACGCTCTGGTGCTCTTTGTTGGTGGTCGGCTGAGGGGACGGGCTGGGCGGACTGGCTCATGCTGGAAAACATTGGTTCTGGCCTCTGAGGAGGGGTGGGCGGGCAGAGTGGTGCAGAACCATTTTTCCAGCATGCATGCCAGTCGGCCTGGTCCATGCCATGCTCTGGTGCTCTTTGTTGGTGGTCAGCTGAGGGACGGGCTGGGCGGACTGGCTCACGTGCTGGAAAACATTGGTTCTGGCCTCTGAGGGAGGGTGGGCGGGCAGAGTGGCACAACACCATTTTTCAGCATGTATGCCAGTCGGCCTGGTCCATGCCATGCTCTGGTGCTTTTTGTTGGTGGTCGGCTGAGGACAGGCTGGGCGGACTGGCTCACGTGCTGGAAAACATTGGTTCTGGCCTCTGAGGGAGTGGGCAGGCAGAGTGGTGCAGAACCATTTTTTCCAGCATGTATGCAGTCAGCCTGGTCCGTGCCACGCCTGGTGCTCTTTTGTTGGTGGTCGGCTGAGGGACGGGCTGGGCGGACCGGCTCACGTGCTGGAAAACCTTGGTTCTGGCCTCTGAGGAGGGTGGGCGGGCAGAGTGGCGCGAGAACCATTTTTTCCAGCATGTATGCCAGTTGGCCTGGTCCATGCCACGCTCTGGTGCTCTTTTGTTGTGGAGACTGGCTGCATGACAGGCCTGGGTTCCAGGCTTGTGATGCAGCTGTTCCACATCTGCCCCTCCCTGGGTTGGGGAAGGTGCGTTGTTTGGTTTGGTAGTGATTTGTTGGACATGTGTCTTTACTAAAATGCATATCTTTCATTTGTAAAGTATTGTTGTTGGGTGGTGTGCATATCTGTGTAGAATAATAGGCACACGTTCAGACAAAAATCTTTATTTATTAAACATAATCAAACTGAATCAACCTCCATGTTTCATCTGAACCCAGAGGGCATCTGTGCAGTTGGAAATGTGGATTGTTCTTCTCGTTCCTTCATCAATTTTGAGGACACAGGCATTGGATTACCTAGGGATAAATAGACAGTTAAACTGCTCTAAATGCATGTTAACAATTTTCCACTTTTATTAAATACATTTTCATGTTGAAGCTTTTGCGAATTTCTAATGGAATATATTGGAGGCCTGTTGGTGCCTGTCTTGATTTGTGCTTATAAAATTTAAAAGTTCTGAATAAAGAAGTGTGTTGCTGGGGAGGGGGCCTTTGCTGCAACCTGGATTACCATCCTGCCAGCAGAACTTTTCTTGAGTTTGAGCTCTGACATGAAAACTAAGAGGTCCATTTCATCAAGATAGCCAGAAAGTTCACAATTTACTATTTTTGTGATTCTGGATTGGTTTATTCTTTGGCAGAGATTGTTTTGTATCTCTCCATTACGCCCTCATTAATCACTTGAAGTTTTTAAGTTGGATGCACTTTTGTTTACAAATAAGCCAAATCAGGCACGCATCTATATATTAGATAGGGACTGAACTCGACGGAGTCCACCTTGGCGCCTGGTGGTTCGGCTTACTTCACGCCTGAGCTTGGACAGATTTGTACATGGCATTGGGCTGCAGCGCCGCACATGCTGCTGTCACATGGGACAGGTGGGGCTGCAGTGCCACACATGCTGCCGTCAGACAGGGCGGTGGGGGCTGCATATAAATTTTGAGTAAAGGCGGTTTCCATTTTGCCTGAGATGGAAGTTAAAGTGACTTCTTGGTGCTTTCAAGGCTGTGCTCTCACAGACCGTGACTGTTCAGCTCACACCCAATCCTGGCCTGTTGACTGATGTGGATGCCTGAACTCCAGACTGCTAACAGCACATGTCCTGTCCGCTGAAAAGTAAGTTTATTTTGGATGTCTCATAGTTCACTTTTTTGGTGAAGACTGGTTCACATTTTGGTATGGGGGCAACAGTAGCTATTAGAGTAGTTTATTTTCAGGTGGCTAGTGACAGAATGGTTTGAGTGTTGGTGCAAGTTGTTCTGCCATGTAAAGTCCCCACCATCAACCACAATTAAAATAATTGAAAATGACTTGCAGAGTTACTGACTCCAGCCTTGTTTGGACACTTTTTCAGTGATGGCCTTTGTGCCAGTCACTGAGTACCGCAACCCAGTGAGTGAGGAGTTGCCCATGATGAGTGACTTGAATGAATGGAGGTGTCTGCATCAACATCCTCCTTGGGAGTGGGTTTTGTTACTACAACCTGCCAGATGTTGACCCAGAGTTTTGTCCCCAAATGAAGACATTTGGGATATCCTGCTACGCTTTTATACACCCTGGGTGGTTTGCACAAGGTCTTTCCTGTGGATGGTGGTAGCTAGGGACTGGGCAGTGTGGGTGGCAAGCTGAATCATTGCATTAAGACCCTAGCTATATGGCCTCTGCTTGGCATTCAGGATAGGGTGGCTGCAACCATGGCTATGTTGGTAACACTATAGTCCTGGTGGCTCACCAGTCGACTTTTTAGGTTCTGTCTCCCAGCAGAGGAGGCAGATGGCATGTCTAAGTAGGTGTCATTCACGTGTGTGTGTGTGTGTGTGTGTGTGTGTGTCCTTTGTTTACATAATAATTGTTATTTATTTTTTCAAATTTTAGGCTTCAAATTCCTTGCTGGTGTGAATTTCTGCTGAAATAATCATCATCTCTAAAAGGTATGGCGTGATCTTCAGATTCATGTGTTTTTCCAAGTCTTAGTTTGTTTGAGCCGGGAGACCGATTAGGTCTTGGTGCAACGTAAGGCAAGCCGGGATCCTGTATGTCAGGATTTCTCATCAGCTGTGGCCAGGGCTATATTTGGATGTCAATATTGTAGTTTTGTATTACATAGTCAAGCCTGTGACAGCTTCTGAGGACAGCTTGATTTCTGTAGCTGTTCGACTGACTGACATCCATGGATTGAGCATGGTCCACATGGATTAGCAGTGAGAGTATGATTCTGGTATTGTTTTTGTATGGATTGTGAGCAGCTGAGATCAGCATGTTTTCTGTTGCTGTTCTCCAGACTGTCATCCATGGGCAGAAGTTATGTGATAATTAAATCCTTAATGTCATTGTTGTGAAGCTTTATGTAGTTCTAAAGCCTGTTTTTAATATCTTCCAACTTGTGTTCCACTTTTTAGTTCTTTAGGATCATCGGTTCTACGATCGTGATGGCAACACCAAGCAAAATGGCAAAACTTTCCAGTGTCACTGCTAAGGACCGTGCATTGCAATTTAAGTTGGAAGGCATGTATGAGGACGGAGGAAAATGTTTTGTCGCTTTTGTGATCACCCCATTGACTATGTGAGGGAAGGACACAGTGGTGGATCACTGCAAAAGTAAAAACATATGAAGAATGCAAGCCAGAAAAATAGCAACAGACAGGTGACTCTTCACACCAGCTTTAATACCACAACTCTGCAGCTGCAGCACGGGAGAATACTGTATTGGGTGTATTAAGGGCTTGGTGTGGTGCAAATATACCCATCGAAAAGTTGGATCAACCGTGCATAAGAGACTGGATGGGGACAACGTTAAAGGAATTGGTGCTCTCCCAAAGGTGTCCACCTTAAGGCAGAACTACTTGCCCAAATTGAGAGAAAGAAATGAGGGCGGAATTTCACAGCTTTGTGAAAGGAAGACATTCTCTGTAATGTGATGAGATGACAGCGCGAGATGCTCGCTGCATACTCAACATAATTTTTGGTATGCAGGGCGGACAATCTATCATTGCAGAAACAACAGAGTTGACAGCAGTAAATCACACCACTGTCGCACAATGTGTTATAAAGACATTGCAGAAATATGATTGAGATGGACCAAGTAGTCGCTTTCATCAGTGACAATGCACGGTACATGGTGAAGTGCTTCAAAGAGGTTTTATATGGCCTTATTGGTGCCATATGATCCATGTTGGTTGCTGGGCACATGTGTTTATCCTTGGTGGGAGATGGATTGACCATTTTGAACTGGTCAATAAACTTGTAGCACTTGTGAAATACTCATTCCAGCAGTCGCCCAAACGTAAGAGAGATACTTGGCATTCCTGGAGGGCGAGATGTAGAAAGAAAAAATTGCCTCCTGTTCCTGTCTTAACCCGTTGGAACACTTGGTTTGAAACGTTAAGTACCATTCGCTTATCTTCAGCACTTAAGACTTCTTCCAGGAGGAAGCAAGTGATTGCAATTGCATGAATTCATGAGAAAACTTTTCCAAGACTGGTTTACAGAGCTACAGATTAACACACAACCTTCATCGCTGAAAACTGCAATGATCTCATAAGACAACAGAACTTTCACAAAGGAAAGACAAACCCTTGGCTGTTTCTGTATTCGATGCACTACATGGAATAAAACAGAGGTTTCAGATTGTGTATCAAAAACTGAAGCATTTGGAGAAAGAACAGATAAATACTTAGCTAATCTTGGCCACGGGTTAAGCAGGAGCAGATTGCAATTTTCCAAAAGCATTTGAGTAGCCCTAAACAAAATGACAAAACACATGGAAACAAACCCGCCATAGGGTTCTTTAAAGCCTGCCGTATTTTAAACCCCTACAACCTTCCTAAATTGAGTAGGACTTCACACTATGCCAGTGACATTGGTGTATTTGAACTGCACAACCAAATTGCACTACAAAGGACTGGGAGATGTATGTTGGGCAGGACATAGGAGAGCTTCCAGGCATAATGGACTTTAATGTTGACCAGTATTGGATTTCAGTGCAGCCACAATTACCAGTACTGGCCAAAGCTGCTCTGCAAGCGATTTGGATACCTGTGTCGAGTGCCGATGTGGAGAGATCTTTCTCGGTCTACAGACAGATCCACACAGACAAAGAGCGTAATCTGCTAGTAGACAATATGAGATTACTATCCCAGCTTATGTACAATAAATGAGAGGATTAGATTGGTGACATTTTCTACAGGCATTTTGCACATTTTTAGTTATAGGGTGTAAACACTTTCAATAACATTGTTTTTCCCATATTCCTGTCGTGTGTGTGTGTATTTATATTTGTTCATTTTTCACTGTATATTTTGTCATACTGTATTGCACATTTGTACATTTTCATTTAGGTTTTGTTTATGCACAGTTTTCCACAGTTATTGTACTCTTTGCACATTTGACACTTTGAGTATTTGTATTTAGGTTTTAGTTCACTTGTGTTTCAATATATATTTTCACTTTTCTACATTATGCACATTTTCAATTAGATTTTGTTTTTGTTCACATTTTTCAACTGTTGTATATTGTTTTTGATTTGAAATATTTGCACTTTATAAACTACCTTTCTTGAAATGGTATACTTGCTTTTATTTACTTAACATTTCTTGGGATGAGAACTTACGAGAAGGACATGTAGGCAGTAACTTGGTCTGCATTGTGTGGTGATGGGTGGCAGTCTCTAATGGCTAGTTCCTTTTAATTTATCCAAGTGTCCTGCAATCTAATATTCTGTATTGTCACACCTGAGGTTGTGGGCTGCAGACCTTTACCAACATGTTACTGACAACACACCGAAGGATGGAGGCCAATGCTGCTGCCATTGCACAGGAAGGAGGAGGCCGAGTGCTGCTCCTGCCATCACACCTTAGGGATAGGGGCTGCAGGGCTGCGCAATCAGATCACAGGAGGGTCCACAGTACTGCTGTCCCCATTGTGTCAGAAGGATAGGGGCCATTAGTGGTCCTGTCATTTATAGGAGGGACAGCCGGGGATGTAGTGCCTGCTGCCTTGATAAACTGTAGCTTCTAAAATAACTTGATAGCTACAAGTGCAGATATGCAACAACAGATGTAGAAATGTGAGAATGCATGCTAACAGAGTGAAAAAATGGTTAAATACAGGTTACAAAGCCAACACCGGTAAAACCTAATTTTGACTTGCAGACACCGTGACAATACCGGTTTTGTCAATCTGCAAAATGGAATTTGGTTTTTCAATCACGGTAAACCACTGTCCCTGATTGCACTTCTTTGCATTGAATCTACTTCCTATACATCTGACCATTCCTCCAGCTTTGCCAAGTCCCTTTTCATCCTTTCCACACCTCCTTGTGTATCAACCCTGTTGCAGATCTTTGTGTCATCTGCAAAAGGCATACTTTTCCTTCCAGTCCTCTGCAATGTCACTGATGAAGACATTAAAAGGACTGGACCCAATATCAAATCCCGGTAGCCCCACTGGTAACCGCCCTTTCTTCAGAGTGGACTCCATTTACAATTACCTTCTGTGTCCCTGTTGTTCAGCCAATGTTTTACCAGGCTACCACCCTGGGACCCACTCCCAGGCTGGTTAATTTGACTAAAAATCTTTTGTGTGGGACTGTGTCAAATGTCTTGCTAAAGTCTAGGTGGCCATGTCACAGCACCTCCCTGGTCTACTACTTTGGTCACCCAGTCAAAGAAATCTATTAGATCTGGTCTGACATGACCTTCCCAGCTGTGACCTCATGCTGCCTTGGATCCTGTGCCCACTGACCTCTAGGTACTCAAATATTCTTTCCTTCAGAAGTGACTCCATCACTTTCCCTACCACAGAGGTCAGACTGACAGGTCTGTAGTTTCCTGCCTCTGTCTTGGTCCCACTTTTGTGAAGGGAATCACATCCGCCTTCCTCCAGTCCTTGGGTACCACACCATCCTCCCATGATTTATTAAAAGAGTAGCCAGTGGTTTCACTAGTTCCTTCCTTAATTCTTTAGAATTCTGGGTGAATTCCATCAGGACCCATTGCTTTGTCCACCTTCAGTTTTAGGAGTTCTTGCAGACCCTTTCTTCTGTGAAAGGACTGGGATCGACCTCCTATCAAGAGTGCTTCTGTTAATTGGTTAGGCACTTCCTCCTCTTTTGAATACTGAGCAGAAATATTCATTCAGTATTCCTGCTTTTTCACTGTCCCCTCTGCCCACCCACTCGTTGATTCTATTCAGCCTCACTGTCCCTCCTTTGTCTTTTCACGCCGCTGATGTACCTATAAAAGGTTTTATCCCCTTCTTAACTGAGTTGGCTATCTTTTCCTCAGTTTGGGCCTTTGCTATTCTGACTTCCTCCTTGCTTCCTTCTGCCTTAACTGGTACAGCTCTCTGTCCTGCTCCTTCTGTGTTTCTTATACTTGGAATGCTATATTTTTCTTCCTGACTTTCACAGCCACCTCTCTTGAGAACCATAGTGGCTTTTTCTTTCATTTTGATTTGTTTATTTGCTTTACACAAAGGCTTGTTGCCTCTATAATGGCAGTTTGATAATTCCCCATTGTTGCTTCACACCTCCTTCTAGCCTGTTTGCTAGTGCTTTTCTGAGCATCTCTCCATCTTGCCAAAGTCAGCCTCCTAAAGTCCAGTACCCTCACTTTGTATGGCTTGACTCTGTAGCTGAGTTTAACGTGAACCACACTGTTTGATGGTCACTTGTCCCCAGAAGGCAACCCACTTCTAGATCTGAGATCCTCTCACTGCCCCTGTTTGAGAATCGAGGTCTAAGATTGCTCCCTCATGAGTGGGTTCGAAACTAGCTGTTCTAATGCCTGCCACCTGTAGGGCATCAAGAATGGCCCTGCTCTTGGATGGGCTGCAGCAAATGTGCTCCAGTTAACATCTGGCATATTCAGGTCTCCCATCAACAGTATCTCCCTTTCTCTGCCATTCTAAGAATGCCTTCCATCATATCCTTGTCCATTCCTTCCCCTGATATGGGGGTCTGTACACAACCCCTGCGGATTGTGGTGCCCTTTCCAGTCTCCAAGTGACCACTGTGCCTCCTCCTCCCTGTTTACTCTTTTGTTCAGTTGCTTTTATCCCTTCCTTTACATAGAGAGCTCTCCTCCCTCTTCTCCCTGCCTGTCTCTCCTGTAAGTTATGTACCCTGGTATGTTAACATCCCAGTCATGGTTCTCTGGTACCATGTTTCTGTGACTGCTACAATATCCAGGCATCCTCTTCCATTAAGGCCACCAGCTCAGGGAGCTTGTTGCCCAGACTACGGCATTGGTACCATTACCCTCCATTTCCTGATGGCCTTACCCCTTTGCCCCATCCCTGTCCTTCTTGCCTTTTCACTTTCTCCATTTACCCTGCCTTCTATCGACACCTCCATGTGTTGTCTGCCACACCTACCGTGATTGTTTGGGGGGCTAGATTTCCTGCTCCTTTTACAGTGCCTCCCCTTGGCTAGTTTAAAGCTTGCCAATGAAGCATTTAACCTATCACCTAGATCCTGGTTCCCTCCCGGACAGATGCAGCCCATCATGCCAGTATAGCTTGCATCACTCCAGGTGGAACCCCAGTCCCCAATGAAGCCAATCCTAGAGCTCACACCAGTTTTCAACCACTGATTGAATCCCATGGTATAGAACACCTAGCCTCTCCTATACCATAGATAGGTACTTCCCTGAGAAGTGTGCTACTTGCTACTAAGGCCCCTCCCAATTCCACAAACTCTTCCTGCACTTCTCTAATCCCTTTCTGCCAGGTCATTTGTCCCTAGGTGGACAATGACATCCAGCCTCCTCCCTGTGCAGCTGCTCCGGCAATCCTGAGGATTCGCCTCCTGTCCCTGCAAGCCATGGCGCAGGCAGGCACCTACCTCCCTCCCTTCCTTGCCCAGTTCTACCTTCCTAACAATGAAGTCCCCCACCAGGAGTTGTTTCCTTTCCTGCAGGGTCCCTGCCACCCTTCTGTGGGTCTCCTTTATGGAGGTTCCCAGCATCCTCTTTGGTCTCCACTGTAGGTGCCTCCATAGAGGAACCACACTTTGCCAGAATGGCATAGGAATTGTGGAGAGGTACAACTGGATGGATGTGCCTCTATTCCACCACCCTCACCCTCTCTGAGCCCACTGTGGTCCAACCACTCCTCTTTCTTGGCAACCTCAGAGGCAACGGCAGTGGTACTGGTGGTCCCTGGATGGAAGAGGAGGTCCCACAAATCCTGGCCAACTCAGCCTGGAGATGAGCAACCTCCTCCCTCAGCCCAGAGGTGCCTGCAGATGGGACAACACCATCCTCCAGAACATCTCCCGAAGACTGCTGCTCCACAGCCACTGCACTGCACCACCCAATCATGTCTTATTTCTGGCCCTTACTGTTTGCAATCCTTACTCTTTCCTCTGTTTTTTTTTTCCTCTCCTTACTTTCTGCCTGTGTGCCCTTAAGCGCTGATTGTCCTGTTCTGAGACAAGAATATCCTATATTTCTCAGTAGACCACTTACTTGTTCAGAGGCAGACCTCCAGCAGCTAGAGGGGCCAGAGGTTACTCTTGCCCTTCTAGGATAGTGGGTCCTTGGTGGTTCTGTGATCACTCACTTCCTGCCCCTAAACAGGAAGTTCCTGTTGTCAGTCAAATCCTGTGCCTATAAAAATAGAACTAGCTTTGGGTGGGGGGTGGAGGGAGGAAGGAGGGCAATATAGTCCCAGCAGAGAAGTCCAGTCACACAGCAGTCCTTTTTCCTGGTGTCTTCTGCCAAGCTATTAGCAGAATCTTTCTAGCAGTCTTTAAATGTAGCTTCCTTCTAGCTGCTCACTCCCCTACTTTCACCAGATCTTTCTACAAGTAATTTAAACCTCACAGCAGTTAAGTCCTTTCAGTCACCTGAGATTTACACCTAGATGACTTTTCAGTTATCCATTCAGTTCAGTTAACCCAAACACACTTTTGTTTGTTTGTTTTGTATATTAGTTTTTACCTAAATTAAATTAAATGTCCAAATACAAAAGTTCTTCTACTTTAGTCCCAGCAGAGAAGTTCAGTCACACAGCAGTCCTTTCTCCTGGTGTCTTCTGCCAAGCTTACCAGGTCCATCTTGCAAATGAGCTGTGCTCAACGATGTTCGCCTGGATAAATAAAGATTTAATTGATTGATTGATTGATTGATTACTACACACTACCCCAAGTGAGGCTGTGCAGATCAATATAGAGCCCATGTGACCTGAAATCCCATGAATCACTGCAAAATTCACCTTTGGATCCTAAAAACAAGGTGAAGTGAGCGAAGTGCATTGGTTTCAATACACTTTGCCCTAAGATTTGGTGGAGTAGTGGTCTTGGAAGGCAGAGTGAGCAAAGTCATTGTTTGCAACGGACTTCGCATTACCCATTATAAAGCGAATTACTCTACTTCAGTTGTGGAGTGCTCTGTGAATTAGCCTTGGCTCGCTAATCACTGGAGCAAACTGAGGCCACTTCATCCACCACTAAAGGCAGAGACAGATAGAAAACTGTATGTTTAAATAAAATCAATATGAATTTAACTGATAATTTACTTTATACTTTATGGTAAAGGGAAATAAAGTAGTCCCATTTTAGGACAAAGGTGGGCAAAACAACAACACAAATTTTAACTCACTTGGTGCATATTCAGTTGTGGTATGGCCCAAAAAATAAATTGTAGGCCACTATTTCTTATATTCAATAAAATAGACTGGTGCAGTGAATGTACCATTGATTAAATTAAATGGTGAATTGGATGAGCTCTTTGTAGCAGTGATGAGCTGTAGGAATCTTCAAGCTTGCAAGGAATGTCTGCTGGCTTCTGTTTTTCTTCATGTTCCTCTTCCTTTCTAACTGCTGTGCGTTGTTCTCTAGAAGGTTGCCCCATTTGTTATTGGTCTGCAGTGGATGCTGCTTAGTAGCTTTGGAGACTTGTCTCACATCTGTGTCCTGTCACTAATTTCCCTTGCCTGGAGAACTGCATTTGGCAGAATCTAGTTGTCAGTTGCCCTGATGGCATGCTTGGTATATCTTTTGCTTAGGTGCACTTCAGCACTTAGTTTGGGCACTAGACACCCCAAGTAGTTTTTGCTCATGACCTCGTTTGGACACCATATACTATGAGTGGCTAGTAATGACTGGGCAACATGTCTTGGTTTAAGGTGAGAGCTGCAGCATCTGATGGAATTTTTGAGATTCTTTTCTATACATTTCACCAGACAGTTTGGATTTCTTGATTCCTCTTAAATTAATCCTCTCATGTTCTCTTTAAGTTCCAAAGGAGTTCCATGATTTTTTTGTGTGGACATTGTGAGCCAGACTAATGTATTTGCAGACATTTGTGTCCTGTTTTATTTGAAATGACTGAGGCGTTAGCTCCTGTAGCCCTCCCAACTGCATTGGGCCATAAGTAGTTGTAATTTAAACCACACGCACTTTACTACGCCTGGTGTAGTGTTGGGAGAAAGTGACGCTAATGACCGGAAGATTCAGTGGTCCGCTTCTTCAGTGCAGGATGGTGGGTGGCTTTATTTTTGTTTTCATTATGATACCACTTTAGGATGTTGATAAAATGTTATTTGCACTTTTTAACCTGGGGTCTGAGATAATGTTAAGTGATTGAGAGGCTGTTCAAATATTTATCTATGCCTGCTTGGACTGCGATAGTCCTAACGCTGAATATTCAGTACCAGTGCCAATTCTGACTTTGGCATAAAATTGTCTGAGGAGGGTATTTAAGTTTTCAGGACTTTCCTCTTTCAAGACCACTGACAGGTTTCATTTATTTGACTAATCGTTAAAACTGCCACTGCCCATGTCATGTTTTTCAGTTGTTTCTCCTCTCAGTCTATTTTAGCATCAAGCTGCTCATTTGACAGACTTACATGTCTCTCTCAGTTGCATTGACTGGATCTTCTGATCTTCTTTTTCACAGGTGGCAACTCAGATACTGGATTCCCTCCCACTTTCTTTTCTGTCAGCTCCTGATCAAGGAATATCTCAGAATTTACAGGTACAACAGCTGACATCTTGTTTGTTTGTATTGTTTTAGTGACCCACAGAATCTCTTTGCAGGCTACCATTTCAGTTGGAACTGACTGCTGGATGACTGAGATGTATGTTGTGATGGGGCAGTTGGCCCTGGCACTCATTTTTAGCTGGACTCTGCTGCCACAGAGACCAGGGTTGTGGGATGGCAACTAGCCAATCAGAGAGCAGTGTTTTATTTATCCATTTTCTAATTAATAATTAGAGTTCTGCCAGCATGAATGTCCATATGTCTAGTCACTTTGCAGTTAGAATTGTTAAAAGTTTCAAACACCATCGCATGTATTTTCTCCAATTGACCAGAAGGTGGCACTCTTAGTCCATAATTTGGAAGCTTGAGACGCTTCATATGAAGTTTAAATCTAGAATTTAAACAGTTATACAAATAATACCACTCTTGCTGAAACCAGTTTAGATTAACTACCATTCTTTTTAAGACTTTTTATGCTTGTCGGAGGTGTGGGATTTCAAACACCAGACACAGGCAGACAATTTATAGGTGCATAAAAATGCTGGATGGTATTTATCATTTTATTGTTTCCATAAAAAGTGTGGAAATATTCGCAGAAAATAAAAAGGTTAGTTATTCAAATAATAAACAAATAAAAACACTGCTTGCCCAGCAGGGTCACCTGGCTTTTCTCAGCCTGCTCAAAGTGGTAGTGTGAGCCGCACTCTCAATAGGTCCTGCACCTCTCACAGTCAGTTCTTCACTGACTTTCTATGTGAAATAGCAAGCCATATTATTTTTTTTCTGTGCTGATATATGGAAAAGCTGCAGGGCAC
This sequence comes from Neoceratodus forsteri, assembly GCA_016271365.2. Taxonomy (NCBI): domain Eukaryota; kingdom Metazoa; phylum Chordata; order Ceratodontiformes; family Ceratodontidae; genus Neoceratodus; species Neoceratodus forsteri. Next base: position 1,688,290,071 of record CM028131.1, read on the forward strand.
AATTAATGTATTCTCAAGTGCAGCTTTATCTTGACCGAAGGCTGAAATGTCAGCACATTGGCTTCACTTTTCATTTTGGCCCATTTTCTTTGGGGCTTTTATTAGCCCTATACTTTTCCCCAAATTCTCAGAACACTGTATTTTGAAAGGGACCCTGCTTTAGAGCTTTCTTGTTCTAGAGCCCTTTCTTTCATTTTAAAGGACTATAGGGGGCCCTTTATTTTACCAATGTACTCAGTTCCACTGTCCTCTCCCTGTTCGGGAGCCAGTGCCACAATGTGTGGACTCATCTCCTGGTTCAGAGCATTACAGCTCCATGCCACCAGTGCACATTTAAAGTACTTCTTTATCCTACATCGTAGCACCTTTTGCTCTAATGCTTAGTGGACACACACACCAAGATTTCAGTGCTAGACTCACTCCAGAAAACAGTTCACCTGCTTATTTAAGCAGCCACAGCAGTGGCAAAGGTAAAACATGGCCAGCTGGAGTGAAACAGAACTTTATGGATATCTGCAACCAGCGAATAACTATCAGCGGCAAGCCGCACAAAGCAGTAACACATTCTAGGACAGCTCCTCTTTATTATTAATGCATCCCCAGTCACACCATTCTGGGTCTGCAATCCTAACACCAGACACACTTTCATATTTTATGGCTACTAGAGAATTGTCTATCCTCTGCCTGTAGTGTCTTACCTGCCGATGTTGCTTGTATTCTTAAGCTGCATCCTGCAGCAGTCCGGAGCTTTGGTGCAAACCTGCCTCACAGAAGGCTCTGTTCTTTTCTTTTACTGACCCCATAGGGTCTTACACCAAACAGGTACCAGGGTATCTATCGAGACATGGAGCAGCTAATATTAACTAAAACTAAAACATCTGGACCTCTGCTCCATGCTCGTATCCCACTTCGAATCAGGATTCAAACCTGATTCTCACTCAGCTGAACACATCCTCAGCTCCCACATGATTCAGCTGGCAAAAGCATTTCACACTTTACCCCACTGCCAGCATCTGGGAGCCTTACTCTTTGCAGAAGAGCTGTAAGGAGGGGTTTGGATTCTTATGCCGAGCAGCAGCAAATGAAATAGGCAATGTCACTTGGTACTAAACAATTCCTGCTTGATTGCAGGCTACAGAACAGCCAGATAAACAGGTAAACTCTGCATAGGCAGTTTTCTGAGCCATTTCTTACTGCAAGAAGTGCCTTATAAAAATTTCTCAGCACTTCCTTTATTATTCTTAAAATGCACATTATTTGTATCTTAGCACATTGTTCAGGCTTCTAAGTCTTCAGTACCATGAAGAGGTGTGTGGTGAAATTACAAGGCAGACCTTTGTCTTCTTACTAGGGTCAATCTCATGACAGGGGCAATGTGTCACAATGCTATTTATGTTAATAGTAGTTATATCTAAAACAAACACTTGTTTGATATTTAAAAGACACTGAATTTTAATATCCTTGACTAAGTGCTGTTAGACCTGGTTTTCCATTCGGTTCTTTTGGCTGCAGATGTTTCACTGCTACCTCATTCTGATCAGATAAAAAGCCTTTTATGAAGGATACTAATGAGGATTCCTCTGAATCTTCCTTTTCTCCTTCAGTTTGCCCCATGGTCTATCTGGCACAGAGAAGAATACTTATTTGCAATAGGAACTGAGGCAGTAGTGACGTTGCCCTTTGTTTTCTGTTTTCTCTTCAAGGTTTTACTCTTTTCTTACTTATTTATGGGCCTTTTTCTTACTGCTAACATGATAAGGAGTTTCATTCAGTGTTAGGGCATATCCTCTCTGGCAGAAATGGTTGCTGTACTAGTATGCATCTCACTCTTTATTTAATTTATTTAACATTTTGGTTATCGGAAAAGCACACTGAGCTCATTTCCAGGTGTGACTCTGGGGAAGTGTTGACAAAGTAGAATGCATGGAACAGAAAGATACAAAATACCATTATACACAGTGGCCTAGATATTCAAACTGCACCCAGAAAGGGCACAAAAGTTTGTGCTGTGCAACTGAGATTCACGGAGCGATGAAATTGCCGTGTATGAGATGTGCGAGAGAGAAGTGCCAGCGCATCCAGAGCTGAATATAGCAAAGATGCACTATATCACAACCAGACATGCACCTGTGCATCTAGCAATGCACCGAGCAATTGGGCAGGGTTGAAGATAGCAAAAGGAGCAGTCTGGCCTGGGAAACAGGAGCAACAGGGAAGGATGTGCAATGGTACATAAGTGAGGTATAACAGCCACAGTAGGGAGAGAAACAACCCAAGGCCAGGGGTGGAGGAAGGCACTGCCAAAGTGCACAAATGGACTCATGCCCAGACCCCATGGGCATAGAATGAGTCACCACACAGACACCACCAATCCAGGGGACAAGGGGCACACTGTGCATGACACAGAGGGGCAGGAACAGAGTACCCCAGCAGCTGAGGCCCAACAGACAGTGTGGACCAGCCATACACCACGATGACTGTTCAGAGGATCCAAGCAGGACAGTCCTGTAGCCACAGCACAGGCACAGTGGTCCAGAAGCAGACTGGTACACAGGCTGGCAGCAGTATGCCGCACATGTGCCACATGCCCACAGGGACACAAGACTGCAAACAGCACATCACAGCAGCAAGGAGACCGCGACAACAGCGAAGTGTGCACAGCACCAGAACTGAGGCTATGTACAAGAGACAATGTGGCAGGCACGATGGTACACCAGAGGTAGCCCAGGTGACAGCATGACAAACAGAGTGTGGTACAACAAGGTGGAGATTGTGCACATCCGGCAGGCACAGACAAAATGGGCTGTACTGAAGGGTTGTTGGTCAACCATGCACGACAACAGGTGGCAAGAACAACTGTATTGTGAGGAAAACACATACACACACACAAAGTTGCAAAATATTTAGTAACAATCAACAATGAAAAGTCAACATACAAAACCCAGAACCACAGCCAGAACAACAATAACAAGATAATATGCAAAAAAAATCAAATGAAACCTGTATAGATAACTAGTACAAAAATATAAAACTCAAAAATGGCAATTCTGTGGCATAGGCTGGAAGATGGAACAGTTATCAAAGGGGAGAACTATGCACAATGGGAACTGGGTGTGGTGGACGGGAGCAATGGGGCTATATATGGGGGGACAGTCCTCATGTCCTAACATTCTTGGCCATATACCACCTGTTGCTTGATGACCCTGCACAGCTGCTGAACCTCCTGAATGAGGTGCCTTGTCTTCTGATGTGCAATCGAGACATCCTCAGATGGACCCCTGATAGTGGGACACTATCAACATTGCAGGTATACCATCCTACTGCCCACCAGGACTCCAGGCCTCTGTCCTCCACATGCTCCTTCACAGCACCCTAAGTTGGGGAGACAGAGAACATGTACTCAGTGCCACAGTCAACACAGCATAGCCCCCACAATGGGCTCGGCGTGCCGCCTGATGCTATCTGGACCATGCAGAGGGCAGTCAGCATACCATGCACAGCACACACAGGCTACATGCTGGAACACAAGCCACAGAATGAATGGGATGTTGCACAGTGAACAGGCAGAGTAAGTCACCAAGGGACATGTGTCCATGCCCCACAGCGTGAGACCCTGTTCCATGTGTGCACCACTCACACAGGCCCTGTGGTGACCCCTTGTGAGCACCAGTGGTGCCCACTGCCAGGAGCTAGACATGGCAACTGGGGACCAGCACACAGGTGCCATGGGCACAATCTGACAACCACATGCTGCTGACAAAAAAGCCATGTATATGTGACTGCCACCACATGGGCATACACATGAAGCAGGCAATGGCACACTGCAGACAATGCAACAACCCTTCCAACCCCATGTACACACAGATGCAGCACATGTCTTGCACTTACCTACATGTCCCGGTTCACAATCCGGTGTGCCTGCACCCACCACCTGGGACCGCCTGTCAGCCCTGTTCGGGCCTGCTGCCACTCCTGACCCACAAGGAATACACAATGGAAGAGCACTGTGAACACAATGCGTAAACATAAACCACCCCCTCCCCAAATGGTAACACAATGCAGCACAGTGCAGCATGCTGTGTGCCTGTTTGAGGGCACACTGCAATGTAAAGGCACAGTGCCATGTCAACGGCACAGTGGAACACCAATCACACATGTGACACCATGGCATGCAAGGTACAACAACCTTGCCCTGTGACCAGGGCTATGTGGAACATGTGGGCAGGGAGACATGTACCTGCTGCACACCACAAAATCCTCAAGAACATGCACAGAAAGCATGCATGCAGCACATACATACTTGGGCATGGCACCGCCCCCTGTGGGCCTGCTCCTGCAGCCTCTGGAGCCTGTCCAGATCCCCACCACCAGGTCACCATACTGGTGCCTGCACTGCTCCCAGTCCTGGGCATGCCTGTCTGCTGCTCCAGCTGCCTGGCAGCATGGGACCAGACCTAGGCCCATGACCCCTGAAGCTCCTCTGTCCCAAACAACTGACCCCCAGAGGGGGCAACAGTGCCACCATGTTGGTAACCTCCAACTGAGGGCCTGGGCCTCCCTCCTAGTGCATGCCATGAACTCATCCATGTGCTGTGCAGTGTGTGGCACTGTGCAGCATGCAGTCTATGTAATGTGTGGCCAGGTTGGCCAGTTGTGCAATAGGTGCACAATGCAGTCTGCTGTGACTCCCATTGTGCAGCACCGCACATATGCAATATCAAAAGGCCTGGTGGGAGAATGGGGTCACAGCACCGTGACCCATGAATTCACATATGTGTGTAGGTGCCATCATAGTGAGGGCATCCATTTGCCAGACATCGGCCAACCACATGCACGATATGCACAAAATGTGCCGTGTTGGCCAATGGCACAGCACATGGGTATACATGATCCAAGGACAGTGTCAGACTGTCTGTTAGACACTTTCGCATCTCCCCAGACATGTGCCATGTGGTGCATGTGCGTACTGAGGGATGCACGATACAAGACCTGTAATGCTGGGCATGCTCCACTATGCATGTCAACTGCAGTACTGCATATTGCACATACATGGAAATTTAACATGCAGGGATTTGCAGCCCATTTCAGATGCTCAGCATAATTTGAGATGTGCGGGGCAAGTCTGCAATATTCAGTCAGGATAGGCAAATTGCCTCATTAACCAATGCAGGTGCAAGTCAACTGTTTAGCATCTCATTACTTGCTGCTCAGGGCTCATCTACATGAGATGGGCCATAAAAGTACCACCCACACAGGTCTCTGACAGGAACTGCAGCTTGGAAGGTAGGCTTGTTTACATTCCTCTGCTACAGCCTCTTTGCACTGCATTATGTGTGACACTGTACTACTCCACAGCATGCTGTACATATGCTCATACTTGCATTCCTATCCACAGGTAACTAGATGTCAGACAGCGAGCAAGAAGTGGAGCAGGTGAAACAGAGGTTGCCAAACTTCACAGAGGATGAGAAGTGAGCTCTGGTGGAGGCCTATGTCCAGAGGTAGGGGCTGGTCTCTGGAGCCACAGAAACCTGGCAGGAGAGGCAAAGGGCTGGGATGAAGTCGGCACATTTCTGAACACCCATGGGTTTTCAACCGCACTACCCAGGCATGCATGAAGAAAATGATGACAGACAGGAGGAGGTTCATCTCTGGCATGCACCGTGGTGGCCCCTCCACAGCACCAGTCCTCACACCTGCAGAGGAGCTGCTGGTAACCAGTCTCAACCAGGTATCCATTGTGGGTGTCCTGAGGGGGTCCAGATTGGGGGCAGCCTATCGCAGCACTGTAAGTATGCATGTGAGAACCCAGTGGGAGGTGGTGTGTGCAGGACACAGGTGTGCCTGGTACCCCACACAAGGGCCTGTACTGTGTCCATGTTGTGCCATGCAGGGCTGCTGTGACTACACAGCCACACTGTGGGTTTATCCCCCATGTGCTGTTGTGCATGAACAGTGCCAAAGTGCTGGATGCAGAGTGGTGTGGCCCAGCATCACAGCCCAACCGTGGCAGCTAGCATGTCCTCAGGGGACAACATGTCAGTCATGGTGCCACATGGCCACATGTGGCCATGCATCTTCCAGCCACAGTGGTCAGGTGTTTCACAGTAGAGGCTGCAGTGTGTGTGTCATGGCTGGAGGTACTGGCCTGTCCACAGCCTATGCATCATGGCCCCTGCCACACATTGCCATGTCACGCACCCCCGCACATGCCTGTCCCTCTCCTCCAGTCGTTGGTGGTCAGAGGCCACAATGGTAGTCCCAGGCATGTGTGGCATGAGGCACACCTGAGCCCCACATGCATACATCCCTTGTCTAGCTGGTTACCTGCCATACGGACATGTGTCACTAACCATGTTTCTTTTCTGTCTTTCAGCTCCATCATGCCTCAGGGGTGCTGTACCATCTGAAGCCAGCCCCTAGCTCTGGTGGAGGATGCTGCAGTGCCATCTACATCCTCTTGTGCCATGGATGAGTGCTTGGGCCTTCACCCAGCAGCTGGGCTGTTGGACATACTGGGGTTGGTTGCTGATGACTCCTTGTCCAGCACTCTCAGGCAGGAGGACCTCACCATGCTTGCACTGGCCATGGAGGATGATGATTACCTTGATGATGACAGTACCCTCATTGAGAAATATGCAGGTGGCTCAACTGTAACACTGGTCCAGTACACACACAGGTGGCAACAGGCAGCGCTGTTGGTCCCCTGCCACACACACACTCCTCCAGTGTGCCCCCACCAGACACTGCAGGGGCTGGCAGTGGATGGGGACAGGGCACTGCTGTGGGGCCTGGGACTGCCAGCACAGTCCAGTAGGGTGCTGTGGTGCTGCAGTGGCTGGTGGGTGACATAGTCCAGCCACCCCAGGGCCCACTGTGCATGCCAACACCAGTCTCCACCCAAAAGTGGCCTCCTGTGGGATATTCCTGGACAAGGGACATAGAATGGCAGGCTGGGACCCCCGCCACCTGTCAGCAGCCATACCCTGTCATCCTGTTACACCAACCGCTGATAGGCTCGATGACCACACCTGTCTCCTGTGGGAAACTGTAGCAGGTCAGGTGATGCTCAGGAGTAGCTCCATGGACTACATATGCAGGTTGGGCAACTGGTGGAGCATGAGGCCATGGGATATGCCCAGCAGATTGGCAAATTACACAACTGTGAAGCCACAACCTCATCGCTGGATCAGATTGCAGAGAACATTTCAGTAGACTTTGCATCACTTGCATCTCCATGGTCACAGTGTGTCCCTTCAGCACACCGCGCAATGTACGAGCATCAGGGGCGGTGTCAGGTGGCATCATATGGGCTGATGCCATCCCCAGCCAGTGCCATCCTCGACACCCCTGGATTGAGTATGTTTTCCTTGAGGACACACCCATGAGAATCCGGTCACATTCTCCCTGCTAAGAAGTATTTCACCCCTGTGACTGTTGACCCACCTGTGGCTGCCTCCCAGGCATGGCTGCTCACGATGCTGTGGTGGCTGGATTGGCTCACAGTGAGTCCTGCCAGTGTGATTGCCAGGTTCAAGTATCCTGCTGTGGTTCCATGTCATAATGGCGATCGCCAAACAGTGATCACTATTATGGCGAGTGCACTTCGCTGAAAAATAATTTTGGTGATGTACACCGGTGCACAAAAATAGCAACCGAGACCTATAGGTCTCATTTTTAATGTGATGGGTTGTGCCCCCACACCCCCTACTGATGGATTCTCAACTCCAGGGGTGCATGTCGGGAGGGGCAAAACTTGGGGCTATGCATGCCGCCAGGAAATAAAAAAGCAGCCGCATCAAGCGGGACTCGAACCCGGTACCCATACCTCCCAGCTGACCACCCTACAGCGGCGCCAGTGATTCGACTCAACAGCTGCCACCATAACCCCTCCCACATCCCATCCCTCCCCATCTCTCTCCCGCCCGTGTGTATAACTGCGAGTTGCTGTCACGTAGTCGCTATCTCCAGTATCCGGTCACCTCCTCCTAGGTAGCCATGATCACAGTCACCGAGATTGAGTCGCTGTTTTCTAGGCACCTGATCTCGGTCACTATGGTCACAGACTACCCCTGCTGCCACTGTCGACTATGCACCAGGCTGGCTGTGGCCAGGTCTGCATGCTGTGGCATGTGCATGCCCTGGTGGGCACCTGCCTGTGCTGTCTGTGTGTTTTATAGGCCAGTGTGGGTCAGTGGAGTTGAACTGTGTGGCATGGTTGTGATGACTGTGGCAATGTGCCCACCATGCCTTTGTGCAGACCATACCCTCTGATCCATGCCAGTCTCCACATTGCCATGGTGCATCTCCATGTCCATGGTGGCACTGTTGTGGGTGCATGTGCATGGTAGTGTGTGCTCTGCTGTACACTGTCTGCATACATGTGTGTGTGTCCTCCCAACACCCGCATCCTGTCTTGGTGTGTGTGTTTGTGTGTCTGTTATTAGTGCCCATTCTGTTCCTCCAGGGTTACTCACTTTTGGTTTCCAAAGTGCTCCTCCACAAAGGTGTCTTGGTGTCTCCTGGCTTGGGCTCTCAGTCTTGTGTCCCTCCTCTCCATGGGTGGTTGCCCCATCCCTTTCCTGGGGTTCCTCCTCATCTGAACTGTCACCTCCTCCACTTGGACAGGTATTCCATGGTCAATGGCCATGTCATGTAGCATGCAACAGGCCAGGAATATGCCACATGCTTTTCAGGGCTGTATTGTAGGGCATCACCAGATCTGTCTGGCAATGTAATTGCATTTTTAGTATGCCAGAACACATGCTCTATTATGTCGTGTGTTGCAGTGTGTGCCTCATTATATTCTCCTTGGCCCCACTGCTGGACCACCATATGAGGGGTGAGCAGCCACTGTCGGAAGGGGTATGCACTGTCACCTGGGGGCAGACACATGTTAGTTGCACTCAGGTGTGCACATGGCCTGTTACAACTGCTCCCCCTTGCCTGTCTGCTTCCACTATCTGTCCACCAGGCTGCCATTCCAGACACCCCACATGTGCAGGCTCTGTCCCACCATTGCGTGGCCCTGCATATGTGTCCTGCTTGCAGCCTGGCCATCCACAGCCAGTCTGACCCCTCCCAGGCCTGCGTGCCTCATCCCTGCTTGTGGAGGCACCATGCAACTGTCCTGTCCAGCCATTGTGCTCGCTGTTCACATGTTCATTGGTGGTGCTTGGGACATCTGTCGATCCTTGCCACACAGCATGTGGCTGCTGTGCTGCACCATGCCACACCTGTCCTGTGGCCCTCAACATCACTATCCATATATCTGTGTGTACCTGTCCAGGCAAGTCTTCTGGTTCAATAGTTCATCATAGTTTTGGCCCATGGCACTGTCCCTGTCACTCTCCCTCCATGCACTACCAGCAGCTGTATGCTGTGATACAGTACATGGATACCTGCACAACTCACCCATAGGTGCCCTGTGGGATGTTCCCACCTCGAATCTGCAGCACAGGACCAACTGCTGCCAGATAAAGGCATCATGTGTACTCCCAGGGTGTGTGGCACAGACATTGATGAAGTGCCCTGTAGCACTGCACAGCACCAGGCAGTTGATGGAGTAGTACCCCTTCCTGTTCATATATGCTGCACCATCTGGTCCAGGTGGTGCGTATTGCCAAGTGGGTGCAGTCAATGGCCCCTATCATGCCTGCCACGTGTACCACCCTTCAATTCCTGCATGTTTTCTATACTCTCTGCTTGTGTGCTTGGGAATTTGATGAACTCTGAAGCATGTGACGAAGAGCATTGAGGAACTGTGTGAAAAGGTGGGACATGGCTGACTGTTTGATACCAGTGGAGTCACCACTGGTTTCTGAAAGGTGCCCATGGAGGCAAGCACTTTGCTACTGTCACCTTAGTCTCCACTGATATGGCATGACTCTTCTGGTGGGTGCCTGCAGTTCATCATGATACAGCTCACAGAGCTGCCTCAGAATGGCCCTGTTGAGTCGGTACCAGCCCACTATCTCAGTGTCACTGTGGTGTTCAAAGGTAACACAGGCATGGTACTGTCTCTGTTGGGCATACCACTCTATGGGCATTTTCATGGCCATGCTGCTGTTCCACCTGCCACCTCCACCCCTCATTACCTCTACTATCAGGAAAGCAGTCCCATCCATTTTGCTCCTGAAAACATTGCTGGCTCCCTGTGGGTGGCTTGCTGTTAGCCCACTTTCTTTATGCCTAACTTTGAGTGGCATATCTTGGGAGCTGTGCATCAGTTGCACAACACATTTCAACTGAGCATAGGGATGCACAGAACATTCATGGGAATACCCCTCCAGATGAGCCACACACATTATCACTGCACTGTAGCACATCAGGAATTGCATTGCATCCCTCCTTTGAATATACCCCTGGATCACATTTCTGGGGATGTACCGGTGCAACTCAGTTTGATTCTTCATTTAGTTGAGGCAGGATTAAAGGATTCTAGCTGGCAAGTTTGTGACTGTGTGTTTGTAATTGAATTTGAGGTATTTTCTTAACTGCCATTTCTGTGTGCTTTTCCATTTAATTTGGGCAGGATTGAGGATTCTAGCTTATAGATTTGTTACTGTGTGTTTGTAATTGGCTGTGTCTGAACTTTGAGTGCAAGCATCATATTACAGGGATTAGTGTAGTTTGAATGTGAGGTCTTAACTGCCATTTCTGTTTGATTCTTCATTTAGCTGGGGCAGTACTGAGGTTCTAGCTGGTGAGTTTGTGACTGTGTTTGTAACTGAATTTGAGGTGTTTTCTTAACTGCCATTTCTGTGTGCTTTTCCATTTAATTTGGGCAGGATTGAGGATTCTATCTTATAACTTTGTGACTGTGTGTTTGTAATTAGCTGTGTCTGGACCATGGTGAGTGGATTGAGGAGCCCTGCCAGAGGACTCCTTGGCTTATTGTTTTGGACATAGCCTGTGTTTATAGGGTGGGTCCCATAGAGCCTTGCAACATCCTGCATCCATACAGGAAGTAGTGAAAGAGAAAGCATATCAAAAACAAATGAAAAAAACAAATATTTGGGAAATAACAAATAGTCTTCTTAAGCAGGCAGTTGATTGAGGAGGAAACAGACATGATGGGAGTGGTTCAGTGCAGTGGTTGTGGAGCAGCTGTCTTCAGGAGACATTCTGGAGGCTGCAATGCTGCCCTATCTGCAGAGCACCTCTTTGGGCTGAGGGAGAAGGTTGCCTGTTTCTAGAGCAGAGTTGGCCAAGATCAAGGCGGCATCCAACCACACCCGGAGACCACCAGGTCCCACCTGTACCTAAAAGGATGCCTGGGAAGAGGAGCAGCTGGACTACAGTGGGCTCAGGGAGGGTGAGGAGGCCAAAGCACATCCCAGCCGGTCCCACTTTGTAACTCCTACACTGTTTTGGAGGAACAGGAAAGCCCCACTCAAGAACCCAAGGCTGGGAACAGGGAGGATGAGAGGATCCTCAGGATGGAGCCCCAGGAGAGGGAGCAGGGGACCCCAGAGGGAGGGAGGAAGCTTCTCCTAATGGGGACTCTATTGTCAAGGGTGGAGTTAGGGACACCTAACAGGGGCAGAGGGAGGTCAGTGCCTCCCAGGAAGAGGCTGAATTGAGGGATGGGAGGTGGATCCAAAGGAAGAGCTACAGCAATAGCTAGGAGGAGCAGCTGGATGTCACTGTCCACCTGGGGACCAATGACCTTGCCAGGAGAAGGATATAATTAGTCAGAGTCCAGGAGAATTTCAGGAAGCTGGGGGAACCTGAAACAGTTAGCACACTCCTGCTCATTCTCAGAAATGCTACCTGTCAAGGGAATATGGGAAGTTAGGGCACTTCACATCTATACCTTCAACTCCTGGTTAAAAGATTTGTGTGGAAGGAGGGTTTTGGTTTCATAGGGAACAGGGCCTGACCTGGGCAGATGACAAGCTTATATAAGGAAGATGGCCTGAATCTGTCTGAGAAGGAGACCTTGGTCCTTTGTGAGAAGTTTAAATGCTTCAGTTGTGCGCATTTAAACTGGTCCAAGGGGACAGCCAGGAGGGTCAGGAGGCTTAGAAACACCCCTCCATAGGAACATGCAGGAACATAAGTTGGCTACAGGAATAGTTAAAGCAGACAGAGAGGGGCAGGCAGGTGAAGAATGTATAATGGGTGATGAGGAGGGCAAGAGCAGATAGGAAAGGAAACCAGGGTGGGGGAAGACTCTGGAGAGGAGAACAAGAGCAGAGGAGGCGGACTGTAAAACATGGAAGGTCATGCTAACAAATGCCTGTAGCCTAGGAAATAAGTTTCAGACCTGGAGACATTGTTGGCAGATGCAGAATTTGACACAGTAGTGATAACAGAGATATGGTACTCTGCTAATCATGGCTGGGAAGTCAGTTTACCAGGCTATACACTGTTCAGGAGGAACAGGAATGGTAAAATGGGTGGGAGTGGCCTGTACATCAGAGATGGTATAAAGGCTGCGAAGTTCAGGGAATACAGGGGAGGCTGAGGTAATGTGAGTCACCCTGGAGCCATGGAATGGAACAGCAGAACACACAGTGGTGATCTACTGACCTCTGGCACAGAGGGAGGGAGGGAGGAAGTAGACAGGGAACTAGTGGAGAACATACATGACATGGCAGGAAAGGTGAAGTCCTGCTACTGGGGATTTCAATATGCCGAATGTGGATTGGGCCACCCAGGTGACTGCTTCAGCCAGAAGCACAGCCATCCTAGAATCCCTGCAGGGTGTTGAACTCAGGCAGCTGGTACATGAGACAACCATGGACAAGTAAATTCTGGACCTGGTATGGACCAATGAGAACAGAGTTGAAGAACTACAGGTGAAAGGGCAGCTGGAGTCCAGTGACCACCACATGGTGTGATTCAGCATGGAGACATGGACTCAATTAAGCCACACAAGGGCAAGAGTATTAGATTTCAGGAGGGCAGATTTCACTGAAATGGGTAGATGTATATACAAGCAGTCTTGGAGAAAGGAGAAGTAATAGAGGAGGTAGAAGAACATTGTGAGAAACTGAGGAAGCCTTAGCAGATATAACAAACCAGTGCATTAGGATAGTGGCCAAAGGAAAAGATAAAGGAAACCACTATGGTTCTCCAAGAGGTGAGGACAAAGTCAGGGCTAAAGGCTGAGTTTCAGGAAGTATAAAGGGAGCCAAAGGGAGGAAGACAGAGAGGTGTATCTTGAATGTCTAAGGGAAGCAGGAAGGCTGTTAGGAGGACAAAGGCACAGACACAAGAGGGCTTAGCATGGTCTGTAAACAAAGGGAATAAGGCATTTTATAGGTACGTCAGTGAAAGAAGAAAAAATGGGGAGGATTGCAAAGCTCAAAGGGAGAAGGGACAGTGTAAGGAGGGGATCTGGACAAGGCAGAAATACTGAACAAATACTTCTGCTCAGTATTCACTAATGAGGTGAAGGTCAAGGACCACCATTGGGTTGCAGAGGCAATGGGGGAGGGAGTGGACATCAGTCCATTCACAGTGGAGAGAGTTATGGAAGAACTCACAAAACTGAGGTTGGATAGGGCCATGGTACAGCCAGGCAGCATCCACCCAAGGATATTAAAGGAGCTGCAAGGGACCAGCAGCACCTCTGGTGGCTCTGTTCACAGAGTCACTCAACACAGGTGTCATTCAGAGGGACTGGAGGAGGGCACATGTAGTCCCACTGCACAAAGCGTCAGTAAGGAGGAGGTGAGGAACTACAGGCCAGTCAACCTCACATCAGTGGTGGAAAAGATCATAGAGACACTGCTGAAAGAAAGGATAGTGGCACATATGGAATCCAGTGGTGCTCAGGATCTGAGGCAACATGGATTCACAGCAGGAAGTTCATGTCAAACAAATCTAATAGATTTTTTGATTGGGTGTCTAGTAAATAAATCAGAGAGGGGCAATAGATGTCACCTACCTAGATTTCAACCAAAGCCTTCAACACCTCCCGGCCCAGTACCAGTGGGTTGAGGCACTAGATGCCACCTTACGTGGCATACCGGTGACTCAGATTTAAGTGGACAAGCCATCTGAAGTCAGCAGGGAAAAGGGAAGATCAAGCATCCTGTGACAGCTCTCCTCCCTCTAGGGTGGGAAGGGGTCCATGTTGCTCTGCAGCAACAACTGGTGGAAGCCAGGGCACTGCTAGTAGTCACACAGTTGAGGGCTGGAGCACAGTGGTGTCAGCACATTGTGCAAGGATACCACTGAATGTCCATTTCCAGGGGAGAACAAAATCCAGGTGGAAGGTGCGGGATTGGTGGCTGATGGTCATGTGCCGCACCCCGGACATGAGCGATGCGCCCCCAAAGTGTCAAGTTCAGGTCTACTGGGGGAGGACTCTGCTTGCCAGCCTGCATGGAGGATAGTGTGTCACCAGCCAGACCAGCCTGGGTGTGTGTGCCAGTGGCGGATGACTTGCCGCCCACTCTGCAGAGGTAAGCAGAGAAAAGAATATCATGATTAAAACATCCTTCAACACCATCCCATAGCAGGCTGATTAACAAGATGGGTAGTCTGGGCATGGGAGACAAGGTGGTGAACTGGTTAACAGACAAAGAGACAGAGGTGGTAGTAAATGGTGCACAATCTGGGGAGAGCGGGGTGATCAGTGGGGTACTACAGGGATAAGTACTAGGACCATTCTGTTCAATGTCTTTATTAGTGACATTGCAGAGGCTGGAAGGAAAGGTTTGCCTGTTTGCAGATGACACCAAGATCTGCAACAGGGTGGATACTCCAGAAGGGTGCAGAAAATGAAGAGGGACCTGGAGAAGCTTGAATGATGGTTGGAGATGTGGCAACTGAGGTTCAATGCAAAGAAGTGCAAAATAATGCACCTGGGTAGAGGGAACCCTGGGGAGAGCTACAGCTTGGGGGAGGAGCTGACTGTCACTAAAAGGAATGGGACCTCGGGTTATCACCTCTGATGACCTTAAGGTACCAAAGCAGTGCACAAAGATGGCAGGGAGGGCCAGTGGCATGCTGGGGTGCATAGGCAAGGGCATCACTAGAGGAGGTGGGAAGTGGTGATGCATTTATGAAAACACTGGTGAGGTCTCACCTGAGTACATGCACAGTTCTGAGGCCACATCTGTGCCAGGACATAGATAAGGTGGACACTATCCAGAGAAGGTAAAAAGATGGTGCAGGGCTTGCACCACAAAACATATGAGGAGAGACTAAGAGATCTCAATATGTACTCACTGGAGGAGAGAAGACAGCAGGGGACATGACTGAAATGTTCAAGTACCTCATGGGCATGAAAAAAGGTGCAGGTGGGGACCTTTTCCAATGTAGACAAAGTACTAGAACAAAGGGGCACAATATGAAATTGGAAGGGCTAGATTAAGAGGTAACAAAGGAAGTTTTCTACACAGAAAGAGTAGTCGACACTTGGAATAGTCTGCCACATGAGATAGTGGGGCAAGCACAGTGGGAGGTTTAAGCATGCCTGGACAGACACAAGGGAAGCTTGAGAGAGGAGGGAGTGATGAAAAGCCATTGATCACATAGGGTCAGTGGCCACATACAATGTATAGGGCCTCGGGCAGACTGGATGGGTCTAGCGGTCCTTATCTGCTGACAATTTCTATATTCTATCTCCTCTAGGCCAGTGTGTAAACCTGGGTGGTTACAGGCAACTGGTAGGGTCATAACAAAGTGAGCAGAAACATAATGTATTGACAAAGTCAGTTGTGACAAACAGTATGCACTGACAAACACAGTTGTTTGTTGAGTATGATCATGATAGACCACAGCCATAACCCTGAGTGCTGTGCTGTTGGAGATTGGGAATGTGGGTACATAAGCAAGAGGGAGGAGGGAGGAGGCACAAATGCTGCTTGAGGGAGGAGGAAGGAAGATGCCAAGGTGGAGCAGCTGGTGATTCCTTAAAGCTGGAAGTCTGCAGGAGAAGGCAGCTTTACCAGCAGACAATGAGGAGCTGGGGATGAAAGTGCAGGAGTCCCTGTCACATAGGTTGTAAGGTAAGATTGAAATGGGATAGTATTTGAGGGTGGAAGAAGGCCAAACCAGTATTTGGAGTACTAGTAGAGAGAGAATGAATAGTGCATCTATGTGACAGGGTGCGAGGTCTGGGAGGAGTAAGGTGGCAATGATGAGTTCTGGGAGGGAGAGTTAGAGTGAAACAACAGAAGGAATTTAGCAGGGTGTCAAGTTGGGAGAGCGAGGTGGCTAGGACTGAGCCACAAATGACATCAGTATAGTCAAAATTGGAATAATTGTCTTTGAGACTAATTCACAGCAGGTGAAGAGAGGAGGAGTCTTTTACAGTACAGAATGCAGGTTTAGGGTGCATCTTAGAGATGATGGCATCTATACGATTTAAGAATTTTAGGTGGGGATCAAGCCAGACCCCTAGGTATTTGTAGGCCGAGACGAGTCTGAGAGGAACCATCTAGGGTAGCGAACGCTGGGGGAAGGTAACTTGCCGTCTTTTGGATGAACTGAAGATCATTGAGTTAGTCTTGAAGGTATTTATTTTCAGTTAGATTCTGGGGAACTAGGATTGCATCGTTAATAGGTCTTGCTGTAATGGGGTGCAGACATCAGAGACAGTGGATCCAGAGATAAAACAAACTATGTCATCTGCATACATATGTATCCTTGTGCTGGAACATACAGAGAGAGATCATTTATGATGCTAAGAACAGGATGAGGCCAAGGATAGACCCTTGTGGAATCCCTGCTAGTATGGGGAGGGGGAGGAAGTGGAATTTCCTGACTGACTGACTGATTGTTGCCTGCTTTTTTTTTTCTCCCCAGTCCGATCCTGATGTCCCTGACATGAGTAATGGAGGCACATGCATGTCACGCCCTATGGGATGCCCCACTCTACCAGTCACTCGGTTACCTCCTACTCTTGCCACCGGACCTCCATCCAGTGATGGTGGCACTATGGATGGGTGACCCACCTACCTGGGAGAGGAGGATCACTGATCCTGCTTTCCACCCCCATGCTGGCACCCGACAACCCGAGTCCATTCTAGAACCCAGGTTGCTGGCATGGCATGAGGTGTGGTGTTCTAGTGCCTCAACTCCCAAGCACCACCGGAGCCAGCCTTATAACTGTTTTTAAGGTAAGGCATGAACCAAGAAACTGAGCAGAGGACTAGCCAACTGTGCCTAACTAAATGAGGGGAGGTGAGAGACAGAGTTGAATGCCTTGGCCAAGTCCAGGAAGATGGCAGCAATCAAATGGCCATGGTCCATGGCTGTGTGGATGTGTTTTGTGATTCAAAGTATGGATGAAATAGTAGAATGGTGTTTGTGAACGCCAGATTGAAATTTAGATAAAAACTGGTGGAAGCAAGATATTCAGATAGTCTGGAGTAAACTAAAGATTCTTGCAGTTTGGCAAGGGCTGGAAGAGGGAGACTGGGAGGTAATTTCCAGGTACCGTACAGCCCTCCCTTTGTGGAGAGGAATAACCATAGCAGATTTCCAGGCCTGGGTACTGTTCCAGAGGAGAATGAGAGATTTAGTATGTGAGCTAATGAAGCAGAAATTACTGGAGCTGAAATGTGTAAGAGTTTGGGATGTATCCCATCTGGACTGGATATATTGGTGTTAAGTGATAAGAGAGCAAGTAATGCTTCTTAAGGGAGATATTAGAAAAGAAAATTGTTATGTGAGGATGGGGGTGCAGAGGGTGGTTGGAGAGGCACAAGCTGTAAAGAAGTTACTATGAATATCCATTACATATTGAGGGTCCGAGATAGTGTGGCCATTATATTTTAGGATCAGGACTGTTGCTTGAGCAGGATGATCTATCAGGTGTGGATCATCTCCCAGAAGTAAGTGGTGTTTGTGGTCTGCAGGTGCTTTTTGAAGTATTCTGCCTTGGCACGACAGATTACAGATTGCCTTGGTGCAATGGTTTCTAAGAGATTTTTTAACCAGGAGAGACTCACTAAGGGGTCAGATGGGATACATCCAGGGTAACTGAGGGAGCTCAGGGAGGTACAGTACTAGCTCACTTCTGACAGACCTTTTTAACAGATCACCAGAGGGCTGGAGAAGGGCAGATGTAGTCTCACTTCACAGAAGTGGTAACAAGAGGCGAGGCAATTATAGGCCTGTCAGCCAGACATCTGAGTGGGCACGTTAATGGAAACACTACTAAAGGAAAGGATTGTAGAATATCTTGTATCCAGCAGATTACAGGACCCAATGCAGCATGGATTCATAGAGGGAAGGTCATGCAAGACAAATCTTATAGATTTGTTTGACTGAGTGATCAGGGAGTTGGATCATGGAGGAGTGTTAGAGGTGGCCTACTGGTACTAGCAAGGCTTTCAACACTGTTCCACAAAGTAGAGTGGTAAACAAGTTGGGTAACTTGGAGATGGGCAATAAGGTGCTAACCTGGGTAAGAAGCCAGTTAGTGGATAGGACACAGAGGGTAGAGGTAAACAGAGTTTGCTCCAAGGAAAGGAGGGTGACAAGTGAGGCACCTCAGGGGTTAGTGTTGGACTGGTCCTCTTCAATTCTTTATAAGTGACATAGCAGAGGAAATGGAAGGAAGAGCTGCCTCTTTGTAGAGGACAAAAAGATCTACAATAGTGTGGACACTCTGGGGGGTGGAGAAGATTGGCAGGGATCTAAAAAGACTGAAGAGTGGTCAAGGGTATGGCATCTGGGTTTTAAAGCAAAACTAGTACAAAAGAATGCACTTGGGCCACAGTAACCTAGGAACTGAGTACAAAATGGGTGGAATAATACTGGGAGAGTCCAAGCAAGAAAGAGACCGGGTACTCATATCAGATGACTTGAAGATGGCCAGACAGTGTGACAAGGCAGTTGGAAGTGCTAATGGGAGCATAGGAATGGGTATCACCAGCAGGAACAGGAGGTGGTGCTGCCCCTATGTAGATCACTTGTAAGACCCCACCTTGAGACTGCGTCCAACCCTGGAGACCACATCTCAGGAAGGATATAGACAGAGTGGGGAAGTCTGGAGGAGGGCTCCCCAGAATGGAACAAAGTCTGTATCAAAAGCCCTACAAGGAGAGGCTAAAGCAACTATATATGTACACCATGGAGTGGTGGAGGGAGGAGGATATGACAGAGATCTTAAATACCTCATGGGGCAAATAAGGTACAGAAGGGTGTATTTTTCAGAGATAAAGGTGCTCTAGAACAAAGGGGCATGATATGAAGCTGGAGGATTAATTCAGGAGGTATGTGAGGAAGTATTTCTTCACAGAGAGTAGTGGATACATGGAACAGCTTTCCAGCAGTGGTAGTGAGGGTGAAAATAGTGGTGGGGTTCAGACATGTCTGGGACAGGCATAAGGGAATTGTAAGGTAAGGAAGGTGGGAAGAAATTGTCCATGGTTCAAAGTGAGGTCTGCTGCACAAATGAAGGTTAACAAACACTGGCAGACTGGTGGGCATAGCAGCCCTTACATGCCATCACATTCTATGTCACATTCTACTAGCATGGCTCCACTGCAGCGGGTTGGTGTGAGAAGGAGTTCAACTGATGAGTGCAGGTTTGTAAACACAATCTGGTTATTCAGCTACAGTTTCTTCCAGTTCAAGTGAGGAACTCTGTGCTAGTAGCTGGAACAGGAAAGAGGCGCCACAGTTCATTGCTGGGGCTGGGGAGTAAAAGGAGTAATGTGGGCATCTGCAGCTCCATTGTGGGGGCTGGAAGGAGTACTGAAGGCAAGTGCAGCTTTGTTGCAGAGGAAGTCGAAGGAGTGCCACCGATTAGCTCAGGTCACTGTGGGCAGGGGTGTAAGAAAGTTCAGAGATAAGCATTGTTTTTTGTGAGGGGTCAGTAGTGGTAAAGTGTTAGCATCGCATTGCTTCATTGCTGCAGGGGGACATGAAGGAGTATTGCCTAATGCAGCTCCATTGCTGGGTGGTGGAGCAATGCCTGTGTTTTGCAGTGGTGGAACAGATATCATGAAGCATTGAGCAGAAGAAAAAGTAGGTCTGGGGATGGGAAAGAAAGTTATAGAAGATGTGCAGGGATCTAATGCATATCAATGATGTGATAAGATTCCATTGAGGAGGTACAGCATGATTAGAGTTGGATCTGGTGGCATACCACCAGACCCTACTGTCTCCTCTGTTGGTCTACATCAGCATAGCTCTTGCTGTGCAGCCATAAAACCGACCTGAACTATGAGATTTGGAAATCTGGCTATAGAAATAATGACCATAGAATATTTTTGGCCAACAAATTTTGAAGGCTACTGGCCAAGCTGACCACTTGCCCAAGTAATGTGAAGACACATTGGGGTGGTGAGTGTCATGAGTTATTGCACACCCAGGTGCATAGTCACCACCCAGTGTTTTACTGTGCTTATAAAATGGATTCCTTGGAAAAATAATAAGGCAAAAATGAAAAAAAAACAGGCAAATTATATAGAAATCGCAATAGTGCAGTACAAATAAAAATATTAAAAATATCCATGTTTATTTCTGTCACTGTTTTGCACTGTTGTAATTGTAGAACAAACCATCACAATGTTCCCCAGATAGAAAGCTTAATAAAAATGAAATAGATGCTTCTTGTTTTACATGCTTTTAAATGTTTTCCTGTAATTGTTTTACCACCTCCGGCTGTCAGAGCATCTACTTTATGACATAGCACAGCTGCCTTCAGTGTTGTAGAGAAACAGAGAACTGATGTGACTGTTAAGATAAGTTAGTGAACAAGTGTGAACAAAATTTCCATCTGGTGGAAATCCCCAACCCTCCCATGCTGATTTATTTTATTTTTATTTATTGAATATTCAGAAACAACCTTTGAGTAAGAACTCTTTACAAAGGTTCCACATCAAAAACACAAAACATACAATACAGACATGATTTTTACAATAAATAATATTACAAGCACATAGTTTCTTCAGAGACACAGAGTCTTACAGTAGGATGTCAAAGTTCAAAATGTAGAAGATTCAAGCAACAACATTAAAGACTACAGCATGGAATTCTTATGGTGCAGCCCGGGAGTGCCTTATCAGATTACAGCATTGAGTTCAAAATGTAGAAGAATCAGGCAAGAACATGAGAAGACTACAACATAGAGTTCAAGTACTGTAGTGCAGTCCTGGGAGGACCTTGTCAGACAATAGCATTGAGAGAGAGGAATGGACAAATCTTAAATTGAAGAGGGTAACAGGAGTGCGCAACAGAAGGGGTGGGGCAGAGATGTACTGTTGGATGGGAGGTGGAGAATCAGAAATACCTCAGCCAAGGATATAGCAGTGTCGGAGGAGGATTGGATAAGAGGCAAAGATAGTTCTGGGAGGTGGGGACACAGGAAGGAGAGAGAGTACAAAGACAGAGAGCAGAGAGAGAGGGAGGGGAGGGAGGGAGGGAGGAGGGGACATGCAGGAGAGAGAGAGAAAATAACAAATGTAATGTAATGTAAGTGAATGAGAGCTGATAGGGTTGCACTGGGAGAGAGGGTCAGTGAGTCAGGAGTGGACTGGGTTGAAGGCCAGTAGGGATTTCCCAGAGTACAGTGAGCAGGTGTACTTGAAGGTTCTGGCATTCACATATACTCATGCTAACAGAAACTGCTTCAGTTCAGATTTAAAGGCCCTGGGCTGGAATTTCAAAGACCTGGTGCAAGCTGTGACAATGGCAGCTTGCTGATTACAATCTTGAGGACCCTCGCCCGATTTCTATTTCTCAGGGTCCTGGCACAGGTCCCAGCTTGTGGCAATGGGAGTGCTGGCGCCTGATGTGATGGCACACCCACCGAGAATGCTGCAACAGCTTCGGGTAGTCTCCAACACCATGGACGAGGGCTGGCAACCGGGCACTGACCCCCAAACACCACCGTGCCAGCGCACCAGTGCCATAACACTCCTGGTACCCTGATGGGCTAGTACCCCCTACCAATCTCAGCACTCCCCACAACCCATACCCGATCTGGTGACCAGCACAGCCCTCCACATGCCACCCCGGCTGGCCACCTCATGGGCAGTCCGTGCGTGTACTGTATGCAGTACACGCACGGACTGCCTCATTCGGTGGCCTGCCATTGGTGGTGTGTGAGGACTGCCAGTCACTGAATGGGTATAGAAGGGGTGGGAGTGCTTAGATGGTGTGGGGGTTGGCAGAACACATGGACGTGGGTGTCAGGGACCATGATGAGGGCGAGGGGGACACAGGACCATCAGGATCGCCCACCAGAGACTGATCAGGGTGGGCCACATGGTGGCACTTACAGGGCAACCCCCAGGAGCTGTCTAAGTCCCCCTTAGACCAGCTCCTTACTGGTCTAAGGGTACTTGGCACTTGGTTCCTGGGGGGTCTTTAAATTCTGGATTTCTAGGGCTGTGGCAGTCTGGGTCTGCCCAAGCCCTCACGCTATGCCGCAGCCACTTTCATGGTGCAAGGATGGCGCTAACACTTGGTGCAGGCAGCCTGCTATGTGGCGCATTCTGCCTTTCAAATTCCCACTTGGCGCAGACACTTGGCGCAAGGTGCCCTTACGTCTGACCAGTTTGATGCAAGCACCTTGCGCCAATCTAAGGCCTTTGAAATTCTAGCCCTCTGTGTTTAATGCACCTGCTGAGATCTCATTAAGCCAAATTACAATTTGGCTATAAAAATCAAGTAATCTGATTGGCTGAGGAGCTCAGAACCCAGTGCTGATATCCCATGATGACATCACTGGAAGAAGGTCCAGTAGACTCTTCCCAATAAAATCAATATTACCAGCCATTCCTGACTGCCATCATGAATGTGGCTGTCACCTTTACTCACTAATAACCTTCAACTAGGCCCTAAAATAAAAGCGGTCTTAATTTTATAAACATAAGACATAAATGTTATTAAGCCCTCATAATACTCTTTTTACACGCATACATAAATTAAAACATGAAGTACTACAGTACTTAGAATTGTAATTTATGGTGTTTCTTTGCTGACCATGAAAATCCCCTCCTATCCTCACCTGCTTACTAGGAAATCTGTGTTTAAGCTGTTACACATAAAACAAAAGCCCTGGTTCCTTCTGAGGCCTTCTGTTGTGTGGTAGTGGGAGTAAACATTCTGCCAGCAGCACTGAGAAGAGGTTTGAATTCTTGCATTCTATCTGTAGTAAGCATTCTGGGCTGGATTTTCAAAAGGGTGCAGGGCTTGTGTCACCCAGGGCCACAGGACTTTGAATTCTGCGATCGTCAACCCCTTTGCTGCAGCAGCACCCAAATTTCAAATCCCGGTGCAGTTGTGACAATTCCATGATTTACAGCAGCTTGCGCTAATGCTGTGGTGCAAGCACAGTTACATTGCCTCCTGGGGTGGCACACACAGACCACAAAACCGTAGTCTAAGGTGTGGTGATCATCGCAGGATTGAAATTCCTGATCACCAATAGGAAATGCCACAAGCTCCATACATCATTTGTTTGGTGCACCAGAGGCTTGTGGCATTCCCAGAGCTTTGAAAATCCAGCCCCACTCTATTGAATGTTGGCAAGACAGGAAATTAACAAGACCAAAAAGGAAGGGAATATTATAAAGAAGAGGAAAGAACAGTGAAGAAATGGGTGAAAAGGGGTGAGTTGGGGCAAACCAGATGGTTTAAGAGCTAATTAATGCCTGAATTTTACTGTACATAATATTTAAACCTGAGATGGCATGTCAGCACTGGGATGTGCTGAGTCTATTTTAAAAGTCATAAACTTGATCTTTTGATTTGGTGCATTTCTTCCTCCTCTTTCTCCCTCCCCAACAAAAATATCTTGGACCCATTTTGTAATCACAATAAGACACTCAACGGTCTACACTGTGGTGGGGTAACAGCACTTCTTAGGTGACTGAAGTGAAGGCACTCAGCAATGCCTCATACCACACCCAAGATGTGCCACTATCCAACCACAACACATACTATGTCATAACTTATTAATTGTTTTATGTTGGCTCACAAGGTCCAGCCAACATATTGCATTACTAGCAGATTTGGAGGTGTGGTCACTGTGGGCAAATGCAGGGCATGCATCATTAGGTGAGTCCCTCATTCCCCAATAAGATAACATGCAGGTGCCACACCAGCAATACATACACTGGCCACAGATCAAAGAAAAGTCCGCTGCAATGAGAGCCGCCAAGCTCCTAACATAGCCTGCCTTTCTGGTGAAGCAGTTTACAAAACATGGTGGCATGCAGCGCTTCATTTGCCAGTGGAGACCCACTCCCTGTCGGCATGATGTTTCCCTCCCCCGTTATGCAGATGGTACACTGTGAGGCCCACCCAGTGTACAAAGACCTTAAAAAAAAACCGACCCTCATTGTCTTTTTTACCCTTTAAAAGAAAGAAAACAGCCCTCGCAGTCTCTTCTGATCCTGACCCCAACCTGTGCCCACCCTCTGTGCACCCACCTCCCCACCCACCCCCTCACCCCATGCCCATCTGGAGTCCAGTGCAGCGGTCTTGTGGACCAGAACACGCCTGCATTCTTCAAATCTGACCGCGAACTGAAGAAATGCCGTAAGCTGTATAATGGCATAAATAAGGGTTTTTCAACTTTGGTGCATATCTCAGCCATTTTTGAAAATTTGGACCAAATTTTCAACATGGGGTTATTGGGACCCTCCTCATGAATTCAGTCACTGCCTTGGCATTATTCTGTCTCAAAGGTGATTTTACAGTCACTGCGTGGAATCACCTTTCAGGACTGATTAACGAAATGACAGTGCCACTGTTCATGAGGGGGCTCTCAAAAAGCCTATGTTGAAAATTTGGTGAAAAATAAAAATGGCTGTTTTATGACCATGCGTTGTGCAGTTTCCACACATGCT
Source organism: Neoceratodus forsteri (assembly GCA_016271365.2). NCBI lineage: Eukaryota > Metazoa > Chordata > Ceratodontiformes > Ceratodontidae > Neoceratodus > Neoceratodus forsteri. The sequence continues at coordinate 1,688,314,850 of CM028131.1, forward strand.
CGTAACTTCATGAATTTGTAATATTTTCCTCCAGATTTCAAAAATTGCCATTTCAACACACCTCCTTATGAACAGTACAGCTGTTATTTTACATATATCTTGGCCAAAATGTGTTTTCACATTATTTGAAATACCCGTGGTCACTGTGCAAATCAGTTTTTGGACAGTTTGAGAAAATAATGGTGACACTGTTCATGAGTAGAGGTCCTAAAATACCTATGTTTAAAATTTGGTGATGAAAGTCCATAAAATGACTGTGTTACAAGCGTGCATTGTGCAGTTTCCACACACCCATGTAACTTCACAAATGTGCAATATTTTCATGCCAGATTTTCAACACTGCCATTTTTCACACCTCCTTATGAACAGTACAGCTGTCATTTTCACGTCCTGTCAAAATGTGTTTTGCACCTGTAGTGCACAATGGCATGGTCACTGTGGAAATCAGCTTTAGGACAGATTAACAAAATCACAGTGCCACTGTTCATGTGGGAGGTCCCAAAATGCCTATGTTGAAAATATGGTTAAAAATCCCCAAAATAATTGGGATATGGACTTGTGTTGCGTGGTTTCTATGCCTGCTCATGAATGGGGTGCAGATGGGAATTTCCAAGCCGAGACACACCTTCAGGTCTGGGTCCCCCACTCCCATCCCCAAGACACATAAATGTGTAAATGTGCCCCCCAAGCCACCTGGGCTGGACAGTTGTCCTGGCTGCCCCACCCTGTTAGCACCACTGTGCTCATGACTTCACCAATTTCTCATATTTTCACTCCAGATTTTCAACATTGCCATTTCTTTACACCTCCTCATGAACAATACAGTTGCCATTTTCACACCCTGCCCAACTTGTGTTTTCATGCCTGTGTTGCCAAATGGCATAGTTGTTGTGCAAAACCACCTTTTGGCTAACAAACTAATAGTGCTGCTCTTCATGTAAACCATGTTAAACTTCTCAATAAAGTATTGTAGTGCTTGGTCGAGGTCCTGCAGAATATCAATAGGAGACCAATCGATCTGGGAGGGAGCTTCTTTGAATCGGTAAGCTGCCCTTTTCTCAACATTCTGCTTTTCACTAAGATTAGTGGAGCTTTTTAAATTTATTGGATAACTTGCAGGTGATTGAGAGTGGTCACTCAGAATGTCTGAGACAGAGACCTCAGATATGCTATCTGGAGACCTTGAGAGAAGCCAGTCTAGAAGCGTGTGATTGCCAGATTTATGGTTCCTCGGTGGGCTCACTGATTAATTGCATGAGGGAGGAGCTTGCCACAATATCCTTCTGGTGGGACGAGTCACTACTGAGCCAATTTATGTTAAAGTCTCCTGTAACAATAAGTTCACAGTTTGTAGTAATGTCGGTCATGGCCCTAAAGACTTTGCTTAGGCCCTCTTCGGCCTTCTTGGGTGGGAGGTAGATAAACATAATGACCAGGGATTTATTGTGGGGTCCAAACAGGAGCCTAACCATGAAAAGCTTGTGGTCATCAGCACTGGCAGTTATAGGGAGCATAACTCCTTGCAGTGTATCCAAATATAGATGAGACATCTGCCTCACCTCATGCCTTTCCTATCAATCCTAAATGCCTGGAACCCAGGCAACCCAATCTCAAAGTCTTTAACCCGTGGGGATAGCCATGTCTTGGTAAGGCAAATTATGTCTGGACAATGTAAGGCTACCCAGGCCTGGAGCTGCACCACCTTTGGGAGTAGGCTGCAGATATTCATGGTAGCAATTTGTAAGCCATTGCACGTAGAACCTTTGCCCCAGAATTGCTCGGTGGGCCTGGATTAGGGTGCACATTCCCTGACAGGAGGAGGAGGGAGTAGTAGTAGTTTAGATTTCCTAGTAGTGAAGCTGGGGTAATACTGGACTTGCATTTTCTTTTTTGTGTCTGCCAAAGTATGGCAGTAACCTTTTATGGACACTATAGGTGATAGGGATGGTATCATATATTCAGTTCTGTGATTTAAGATTAGGTGTTCCAGTAGAGTCAGGAATGCCTGCTCATTAAGGCAACAGCTGAGCTAGGAAGTAATGGCTAAGGCTTTCAATTGTCTGCATGGTGCAAGGCTAAGCTCAAAGGAGTCTGGAGGTTGTTGGGCATCTTTAAGTCCAACTAGGCTAGCACAAGAAGAGGGTCAGTAACAGTATTAGGGTAGTGCAGACCATTATTGATAGCTTCAGGCAAAATTAGGGTCACAAAACCAAGGTTTAGGACTTCCCAGGTTAAAGTGACCTGGGTGAGCAGGACGTTAGAAAATAAGGGGAGATGGACTGAGAGAGTAAAGAAGGAGGGATAGTGGAAGGGTTGCATGTTGAGCTTAAAGTTAAAAGTTGAGAGAGAGCAGTAATAGGAAAATAGCAAACACGTGGAGATATAGCCCTCTAATGGCTAAGTTATACTCTGAACATGGAAAAGTCAGTACTTAGAACTGGCCACTAGGGGCACTAAATAGGATGGCAGCTTAAAGATCAGCTCCACAACCCAGAGGGAGATATCCTTCAAAATCCTTTTTCTACCAGCTGGTATTTTATCCTCACTCTTCTGTAACTCGTGGGTAATACTCAAGCTACACTAATTTTGTTTTAATGATACAGAAAGCCTTCATTTGCTGTGTGGAAATTGCTATTTTACTGAAGAGCCTCCTGGACGAGGTAGGCCTGAAAATATGGCTGAAGGCCACTTTCCACAAACTTGGGAGCAACCGTTAGTTGAGGCGATGTTCGCCAACATGGCCCAGATAGCACAAGTCACTGTAGCAATTAATCGAAACACCCAAGTGGTTCAAAATTTAAAAGCCAGGATGCTGCATACCGAACAGCGGGTCTCAGCGATGGAGGGCATGTTCAGGACTTAAGGCGGAATTAAGAGATCAACAATGGACCATACAGATGCTGCGCAATAAGATGGATGACCTTGAGAATCGAGGTCGCCATAATAATCTTCCTTCCTGGGTTTCCTGGGCATGTAAAAGGCAAAGATACGAGGATTTCTACAATTAGCCATCACTGAAATGCTGCAGTTGGATCCATTGATACTACTCCAGGTGGAATGTGCACACCGTATGTTAGCCTCCATGTCTCAGGCCCAGGACAGACCACAACCTATCATAGCCCAATTTATTGATTTTAGGGACAAAGAAGGTCCTAACTAGAGCTCGTGAGTTATAGCAAGTAGTGTGGAGATTAAATGGATCCACATCTTTCAGGACTTCTCTAAGGATCTGTCAGACAAACGCTGAGCATACTCTGAGGCAAGGCATAAAATGCACAGTATTGGACTATCCTTTTCCTTGTGTTACCCAGCCACGATGTGGGTTATGCATAATGGTGTCCCAAACAGTTTTGAATCTCCTGATGCACTCATAGATTTTTACAGCCAACTGGACACAAGAATTCACCACCACCACCACCCCAGGAGCCCCTTCGGCAAAACTGCTGACAGGTTCCATTAGTGAGCAGGCCTGCAGTTTGGCAAGACCTCAGGAGCAACACTGGAACTCCCAAAAGCACACAAAGGGCAATCCTCAAAGAAACACATCCACCAGGAGCATCATTTGGAGAGAGGGCAAGACGTCACAGAGGAGGCCACAAGCATGGACACTGTTGCTCCAGATCCATTACAGACCTATCACACCACTAATAGATATGAAGCTTTATGCCCCAGCTCTCCGGATCATCACTCAGGAATTGTGGATTTGACTGTAGAAGGCAGGCCTACTCCTATGTTGCAGCCCAGCTACCTGTCCCCATCAGCAACTCCTCACCAGCAGCAACGGAGCTACAGAGAGCAGGGGCAGCATCCACCAAAGCTATGAGGAGACCTCCTCTACCAGCAGAGATCTCCTCTTCAGTGTGGACCATCCTGCGCTCTACATCTCCAGGGCAATCGATCAGAAAACCCACCAGCGTGGTCAGATAAGTAGTCATCCTTCTGTTTTCTTTCTATTCCTGTTCTTTAATCCCCCAGGAGTTGTAGGTATGGGGCGAGTTTGGGGTGTCTAAATTGATCGTCAGTGGACAATCTCCTTGGCTGACCCATCTGCTACCCTTTCTCCATGTTACCCATGTAGGGAACTCAGGCCCCTTTCTACCACAACCTTGACCCCCGACTTGCACTGCCATATGGCAGAGAAGATGCCTCACTCCTATACTGGGAGGGATTCACGAGGCCTACCAACAAGATCTCAGTGTACGCCCTGATCAAAGGTCTAGACATCTAGATGGCAAAGGAGGCCTTTTGTACCATCTGATTAAACAGCAGAACTTTTGTGGGTTCTACCTTGCTTACTTGTGTGCATGTGGGAGGGGGTGTGGTCCTGGAAGCTGTGACATATAATATGAAAGTATTTGTCGGCGTAAACTGTTGTGCTGAATGAGTAGCCAGGATGTGTTTTACATGAGGCCCTCAGTGGTGAATGGCACAGGCCTGTGCCCCTCTGGCATGTTTTTATTATTATTATTATTTTCTATCAAGGGAATCTCCCAGCCCCACATTGGGTGGCTTACAGTACCTCTTCATAGGTGTGATGAGCCTGACCTCACCAAGATTTTTGTTGTGAGAACACGTTGGCACCCATCAGCAATAACCCTAGGCTTGCCAAAATAGTGGGATGTTCCCCCACTTTCTTTCTGTAAACCTCCACCTCATTAGAAGCATTGTGTAGTCCCACTGTAACTGCCCCAGCTACAGGCTACATTGCTGAGCAGCTTTCTCAACCCTCTGGGGTTGCAATGAGTTCACGTGGTCCAACCTTCTTATTGGGTTGCTCGATTTCTCTCAGGGGACCTCCCCTGCACTCACCGTAGTGCTAAGGAAGGATGGATACTACTTGATAATGCCCTGGGAATAGGGTCTGGCCTACAGCAGGGCTCTGCAGCTGAAGAGATGCCTCTATATCCCCAAACTGCATGGTACACTGGGCACAATGTATATAGTTTGTTAATGTGTTTATGTATGTTTGTTTCACATGAGACACACACAGATGTTTTGTTATCTGTTAGTATAAGGTCATCTGGTAGGGGCAGGGTGTAAGGGCTTTACCCACTCTCTCCATATTTGGTGGCGCTCTATAGAAATGTGCCTCTTCTGGTTGGGCTGCCCTCGCCCCCTATCTGCTGGTTGTTCTTGATATATCTCTTAATTAAATATTTGCTTCCTATTACTAACGAGTGATATCACTTGTCTGACATGGAACGTCAGAGGGCTTAACACCCCAAACAAGAGGAAGCAAGTTTTGGGTCACCTTAAGAGACTGGGAGCAAGGTTGACTTCCTGAAGGAGACCAAACTTACCAGGAGGGATCCTGAGAGACTGAAGAGGAAGTGGGTAGCTCAGGTCATTCATGCCTCGGCCTCCTCTAGAAAGAGAGGGTTGGTGATTCTACTTCACAAGCAACTACATTGGAAATTGCATAGACAAGTGAGAGACCCTGAGAGTAGATGGGTGGTGATACTCATGGGTACTGGGAGAGCCCTCTGATCCTGGGTAGCGATACGCACCAAATGAGGACTCGCCCTCCTTCTTTCTAGAAGTTGGCCCAGGCGCGGGATCCATAGCTCGGAAGACACCCCATTTTATTAGGGGCAATTTTAATCTTACTCTGGACCCTTTCCTGGATAGATCCCTTCCAGTACTGAGCCCCACTCCAGGGCTGTAATGGCAATTGGCTCAAGATTTTGCCCTTACGGATATCTGGAGAATATTTCACCCTCCCAGCGGGACTACACCTTTCATTCCCCAGCACATAGTTCTCTTTAGCAGAATAGACTTTGGCTCACCTCTCCTACTATTACTAGTAACACTATTAATACCTTTATTTATCCCTTAGTTATCTTGGATCATGCCCTGTGCATCTTGCCTTCACATGGTGCCCCCTATCCCTAAGTCTCCGGCATGGAGGCTGGACCCATTGCTACTTCATGACCCAGACTTTCCCCTTGGCTTCAAAGTAAGCAACAAAACTTTTTGGCATAACCTCATAGCAGATACATCTGCGGGTACCACATGGGAGGCATTCAAAGCTACCCTAAGAGGGCGATAATAGGTATGCGAGCCAGCACCAAAAGAGGAGGGAACAACATTTGAGGGGCTTGAAAGACAACTCAGAAGTGGAGCATGCTTTTAAGGCCCTTCCGTGTCCCTTCCCTTAGGTCAGAGGCAGGTCCCAAGGTCACCTCTCTGAAGATGCAAGTGAATGAGCTGATCTCTAGAAAGGCAGAGATTTCAATCATTAGACTGAAGCATAAATATTGGGAAGGGGAGAAAGAGGGGTAAGCTGTTGCTATACCATCTCAAAAGCAGCAAGCTGAAAGGCATATAGTGGCTTTAGAGGATGCAGGGGTAGGGCCCAGACCTCAGCGCAAGGTATTAATCATATAATGATGGCTTTTACTCCTCGTTATATAAGTCCTCCAGAGCCCAGACCCCCAGAGGGTCCACCAATTTCTGGAGTCCCTACATCTCCCCAAAATCTCAGAAGCCCAAGCTAATGCCCTAGATCCCCAATCTCAACCCAGGAGGTGGTAGACACCATCCTCTCCCTTAAAAATGGAAAGGCCTCAGGAGGATGGTTTCCCTATTGAAGTGTGGCAGCTGTTGCATCCTATAATCTCTCCTGTATTGCAACAAGTATTTACTGAGCCATTGCAAACAGGGTCTCTCCTTCATCCCTTAGGAGGCAACTATTACTATCCCACCAAAAAAGGTAAAGACCCTCTTAAAACATTCAGCTACCGCCCTATTTTATTATTGAATGCTGATAGCAAGGTGCTAGCTAAGATACTAGCTAATAGACTTAATCCTCTCCTTCCCAGTTTGAGCCACCCATCCCAAGTAGGCTTTGTTAAGGGCTGCTTTAGCGTGGACCATATTAGATCATTGGTAAATTTAATCCATGAGGCCCAAACATTTCAGTCAGTGTCAGTGGCTCAGTAGGTAGCACACTCGCCTCTGAGGCCGGAGATCAGAAGGCTGTGGGTTCAGTTCCCATCTGGCACTTGGTTAATATCCCAGTACTGACACTGTAATGCAGCATGAGAGGTGCTGCATTTCTGAGTGCCGTCTTTCAGATGAGACGTTAAATCGAGGTCCCATCTGCCTGGATTGGTGGTAGTTCAGGTGGATGTTAAAGATCCCATGGCACTTATCGAGAAAGAGTGAGGAATTTCCCGGTGTCCTGGCCAAATTTCCCTCATTCACTAAAAATACCACCAACAGCTTAATCTGGTTTAAGGTCAGTTGGCATTCATCTGTATCCCTTCCCGGGTCGTGCCTGAAAATAGGCAGGATTTGTCTAGTGCACTTACCGGTCAACAAAAGCTAAATAAATAAAATTATCTTTCCCCGCTGCTGCCATTGCAATAGACTTGAAAGGCCTTTGATTCCTGGGTGGGACTATGTCCAACAAGTACTTTGCACTATGGGCTCGGGGTGGGGTTCCGAGCCTGGATTGTGGCAATATATTCATCCCCAGCTGCGCGGATACTCATCAATACGATGCTGTCTCCCCAATTCATACTGGGTGGGGTACCCATCAGGGCTGCCCACTTTTCCCCACTACTTTTGTATTGGCAGTAGAACCTTTGATGGCTGCTATTAGGCAAAATCCTCTAATTTCTGGTGTCCAGGTGGGAACAAGGCATACCCTACTCTTATGTATGCAGATGACCTATTGCTCCTATAGCCAATATCGTCATCTCTCCTCTCTCCTACCATCCACCTTGTCAGATTTCTCAACATTTTCAGGGCTCAAGATTAACCAGGTCAAGGCGCAGTTCCTACCTGTAAACTCTAAGTGTGCCTCTCAAATGGTTACTCAGCATGGGCTCTGATAGGCCCTGGAGAGGATTGCCTACTTAGGCATTACTGGCTTTCCTAATCTGCATAAAATTTGGGACCTGAATAAGAACTACTTTTGTGTCCATTCGTACAGAACTGGACAGATGGAAATCTCTTCGACGTCACTTGTAGGTAAAATATGCAAATTAAAATGGTCACAGCACCAAAATGATGTATCTTCTCTCCCACATTCCTTTGAAAATACCTCATTATTGATTTACAAGTTAGACTCCCTGCTGGGATCCTTTTGTGGGAGGTAAGAAACCTGGGTACAGTAGAAATAAGCTCAGAGCTTATTGGTCGGAAGGGGCTGGGGTCTTCCGTGGTTAGAGGGGTATAAATGGGCCTTTCAGCTGGCTCAGACATTAAAATGGTTCATTTCCTGAACACAACACTCCCAGTGGTTGGATATGGAGAGAGAGAGGTATGTCAGTGTACTCACTTGGTACTATTGTTATTTAACCATCCCTAAGGGCACTAGCTCTCATCCTACTATAGGTCCCTCTGGAATATTGGGCCAAGGTGCATAAGAAGTTGGGCACCTCCCATCTCCCTAAGACTTACCCCACTATGGGGCAATAATGAGATTACCATCAATAAACAAACAAATGCATGGCCCTCATGGGAACGTGGTGGTATCTCATTGCTTCGAGATATGCTCATTCCTGGTACAGATACCTTTAATTTCTTTGAGGGCCTGTGGCGCTCTTATGGATCTCTCCCAAAGACTTCTGGCAATTCCTTCAAATAAGAAGCGCCATCCTTACATACAGGCATAAGCAGCACCAAGAGCAACAAATCTCCCAGGTAGAGTCATGGCTGGCCCTAGAAAGAGGACAGTCAAGCCAGGTATATCACGCCATGGAGCACCATCCTGACCCAAGCAGAGGAATCCAAGCATAAATGGGAGAAAGCACTGCATGCCCCTATTATAAACCTGAAGTGGAAGTCTTGTCTAAAACTAGCTCACGGGCATATCCTGACACCAGTAGTCAATTAATACAGAACAAGATAATTCACTCCTGGTATAGGACTTCTGTAGTCTGACTCCTCACCAAGGCAAAGCTAGCTCAGCCTGACCTGTGTTGGAGGTATCAGGAACTCCCAGGTGACCTGTTCCATATACTTTGGTCATGCAGGCTGATCCAGCCCTATGGCAGGCTACCTGTGAGATGGGGTCCTAGATACTTAGGAAGCCTGTGCCTCAGTCTCCTGAGTTGCTGTTATTAGGACTCAGACCCAGACCCTCACCTTCGTCTCTCCGAGTTGAAACTACTTCTGACACTCAGTATGCAGGTTAAAAGACTCCTACTGTGTAATGGCAGTCCCAGATAATCCCTCCATGGGGAGGTGCCTACCTCCATGGTTCAAGTTACCAACTGGGCCAGAATATCATATAGTGTGACCAATACCCTCTTCAAATATACTGCCTCCTGGACTCCCTTCCTTCTGTTTTTGAAACCCAGGGAGGAATAGGCTGAATAGGAGCACCATGCTACTATAATGGTCTCCTCTCATGGTGCATTTAGTGGCAAGTGATGGAGAGATTATTATTGAGTTATAGGGAACCCTGCTCTATGGATGACATGGTATAATATCAGTAAAGGATAGTATCTTTTCTGACAGTGAAGACCTGTTTGCTTTGTGTGTGTGATCTTTGTATTTTCTAGGCATAAAGTAGAGGACAGCGGCCCTGGACCTCTCATAATTTCTGATGCTTTGTCAAATACTGCAGAAACTAGCAGGATGGGGCCAGGTAAGATATGTTTGTATGAGTTAACCATAATGCAATGCACCAACTGCTAATACTTTCAAGTTAATCTCAGCTGGATAGGTGTTGTACATCCAGGCAGGTATTATCCTACAGCTTACCTGGCTAGTATATTCAGTTTACTATTTGGCCAGCATGTTCTGTTCTCTGTTCTACAGACATATATAACAGTCTGTAAGATTTTGCAAAGTATCCGATTGTTTTAATGTTTGCATCGTCTTAATAAGTCAAATCAATAAAACTACAAAAAAAGTCAGTACTTAAAAAAAAAAAAACATTTATAGAAGGGTATAGGGTACTGTGGGCACTTAGCACTACTCCATCGGTTCATGCAGAGTTATAGGGTGAACCCACAGTCCCGGAGTCCCATTAAAACAGAAATTTTATTTGAAGTGGTAGAGCTGTTCAGAGTGCTGGAAGAGAGAAAGAGAGAGAGAGCTAGAGCACTGTGCAACCAGTCACCAACACAGAGTACACAGTTCTACGTGCCTGCTGCCATGGTTACCAGTGGTCAGTTTGAAAGTGAGCAAGAGGAGAGCACAGCTGGTGAAAATCTGCTCTCCACCCATTCTCCAGCCACAAGCAAGAGCAGCTCTCCATCCCACTGTCCCCACTGGCTCTCTCTTTCCCTTCTGCTCTCATTCAGTTCTTTGGCCACAGGCAAGGAGCAGCTCTCCAGCCCACTCTCCCCACTGACTCTCTCTTTCCCTTCTGCTCTCATTCCGTTCTTTGGCCACAGGCAAGGAGCAGCTTTCTATCCACTCTCCCCACTGACTCTCTCTTTCCCTTCTGCTCTCATTCCGTTCTCTGACCACAGGCGGGAGCAGCTTTCTATCCCTCTCCCCACTGACTCTCTCTTTCCTTCTGCTCTCATTCCGTTCTCTGACCACAGGCAGGAGCAGCTTTCTATCCTCTCCCCACTGACTCTCTCTTTCCCTTCTGCTCTCATTCCGTTCTCTGACCACAGGCAGGAGCAGCTTTCTATCACTCTCCCCACTGACTCTCTCTTTCCCTTCTGCTCCATTCCATTCTCCAGCCACAAGCAAGGAACAGCACTCCAGCCAGCTGTCCCCACCAAAGGTATGCTTTCTGCAGAGACCACTTCCAAATTTAATCTTGGTGCCTTTTTGACCCTCTGCTCTGTAAAAGTTTGGTGCCCAGATTTAATTATTTACATCTGGTAGAGAGTGCTGTGGCACTATTTTAATTAGTTTCTGTCTCGGCTCAGCCCTGAACTCTGAATTCAATTTTAAAACAATACTTTAAATCTGACTTGATCTTTGCTGGACAGTGTGCATTTTAAATTTCTTTATAGCCCTCAGAACTTGAATTTAAAGCTGCCCAAGTGTTAGTTGTGCATTTTAAATCTCCTTTTGTCTACAGGACTTGAATTTAGAGCTGCTAGCGACAGTAGTGCATTTAAATTTTCCTTATGGCTGCGGACCTGAATTTCAAGCTATTTATGTTAAAGCCTAAAGTTAGGTTAATTATAGAGCATTACTTGAAATTTATTCAGTGCTAGTCCTGCTTCTCTCCTGACTCTCCTTTGCTCCTGGTAATCTGATCCCTTAGCCTCCTTTTGTTCCCTTTAACCTTATTTAACCTCCTTCCCTTCCCTCCACAGCTCTCATTCCCTCTGCTTCCACCCATTTTTGGCTGCAAGCAGGAATAGCTCTCCAGCCCACTCTCCCCACTGTAGGTAGGCTTTCTGCAGAGGAACACACACTCGACCACCTCCAAATTTAATCTTGGCTCCTTTTTGACCTTCCACTAAGTAGCAAGCCTGGTGCCCAGATTTAATTATTTTTCATCTAGTGGAAAGTGCTGTGGCACTATTTTTGATTGTTTTCTTGCTCTGGTTCAGCCCGTGCTCTTCCTGCCATTGCTGCGTGGCTGCTCACCACCCACCCCCTCCGCCCACGCTATCCAGGCACTTTGCTTTACTCCTGCAGTGGGGTTTCCCTATTGGGTGATTCCTCAATTTTCTAAGTCCTAATTCCTCATTGGTTATTTATACTAACCTAATGCTGGGGTCCATCTGGCCATCTCTCCTAACCAGTTCTCTCCTCACCACCTTACTTTGAATACTAATGATGATTCTCAGGCAAACCTCTCTCCCCTTCTGTGTAACCACCTTGAACATTTAACGGCTGTTTTCCAGAGTTGTCTTCCTATCTAGCTATCTTGCTAACACCTTTTCCCCTGTGATTATCACTCAGACTTTGGTCTAGCCTTGAATTCTACTCTTAACTGCAATCCACCCCAGGATGTAACATACCAACTAGGGCTGTTTATTGTTGCACTTTTACACCTTCTTTGGGTTTCTAGTCTGCTCTGCCTCAGTTCTGGTAAAACACTAATTGACACCCCACTCTGGAGTCTATTTATATTTGAACTGCACTTTCTAATGCAATACCTAGTTGGGTCTCCTGCTAGGTCCCTGTTTTGAAATCTCATTTTATCACTGCAATCCTCCTCCATCTAGTAGTCTTTTTCCTCACGGTACCTACCACCCTTTGATTTTCCACACGAGCGCAACTGTCATGTTATTACCAAACTTGGCAGATCCCAGTTGATCTATGGTCACACAATATGCACAAGTACTTTGGGTTGCTATACACCCTATTTCACCATACACCCTCATATCTCCAATCTAGTCAGAGGCTCTGTTGACTATCTTTTAGCTCTTCTCACTCATTGCTGCCTCAAGCTTGTCCGCTGCACCACAGCAGCCAACATTATAAGACTTAAGCACTTCACAAGCATCAGCTTTTGCATAAAACTGGTGGCTAACTCATCAGATACTGTTCTTGCTCCTCCTTTTCAGTTCTATTCACCCAAACCTGGGGCCTGTAGTCAACAACCTCTCCCTGCTCCCCATGACAAGAAAGGTCTCAGCTTTGCCCACCTCAACATTCAAAGCCTCATTGCTAGAAATCTGCCTTTGAAGCCTGGGTCACAGTCAACAATTTTGATATCATCACCCTCTCAGAAACCTGGCTAGCCACTAGTGGTGTGCAAAACAAATTCTGCTGACAGGATTTCTGTGAAAGTGCAAATTTCACTTCAATGAATGTTCAGAAATCATTTTGCAACTTCCATGGAAATTCCACCTTTAAACTACAGAATAAATATACAGACTGCTGGTTAATTTGTTAAACTGCAGGAAAAAATCTACAGAATGGATTACTGAGTGGTCAGTTCTGAGGCCTTTTAACCACAGTTTAATTCATTAATCCACCCCCACTGATCAGGGGTCCCAGTAAATAAATGAAAAAACTTTCAATCCCTCCGTCCACCCTCCTGGTGTCTTGTGCCCCCATCGATCATGGGTCCCAAGTAAAAATCCCTGATCCCTGGTGTCTAGTGGTTCCGCACACCTCTGCCTGGGGACCACAGCCTGTGGGTCCCATTAAAGAAGAAACAAAAACTCTGATCCCTCCCTGGTGTCTAGCGGCCCCCACCCACTGATCATGGCCCCTAAAACATTTTATTTCCTGATGTCTAGCAGACCCCTCTCCCTATTCTGGATTCCCTTAATCCACAAGAAAACAGCCAGCAGTCCACTAACTCATTCCCTCTATTCCCAATATTCACTGGTGTCTAGTGAACCCCCATCCCGATCCCTTATTATAAAAAGTAATCCCAATTCCTGGTGTTTAGTGGACCCCCACCCTGGCAGTTCATCCACCACTACCCTACTCCTTCCACCCTTCCCCAGAGTGGCCCACCAGCATAGCCCTCCTCTCTCCTCCAGTACCAGTGGCCCACTGAACTATCAGTGAATGACCGCATGGTAGTACAAGCACGCACTCATTCACTGACAGTTCATTAAACTGTTCATCGAATAAATTCTGCAGTTTATATGCATTTTCCACAGTTCACAAAAAAGTCTCTGGAACCCGCTGAATATCTATGGAAAACCCTAGTTTAGTGAGTGGTGAAAGTTCTAAATTTCTGCAAAATTTCAAAAAACTTTGCAGAAGTTCCTCAAAAGTGGAATTCGCAACTTTCTCCCCCCTACTAAACCTAAAATCTCTTCTAATGAAATAATGCTTAACGGCTATTCACTAATTAGGAAAGATAAACAGAAAAGAGGAGGCAGCTGCCTGTTCTATATTTCAGATAAACTCTCATTTTCTGAACATAACTTTTAATCAGAAACCTCTATGCTAGAACACCTCTTAATTAATCTGTTCATAGGGGTAAACAAAATATTAACCATCACTACCATATACCAACTCCCAGGAAAACCTTTCTCAGAGCTCGAATCCCTCCTCTCTAACAGATTTTCCTTCCACACAATAGAAAATGGATCATCTTGGGGACTTTAACCTTAACTGGGACAGTGACCAGTTGGACAGCACCAAAGATCTTATTGCCAGCACTGGGCTGTACCAGATAATATCTACCATCACAAGAATAAATAATAAGACAGGTACAGTTCTACTATCGACTGGGTCATAACTTCTAATCCCTCTAGAGCTGTAGCTGTGGGTGTTCTCCATACTCCGTCAGTGACCACTGCACTGTGTTCTGTCAGTGGTCCACAAAAGCCCTAAATGTGCACTAATTACATCTTCACCAGAAAATTGAAAAGGCTAACATAGAAGAGCTTGCTCTAGCTTTCAAATCTTCAGACTGGTCCTTTACTTGTGATATAAAAACATAGACCTAGCCCTAGATGATTTCACCAAAACATTTAAAGAATTTGTGACTCCCACATCACTGTAAAGAAGATCAGAGTATGTGGGGGATCCAGCAAATGGATCACCCAGACCTGCTAAACCCTATGTGTGCTAGGGACAAAGCATTGGCTAAGCACAGGAAATCACCCTCTCCCAGTCTCCTACAAGAGTACAAACACTTCAGAACAAATGCAAATCAGCAGTTCATTATGCTAAAATCAGTCACTTCAAGAACAGTCAACTCTACGATAGAACCAACTCCAAACAGCTCGGAAACCTTAAACTCCCTCATGGGTAGAAACAGGAAGTGCAAACAAATCATGCTCCAGAGAGAATGGAAATTAACCAACAACCCTTCAAGCATGGCCAACTTGCTCAATTCATTTTGGGAATTTTGACAAGTAAAGACACCAACCTTCTCAACTGCCCAAAATCTGCCCCTGAAATTCTCTCCCCTGAAAGCAGACTTCCTATCATTCTTCTTCAGAGCTCTCACACCTGCTGATATGATTACACTTATAAGAAAAAACAATCCTAGACCCCACACTGGCCCTAATGGGCTTGACTTTCACATCCTAAAACTCATTATTAAGGAGATTGCCCTCCCACTCACAAATATCCTTAATTTATCCTTTTGTTCTGGTACCTTTCCCTGAGTCTGAAAAAGGGCTTCCATCAGGCTGCTGCACTAAACTGGTTCTAAGCAAGATGTAAGTAATTACAGGTCCATCTTGCTTCTCCCTCTCAAAACCTTGGAAAGATAGTTCATTCCCAAATCATGGAGCACTTAAACAAATACAACATCTGACAGAGGTTCAGCATGGTTTCTGATCTAAACATAACACAGAAAATGCACTAGTTAGGTTCACTCAAGACATTTACAAGGCCATGGATGACAGCCAAGACACAGGTGCACTATTTGTGGACCTTACCAAAACTTTTGATTTGGTGGACCACAGCCTTCTATAATCTTCTCTTGCTCTCCTGAATTTCTCCTGTAATATAGTAAACTGGTTTGGTGACTATCTGCACTCGAGGTACCACAAAACCTATATCCAGGGTCATCCTTCACCCAAATGTCTTGTTAAGTACGAAGTCCCCGAGGAGTCTAATTTCAGTCCACTCTACTTCTCACTGTTTATCAACAACATCTCCTCTCTCTGTTCACAGACCAACATCATCCTTTATTTTATTTTTTTTAAATGTTTATTCGTTTTCAGTAAATCAGACAACAAAAATACACACAATACACATACCCAGCTAAGCCAGAACACAACCTAAAACTGGCTGTGTAAACTATGTACACCCCTATTTACAAGCACACTGGGAAGCCACCCCACATCATGACTAGAATCAGAGTCAGAGATATTTAACATATAACATTTTTGATTAATGAGAGCACCCTCCTTCTTTAACTCAATCTTCCCTTGAATGCCCACTGGTAGAGGTGCTACATCCTAAGACCCCATATAGCCTGAGTCTTCCCAGACGACCTTCCAGTGTGTCCCCTGGAAAGAGAGAGAGAGAGTCCCCATCCCCATGAGCCCCTGCAGACCACATCTAGTCCCTGCTGCCTTAATAATAGACCCAGATCAAACCAGAATTAACCAACTGAAAAACTTGGAGTCTAAACATCACTCAGGATATAGGGAAATTACAAAAAGAAAGAACTTATTACACCTGGCACTATACCCTGGAGACTTTAGATAATCCACCATGTATCCTTTGCTAATCATTATCTGGCAGACAGATCTGTGTTCTAGAACCTGTATATTGCTGTGAGTAGATCGTATCTAATATTGCCCATCTTTTGACAAATACCTCCTGTCTTCCCTCAGAAAAAGGTGTCTCTTGATCTTAGCCAAAACCCCAACAATTCTCTCACCCATTGTTCATATGAACAAACCTGATCATCTTTCCAGTGTTTTACTATAAGCGCCTTGACTATCGACACCATTAAAGAGAGCTGAAATCTGGGTGTAGCCCCTAATCTGAGAGAAGTCACCCAGAACACATATTTCTGGGGTCATGTAAGCAGAATAGTCTAGCATTGGATCCATGCCCTGTTTAATCCCTCTCCATAGGGGAGAGATTTTGCTACATCTCCACATGACATGTAACAAATCACCTACTTCTAACCCACACCTGAAGCATAGATCTGTCTGCCTCAACCCTCTGGCATATAGCTTTACAGGGGTATAATATATATTGTGAACCACAAGAATCTGCATATTCCTATATTTGGGAATCACATTATATTTAATGGCTTTCAGATACTTTCCACCTTAGATTAAGTGCCAACACCTTATCCCAGTATGGAATTAAGTAGTAGTACTTAGGCCCAGGAATCCAAAAGGCTTATACACTCGTGAGAGTGGGTTAGTTCTTTGGAAGGCTTCCTCTAATCTCCTCCACGAGAGGAAACTGTCTGTAAAATCTCCAGTCCCTTCCAGGATCCTGCAATCATTTGTTTAAGCTGTATCCTTTGAAAAAGGACAGACCCTCACACTGTGGTGGTAGGACTATTTTATCACCCTGTTGCATATCGCTCAAACTTAAACCATCCAGATGAGTAGCCCACCAGTGTCCAAGTACCCAACCCCTATTACCAAATTAGGGTTACCCAGTATAGGCTGATCCCTGGACCTCAGTTGACAACCTTTCTGTGTCGGAGTAAGGAAAGACCACCAGGCCTCTAGGGTTTTCCTAATTGGGTTCCCATGCCCTTCCCTAAATAGTCCTTTTAGGCCCAGCATATAGCATCGACTCAGGAATAACCCAAGCTCATTAATAGCTGCCTCTCAATTTGCAGCCATGCGGTAAGTAATTCCTTCTCCACCACTTACCATCCATTGACCCATCAGGCCTAACTGGCCTGCCACATAGTAGGCATGGAGATCAGGTAATCTAATGCCCCCCTCCTCATATAGCCTCATGAAGACCTTATACTTAATCCTAACTGGTTTGTTGTTCCACAGAAATCCTAAGATCAGTTTTCTAATTAAATTAAACCACCTGACGGAATGTTATATGGGACTAAATATATCGGATATAGCAACCTCGGTAAGACATTCATCTTGATAATGCCCAAGCATGCAAAATTCAAAGGTAACTTGTTCCACCTTGTGACATCCCCTTTAATCTCTGAAATGATCCCCAAAATTGGCATCCACCCCAGACTCTTGATTTGCTGTAATCAAAATTCCCAAATATTTCAACCTGTCAGTATTCCACTGCACCCCAAGGATAAGAAATCTGCCTTAAATACATGCGGGGTCAAGGGTAGGATTTACGTTTTGGTAAGGTTTAGTTTATAGTTAGAGACCTTAGAGAAATGGTCTATTAAGTCTCTAACAGTCTCGAAACTGGATACTGGGTCTCATAAGTGAAGAAGTATGTCATCCGCAAAACTGAAAGTTTTAACTCCAATCCCCAATCCTGATCCCTTGGACCCCAGGATCCCCAATAATAGATCTTAACAAGGGTTCTAAATAAATGTTAAACAATATCGTGAAAGGGACATCCTTGCGAGTCCCATTAAAGTTGGAATTCCTCGAGATATAACCATTACATAGAATTCTAGCTGTGGAGCAGCATATAAATTCTAATACCTCTAATAAGGCCCCAGGGAACCCCATTTTCTCCATTGTAGCAAAGAGGAATGAATGTGAGACCCTATCAAATGCTTTTCAGCGTCTAGAGAAATCAAGGCCAGGGGTAGCTGAGAATCCGGGCAAAATTTATAATATGATGAATTTTCCTGGCTGCTCTTTCACCCTGCCCTGGCATAAAGCCTACTTGCTCCTGACTAATTAAACTTGGAGCAACCGTCAGGATCCTAGTCGCCAAAATTGTAGTAAGTATCTTAATATCTTGGTTGATTAACACTATGGGCCTATAGTTTCCCATTACATCCCTGGGTTTATCTGGCTTAGGTATTAAAGTAACATCGCCTGATATAGGGTGAGTGGTGAATTCCTTCCCTCATTATAGTAAAAAAAAATCATGAAGTATAGCAAGTATGGTCTGGATATGGGTTTGGTAGAATTTAGCCGTGAGACCATCAGGTCCTGGTGATTTGCCTAGACGAAGGGACCGCACCACATCAAGAATCTCAGATGTTCTTATTGGGGCATCCAGTTCCCTAGCTAGAGCAGAATCCAGTATTGGTAACTGGATTCCTTCCAGATAACTATTGACCTCTTTCTCCCCACTAAATCACTCACTTGGTAAATTTTGCAAAGAATGATGCAAATGCCTCAGCCATTTCCTGGGGGTCTGTGACCCGCCTCCTTCATGATTAACTGATATAACCATCCTACTAGCCTCCCATTCTTTAATTCTAGCTGCTAGGAGGCGCCCTGGAACATCCCCTGTAAGAGAAACTTGGCATTAGTCTTATTTAACAAAACTCTGTCTTCCCATAGAGAATCTCTGACATTCCTTTCTCAAGCTTTTAAGTTCCACATCAATTTCCTCTGAGGACCCTTCATGCTGTGACAAAAGTTTATTGCCTCAACCAAAAATTCCTCTTTGGCCCTTCTAACCGACCTCTCCCTTGCAGCTAAAGCTCTAGCTGCCTCAAATACAAAAACTTGCATGTAGGCCAAGCTAGCTTTTTATCACTCAGTGTGGGAAGTTGGATTCTAATAATTTCCTGCAAAGCCCCTCTAGTTCATCCTTCTCCTATCCTCCGTCAAAAGCCAGTCGTGAAGCCTCCACCTGTAGGGTCTAGGCAGCGAGGGTTTTGGGACCCATTGCAACTGGATAAGAGAATGGTCTGAGAGGGTTCTACCCTCAGTTAGAACTTCTCTGGTCTCTGCCAGAGCCTCTCTATTGACCCAAAAAATCAATCCTAGTATGACTTTTATGTGCAGCCAGTAAAATGTCATGCTAGGGCCCCTATTAGGAAAGATCTTAACTGGGTCAGTTAAAGCTGCTGACTCCAAAAGCTTAGCCAGGGCAAGTTGGGCTTTGGACCTCGGCCCTCCATGTGAAGGCATCCTATCCTCCTTGTTGTCAAGATATATATTCCAATCCCCAGCCAAGATAAGGGAAAGTGGGGCACGTGGAAATATCCCTCACCGAGGCAAAAATTTGGATCGGGGAGTTAGCCCATATATAGATGCCACCGCAATTGCCTTACCATGCAAAATGTCCATCAAATAAATTCCCTACCATCTTGCTGGGTTAGCACTTGGGTCACTTCAAGGGGCAAGATTTCTTGATTAAAATCGCAACCCCCAGAGGCCTCTCCTGCCCACTCCATAAACCTGCCCCACCCAATGCTTCCTGAGACCATTTAACTCATCAGTCAATAAATCGTCTCTTGTAATGCAACAATGTGAGTCCCACTGCTCAATGTACCACAGAATAGTCAATCTCTTCGTCATCCCCTGAGTCCTTTAACATTCCAAGAAATTATGTTATAGCAAGCCATCTAAAATAACAAAGTTCTTCATATAGCCCCAGATATTGTGCCTTCCAAGGTCTGCATTCCCATGCTTCGGTCTTGGACTCTCTCTCTTTCCATCCTTATACCCTCCCCTTAACTCCCGGTCCCTAGACCGACCAACCACCTGATGTTGAGCCATGGATGAATCCGTTCCTTACCTCCCTCAGTCCCAACCATTGACCTCAAACCCCAGAAACTGGCCCCTAACTCCCCATACATATAGTAGTAAGGGCCCCATCTTCTCAATAGGTGTCGCCCCCATATACTTCTCAAATACACATAGAAAGGAAATAAGCAACAAAGTAATTAAGGGGCGCCCTCGCTCCTCCTTAGGAAAATATATCTCAGACTAACCTTATTCAGTTCTGAGATCTCTTGCACTCTAGAGAGGTACCTCCCTGGCAGATATTGAGCCAGTTCCAAACCCTAAAATCATTTCTGTCCCTCCCAGAGACTGATAAACACCTGCTTGGTAATTAGCAATGCCCATTGGCTGCTGAAGGCTAACCAGTTGACCTTTTATAAAAAAACAAAGCCCCTTATCACCCCTTAACGTCTCTTTCTTCAGTATTCGGGGCTGGATAGTATTCCATTAATGTAATAACTCAAATAATGTCATTAACATAATCCCTTCCCCTTAGTCACTACTTAATACCCCCAAGTCTTTTTATTTAAATGTCCAGATTCAGGCTAAGAGTAGTGATGCCACACCTAAATGTAACAACCCCATTATCTTCCTTCATCACATCCCTCCAGGGGACTTAACCTCTTTCACTGCAAACAGTCAGGTTGGGGTTTAAATAAGTCTGGAAGTTCAGCCCGTAGCCCTCCAGTGCATCCTGGAGCCGTAGAAACTTCTTTTTTCCAGTCGGTAGACGCACCATCAAAGTAGCAGGATACTGGGCGAGAACTTTATCCCTGCAAGGTAAAGCTTCTTCTTAATGTCAACATACTCCTTCTGCTTTTCTCTAATCCTGGCGTTTGGTCTTGGAAAAACCATAATAAGGCACCATTCCATTGCAGAGGTTTTTTTGTCTGGCAACCCGAGCACAGTAGGATTTTCCTTATAATTAAGGAATCGCATAATTATAACTGGGGCCTCGCCCCAGTGGTGGGATCTCCGTAATGCCAGATGAGCTCTTTCTAAATTATACCCCTCCCCAAAGGGCGAAGGGCCTAACAGTTTTAATAAAAGCTCCTGTATGAAAGAAACACAGTCTGGGCCTTGCCCTCTCTGGAAGCCCGCCAGAATCAAATTATTCCTGCAATTTCTTGATTCCTGATCTTCCATCCTCTCCTCCAGTTTCTTCATTTTTCCAGATCGATCCCACCTCCTGATCCAGCACCGATACCTTCCTCTCTTGCGAGGAGATCCGGGCCTCCACATCACCCATTCTTTGAGCCAAAGACTGTAATGCCGGTTTAACCTCTGAAAATCCAGCACCAGACCTTGTAGGAGTGCTTTGATTTCCCTGATGTCATCAGCATTTGCGGCCGATCCACCTTCTTTCGCAGGCTCCTCGCCCTGATCCAATATAGTGGGTGACTGGGATTTGGGCGTTTGGTTGCTGGAGCTCGCCCGCAAGGGTTTCCCAAACTCGACTTCCATCTCCGGCCAGAGGCGTGGTCTGAGCCTACCCAATGCACTTCTACGAGTAAGACCTCGCCGGTCTTAATAGGATTCGCGATCCTGACTTGTCCGACCAGGAGGGTTTCAGCGATTTTCCCGGAGCACTTGCGGCAGTAAATAGCACTTTTGCGGTTCTGGGGTGAAATAAAACCTAAATTTTATACTACGGGCCTCGAGGACGCTTAGGGACATGTCTTACCCGATCAGCTCATCACGTGACTCCCCAACATCATCTTTTATACGGACGATGGCGCTTTATACTTCAAGGATGCAAATCCTTCCTCTCTCCTCTCCAAACTAAAGTCTGATTTCCATAGCCTTCATTCGTGGTTTAACACTCAGGAAATGGTACTAAACTCCCAAAAACTAAATTTATGATTTTTGCTGGCCCACAGAAACCTACCAATTTTGATCTCACCCTCACAGATAATGATGGCACGGTTATTGAGAGCGTGCATGAATTCAAATACTTCCACTTCACGAACACCTATCCTTCAGCCCGCATGTAACTAAACTCATAAATAAAATTCACCAGAGACTGGGACTCTATCATAGGATCAGGCAATTCCTCTACCTGAAATTAGAAATAGGCTAGCAACCAGCTTGCTTTTACCTCTCCTTGATTACGGTTCCATTATCTACTTCCCACAAAGTAATTCCGTTATGCTCCAGAAATTGAAAACCACATACAACTCTATTATCAGATTTGTCACAGGACTTCCTCATCATGCTCACAGCTGTGCCCTATGAATCGGTTCAGTGGTTCTCCCTGGGTGACAGGTTATTTTGGAAGGCTACCATGTTCCTCTACAAAATCCTCCATAACCGCCTTCCCACAGCGTCTCCTCTCTGTTCATAAAGGCTTCCCCTCCTGGCTCACTAGAAGTGCTGTGACCTTCCATTTTGTCTCCCTCTGCAGCACCACTCTAGGGCAGAGATCACTCACCTTCAGAGGTCCCAAGCTCTTTAACCCTCCTCCTCAGCCTCTGTTTCAGACCCTCTCGCACCATCAAGGGCAAATTTAAGGAGCACCTGCTCCAGTAAACCCTATTGTAACTGTCCTTCGTAATATTCCTTAGTATTACCTCTGCCATGTTTTAACCTATTGACTCATGTAACTTGCCAGACTTTCTACCCTAGCTCTCCTTCCTTCAACCCCTGCCTCCTGACTCTATTCCCTTACTCCCCGTCCTCTCAGCTCTATCTGGACTATCCTTCTTCACTTCCTGCATAAGGCTCACATTAGTACTGTACACATTTTTAGTCCTGCTGTAAAATTGTATTTAGTTGCAAATAATCCAGTTTACTGTTCTCCTGCCTATTTGATACTGTTTCTGTTTGATTGTTTTTCTGCCTATGCCTGTACCTGCTGTTTCCCTTACAAATTTGTTTTCAACTGTATAGTTGCTACAGTTTGTTGTTACAATTTGTATATAGCCTCCTCTGTTACATTCTGTACAACTGGACACTTTTGTAAATGAGTATTCTTGCTCACATGCCTTTCCAGTATAAAATAAAAATTGAATTGAACTGAAATGAAAATGACACCATGGCTCTGTAGTCTCTCTGTTTAATGGAGTGCATCTGGTCATGGAGTGGTAGCCTAGGTTCATGTGTTGGTGGGGGAGTGGTTTGCTGTTTGTGGTGTGAGTTCTCTCTCTCTCTCTCTCTCTCTCTCTCGCTCTCTTTGATGAACTCATCAGGTAGCATGAGTGACAGTTGTATGATATTTAAGGTTTGCTTGCCCAGCACCAAATCTAAAACAATAAATAAATTAAACAACTATAAGTAAATAAAACATAAAACATAAAAACATAGCTGCATGTATCTGAAGGGAAGATGATGTGTCATGAAGAGGACTCAGCAGCAGTTGCTGCCATAAAGTGTGAATAACTGAGCTTCCTTTGTTTCACTGCAGCATACCTCTCAACCTTTCTTCCCTGAAATATGTGACAAGATGTGTGACAAATGAGCAAAATGCATGACATATCATCCAACATGGCACTGCAAGCTCAGAACACTATTGCTGTCAGTGTACTAATGTTAATAATGTTTGTTGATAACAGAGCATAATAGATAATTAAGAATATCTGCTTTAAAAGTCTCAGTGGGAAAAGTGGAATACCCCTTCTTCATGTGGTGCAGAGGATTTCTGAGGGGTAAAATGGTGACATACCTCGTAATGTGTGACAGTTGAGAGGTATGCGTTGCAATATAAAGATACTCGGTGATGGGGATTACAGTTGTCAGAACACATTTTCATTTAGTCTTTTGGTAACCAGATAAGGCCCACTAGGCACAAGTGCCTGTTTTCAGGAGCAACCTGGGAGCACTGGGCAGTTAAGTGACTTGCTCAGAGTCACACAGTATGCAAGTGGAGGTTGTGAGAATTAAACCCAGGTCTGGTCGGTGGATGTATCAAGCTCATTCATAGCTTGTTACTCTACCATCTAGGCTATACTGCCAGCCCATTGATGTTCTTGGTTCTGATGCTAGTGTAGAACTTTGAAAATGTTCTAGGGTTTTAATCTTTCTTCGAACTCAAACCCTATTTTATTAATTGGGTTGGAATAGAGAAGATAATAGTTACCTACAATATTTCAGGGATTTATTTATTCCTGTGACACCACACTAAATGTTATGTAGTGCACAGTCAAGCTCTGGTTGCAGTGCAATCAAAGGAGCACAGCAGGACATATGGCAAGCACGCCATGCAGGAGTTACAGATATTTTTAATTGTGAACTAGATGAGAAAAATGAAGTTAGTTAATTGGCTGAGAGGTATTTGAAACCATGATTAAATCTGACAACATAATCACAGCTTCATTAAACCTCTAGCCACCAGCCTCCTCACTCACAAGCAATTCCTCTGACCGCCACGGTCCCCACATCCCTGACTACGCTACACAACCCCACCAAAACTCATGCCACAGAGCAGAATGAATCAAAGCAGAGTGTCTGTTCAAAACAAAACAAAAAAAAAAGAAACACTAAAACCATTAAAACAGCAAAATCATTTAAAAAGTAAACTCATTTCAAAAATGGTCACTGCACATGGGCTAGACTAGCTTCACAACTTGACTGCTGTAGATGCACACGCTCTCCTCTCAGCCATTTCCACATATAGCCACACACAGTGACTGCTTCACAGACTGCATGGCCGATTCTACATGAGGCTGCTTTAGAAATCATTTTCATTTTAAAACAGAAACATTTTCCACTTTGACTCATCCTCCCTGCTAACAACCGGACAGCTTACCGATCACAAGTAGAAAACCACAAGTATCCACCAGGCTATGACTTCTTCTCAGTTCACATCACAGTTTCAGCAGAAACGAACCAAAAAAGGCAAGAAACGTCTTCACCTGGTTCCATGGCAGGCAGCATGGCTGAGTGCACTAAATTTCAGTGGGGGGGGAAGACTATATGGGAATGAAGACTTTCTAACAAAATATACATGCAACATCACTACCCAGTTCTAAAACACAACATTTATTGAATTTCTTGAAAAGTTTCACAGGAAAGCACACTGAGCATCATTTGTTCATTTCAGGTGTGTCCGGGGAGGGTGATAACAAACAAGCTAATAAAAATACAGCAAAAATCAACAAAAGCAGGCAAGCAGGTACAGAGAGCAGCAGTGTTTCATAGCAATTCAGTAAACTGGGAGAGGTGGACGGGGAACAAGCAGCTAAAAGTACAGTAACATTAACAATGCAGGTAAACAGATACAGAGAAGCAATGTAGCACACTTCACTATAGTATTACACATATACACATTTACTCACTTTTACGCATTTTTAGTACAGACTTGTTGTTAGAGAGTTGGCACTACTGAGAGTGGATATACCTAGGACATGAGAGGATAGTGAGGGAGGGGGAATTAAGAACAGTTGCAAGTAGATGAGAAGAAGTTACATAGGAGAGGAGGAGCATGTGGCAGAGAGGGAATTCCACAGTTTTGGGAAACCGTGAGTCATAGCTTCAGAGGGAGTGGGAGGGGTGGGAGAGCTAGAGATGAGGAAAGATAAGGGGTGAGAGAGCAGAACCAGAATTTAGATAGAAAACTGTCACAGTGGGAATGGCATCTGCCATTAAGAGAGGGAAGCAGGGAGATTGATAGAGGGACAGTGATGGGTATGAGGAGGACAGTCAAGGGTATATTGAGAGAAAGAGTGAAAGAGAGAGTCCAGTCTGGCTAGGGAAGTCTTGGGAGTGCACTGTAGACTAGATCACTGTAGGTGTGAAGACTGTGAGGATCATTTTCTGGATCAGGGCAAGCTGGGTAGGCAGAGGTATGCATTTATGATTTCTGTACAAGGCACCTAACTTGGATACAGTTTTTGAGAATGGCATCCACGTGTCCAGAAAAGTTGAGGTGCTGCTCAAGTGGAACTTATGTTTTAAAATGTGTACATAGACTCATATAAAAACAGCATAAATATATTTAAAACTGTTTTTTTACATTAAATGCATAAAATATGAGCCCAGTTCACAATAGCAATAGTGCACTCCAGGGTGTGCTGTGTCATGGGATATTGTCACTTCGGTGCATAAGGCACTTGGCCTGTGACTTTGTGCCTCACAATGCACCTGAGCATGACGATATCCCATGATATACAACACCCTGTCATGCTTGTTGTTTAATTATACAATGGGGTCTAATAATCCACTATTTTTGGGGGTCGGCTGTTACTTTATTCTGCTGGGTAGTTTTGCATAACCACTGCATAAAGTACCAGCCAACCACATTTTAAAAAGGTAGCTAAAAATTACTGCTCTCAGAACCCATAGCATTCCAATATAAACTCATAAAGTTGTCATATTTACCTTCCGCTAACTGCGCTGTTTTGCAAAAAGCAAGTCGTTTAGCAAAGTGTAATTTACCAATATTGTGCAATCTCACCTACAGTTTTGATCTTGGACACAACCAAAAGCTAAAGACAATATTTGAGTGCATCCTAGCACAGGCATTGAAGTCTGACAATATGAACCTGAAACAAAACTCAGACTTACCTGAATCACCTCAGTGATCAGTCACATAGCCGTCGGACGTCCCATGTCACTTGTCGACAGCGATATTGGTCCCAGCTTCTAAGTTAAGAAAAATAACCTTTTACAGTTGAATAATTAATTGTCTGTTCAATTAGAAGCAATTTTCTTAACAAAATAAAACAAAAGACTTGGGCCAGGATTCACAAACAAATACAAAGCATGCTGGAATGTTTGCACTGCACTTCCTAGCTGCACTGGTGGGCAATGGAGCTATTCACAGTAGGATAGTGTGGTGCACTTCCAACTGTGACTAAGGGCAGGCAGGGGCAGTGGTAATCCAGGAAACCACCAGGAACCCCAGTAGTGCTGCCTCACAACCAGCCAGGAAAATGGTTCAGCAACAATAGTGCTCGTGGGCTAAGCCCCTGTTACTAAGGGAAGCCTTGCAAATGAATCTATTGGGCAAGCAAGGTACAATTGACCATTAGCATGCCCATTATGAGGCCCATTTGCATGGCACGCAGGTGGCTTAGCATGCCCCCCCCACCAGCCCATGCCCCACGCAGCTACATTCCATGGTTATCTAGTGCCTCCTCCCTCTGATCACCATCCCCAAATAATTAACAGTATTCTGAGACTAGTGGTTCCCACAAACTCCCACCATCTCAGGTAGTCACCCATTGCCCTGCTCCCCAATCCAGCATGACTGCCAGTCAGTGAGTAGCATAGTTTTCCTCACACCTCCATGGCTGCCTGCCAAATGAACTGTCAATGACAGCATACAGTATACACTACAAAACCACTAGGGTTGTATGGATTACTGCTGGGATTTTGTCGACGGTAAGTTGCTCCATGCAAGGACCTTCACAAAGGCCCTTGCATGGAGCAAAACCTTAGTAAATGGGAATGTGGGGATATGCAGGTCCCTTCCCTTCATTAGCATTACAGTGCCTCTAACTACTTTGCCCAGGCACAAACTTAGTTTGTGGGGCAAACTGGCTTATGAACACCAACTATTCACAAAACCCTAATTTTCCCAGGCAAACTGGGTTTGTGTCGGGCAAAGTTTTGTGAATCTGGCCCATGATGTGTGCTTGTTCATTCAGCTGTTTGCACTTATTATAGTGTTACTGAAGCAATGCATTTTATCCCACTTACAAATAGGGACTATTCTTCTGATGCATATTAATATTTTACTGTTTGAAGCATAACAAATAAAATCAAGGATTTTCTTCAAAGTGTAACCCCCAGGGCGTTACCTTTAGGGCTACTACCCTGTCTGCCCCCACAGAGGCAGGTTGAGGGCCCAGATCCGTTGACCGGTGCCTCCACCCAGAGGTCGAGGTTAGCACAGTTAAGACTACCATGGTTACAGCCCTCTGAGCTACAGCAACCCCGCTTTCATCCCACTAGTGACTCACACTGGGTACCAAGAATTCTGTTCACCAGTACACTTACCCCATGGAAAATATAATCCAGCTCCTTCAGGGACCCTGTAAAGTAAGGCACAGTTATGTTGCAATCACCAAACAGCAGTTCACCATTAATGTACACAATAGCAGGATGTGGCTGTGCAAAACAATCTGATCTATTCAAGGGGAGAACAACAAGGACAGGGGA
Source organism: Neoceratodus forsteri (assembly GCA_016271365.2). Lineage (NCBI taxonomy): Eukaryota > Metazoa > Chordata > Ceratodontiformes > Ceratodontidae > Neoceratodus > Neoceratodus forsteri. Next base: position 1,688,342,854 of record CM028131.1, read on the forward strand.
TCAAGTTGATTAGCTTATCACTATAATTATCTACCTACGGGCTCTGTGCACAGGCCTAACCCTACAGCTTATAGTCCGGGTACCCAAGCCCTAGCGGCTAATCCACACGTGGCAGCTGGTTGAGGCCCTTAGCACACACAATCGTAACAGCCCTGAGCAGGTCAAAGTAAGAGGACAGTTCAGTTAAGTAGACACACTACAGGGGCGACCCTGAATTAGTACTCACAACCCCAGCAAATGACGATTCCTTCACCCTACCAGGATGGAGCCTGACTTTCACCAGTCTTCTTTCACATTCATATGGTAAACACAACAGCAGAGTCCTTTAATGCAGCAGGTTTAACTTGAGCTCCTCTAGCCTCCTCACACATTTATATGGTAACAAGCACTAGCAGAGGGTACCACACCAGGCAGCAGCAGCTGGGCTCTCCAGGCTTCTCTGTCATCAAGCACTATGTGACAGCTTTCTCTTCACTTTCCCAGCGGACTGGTATAGTTCAACAATCTTCTCCAGTCCTCCAAACAGGTCGAGCCTGGTGGGTAGCTGCACAAAGCACAGCCTCCTCCCACCACCAGCCGGTGGGTTTTCTGACTACCTTCCTCAGGCAAGCGGCCGCTAGGGCCCTCACCTTGCCTTCCTCTTGCGAACACTCCCAGCGCAGAACACAGCTCCTCTCTCTCTCCACTGGCCACTATGAAATCTGAAGCTGGCAGCACCCAGCACTCCTCTTAGTTCGGTGCGACCCGTTGTCATTGGCTGGCCGAACCTGCCGTCACTTCTCACGGCTTCCATTGGTGCAGAACGGCGCCATAGTCCATAATGCATTGCTCCCTCTAAACAGCTCCTCTATTGGTCAGTCAACTCTGTGGGATTCCAAAGTACTGATTGGTCCAATTTTACAGTTCGGGACCAAAATGGAGGAAGCAATCGAAACTCTCTGTGCTGCAAAAGCAAAGCAGGTTAGAACAACTACATTATCATTATCTTTACAGCTTATTTTAAACAACCACCTACATCCTTTATTAGGGCTCCCCTGCACTATTAGCGATGGCAGAAGGAGTGCTACTCAGCAGCCGGGTGGGAGTCAAGCATGTCAACACTCAACCCCTTCCATTTGACCCATTCCGACTGAAAGGCAGCCCTTAAAGGGACAGTATACAGAGGCATTAAAAAGCATTCCACGGACCCTCCTTTGGCGGCTTATGCGATTACCAACCAGGCATAAGGCACATTAGGAACCCCCATTTGCAAGGGGTTACACCTTCCTGGCCTGGAAAAGCTTGGCGTCCGGCAAGTAATCACTACCAATGAGCGGAAGTGTAGGTGAACATCCCAAGTAACACCATATCACATTTTACCTTACATACATAAATATTAGATCTACAATGCACTATAGAGTATACACATCATACATATACAATCTTACACTTTTAACTCAGGTCATAGGGCCCTACCCGTGACCCTGGGACTGAGGGCTCCCTCTTTGGTTAGCTACTAATTGGTCCCCAGGACAAGGGCGCCACTTGAAGGCTTTACTAATAGTCTGGAGTTATCCCCAGGGCTAACTAGGCAAAGACCTTGGGACATATACCCCTTTAGAACCACATTTAAGGGCAGGTCACTGGTTGACCCAGGATTCACAACTCAACTTGATTACTGGCCGTATCTGTCGGCCGGATCGCTAGGGTCTCAGAGGATTCTGGACCAGGCCCTGACTCTATTTCCATGTCAGGAAGTTAGCAATGGGACTCCTTCAAGGGAATCAGGCTCGATACTCATAGTACTACTGGGGCTTGACCTTCTACCCTGAACCCACCCACTGGGCTCATCTAGGGCTGTCTAGTTACTAAAGGGAACCATCAGGGCATTCAAAATATTCTTCGGTTCTGGCCTGTCACTGGCTTGTTCCCCACCTCACTCTCTTCTTCTGAAAAATCAGATTGTTCAGCCAAGCCAGACAGTTCAGCCAAGCCTAAGGACTCAGCCCCTTGAGTTTGTCTGCTACCCCATTCATCTTCTGGAGGCATTTCCTCCAGGGACAAAGTGGAGGGCTCAATCACACAGATGGGCCAGCTTCAGTTCCTGAATTAATAAGGATTGCCCGGAACAATTGACTTAGTTCATAAGAGGGATAGTATTCAACATCATCTTCGCTATCTTCTGACCCTGAGTGTTGACCATCTCCTTCTGCAGGGGAGAGACAGGCTCCTTGAGGAACTCACTACTTGCCCCACAGGCTTGGTTCTTTTCTTAGCAACAGATCAAGTCACAGGATGTAAAGGGCAGCAGTAGAAGGCTCAGCTTGATTAAGATCTGCCCAGTTGGCAGCAGATGATTTCTGTGCATAGTTTTACATCTTTTAAGTTGTTTTCAGGCCGTACTTTATACACAGGTAGATCAGCCAGCTGTCCCACAACAATATGAGGGAGTGATGACATCGGTCGGCAATTTTATGTTTGCCATGCAGTCCCAGATTTCTCAACAACACTCTATCCCTTCTCTCAACTCTACTGTTTTCATTTTTTGTCATATCTCTCCTTGTTAGCCAGATTTCATTTAGCAGCCATGGTCTGGGCCAGTTGGTAGGCATGATTTAATTGGGCCTTTAATTTCTGTACGTACTGTAGATGGTTCTCTGCTGCACCCCATCAGAGGAAACCCCAAAACACACATCCACTGGCAATCTAGCCTATCTTCCAAACATCAGTCGATAGGGGAGAACCCTGTGGCATCACTTTTTGTACAATTGTAGGCATGAACTAGAGTGCTAATCTGTTGACTCCATCTTGATTTATCTTTTGATTGTAAAGTGCCCAGTATGTCAAGCAATGTATGATTGAACCTTTCAGGCTGAGGATCTCCCTATGGGTGGAAGGGGTGGTTCGTGATTTGTGTACCCCCACAAAGATAGCATCTCTTTAATCAAGTGACTTTCAAAGTCCCTTCCTTGATCGGAATGAATCCGCTGCAGAGCCCCATAGTGGACGTAAAAATTCTCAACAAGTATCTTAGCCACTGTAGTTGCTTTCTGATCCTTGGTCGGAAAGCCTGTGCGTACGGTAAAATGATCAGTGACCACCAATATGTTGCTAACACTTCTCAGATCAGGCTCTAGACTCAGGCAATCAATACAGACCAGTTCCATAGGAGCACTAGTAGCAATGTTGACCAAGGAGCTGCTCTCTGGGGTAACGCTTTCCTTTGCAAACAATGACCACAGGTCTTGACATACTGTTCCACATCCGCACTCATCTTGACCAAAAGAATCGAGCCCGTACCAAATCAAGTGTTCGATCTATGCCCAGATGCCCCATCTGATTATGCAATGACCTTAGGACTAGTTCTCTGAAAACTGAGGGCAGCACCAGTAGTTGTCGCTGCACCTGGCCCTCCTTACTCACAGTCTCTCTATATAGTAGTTGGTTGATCAGCTTTAATTTGGGCCTTCTTTGTACAATAAGGTAGACCGAAGTCAGTGGAACATAGTTTGGATACATCTCTTCCAGCCCGAAAACCTCTACTGACATTCTTATCATAGGGTCACAGGATTGAGCCTGTTGGAGATCATTATTGTTGAGTTGCGGCAGGGGAGCTGATGTCAATGCAGAGCAGTGGCAGTAGGCGGCAGGTATACAGTTTTCGGTGGCCCCAAACAATCTACCACACAGTCCACCGTGTCAGGAGGCTCTTGTTATTCTTTATCAAATTTCAGGCACAGGGCTCGTAGTCAGGTTCAGACAACGGACCCATTCAGTCTGGGACACTGGCCTCCGAGAGAGAGCATCCGCATCTATATGGTTTAGGCCCACCCTGTATTCTACAAGCGTAATTGTAGGTGGCCAAGGCAGAGATCCACCTATGCCCAGCAGCATCCAATTTGCGGAGGTTTGCACATAGGTCAGAGGATTGTTATCAGTCTTTACTGATATCTTGGCACCATACAAATAGTCGTGGAACTGATCAACAATGGCTCACTTCAAAGCCAAAAACTCTAATTTGTGCACTGGGTAATTCTTCTCTGACGGTGTCAGACTTCTACTGGCAAATGCTACAGGTCTCAGCCCATTTGCATGCTCCTGATATAATACAGCCCCAATCCTTGCAGACTGGCATCAGTATGAAGAGTGTAAGGCTTGGCTGGGTCAGCATAAGCCAACACGGTGCGTGGGTGAGTTGATATATGATGTCATGGAAGCTTCCTCACACTCAGCAGTCCATCGATCCCCGAACATATCGGTTGGCGAAAATACTTCTTTTCTATGTCAGTGCACACCCTTCTTATATTTTTTGTGAGTAGGGGATACCCCTGGGTGAGATTAAGGAGAGGCGAATCACTCGTGAATAGTCTCTGACAAACTGCCTATAGTAGCCACAGAACCCCAGGAACTGTTGCAGCTCTTTTAAATTTCTGGATTGAGGCCAAGTGGTCAGTGCCTCCACCTTGCCAGGGTCAGTCTCTATGCCTTCAGTGGACACTATGTGGCCCACATATTTCATGGAAGTCTGGAAGAATTGACACTTGTCGATAGACAACTTGAGGCGAAATCCTCCAACCGATCCAGGACCTTGAATAATCGTTGCTCATATTCTTCCAGTGATCGGCCAAACACTATAACGCATCTAAATAGGCCAAACACTCGAGTAGGTTCATGTCCCCACAGCTCGTTCCATCAAATGCTGAAAAGTGGCTGGGGCACCCAAAATTCCTTGAGGCATCCGAATAAATTCATAGAAGCCTAAGGGGCAAATGAAAGCAGTCTTCTCCCGATCATCTGGGGCCATCGGGATCTGGTAGTATCTGCTCCAAGATCCAATACAGAGAACCACTTACTACCATTCAAACAATCCAAGGCATCTTGTATCAGTGGCATGGTATATTGATCCGAATGGTCCGCCTATTCAAAGATCGATTGTCTACACACATCGAACTGCCCCATTCTTTTCCTTACTACTACAATGGGGAGGCATAGGGGTTTCTAGACTCTTGAATTACACCAGCAGCCAACATTTCTTGCAGATGCCGTCGTACATCATCTATGTCAGGCGGGGGCCAGGCGGGATCTCTCTCGGAAGGGTCTTTGGTTGTGCAATCGAATGTGATGCTCAGCCCTTGTACACATCCTACATCCCACTCCTTCAGGGAGAAAACCTGGTTCCTCTTGGCAAGCCTCTCACTGACCCTCGCCTCCACTCAGTCGGCAGCGGAGAGTCATCAAAGTCAAACAGATCAAGAGCAACTCTACCTCTCGTCCGAGAACTCTTTTTATTTGGTAGGACAACAGTATCCACACAATGAACACTAGCCAGGTACACCCTCTTTTTATTCGAATATCTTTATCAGACACATTGTGCACTGAACCATCACCCTTTTAACATAGGCATGGGCCTGGCCGTCAGAATGCTGGGTTTGAGCAACAACTCCTCAGGCAGTTCTCCCTCCATAGCGCATCCAACATCAACAACTTATTCTTGACATCTGTCTTTAATCGTACCTCTCCATGCAGAACACACTGTGCATTTGGGGCAAGCACTACAGGGGCGGATCCTTCTTCCATACCACTTCCACAGGGCCTTCAGGTTCCTCCGGCCTACCATTCTTCTGAGTGGCCCTGACCATTTGAATTACAGCAGGTACACCAAAGCTCGCCAGTCTGAAATGCTCACTTCTCTGAGCACAACTGAATGTCGTCCAAACATGTGCGCATTTGTTCCAATCAACAAGGGCACCCCATCATACAGTCCAGTGGGGAGGCAGACCAAGACCAAGGTTTCCACTTGCTAATCTACTCCATTCACAGTTGCAGGGAAAGATAACCATACATGGATGTACCCCAAATATGGATAAGCCTTGTCACTCAGCCCCATACATGTAGGCCAGTTAGAGGCTGCAGGGGCACTTCAGATAAGTGTGCTTGGTACCAATCCTGAAACATGATGGTCACCTGGGAGCCACTGTCCAATACAGCTCTAGTGGGAATTCCATTCACCTGCACCCGGTCTCCATAGACGGCCTGACCACATCAGACCAGTTGGGGGTAGCAACATTGTTAGCCTGGCGGCATGGGCCTGAGTCACACAACTTTTCTTGGGGGCCGAGACTGGGTCTGGCATTATCAGGCGATCAGTCTGCTGTTAACTTTCCTTAAATTCTCCGGCTTCTGGCAGTCAGGCTGAAATGCCCATCTTCCCCACAGTGATAATAAAACTTAGGGTCCGGGATCACTATTCTGAGGGGGCCCTGAGGGAGGGAGAAAGCTCTCTAGGGCTAGGGTTCGGGGCTCTACATGACTCAGGGCCCAGGGGCCGAGTAGGGTACACAGTAGACTGCTTTAAGTCCCTCACCAATTCCCGTAAATTCCTGATTTCAGCCCTCAACTCACCCTCACGTGGGGGTCAGAGGAAACAACCCGCATCCCACAGTACCTGGGAAATCTGGGGACCCCTCGGACCCTCCAGGTGAGCCAGTCTCCTCAGGGGTATTAGACTCAGGGTCCCACTAGGTTCACTGCCCCCACACAGGGTTCCCACCCCTCTTCATCAGTCTCCACTTCTGGAATTTCCTCATCAATTGACAATATTCAGCGGGGTGGCCCACGATCCATGCAACAAGTTTCAATAGAGTTACACTAGAGAATCTGGCAGACTTTAAAATATGTTCTAACTCGAACCTGATTCAAAGCTGCAGCAGTGATTCCCCTTTTCTACAAGCCTTCTGCAATGCCTGCTCCACTCTAGTAACAAAGCGGACAGTTTTTCATTTCTCCACTGCTTAGCAGACCTGAATTTCCATAATAAATCTTCACCAGTCTCTGTACTCCCAAAACCCCTTCTAAAGCAGAGAGATACTCTGCAGCGGTGGCTTCCGGACGAGTGGCCCGGAAGAATCTAATAGGCTTCTAAGGCAGGACCCCAAACTCTCCATCAGCCTCTTCCTTTTCTCCCCTCGGAGCATTGCCACTCCTGGACTAAAGGGGTGGCATAGTCCATCCATGCCTCCAGGTCATCCTCCCGGGAGGCACTGGTACCATACCAGAGAAAAGCTTTAACTTACGGTAGGAATCAAGCTGTATGGATGGGACTGTCAAGGGCAAAGAAGCCAGCACGAAGCTTTTGGGCGGGCCAGGAGGCACCGAGAACCCCAAGGGGTAGTATCACTGGACAGATCCAAGGCTTGTAGCAACTCCTGGGTAGTCCTCCCTTCCACAGCTAACAATTTAAGCAGTTTATCTTTAAAGCTGTTCAATTGAGGAGACCCCCAGGAGTGACTGATCCACTTGAGGATATGGATTAGCCTCACCACTGGGGCCGCACCCTCCGGGTAAAGTGCAGGAGGTACCTTCTCAGGGTCGATATGGCCACACTGCATAGGAGTAGCACCTGCAATGTCTGGTCAAGCAAATCAGCCATCGCCCTTTCACTTCAACCTTACCCAAACACTTTACTCGTTCTGCAACAGAGACAATATCAGCAGCTGAGGTACCCAAGGGCACATCTAACAATAATACAATCTTCTGGAATCTAGCTCTTCTGCTTCATTCCAACCCATTAGTTTGTGTACCATGGTTTTGATGGGTCCCAGCTTAATTTTTCCAACATATCCCTTCCATTTTTTCCATCTTTGGGGAATCTCCTCACTGAGCCACTAGGGGATGCAATCCCAGTGGTGCCTCAATTGTAACCCCAGGGGTATTACCTTAGGGCTACTACCCTGTCTGCCCCCACAGAGGCAGGTTGAGGGCCCAGATCCGTTGAGGTGCCTCCACCCAGGAGTCGGGGTTAGCACAATTAAGACTACCACAGTTACAGCCCTCTGAGCTACTGCAACCCCCTTTCATCCCACTAGTGACTCACACTGGGTACCAACAATTCTGTTCACCAGTACACTTACCCCATAGAAAATATAATCCAGCTCTCTTCGGGATCCCTGTAAAGTAAGGCACAGTTATGTTGCAATCACCAAACAGCAGTTCACCATTAATGTACACAATAGCCAGGATGTAGCTGTGCAAAAACAATCTGATTTATTCAAGGGAGAACAACAAGGACAGGGGGATCAAGTTGATTAGCTTATCACTATAATTATCTATCTAGGGCTCTGTGCACAGGCCTAACCCTACAGCTTATAGTCCCGGGTACCCAAGTCCTAGCGGCTAGTCCACACGTGGCAGCTGGTTGGGGTCCTTAGCACACACAATCGTAACAGCCCTGAGCAGGTCAAAGTAAGAGGATAGTTCAGTTAAGTAGACACACTACAGGGGTGACCTGAATTAGTACTCACAACCCCAGCAAATGACGATTCCTTCACCCTACCAGGATGGAGCCTGACTTTCACCAGTCTTCTTTCACATTCATATGGTAAACACAACAACAGAGTCCTTTAATGGCAGCAGGATTTAACTTGAGCTCCTCTAGCCTCCTCACACATTTATATGGTAACAAGCACTAGCAGAGGGTACCACACCAGGCAGCAGCAGCTGGGCTCTCAGGCTTCTCTGTCATCAAGCACTGTAACGGCAGCTTTCTCTTCACTTTCTCCATGGACTGAGTGCAATTCAACAATCTTCTCCAGTCCTCCAAACAGGTCGAGCCTGGTGGTAGCTGCACAAGCACAGCCTCCTCTGACCACCAGCTAGCGGGTTTCCGACTCCTTTCCTCAGGCAAGCGGCGCTGAGGCCCTCACGCGCTTCCTGCGCCGAACACTCCCAGCGCAGAAGCACACAGCTCCTCTCTCCACTGGCCACTAGGAATCTGAAGCTGGCAGCACCTAGCACTCCTCTTAGTTCGCGCGACCCGTTGTCATTGGCTGGCCGAACCTGCCAGTCACTTCTCCACGGCTTCCATTGGTGCAGAACGAGCACCATAGTCCATAATGCCTTGCTCCTCTAAACAGCTCCTCTATTGGTCAGTCAACTCTGTGGGATTCCAAAGTACTGATTGGTCCAATTTTACAGTTCGGGACCAAAATGGAGGAAGCAATCGAAACTGTCTGTGCTGCAAAGCAAAGCCAGTTAGAACAACTACATTATCATTATCTTTACAGCTTATTTTAAACAACCACCTACATCCTTTATTAGGGCTCCCTGCACTATTAATCGATGGCAGAAGGGAGTACTACTAGCAGCCCAGGCGGGACTCGAGCATGCTAACACTCAACCCCTTCCCATTTTGACCCATTCTGACTGCAAAAGGCAGCCCTTAAAGGGACAGTATATGGAGGAATTAAAAAGCATTCCACGGACCTCCTTTCGGGGCTTTATGCCGATTACCAACCAGGCATAAGGCACATTAGGAACCCCATTTGCAAGGGGTTACAACAGATTTTGCTGTGTATCTCATTTTTTCTAATTGTATAACTGGAATAATCCATGATAGGGTGTGAGTTGGGCTGGAATTTACCCATGCTTGCATGGATAAATTCAGCCCAACTACCTATTGCAATTATTCCTTAAATGAATAAAGATTTTCTCTCCTCCCATCACACAAAACATTTCTGGGATTTATTTAAGAAACCATACACTAACTGTTGGTGGCACATGCACATGCTGGGATACAGTGCAGTCATAAAAAATAGAAACATAGATTTTGCCAGCAGAAAAAGACTCAGCGTCCATTCAGTCTGCCCATTTCCTTGCCTAGCTTTTATGCCTGGCCAAACGCTAGGCTGGATTTGCGATCAAGGAAGCACAGCAAAGATGGACGTACACCATTGAGAAGCCAAAGACATTCTTAAATGCATAAACAATTTGTTTCTTCTTCCATCACCCAAAATACTTATTGGATTTATTTGGATACCACACAATGAGTGCTGGATGACACTCGCATACTCTGGCTACAGTCAGTGCAGTCCAAGGGAGCACAGCACATATAGTATGACAAGAAGTACACCACACAGGGTGACAGATATTTGAAAATGAATAAAGAGATTTTTCTGTCTGAGTTCTTACACAAAATTGTTCTGGTGTATTGCCATACAGACCAAGAGAGGAGTCAGGCAACCCTCCCCAGCCCCCATTCATTATACAACAGCCTTTGAGACCACCATGAGGCTTGCAGGAAGGCATCAGTGGATGAGAGTACCACTCTCCAGGAAATGGGAGCATGCACTCAATCCTGCATACTATTTGCAGTACACACTGCAAAATACCCAGAAGACCCTCAGCATGCACACCTCTGACTGTTCACTGTCTATTGTTATTCATGGTAGTGATTTGAACCAGAAGAATATAATAACTACACTACATATGCTTTCAGCTTTAAATATATTGGTTTGTTAAAGCAATCTTAATTAATTAAGCTAAACCTTGTTAATATATTTACTTCAACTTCAGTTAATTCCACCAACAGCCTACACAAAGCGGCATATAACACAATCATAGCAGCAGCATACTATGACAAAGCAAAGTGCATTTTCTATGAATTTCTGAAACACTGTGTATTAAGTGAGGTAATGGTATAATTGGGCAATTTTTCATTACTACCACCTGGTGGTTTCATTGTGTAGCATAGAAGAAAAAATTACTCACCTTAGTAATTGTGTTTCTTTTAATGGAGTCTTGCTGTATTCTGACATTATGCAGTTAACCCCAGCACTTGAACTGCTCCGGACAGGAAAGAGTTAACTCTGTGCAAGAGCATAGAATGTTGAGCTCAAGCTCGGTTCAAACCTCTGTCTGCTGCACTTTGAAGTGTAACCATCAGATTCGTATGAGCTAATACTAACTAACTACACCTACTGTGTGGAAATTGCAAAATTACTAGCACAGAAGGCAACCAAATATTTTGGATCCCAAAAGACTCAAGTTAAGAAATCCAAAACAAAAACTAGGTAGTGAACAATTATAACTATCAAAACAATATAACATAACCCACTCGCCTCTCTAAAAGAGAGAGTGCCAAGTGCATCCCTGAGTTGCAACACTGCGCCTGCCAGCCCACTTCCCAAAACCAGGTTCTGAGAGGGAGGGGTAGAACATAAGACTCCATTAGAAGAAACACAATTACTAAGGTGAGTAATTTTTCTTCAAACAACATGAAGTCTTGCTGTATTCTGACATTATGCAGACTACCAAGCAGTACTCTCCTGGAGGAGAGTACCAAACCTATTTTGGGAATAGGCTCTGCAGTACTGTTGTGCTAAACCTAGCATCACTCTTAGCATGGATATCCTGAGGTAATGCTTGGTGAATGTATGGGCTGTTTCCAGGTGGCTGCTTTGCATATCTCTAATAAGGGTATGTCTCTGGCAGCAGCCAGAGAAGCAGCTGTACCTTTAGTCAAATGAGCCCTCAGACCTGAGGGGAGTACTTTACCTAGTTTTTCATAGCAGAATTGTATACAAGAGACAATCCACCTGGAAATAGTTCTCTTAGTAGCAGGTTTTCCTTTCCCACTTCACCATAGGTGAGGAACAACTGGAGAGAGTTGAACCTAAGTGTCTTAGTACGCTCAGTGTAGTAGCTAAGAGCCCTCTTAACATCCAAACTGTGTAATCTTCCTCTCCTGAAGAAGAATGATCAGTGAAGAACACAGAAGAGACATGGACTGGTTCAGATGAAAATCTGAAACCACTTTGAGTAAGAACCTCCTGTTGTTTTCTAAGGACCACCTTATCTCTATGGAATGAGATAAAATCAGGCTCCACTGACAGAGCTTGTAATTCACTGATACACCTGGCAGAGGCAGAGGTAATAGCTACCAGGAACACAGTTTTCCAAGTCAAGTACTTAAGTTCTGCTGAGGTCAAAGGCTCAAGGGTGGTTGTATAAGTTGAGCAATGCAAACATTAAGATCCCAAGCAGGAGTATGATCCTTAAAGGAGTACTGGTATGGAGCAATCCTTTGAAGAATTTACAGTAAACAGGGTGAGATGCCAGTGAGGAAGCCTTCCCAGTGACAGAAAAGCAGAAGCAGCTGACAAGAGTACCTTCATGGTAGCTGGTCTGAGGCCTAAGCCATTAAGGTGAACCATATAATCAAGAACTGTAGACAAGTCAGCAGTATCTGGGGATATGTGCCTATTGGAACACCAAATGCTGAATCTTTTCCATTTGGAGTTATAAGTTTTCTGGTGGCAGGCTTTGAGAGGCCTTGAAAATATCCAGAACCTCCTGAGAAGATGCAGGCTTGCAAATTCTTGCTCTTCAAGAGTCTTGCCTTGAGGTTAAGAGACCAAAGGTTGGGATACCAAATCCTCCCTGAGAGGAGGTTAACAGATTGTAATTCTTGGAAGAAATAGGGGAAGGTGGACTGCTAAGGACAGCAAAAGAGGATACCAAGGCTGCCAGTCCCAGTCTGGAGCAATCAGGATCACTTTGCATGATTGTGACCTTATCTTGAACAGAACTCTGAATAACAGAGGGAAAGGCAGAAAGGCATACAAAACATCCCTCTCAATCCAGAAGTAGAGCATCCAGAGGGACTGAGTCCAAGACTGGGGATCTGAAACAGAAGACAGAAGTTGGTGATTGTCTGGGGCTGCAAAGAAATCTATCTCTGGAGTGCCCCACCTTGAATAAATCACTTTTAACACTAGGGGATCCAGGGACCTTTCGTGGTGACCCTGAGAAATCCTACTCAGGGCATCTGCTAGCACTTTGCCCTTCCCTGGTAGATGTACTGCTACCAGAGATGTCTGTAGGAATAAGCCAGGGACCACAATTTCATGGCTTCCATGCACAAGACCGTAGACTGAGTGCCTCCCTGCTTGTTGATATACCACAAGGTGGTGGTGTTGTCTGTCCTGACCAGAACCACCTTGTTTTGCACTGAGTCTGAGAAAGCTTGTAGAGCCAAGTACACTGCCCTGAGCTCCAGAAGACTGATGTGAAGTAGAGACTCCTGAGAGGACCATATTCCCTGTGCTGTGAGGTTCCCAGGTGAGCTCCTCAACCCAGGAGAGAAGCATCCATAGTTAGTACCACAGAATGAGACTTAGTGATGAATGGGACTCCTTGTCTGAGGTTGTTCTGATCCAACCACCATTGGAGAACTTGGATCAGAGTCTGAGTCACTGGAATTAGCTTGGTCAGAAGGTCTCTTTTCTCTGAGACCAAAATGTCCTCAAGTGGAACTGGATGTCCCTCATCTGAAATCTGGCCCCTTGTACCACTGCAGTGGAAGCTGCCATGTGGCCCAGAAGTTGAAGATAATGCCTTGCTGGTCGAGACACCAGAAGGTGGAAGGAAGAAGCCAGGCCTATAAGAGCCTTTGCCCTTGCCAGAAGAAGAAAGATTCTTGCTTTGACAGTGTCCAACTCCACCCCTATGAAGGTCAAGAGTTGCAATGGTTCAAAAACTGACTTTGGAAGATTGAGAGGAATCTAGAAGTAAGCAATTGCTGGATCACTTGCAGATTTGACTTGACTTGGTCTGGAGACTGTCCCACAATGAGCCAGTCATCCAGGTATGGGAATATGGAAAATGTTTTGTTTCCTTAAAAGGCAACTACTACTGCTAGGCATTTTATGAACACTGTTGGTGCTGTTGTTAAGCTGAAGGACATTGCTCTGAACTGATAATGGCCTGAAGGCAGTTTGAACCTGAGGTACTTTATGTGGGAGCACCTGATGGGAATGTGAAAATAGGCATCCTTGAGGTCCAGGGAGGTTAGCGAAGCCCCTGGCCTTAGAGAGGAAGAATTATTCCCAGAGTCACCATTTTGAATTTTGACTTGAGTAGGTGCTTGTTTAGGTATCTTAGATCTAGGATGGGTCACCACCCCTGTCTTTTGAGGTAAGGAAGTATCTGAATACAGACCTTGCCTCTGTGTGTAGTAGGAGCTCTCTCTATAGCCTTGAGAGCCAGCAGAGAGAAACCTCTGCCTCTAGGGCAATGGTTTCGGAGATGTTTGCAGGTGGAAAAGACCTGACTCTTAGCTTTGGGAATTTCTTGAAGCTGAGGCCAGTCCCTGACTTACTACCTCCAGGACCCACTTGTCTGAGGTAACAGACTTCCAGGCCTGGAAGTAGCAAGTCAGGCCTGCCTCCTACTGGAAAGGGGAGTTGATCTGGGCTGCCACATCAGAGTGTCTGCTTGGCAGGAGCCTTAGACTGCAAGGAGGATGCAGCCCTGCTCATCCCCTTCTGCCTGTCCCTCTGAAGAACCCCTCTGAGGAAAAGGAGAGGAGGCCTGTGCCTGGTAGAAAGGCCTGTGAAAAGGCCGCCCTACCCCTAGATTGCTGCTTTTGAGGAGTTGTCTGCCTTTCCTTGGCCTGTGCACTCCTGTAGGTGGTCCTGTACTCATCCAATTTCTTCATATAATTCTCTGTCTGCTCCCCAAACAGAGAATTATCCACTACAGGGAAATCCATGGCCTTAGCCTGTATCCTGTGAGAGGCTAGTACATCTAAGCCAAGCCAATCTCCGAAGAGACACAGATGTAGCCATGACTCATGATGATACATCATTAGAGTCCACAGCAGAATGAAATTGAATTTTGATGCCTCAATCCCATCAGCAGCCTCCTCCTCCAGCTCCTTGGTAATCTGGGGAAGCCTGTTTAGCCAGTTCCAGAACAGTATCCCATCTGGACTTCTGGTACCTGGCTGTGTAGGCCATGTAGTTAGCCTGCCTGAGTCCCAAGGAAGATGCCATGTACTGTTTTTAGCCATGGCATCCAGCTTCATGGAGTCTTTATCTGAGTTGTGTGAAGCTAAGGGTATGTTAGCCTTGTCACAGGCTGCAGCCTGCACGACTCAACATGGCTGCATTGCTGGTACAAGAACTCCATGCCTGAGCCTGACAGCATGTACCTCTTGTCCATTCACCTGTCCACAGGAGGTGAAGAATTTGGAGTTTTAGCAATCTTTGTGTCTGTTTCCCAAAACATTTATGGAGGGGATAGACAGTCTCTTGGACTCTGGGATGTCCATCATCTCCACATAGTCAGGCCCTCTTGTTCCTCAACAGCTTCAACCAGAGGAAGCTGGAGGGTTTCTGCCACTTTTTGTAAAACATAAAGTGGGAAGGGTCTCAGAAAGCCTAAGAGGGAAACACCTGAAGGTCTGTCTGGGCAGATGTCCGGTTCTATGGGCTCATCCAGACCTTCTACACCATCGTCATCATCATCATCATAATAATCTTCATCCCCTCCAGATCCAGTTCATAACACTCTTCTGAAGCGGAGGAACCGACCGAACCGAGTGCCTACTGAGGCGCCAGATCGGTCGGAACCCGGACAGAGCGACTCAACTATACTAATTGCCTTGCCAATTTCACGGCAGTTGGACAATGCAGTTCTGGATCCGAACTGGCTGTTTCTCCTTTTCTTTCTTAACCAGAACTGACCCTCAGGATTGGATCTCCTTTGCCAGAAGGAGTTTCAGCCAGGTCAGTGGACAATCCTCATTTTCGGTCAGAACTGAACTGGGCTGGCCATCCGGTCAGTGGACTTCCGCCTCCTTTTCCTAAGCCTGCCCAATCTTTTATCTAAGGTGGCCTTTAGAAAATGTTTACAAATCTGGCAGTCTGAATCAAGGTGGTCAGAACCCAGACAGTAAAACAGGTGGTGTGGGGATCAGCCTTAGCAAAGGCCTCCCCATACTCACTGCAGTGTTGAAACCCAGTGGTCCCAGTTTTCTTTGGGTTTCTCAGACAAAGCCATCCTAAAAACTTACCTTTACTCAGCAAAGCCAGGCAAGATCCCTTCTCAGTTTCTAATCATGTCACGGGCATTTGAAAAACGTTTAAAATATGTTGTTTTAGAACTGATAAGGACTGGTACCTCACACTAAATATAGAAATAAAATAAACTTAGGAGGAAAAAACAGACAATCAGTTCAGCTGAACTCATTGAAAAGTATTTCTTTACAATTTCCACACACAAATCACACTAGTCCACCACCTAAGTACTTATTGTACTGCAGACAGGGATCTGAACTGAAATAAAATAAGAAATAGCGGTTTAAAATCGACGTTTTTACTATACCGAACCGACAGCGAAGGAGAGACCTCCGAGCAACTGTTCAGTTAGGCAGAGTAATGAATCTGACGGTTACACTTCAAAGTGCAGCAGACAGAGGTTTGAACTCGAGCTTTCGAGCTCAATGTTCTGTGCTCTGGCATAGAGTTAACTCTTTCCTCTCCAGAGCAGTTCAAGTGCTGGGGTTAACTGCATAATGTCGAAATACAGCAAACGTCATGTTGTTTGAATGCCATTGCCATATTAACTGTGATGCTTCTGGCCTTCCCTAAACTGCTCCATGCCTACTGCCCTGCTCTTGCCAGATGAATTAATGAGGACTAAACAAACTAAGCCAAGATGCAGCCTTCCAATTCTTACAAAAAATCCATTTAAAATGCTGAAAAATGAATATGCTTATTGCTAAACCATTGAATAAATAAAATATAGATGGACAATCTCTTGCTCACTTTTAGTTTTTAATGTTGTTTTTTATACACACATATTTTTCTTGTTATGACTCCAGGCATTACAAATCTCCAGAAGTCCAGACTTGACTGTGTCTGCCCATTTCCTGCCCTCCCTAGTAAGCCTGAACTGGAACTGGGTACTACTATCACCACCAACAGTTAATTGCCTGGCTGGCCTGCATACTGCTTGACTGTTCCTCTCAGGTTCAGGAATCCATGAATTTCATGCCCTAGCTGTGCGGCTACCTGGTTGTTCTGTCCTATTTGTAATGTTGCTGATTTTTTGGGAGGAGGGATCTACACAGCTGGCTGCTGCTGGGATGAGCCCATCACCCAGTCCTGGCCTAGTAGGTTTAACACTCACACGTGGCTATAGCCAGCAGCCTGTTCCCTTGCCCTGGGCCTCCCACCCAGTTACCATCGCTCACTCATGGTGATACCCATAGCCCATGCCCACTACCTCATTGCTACTATCTGGTCTGCTGCAGTGTTCTGTGCTGATTCACTCACCACCTCTCCCAAGTCACCCATTCATTCAGAGTGCTGTTGCGTGTCTACCATCCTTCCACCTGCTGCCCACTACTGATGGATGGTGCACACTCTGGTGTTAGCCCTTAGCTGTCCTCATCTTGATGTATTGTGCAGGCATGCTGTGCACACTATAAAGCTTTTCAACACAGCTGTCATGGCCCCTCCTCCTGAGTTTTGCTGGATGATTGCTCATTGGCTGGATGCACAATCGCACAGATTGCAACACAACAGGAGTGGGCAAGTAGCAAGCAGGAGGGGTCAGGGATTAGTGGTTCCATAACAGGGCAAACAGTCAAGCCAGTCAGGTGCCAGCACAAAGAGTGACTGCAGGGAGGGGAGCCTTGGTGCCAACTTGAATAATTATGCCAGAACAAGATTATATCAGCAGTTCAGAATGTTTGCAGTCAATTTAAATTTATGTGAACTGCAGACACAAGTCTAACGGCTGATGGTAGTACCTGGATCTATTGTGCTGCTGCACGAGAGGACTGAAGGAATGGCTGGATTTAGACTGCAGTGGACCCTGTGCACAGCAGCTATCATGGACCCTTCCCATCTCACAGCCACAGGTTGCACGATTGCGTGGCTGAAGCTTGTCATGCAAACATTCAGTACTTCAATCTAATTGCTTTATGTGGCTGTCAGTCAGTGGAGGATTAAGATTAGCACTGCAGTATTGTTTGGGAAATATAGCCATTAGCCTACACTAGAGCCAGCCAGCCTAAAGTGAGCCTGCACAATGCAGCCACTCAGTAAATAAACCCTTAATAAGTAACACCACAATAACAGTGATCGGAGTCTCCTGCATCCTGTATTTGTAACATGATTCCACACAACATCCTAAACTTAAAATCTCAAACTGAAAACATCAGCAGGCAGTTACAATCAAAAATCAACTGGCAACAATAAATGCAAAATGCCATCACCAATTTTGTTTGTGCATTTCTTTGCATCTGTCCTCTGCTGCAGAGTTTTTTTGCAGTTTTATCTGACCATGCAAAAGCCCAGGCCATGCCCATTCACTTCTTCTGTTTACTCTAGTCTATCTCTAGCTACCTCCCTGGCTGCTGAATGATAACTAGGCATGGGTGGTAAGTTCAACAACAACAAAAATGCATTAATGAGGTACACAATCAGAAGGGTTGGATACCAGACAATTAAAAAGTAAAAGTGTAGTATCTTTTGGGGGTCACACTGAATCAGCTGATGGATGCATCTTCTTTCCTGTGTTGCAGAACTTGTGTTGCAGACTGACACTCTTGACTTTTTATGATTGTCAGGTCCTGCTCTGGCTAGACTAGGAGATGTCATGAGCTGTTAAAACATTATATTTGCCAATTTGGCAACAGATAACAAATACACACACACAGGACTATAAGCTAGAGGCCCCTGATGAAGAGTCCTGGTCAAAGCACTTGGGCATCTATCCCATAGTCCTGGTGCTGGTTCTCCTGCTTGAGTTATCTATTACCAAGGAAACAGCACATCCCTTTCCTGCTGTACCATGGACCTCTTTGCATAGAGCATAACCCCTTTTTAGGGCTGTAGTTGGCAAAGTCCTGCAGACTTATTGCTTAGAAAAGGACTCTGCATTTCTTGCATTCTTTTGACTGAACAACTTGATGAAGTGTCACCACAGTTGCCTCAACATCTGTGGAGCACTCAGTCCACTGTACTATAAAAATATTGGTCTGTCCTGATTGGGGTACTGGGGATTGGGCACCCCAGTCTCACTGTTATGTTTCTGGAAGGAGGGTTGGTGGGTTGTGAGAGGGAGCCTCAGGTGGAGGGCATATTCCTAATTTTCAAGAAAAAAACAGTGGTCACAGTGGAAAATGGAACATCCACCATGTCCAAGATGGCTGCCGCACAACCTGCACATGCACCAGTATTCGCACATGCACAGTACGCTGAGGAAGCCATGTTAGACATGGTGCACTGTGCCATGCCTGCCATTTATTTTTCTTTTAAATTATAGATATCCCCCATCTGACCCCCTCCCTCTCAGCACCCACCACTCTGCACCCCCCCCAAGAAACATGAGTGACACTGGTTGGTGCGCAATACCCCAGTGCCAAAATCCTCTGTCTTTTTATTGTTTTGCTCTCCCACTCAGTCCTCCTTTAGCACCCCAGCTAGAAACATAACAGTGACACTGGGAGTTCGAATCCCCAGTACTGAAACTCTGTTTCCCCCACCCAACCCTCCTTTTAGCACCTACCACTCCACCCCACCCCAGAAACATAAGAGTGACAATGGGCATTGCCCAATCCCCAGTGCTGAAATCCTCTGTCTTTTTATTTTTGCACCTGTGAAAACAAAACTGTCCATCGATGTCTTTTGTGACCAAAACTCTCCCCACCCAACCCTCGTACTCAGCACCCACCACCTCACCCCCATGCCATTACTTACCAATCGTAGGTCTAATGTCATAATCCTCTCTGGACTGCAGACACATCTTCATCAAAGCCGGATTGTGAACTGAGGAAATCAGGAATGTACTTCAATGTATTTCAATGGGGTTTTGAACTTAGTGGCATAATTTGGGCATGTGTGCATATTTTGGCCTAAATGTTCAATATGCCTTTTCTTGGACACCACCTTATGAACAATTTAAGTGATGTTAGGTTAATCTGTCCCAAAAGGTGGTTTCGTAGTCACTGCACAAAATCTACATTAGGATAGGAGCTGAACATTTCTCCACCATTGTTCATAAGGGGTCATAAGCTGGCAATGTTGAAAATTTGGAGTAAAACATTCAAAAACAGCAAAGTTATGAGCCTACATTAAATTTTATGAACAAAGGTTTGTAACTTTGTAATTTTCAATATTTTTACCCCAACTGTATAACATAGTCATATCTTTACAGCACCTCATGATGTGATAGCTGTCATTTCTTAAATCCTGACCAAAACTGTTTTTACATCACAAAGGTGATTTTGTGGTCCCTGCCCAAAATCACCTTTTGGACAGGAGTTGAAAATTTCCTCTGCCATTGTTCATGAGATGGGGGCATAAAAAGGCCGTCTGAGAATATAAGGGCGTGAGGGCGGGGCTCATCTGACACCAGGATGGGCATCCCAGTGTTGGAAACACCACAGGAGTTTTGGCACACTGGGTGGGCTCCCAGTGTGCCATATTAAAGGGGAGGGGATATATGCTGACACAGGGATTGAGCACCCAGATGTCGGCAGGCAGGAGGAATCCGCTAAGCGTGATCGTGCAGGCACTATATACTCCCAGCCCATATGGAGCTTAGGCTGTGGCCTACTCTACATGGGTGGGAGAAAATAAACAGAGGCAGCAAGACATGGAAGAGGCAGGTGAGGAAAGCACCTCCTTCCATCTTCCAGGAAGGGTCTGGTGAGGTGTCGAGGGGGCAGAGATATCAGCCAGGCTGATCGTGATGCAAACAGCTGTTTGTAGTGCGGTGACCTGCAGATGAAGGAGGTGGGGCACCAAGAATGTCATGTTGAAAATTTGGGGCCAGAATTCCAAAAGTGGCTGAGACATCAACCTAAGTTGAAACCCCCATTGACTGCCATTATAGGGCTTACGTGATTTTCTTCAGTTTGCAGTCGGCTTTTGAGTGCAGATGTGTTCACGGTCCACAGAAGATCACTGCTCCTGACCTCCAGAGGTAAGTATGGGTGAGGGGTACAGGGAGGTGGGGTGTGCAGAGGGAGGGTGCAGGTTGGAGGAGGAGGCTGGAGGAACAACGAGGGACCATTTTTTTTCTCAGGTTTAAAAAAAGTCATCAAAAATATTAATAACATGGATCTCGGCACACTGGGTGGGCTCCCAGTGTGCCAGAGCACTGGGGAGGGAAATCAATGCTAACCCAGGGACTGGGCACTCCGAGGTCGACTGAGAATATAGGGCGTGGGGGTGTATCCAACACCAGGAGGGCATCCTAGTGTCAGAAACACCACAGGTAGTTTTTGGGACACCATATTAAAGGGAGGGAATACATGCTGACATGGGGATTGAGCACCCTGATGTCAGCAGGCAGAGGGATCCACTAGCGTGATCATGCAGATGAAAGGAAAAAGCCACCACATGATTGGTGTGGCTTTTAATTTTCAAATGCAGACCATTTCAGGCAAAGCAGTATCAGGACCAGCATGGCTGATGACCCACCCCACAGGAAGGCCTTGTGGTGGGCCAAAGTTCTAGGGATGTAGGCGTTGTCCTGGCACCTTTACTGCAATAAAGCTGCACCTTTGAAGCTTTAACCTTTTGAATGCTTATTTCTGGTATGAGTGCAGAAATTCCTTGCAACTTATAACTGATGATTGGTGTGATACTGTCAGTACCTTGCAGAGCACTCTGCATTGGACAGGCAGTGTCACACCCTTAAAAGTCAGTATCCCAAGGAGTTCACAGCACATGAATGATCTCTTAAAAGCACATCAGTTTCTATTTCTCATACTGCTGCTATCAATTAGTGCCATTAAAATACCTTTTTCACTGATTTCCCATTAAAATGGGGTAAACTCTTTGATTCAGATTCTTTTGCAAGCTGTTTAATTGCTTTTGATTTTGTCATTAAATTGCCATTTATTTATAAAGTATTGTTTGCTTACTGCATTAAATGCCTAGGATATAGGTTTCATAGGTATTTTCAAGCTTTATAGACTTTAGTCCTCATTGCTTGCCATTTAAGTCATTTAGAACTTAATAGTTCTTTCCCACAAAATGTATCCAATCTTGTAAATATTTTCATATTTGGACTTTCCACCACCTCAGCCGGAAGTACTTTCCAAAGTGAGACTACCCTTTGACTGAACCAATTCCTCCTAACAAGTAGATTCCATTTACCCAAAAGAGATGTTGAGTAAGTCTCCTGCCACTATATCTGCCCCCCTTTGCAACAATTCTGAGATCTTCTTTCAGCTTTGCATCTCCATTGCCTTGTACAACATACACATATTCCTCTAAACCTCCTATACTGGAGGGAATAAGGTTTAATGTTTCCAGTCTTTACTCATCGGGCATATTTTTCAACCCAGTAATTGACCTAGTTGCTCTTCTCTGTACCCCCAAAATTCTCGTGATGTCTTCTTTCTTAAAATGAGACCAGACCTGAACACAATACTCAAGTGAGGCCTGACCAGTGCCCCATACAGTGGAAACAACACTCCTTGTCTCGACTAGATATATGCTTAGAATATAGTTCAAGCTTTGATTCACTTTCTTAACTTGATCACTACAGTGGAGCCTAAATTTAAAATCGGAACTAATCTTGATCCCCAAATCCTTTTCTTCTAATGTTACCAACAGATAATCACTACCCAACTTACACCTATAATGCTCATAATGCTTCCCCATGTGCATAACCTTGCACTTCCGGGATTCAAAGCCAGTTTACTTAAGTTGGTCCAACTAAATATGTTGTCAATAGCAAGCTGCAACGAGGTGCCATCTTGTACTTGTTTACTACTGTCCCCAGCCTGCAGCAGAGACTGAAATCAGGGATTGCCAGAGCCTATGAGAAGTAAAGTGTCCTGCACTACAGCCTGACTGTTGTGAGGCACTTCCAGCCACCCACTCCCACCATCCTCAGTGCTCCATATATTGTTGCTGGCAGGTCACATGCTGTGACATGTGACTTACCCTCCTTTTACTAAGTGTCCATTTTCCCATGTGCAGGTTATAGGCACCAACCACTAGGGGTCACTGCACTTTCCACTCTAGCTCCTCTCTATATCCCTTCTAGCTACTACTTCACAGCTGTCCCACTAGAGGTCACTGCAGTTCCCTTGGATTCTTTCTACTATCTACTTTCTGCACTCATTCTTCAGCCTATCTCTAAGCAACTGCTAGTATCAAACCTGGTACCCTTCTCTTTAAATTCTACTGACTATCCTCTGAGCCAATGAATCAGCCCAACAACTTCCTCTATTTTATGCTCTTAACCATACCTCACTCCCTCCTGCCCAGATTTAAAAATTGGCCCTGTCTACACTCTGTCCCTGAGCTGTGTTCAACCCCAGTACCCTTGCAGTCAGAGTCAGCTGCTTTACCTCTGCACCACAGTGCCTACCTACTTTATTACTACTTTCTAAGCCTCTTAATCACTTACCTACCCAATCTGCCAAAATATAAGTTTACCTCTTCTTCCTGCTGTCTTGCAGGATTTGAACCCTGCACCCTTGTTTCCAAAGCCCAGTTCCACCACTCACCTAGAACACCTGCATATATTCATTGCAGGATTTCATAACTATAAAGGCACTAACCCTGTGACACAACTAAAGTGTTATCTAAGTGCTTCTATAAACCTGAACCCAACTCCTGCTGCTACAGCCACTAATCTAGCACTCTCCTATTGCACTGATCAAGACTTGAACCTCGTACTCTATGCATTTCAGGCACATGCACTACCACCACACCATAGCAGCAACTAAACTCAGAGGTGATCTCGCACTCACTATCTCCCTCTTTCATCCTAGTCCCCCATTCTTTCCTCACTTCAGCTCCACCAGCCTTCCCAACTATGCACATGCATCCCTGCTCGCCAGTCTATCTCTTCTCCTCCTCCTCCTTTGTCTTCCACATACCCTAGTGTCCCTATTAACCCTCAGCCTCACTACTCCAGTGTTCCTACCTACCCTCCTGTTCTCCCCTCCTCCTTTACCACTGCTCCTACCCCTCCCTCCTCCTCCACACATCCCATATGCTCCTCTCCACTCACCCCCTTCCAGACATCACCTGTCCTCCCCCACAGCCCCTTGCACTTCCTGATCACTCAGGCCTTCTCTGCCTGTGCTACCCTACCACCCCTGTGCAACCAAACCCCATTCCTTATTCTATCGCTCCCAGCGTGAACTCTCATCTGCCTCCTCTGACCAGAGCACTTCTCCTCCTTCTACTCCTAACAGGAACATACACCCTAACCCAGGCCCTGCCCCTTCCATCCACCCACTCAGCCCACTGGTCTTCGAGTAGCCTCCATGAACATATGCAGCCTGCTGAAGAAATTTGATGCCCTACAGTGCTGGGCCTTGGCTCACCAACCAGACATCATAGCCCTGGTTGAAACCTGGCTGTCCAAATCAACTCCTGACTCATTGTCTCCCTCGCGGGCTATACCTTATGCGGAGGGACCCGAGTAGGCAAGCGAGGGGAGCTGTGCAGTCTACACCAGGGACACAATACCTGGACACGCCTCCCCACCCCTGCCCTCATAAATGGGGCCCAGGCCCTTACCTCAGACTCACCCCAGACCCTCTAGGAGCCCTCTCTATCTCACCACAGCCTCACGTTCCCCAAAGAACCAGCACCAGCCCTGATATCTTTAACGGACTACCTGGCCACCCTCCACCATAAGGCAGAACAAATCCTAGTGGGGACCTTAATGTAAATTGGCTCAGCACCTCCTCATCTACCACCAGAGACTCATTTGCCACCCAAGATCTGACACAACTCGTCACCCAGCGCATGAGACTTAACCCTAAGAGTGGTACCAGCACCCTGCTGGATGTTATTATAACTAACCGACCCCATAAAATCCAAAACATCCAGGTCCTCCCAGACTCCCTGGTGACCACTCCTCTATCCTATTCCACTGGGTAGCCCCCAATCCCAAACCCAAAGCCCAGACCACCCTCCGAGGCGCCTCCGCCCTGGTGGGCTGAAGAAACTAAGGCACTCCTCACCCAGATAGACTGGTCCCCCATTCAGCAGGCAACCAACATTGATACTGCCTCACCTTTTCACTCACACCCTCAACATGGCCTGTGATCTCTTTGCACCCTTAACCAAAACCCGGTCCAAAAACAGAATGCACCCTGGGTTAGCCCGGCCCTCCTACAATTACTTAGAAACCGGTATAACCTCTGGCACCTTGCCACTGAAACAGGTCGTCTGTCTGATAGGCAAGCATACAATGCAGCCAGAAATAAATGCTCATGGGCCATCAGGAAAGCCAAGGCAGACCATTACCAGGCCTCCTTACCTCCTCCTGGGGCTCAGCCCGGACCTTCTGGGATAATATTAAGCAACTCAATGGTAAAGCTTGCTCCCCTGCCCCATCCCAGCTCACTAGAAATGGCACAACCTCCACAGAGCCTGCCACCATAGCTAACTGGTTCAACACCACTTTCACTGACCTTAGCTCAGTCCTCCCTATAATTCTTTGACCCTCCCCCAGCCAAACTCCCCTGTCCTCCAGCACCCCAGCTTCCTCCTGCAAAAGATTTCCACCGGAAGCCAGACCCATCCTAATCAAAGCTCTCAATGGCAACAATCCCGGCAGTGACTCACTGGACCCCAGCATCCTCAGGCTGGTGCTAGATGAAGTCCTTGCACCTCTCACAAGCCTAATTAACCAGTCACTCTGCCTGGGACAATTCCCACAGCTTGGAAAACAACCATTATCACACCTATTCATAAAGGAGGTGACAGGTCATCGACCAACAACTACCGCCAATCTCCATCCTCCCTCCCCTCTAAAGCCCTGGAGAAAGTGGTGGCCATTCAAATCACTGATTATCTGGCTAAGCATAACATCTTATGCCCAGAGCAACATGGCTTCCGTGCAGGTCACAGTACCAGCACTGCCCTTATTAATTCTCCAACTTCCTACACTCCTCCTTGGATACCAGCTCCCTAGCTGGTGCAGTGTTCATTGACCTCTCAAGGCTTTCGACACTGTCTCCCATCCATTGCTGCTGAATGCACTCTGCCTCACTGGTCTCTCAGCTGGCCCCTGGCATGGTGTGCTAGCTATCTTGACACTCGATCCCAGTGTGTCAAGATTAATAAGCACTCTCCGATCTACCATCCCATTCTCTCTGGGGTCCCCAAGGGCTCCATCCTGGGCCCCCTCTTCTTCTCGCTGTATCTGAACACCCTGCCCAGTGCATGCTCGGCAAAATTCTGCTGTATGCAGGCGACGCTGTCCTTTTGCCACCCACCGTAATCCCACTCCCCTACAGGACTCCCTACAGCAGTCTTTCAACAGTGCCGAGGCTTGGTTTAAGGAGCGCAGACTCGTCATCAATCTTAACAAAACCAAAACTATGCTTCTTTCACACACCCAAAACAAAGCTAGCAACCACCCACTCTATATCCTTCCAAGCACCAACCAACCACTGGAACAAGTCTGCTCCTACAAATACCTTGGGTTACCTTGGACTCAGCCCTCACGTTTCACAACCACATCGACGCCCTAACATCCGCCACCAACACACAGCTTGGCATCCTATTCCGCATAAAACCTGCCTTCCCCAAATGCTCTCCGGCTTAGCTGTTACATCATCCGTTCTGTCCTTTGTAGACTATGGTCTACCAGTATACGGTGCTGCTGACACCACTGCACTCAACAAAATTCACCTAACCCTGAATAAAGCGTGCAGATTGATTACTGGTGCCCCCAGGCTCACACACACCTGTCAGCTATATGTCGATGCTAACCTGCTTACCCTGGATGAGCGACTCCGATACAGACCTGTCTCCTCACCAAAAACCCTACTCAGGCTCTCCCCTGGGGTAACGGCATCCATCCACCAGAGCCCTCCCACCATTGCAACACGGTCTTCCTACAAGACCACTCTAAAGGTCCCCAGAACAAGAACCAGCCATGGCCAGAGGTCCTTCAGCTATAGAGCCCCAACCTGGTTTAACTCTCTCCCTGCCACCATCACCAATGCCATCACCATCTCCACATTCAAAACCGCACTTGAACCACATCTTCAGCACTCATAACTGCTCCTGTCTCTAAACATAGCCTCCACCTCTTTTTTCTCTTGACAATGCCCCTGGGCAGCTCTCCACCAACCATCCCTCCACCACTTCCCTGTACACCATGCCTAGGTTTAACCTGGCCAGTGCCAGCTGTTTCAATGTTTACCTGCCAGAATGCTCACTTGATACCGACTTGTGTAATACCTGTTATCAATTACATGTACCCTGTACCCAATTGTATTTGTCTGTCCACAATGTGACGTGGCACCTCTGGTGAATGCCTATTGATTTTTTGCAAATCTTTGCTATGTAACCAAAATGCAATGTATGTCTTTATGTGACGAAGTACCTTTGAAACGAGCCTCTGGCTCAAAGGTTGTAAATTGATTCTTAAATAAATAAATAAATAAATAAATCTGCAAATTTGGATGTCCAAATATTGGGCTGTTCTGTTTTAAGTAGGTAATATAAATATTAAAAGACAAGGACCCAGGACTGAACCACCGAACCTTGAGGGACCCCTCTTGTAACTGGAGCCCAGTCAGATAGTATCCCATTAACGTGATCCTTTGTTTCCTTCCATCAAGCCATTCTGTTATCCAATTTAAGATATTTGTCTCAAACTTAAGATCACTTAATAGTTTTAATAATTCAGTATAGGTAATTGGTCAAAGGATTCACAAAATCTAAAAATAACATCCACTGAATTACCCAGATTCAATTCCCTACTTACATCATCATAAAAAGCTAGCAGCTTGGTCTGACAAGACCTAGATTTGTAAATCCGTGTTGCAATGGGTGAACCAGGCCATTTTATTTAAAAATTTTGATATATGCAAGCAATAACACATGACAAGGTGTGGGTTACGTGCTAATAAGAGCAAACCTAGGGGTGTACTAAGACATGAGGTGCTTACGCGGTGCCTTATGCCCTGAGCATGCTCTTATCAGCACGTAACCCACACCTCAGAGTGTGTTATTGTGCTTATAAAATGGGTTTCTCAAGTAAATATTTATGAAAATAAAAGAGGGAAAGTATTTTAACAATTTGAGGTTTTAAATGTGAAGCAGTAAAATAGTCCCTCTATTTAACTGTTTTCTGTAATGTGATGTGTAGTGTATGATCCCCCATCACAACAGACACATAGAGATAGTGGTCAGGTTGTGGTTTCTATATACACTTTAATTCTCCAGTGTGTAGCATTCTGTAGATAGTGTTAATTTTCCCCCTTTCATGTAGTGTTAATATGGCACTGTCGCAGCAAGCAGCTCCTTTGAGACCAAGTTGAGGGCTTTAGTCCGGGGCTTTCATTTTATGTGGGTGTCCTGGCAAGTGTATCTGTTCTTCAAGGCAGAAACAGTTTGTTGTTTTGTATTTATTTTATTGTAATTTACTGTTTGATTTGAGATACTCAGATGCCAGTGGCTTGGTTGTCATGGACCGAGTGTGTCTCGTGAGCGGCCACTTTATAGATTTATTTCTGGGTTAGCATTTTATTTTTCGGTTCTTTTCCATGTGGTGCACTTTTAATGTATAGAAATTGAAGGAGCTGGCTTAACAGAAATGTTATTCCTGGAAGTTATGTTGATCCTGGAAGCAGTGTCTGAAGGGGATGAGGTAATAGTAGCGGAGGCATATTCTGACAGTAAAAGCGTGTGGAGCAAGCGGTTCCCATTTTGCGATTTTAGCGAGGTATTTACATTTTCTAACATGGGGGAACTCTTGGATGAATTTAATAATTTGTTTGTTAGAAAGGCACAGACAGGCTATGTGTTGCTTGGTGCCTGCTGTTTCAGGTCTGCGGTGTTTCAGGTTGGTGCCACTTGTTGTGTGCCTAGTGGGTTCTTGGATGAATTTGTAGCTTATCTAGGTTAGTGATTGCTGTTTGTTGTGAGGTCACTTAGGAAAAAAAGTGCCAGTTGGCATAAATACATGCTGATAAGGATGTGGCTGGAAGGTCCTTTCACCCAATCAAATTAAGAGGTTTATTTTACCCATTTTATAAGTTCCTTTAGAATGCACTCTAGTATCTTCCCCATTAGTGAGGTCAAGCTCACTGGCCTAAATTTTCTGGTTTAGATTTGGGCCCTTATTTAAGAGGAACCACTGTAGCCACCTTCCAGCAGAGGAACTTCTCCTTTGTCAAGTGAGGACTGAAATATATGGGTAAGGGTAGAACTATAGCATCAGCTATTTTTGTATCACTCTGGTGAATATCATCTGGGCCTGGTGATTTGCTGTTATCAAGTTTACGTAATCTATCTAGCATGTCTTTGGGATCTATAATCATCTGCCCTGGATATGCATTGTTACTTATCTCTGTGAAGCTTGGACTACTTCTGTTTAACACAGAACAGAAATAATTATTTTGAATGTTAGCCATCTCTTTATTATCCACTAAAAGTCCTTCTTTGTTTTTTTTATTTAGTTGTTTAACCAGGTTAAACATATAGCACACTAAGCTGGAAGCTTTTTACAGGAGCAACCTGGGAGCACAAGGAGGTTAAGTGACTTGCTCAGGGCCCCACAGTATGCAAGTGGAAGCTGTGGGATTCAAATCCAGGTCTGGTTTGCTGGATGTCACCAGATTTGTAGCTCAGAGCCTTAGACCACTGCACTATACTGCCTCCTTATTCATAAGGGCCTATCATATTAGTTCTCCTGTTAAACTATCAACATAAAGAATAGAACACTTTTTATTGTCTTTTACCTTTGTTGCTAGCCAGAGTTCGTGCTGAGCTTTGCTTTTCTAGTCTTAGCTTTCACCTCTTTACTAGTTCTCTATAGGCACAATAGCTCCCTTGATTGATACCACCTTTAAATTGCTTATACATTCTATTCTTTTTTTTGATTTTTTTAAAGTGCTAGTCAACCAACCCGGTCTCTTTCTTATTTTGTATACTTCAGTACTTGGAATATGGTTTCTAACCTGCTCCTTCAGCCTGTACAGCAGCATATTCCACATAGCATCTACGAATGTCCCCCAAAGTCCTTTTCCCAGTCCCATTTAGATATATTAAATCTAATCCTATTGAAATCTGCTCTACTAAAGTTCAGTTTTTCAGCTGTTACTGTCCCAACTTGGTTTTGTAACCCACCAATTGAAAAATGGACACTAAGGTGGTCGCTATTACTTAATGGGCTATTAACCTCAGCATTGTTTATTATTATTTTGTCAATTTAAAATTTATTCAATATTATTCAAATAGAGGCGAGGATCTCCTATTACATTCATATAACCAGTGTACAAAGTGAGCGTATAAACTAGAAAACGGATCCGCTCTCACCCTCTCCACCCCCTCCACCCTACATTCACACAGGAGAGTCTTACTAGTAACAAAGTCCCTATTACCAGATGCAGAAACTTCTCGCACTCTGAAGTGAGTATAGAGTAACCACAGGACCCCAATGTTTGAGAAATTTCTGCGACTGGTCATTTAAACTAGTAATAGTCTTCTACTCAAGGTTGGCCAACAGTTCCTGCAACCATTCACTGTAAGAAATTTCCATCTCATTCTCCTAATGCCACAAGGCCAGTCTCTTGACGGACAACACTATAAGGGTTATGTGGTATTTTCTGTTGGTAATAGTAACTGAAGAGAATCTCCAGGATACAAATTTCCACAGTAGGGGGTCAACCTCTTGTTTAATGTTGGTCCAAAGGGAGGCTACCTGGGCATTCCCAAAAGATGTGCAAAGGTTACCCTCACTCCACGGCACCTGGTACATACAGATGAGGAGAGCAAGCCTAATTTCGCCATCTTCTGGGTGAATAATAAAGATTGTGCAGTAATTTAAACTGTACCAGATGAAGTCTGTCTTGTGTTACAAACTTGTGCCAGGTCTTCCATAAGGAGGGCCAATGCAAATCATCTTCAGGAAAAAGTGTGGTCCAATAAGGGCGACTGAGACAGTCAGGCCACTTCCAATTGTACAGTACCTTATACAATTTGGAAACAGCATGTGGGAGACCCACTTGAGGGATTAATTCCAATAAAGGTAGGCTCAGAGATGTTGGGTATGATTACCAAAGCATTTTATTACTAGGTGATGTAACTGGAATATTCTAAAACCACAGAGTTCGGAATATGAAACTTGTCGAGATTTCAGGTGAAGTTAACCCTGGCCATCCGGTTTCCAAAGGGTGGAGAGGAACAATTCCCCATCAGGGGATCCATCTCAGCTGTAGTGGCCTCCCATCAATTGTGAGATTGGGGTTACCCACCAAGGTTGAGATAGGTCCAAGGTATGGTTATACTTTAGGAAGGAGCAGAGTTGCGTGGATATGAGTGGGTAATGCAACAGGAGTATTTCTAAGAGCAGGAGGCAGGGATCTTGGATTTACATGTAATAATGCAGCAGGGAGAGCCCTGGTTTGTATTAGGCTCTTCTCTATTTGGAGCCAAATGGGAGTATAGGACTGCGACTGCTGGGAGTTGTCCTCCCTAAGCAATTGCAGGTACTTATTTAGAAACTGGCCCAATAGTAGAGTCCTAGATGAGGAAGTCTAAATCCCCTTTCAATTTTGATGTTGAGAGCTTGTCATAAGCTATCCGGGTTTCCTTCGGACCAAATGAAGGCTGAGAAGATCCGGTGCATTTTTAAAACCACTTCAATGGCAACCAAATGTTTGAGAGATTTAATGGGTAGAAAAGCCTCGGGAAAACATTTATCTTGATGATATTAATTTTACCCCAAAGAAATAGGGAAGCAACACCCATCTATTAAGGTCTTGTCTAATAGTGGATATTAAGGGTCTAAATTTAATTTCAAAAATCTATTTGGCTTCCTGGCCAAGTACAAGCCCAGGTATTTCAATATATTGGGTTGACAAGAGAAACCCATTGATGTTGCCACTGTCTTTAACGCCTTGTGGTTCAAGAGGAGAACTACCGTTTGTCTTCATTTAACTTATAATTAGACATGGAGCTAAATTCTCTTAATGTGATGAGCAAGGCCAGTATGGATATATCGGGTTGAGATAATTGAAGGAGTAGGTCGTCGCATAGGCCAACACTTTGCCAGAGTGTTGCTGAATACTTATGCCCTGAATTTCCATATTATCAATGACCCTCCAGATAAGCGGCTCAAGTAAATGTTAAATAGCAGGGGATAAGGACAACCTTGCTTGGTGCCAGCATGGAGCTTAAAGGAATCAGACAAAACTCTGTTGCAGATAACCCGAGCCGTGGGGATTTATATAAGGCCCTTAACCACTTTATAAAAGAGGGGATCCCGAAGCTGTGAGTGACTGAAGCAAAAATTCCAATCAACCCTGTCAAACACCTTCTTGGCATCCAAGGAAATGAGAACGGCCAGAAAATCAGCATCCCTGGAGGCCAAGAAGACATGCGAGAGGGTTTTAAATGGTCCACCAAGATCTGCCTTTCATGAAACCTACCTGTTCTGGGCCTATAATATCATGCAAGGCAAGACTCAAACGGTCCGCCAGGAGCTTCGTTAAGATCTTTAGGTCTTGATTAAAGAGAGAGATCGGTCTATAGCTCTGGACCTGTTCGGGAGGTTTACAGTCCTTCAGTATTAAAGTTATCAAGGCTTCAAACAGGGACTCATCTAGAACTTGGCTGGAGAGAACATGTTGGAATAGCGAGAGCAGTCCAGGTGCTAATTGAGGTGCAAAGGTTTGTAGAAATTGGCGGAGAATCCATCTGGCCTGGGTGTCTTATTCAAGTGCAGGTCTTGAATAACTCTGAGTATCTCCTCCAAAGTAATGGGGCAACTAAGCAGGACTTCTGTAGGTCGAGAGTTGAGGTAACTTGATTCGAGAGAAATAAGAAGATAATTGGAAGCGGAAGGAGGATCCTCCATGGGGCTATACAATTTTGCATAATAAGACCAAATTCCAAAGTGATATCCGCAGGGGATGTTACGAGAGTATCACTCTGTTGCGAGCGGACCACAGCTAACAATCTATGGGACTCCAACTATTTAAGCTTGAGAGCCAAAAGACGCCTTGCTTTGTCACCCTGACCCACCTGGTAAGACTGAGTTTTCAAAATAGCAAACTCAGCTTTTTCTCTTAAGATATTCAGGTATGAGTCCTTGAGTTTCACAAGGGTTTCTCTTGCATGATCTGGGGATTGGGGGATAGCTCATGCTCGATGGTCCTAATTTGGGACAGTAGGCTTTTAAGGCACTCATCCTGTGTTTTTCCTTTTGGATGCTAAGCCTATCAATAAACCTCAAAGACAGGCTTTCAGGAGCACCATTCAATATCTGGCTTCCGGTGGAGCCAAAATTAATATCCTTGTAATCCGAATCTTTAACAATTGGTTATTAACCTTCCATCTCCTGCCAGAAATAGGCAATGTGGATAGAGAAATCGAACAGGCAACTGGTGAATGGTCGAGAGCAGCCCTGTAAGTATTTCTGAGTCTACCACAGCAGGAATTAAGGACTGGGAGATCAATATGTAATCAATGCGGAAGAAGAGTGGTGTACAGGGGAGGTAAATGTGAACCCGCTATCTGATGGGTGCAGAATGCGCCAGATGTCCGCTAATCCTACACTGTCTAGCTAATCCCGGACAGCTCGCTGTGCTGGGGAGACCTTTACGGGCTTACCAGAACAATCCATTTGAGGATCAATCACCAGACTAAAATCACCCTCAATTAGTAAAGAAGATTGCAAAACGGGAAAGGATATTGAGAATGCATATAAAACAACTAGGAGTATCGGTATTAGGACCGTATATACAACACAAAACAACCTCCTTGGTGTAGAGTTTCCCCTTTACAAACACATGTTGTCCATCAGGGTCTGCTATGGCTTGAGTGGGACAAAGCGGTATGGCCCTACACAAGAGAATCATACGCCCGACTTTGGGTGTTGCCCTCTGCCGCAAAGCATTGGCCCATCTGCTGTCTATGGAGCTGCATAGCCTTGGAGTTCAGTAAATGAGTTTCCTGTAAAACACAATATCCAGAGAGCAGATTCAGATGCTTAAGAATTTGATATTGTTTAATTTTGTGCCTGCCCCCGCACATTCAAGAAATTACCTTGTTGTCCCCACCGTGCAGTAAAATAAAGGGCTGTGGTGTGTGACACATAATGGGAAGAGAGACCTGTTCAGAATACCTGTGTGAACTTACCCACCCTGCTCCCCTCCTGAATTCCCACAACATAGTAACATAAACTCTCAACAAACTAAACCTCCAAAACTTTCCCCGACCTACTTTCCCCTCCACTTTCCATTTCTCTTCTGCATCATGCCCTAGAGCTTTTCCTTCCGCTCCAGCCACCGCACCAACCCATTAAAATAACGGCATTAACCATAACCAGAATCATTAAGTATACTTTCAAAGTAAAATGAACCAGCTGAAGATATTTGTTGCATTAAAGTAACTGAGGCAATAAAATAGTAATCAAAAATCGTCCTAGTAAAGCGAAACATTCTGCAGAGATCGGCTAACATGTACAGCGCCCAACCCATACAACATTGCAGACATTGACCTGAGGTGTCTTCTTGTGATTAAGTAAATACAGAAATTAGACTACAGCAGGTAAACCACTAGCAAGACACATGCAAACTGTCATTCTCTCAACAAATAGACTATTCCAAATATCAAAACCTGAAGGCCAAATTGCAGGGCCCTCCAAATCTCAATGTGCTACCCATGGAGCAAACAAAACTGGAAAGACAGGATAAGGAGGTATAAGGGAAGGAACCATATAACAGACTTCCCCTAACAAAATAAATCAGTCATTCTCTCTGGTTCCAATATCGCATGTCTCTTGCGCAAAAAAAAAAAAAAAACAATCGCTTTGGATCCTTCACCTCCTTTTCACCTCCTATTAATATAAGTAAATAACACCCCTGAGCGAGAAGGTTAGGGGAGCCTCATAATAACCAGAACCTGCAAGTCCAGAAATGGGAGTCTTTCCAAGAGGAATCATGTAACTCTATAGCATCGAAGCAAGTAAGCCCTGGGCCAGGCTGCTGCCAGATCGAGAAGCACCAATGTGGAAAGGGCGTCTTCTAGAGGTAATGCTGTGGGAGAGACTGTGAGAAGCGGCGCCATGCTGAACATAGATGCAAGCCACCAAGATCCCATTAGGCAAATGCCATGCAGCCAAGGTTGAATCATTTCCCAAGTCTCTGTGGGAGAGATAAAGCAGAAATCAGGTCCTGGGAGAGAATAAGCACTCCCACCACTAATGGCAGGATAACATAGGGCTAGACATGGGGCAAAAAGCCCAGGCCCTTCTGTTCCAGCCAAACAAAATTCCAGACTAAAAAACATTGCAGGTGAGCACTGATCTGTCCATCAACATGGCCACACTAAAGAAAAAGTGTCTTTCAGCTCACAGTGAACACATCCTTCAGGAGCTCTTGAACAGATCTGGAAAGGAGGTTCTCAGTTGTCCCAGAGTGGACTCTGGATCCTCAAAAGACACCCAGGCATCAGAGATGAGAACCCTTAGCTTGGCCGGTATAACATCGAAACTTGATACTAGCCGCTATTAATTTCACCACTATGGGGTGAAAGGCCATTCTCCTCTGGCGGACTGAGGGGTAGGTCCTGGGCAACTCTCAGGTGCTTTCCTCCCACATGATATCTTGAAGCTCTTTTGCTTTGTTAATAAAGTGTTGCTTTTCCCTGAAATTGAGGAAGCAACAAATGAAAGTTCATGGAAGTCGTCAGGGGTGGCTTGAATGCAGCGCTCTATGGGCCCTTTCAATGGTGTATATGGTCCCAAAGGGAGTAGGGCCAGCTAACTTTTCCACAAGCTGTTGTGCAAATTTAATTGGATCATGTCCCTCTTCTCCCTTGGGAGGCACCATGATCACTACATTGTTCCTCCTGTTGCACCCTTGAGATCCTTAACCTTTGCTCCAACTTAGTGAGGCACTGCCTACAGACAATGAGCTCAGGATCAAGCCTATCTTGCTGTTTTCCAGTGAAATGATTCACGATGAATTATCTGAGACCCTTTATGCCACCTCATCCAATTTCTGGGTAAGGAAGGTAAATTCTGCTGTGAGGTATGAAGATCCTCTTTGAAGGTGCAAACTCCTCTAGGAAATGCTGCAGAGTCAACGGTTCATTAACTGTAGACGAAAGAGCAGGGCTAGCACTGGCATCTGCTCCCTGGCTGGCACTAGAGGCCCGAGGCTTCTTTGGAGCCTTCTCAGGCGAGACCGGAGGGTGTGCTTGGTAGTTTTTTTGTATCCACCTCCATTATACACTCGACTGCTCCCCATACACCTTGCACTATTCCAGCACCTGGATATCGCAATCTGAAGTAGCCGATACCTTTAAACCAAGCAAATCGGTAGTTTTGTGAAACAGGTGGCTGGAGCTCCATGGGAAAGCTGCTACAGATGGCACAACGCTTGAACTCAACAATGTTTATTAAACTGCCCATATTTGTTAATAAGATGTCTAGGTATTATTGCCTCTTGTACAATCATGCACTTTTTGATCTAGACCAATTTGCTCAAAGGCATTGAGGTATGATTTATCTGTTTTACTAACTCCTTCATCTTTTCCAGTCAATATCTGGTAAAGTAAAATTACCCATTAGTAAGATTCTATTAACAGGATCCAGGTACTTATGTGGCTCAGTATTGCAGCATCATTCTTTGATGACATTGTGGCTGGTCTACATATTAAACCTAGCTTGATTTTGGTTCCAACTTGAGGTAATAACTTTACCCAGAGTAATTCCAAGTTACCAACATCTCCCTGTATTACCTCACATTTTTTTGACTCATGTATGTGTATAGCTATTCCCACCCCTCCTTCCAATGCACCCTGGATTTTTAAAACAGGTTACAGCCCTGTATGGTTTTGCCCATGGGTCATTCTCATCCCACCACGTTTCCATAACTAAGGCTAATTGGATATCCTGTGAGGCTAGAGAAGTTTAAATTCATCAGATTTATTCACCAGGCTCCTGCCATTTATTAAAACTCCCTTCCATCATGCATACTTATGTGCACCCTTATTTATGTTTGAGTAGGTTTCAGTACCATTCACCAGCTCCCCTTCTCCACTTTAAATGGAACCTTAGCACTTAGTTCATTTTTTTGCCCCAGATCCTATTGCCTGCCTGGTTCAAATGAAGGCCATCCTCTTTAAAAGTGCTTTGTTACTAGAGGTCCAAAGTTATCCATAAAACCAATACACACATTTCTGTAAAACAGACATTGCCAGCTATTCAAATTGTGAATGGTCCCATGTTTATATTTTTGGTACTCGAATGTTGGGAGAATGTCCGATATAATAACTTCCCTTTTTTGTCTTTAATCCTTTCACTAGCCCAGTAATCTAATTTTGAATATCAACCATGTTACTTTTATTTATATTGTTGGTACCCACATGTAGCAACACTAAAGGGTTGAAGGTATTCTCTAATAATCCATTGAATAGTCTAGTAATGTCCCTTAACCATGCCCCAAGAAGTGTGCTCACTGTGGTGTGTGCTTTATGCCCATTGCACACTGCTGTATCGATAAACCTTATAATAGAATCTCCAATTACCACAATATCTCTATCCTGAATATGCTGGTAGATAACTTGATCATGGTTTATTGTGTCCTCAGGTGTGTACTCTATTCCTTCTAGCTGGGCATTACTGTTCTCAGACAGGCTGTCAAAACCCTGGCTGAGGGCCTCAAATTTGTTATGAAGCTCCAAGGGTTTATTTACCTGCTTATTGGTTTGGTTTTCCTAGCCACAATTGGAATGTGTTTCCATGATCCAGCCTCATCCCCTCTTCCCCAAAGGGAGCTGTACCATGGTTAGTTTGTCAGCTGATGTGTCACTCGAGGCTACATTCTCATTAACAGTGATATCCTGGGCCATAGTATCGATAAACTTTTCCAAACATTCTATTTCCTTATGGGTCTCCAACCTCTTAAGTAAATGATCATTTTTCCGCTGCAAGGTACTAAACAGTAGACATTTATCACAAATAAAGTCCTGACTGGCTGCTTCTTCTATGTACATTTTGCATTGTGTACATTTTTTTACTTTTGCTGCACTTACTCCTCACCTGTGACATGGCTATGATGGCTCAAGCACACCTGTGTAGTCAAGAATTTATTATGATCTATACCTTTATATTCTTGCAAGCCTGTTATGGTTTACCTGCACAAGCCTCTACCGGATCCCCAGCATCCTCAGCGTATACAGCGAACACGAACAGATGCGTCTCTGCATGTGTCTCATGCACCCCATCTGTCTCAACCCAATCGCAGCAGGGCACCTTAAAGTAGCTGTTTGACCCAGAAATCCTTGTGCAAATGCCACAGATTACCCCAGACAGCGACAAGTAAAATGCTTTTAATTTAAAATATGCAGCTATTTCCCTTAGCGAGAGTCACTCATGCATAACCCTGGCTAGAGAGTTGCTTTTAAAATGTTGCAATGGACTTATACTGAAGAATACAAATGTAGTAGTTCACCACCTCCAGTCATGAACTACAGTCTCTCATCCTGGTTCTAGGTGCCGAAAACCAGGCTCTCTCAGGTACCTGCAGCCTTATGTCAGTTAAAACATATATTCCATCATAAAACTACACTATTTATCAGCCTCCACTGCACCCTGCCTCCATGTATTTGTGCAAAACAGGTATAGATCTGCAAACATCCCCATTCCAGATGTGTGAAGAGGTGCCTCTGTTGTGAAGCCTGACTTTTTTGTTTTGGGCCATGCAAATACCCTTTGCATATTTAGTGCTACAAATGTGTTTCTCCATGACTGTTTCAGCTCACTTACTTTCCCTTTGGCATTCTGTATGGAGCATATACACTATGGCCATGCTCATAGGGTCTTGGAAGCGCATAAACATACAAAATTGCCAGTAGAACAGGCCTTATGGTCTATCGAGTCTGCTCGAATATGCAACTAGCACCTCATCTTGCAACTGCCCCTCCCTCCTCCTCTTCCCAGTATCCCTTACCCTTACACTGTCCCAACCCTCTTGAAACTGTCCACCGTCTTACAGGACACTATCTCATTTATTAAGGTGTTCCATTTATCCACCATTCTTTCAGTGAACAAATGTCTCCTCATCTCCTTTCTGAATCTTCCCTCCAGTCTCAGTCCATGCCTCTCATGTCCCTCCCCTTCTCATCTGGAAAATCCCTTCTGTGTTTGTTTTTTTTTATCCCTTCAGATACTTAAAGGTCTCGATCATATCCCTCCATCCCTTCTCTCATCCAGTGAATACATATTCAGCTCTCACAGCCTGTCCTCATAGGGCTTGCTCTCTAATCCCTGGATCATCTTTGTGGCTCTTCTCTGCATCCCCTCCAACAATCTGATGTCCTTCTTCAGGAATGGGTGCCAGTACTGCATGCAGTACTCCTGGTGTGTGACCAATGATGACCTATACAGGGCAGGATAACCTTCCTCCCTCCCTCCCTCCTTCTGGAGGCGATCCTCTTGCAATACACCCCAGCTTTTGCTACCACCTTCCTGCACTGAACAAAGTTGTTCATGCTCCCTGTAATGATCACTCCTAGGTCCTTCTCTGAGGAGCTCCACAAATGTACCCCATTCAAGTGATAATCCCTTCCTGGTTCCTGGCTCGAAGTGCAGAACTTTGCACTTCTTGGCATTGACCCCCTACTGCCATGTTTCTGCCCACTTCTGCAGCTTATCCGGTCCTTCTGCAACCTTTCACCTTCTGCATCATCAGTCACATCTCCCATCTTAACATCATCTACGAACAGACTGATCCTGCTCTGGATCCCATGTGAGATATCTGCAATAAAAATCCCAACCAGCATGGTCCCAGTTCCGATGCCTGTGGTGCCCTGCTCGTCACTGCTTTCGATTGAAGAGGTGCCCCCTACCTTTGCTGCCTTCCCTTAGCCAGTTTTTGATCCATTTCACCATTTTTGGTCCGCCCCCATATATTCCTGTTCCTCACCCCTCAACCTCCCATGCGGCACTGAATTAAAGACCTTGCTGAAGTCTAAATACAGAACATCCACTGCATGCCCTTGTTCAGTTCCCACAACACTCAGTCGTAGTACTCTACAAGGTTTATCTGGCAGGATCTGCCCACCACAAACCCATGCTTTTGACCATCCTGGAGACCTTTTCCTCCAAGAAGCTCACTAGTCTCTCTCTTTTAGGATGGTCTCCATGAGCTTTCCTTAGATCAATGTGAGGCTCACTGGCTATAGTTTCTTGGTTGGTCTTTTGGGCCACTTTTGTGGATGGGCATCACATGGGCCATTCTCCAGTTCTGTGGTGCACATCCATGTCCAGGGAGGTATTGAACAGGTCGGTCAGTGGCCCTGCCAGACCTCTGCCAACTCCCTTAGTACAATAGGGTGAATGCCATCAGGTCCAGGTGCATTGTCCACCCTTAATTACCTCAACCCATTTAGTACCATGCTCTCTGTAATCCCTACATCTACCAACTTCTCCTCTTCACTCCCTCACCTGGGGTATCTGCCCCCATTCTCCTACCTGAATACAGAGCAGAAGTATTCATTCAGTGCCTCTGCCTGCTCTGCCCCTTTCTCCACCCACCCCATCCTTCTTAATCCTCACCAGTTGATCCTTGCTCCTTCTTCTCCCGATGTAGAGGAAGAAGTCTTTACCCACTTTTGATTCCTGCGCCAGTCTCAGCTCCTAGGATGCCTTGGCCACCCTGACCAGTCTGGTAACCTCCATCTACTTCTCCATGTACATATCTTTATCTTCACCTCTCCTTGATTTCCTGTACTTTCAAAATGCTGCCCTCTTGGCCCTCATCCCTTCTATAACCTCCTGTGTCAGCCAACTGGGTTTCTTTGCCCTTGCCTTCCCTTCTTGCTTTTCTTTGTAGTGTAAGACTTCATAGCCCCCCCAGCCCTTCCTTTCTGATGTTCCATTTCTGGTCTGCATCTCACGTGGCTGCATTTCTGCCAGGTGCTTGCCCCAAATTTCCCCATCTTCTTAAAGTCCACCCCTGAACTCAATCACCCTTGTACCAATGTCCCCTGTTTCCTCCCTTGTTGAGCATGAACCACACCAAATAGTGGTTACTTCCAGCTATTTTTCCTCCACTTCCAGAATCCTCACAGCTTCTCATTATCCAATACAAGGTCCAGAGTCCTTTCTAACTGAGTCAGTCCCAAGACCAGCTGTGTCAGGAAGCTGTCTTGAAATGCTTCAAACAGGACTCACTCCCTTGCACTCATGGTGAATGGGGTGTCCCAGTCCCCACCATCACCACTGTGCTCCTTCCTGCAGACCTTCCTAATTTCTTCAGCTAATTTCCTATCCAGATCACTCCCTAAGCTGGTGGCCTCTACACCAACCCCCATCCTCAGTGTCCTATTCTTTGCTTCATGGAACTTCATCCATAGTGCTTCTGTCCATGTCTTCCTCCCTTACCCACTTTATCCCTCCCTTACATAGATCACCCTCCCCATTCCCTTAGCCCTATCCTTTCTGAAGAACCTGAACCCCAGGATCATCATATCCCAGTCCTGGTACTGGGTGGCCCTAATTCCGTGATGGCCACAATATCCACCTCTTCCACCACCAAGACAGCCTGTAACTCTGCTGTTCTATTCCTTAGGCTTTTTGTGTTCAGTGAGACCAGCCTCCAGTCTGCCTCCCTTTCCCTACCCCTATTCTTCCCTCCTTATCCCTTCCTGTGCCACTTCCCACTGCCTTTACCCATAACTAGAGGTTGAGCTCACTAGGCTCTCCTTTCTAGAACCTTTTCTCATCAGCAGTCCCTCACCACCCTCCTCCTAGTTAAATCCACCTTTGTTGATATATACCTCTAGTCCCCACTTTAGTACTCCTTTCCCATGTATGCTCAAATGTAACCTATCCTCTCCATATAGGTCACTATTGCCCCAGGTCCTGCCCCAGTCTGACACTAATCTATACTCCCTGATATGGCACTAATCCCTCAGCCACTCATTGAACTCCTCTATCCTTTTTCCTCACTGTACTTGCACATGGTACCGGGAGTACCTCAGAGAATGTCACCAACCCCCACCTCCTCACACTGCCTACCCAAATCTCGAACCTCCCTTACCACCTCTACCATCTCCTGCCAAGTCATTTGTGCCCATGTGCATCATTATGTAAGGTTCTTGCTCCTTCCATGCGCATTTGAGAAGTGCCTGCCCTGTCCTGCCCATGGTCAACCTCGAAATAGCCTCAACTCAGATACTATTACTTGCTACCTCTGCAGTGGTGCCATCTTCCTTCCTCCTGCCCTGAGCCTTACTCACACTTACTGACCCTCTGTTCTCCTTACCCCCATCGACCCTCCCTACATTCTCACAGGATTTAGCCCTGCTGTTCCTCCTCTGCTTCTCCTGGCTACTCCTTTCTGGGATCCCTTCTGCCCCAGCCTCCCTCCCTCACCCTCTCCAGCTCCTCCAGAGCCCCTGTTCCTCCTCCTCCAGTCTGGAACAACTGAACAATCCCTTAGTTTCAATAGTATATTCATCCAAACAGCAACCCCATAACTATTGACCCAGTATCCTCCTTGTGTCTGCCACACTCACTCCATGGTGCCCCTTTCCACCTACTATTCCAATGTCTCCAGTCGCCCTTATTATTGCCCTCCACCCCAGTGCAATCCCCATAATGCCTCATTTTCCTTCCCTCCATTATTCACACTTAACTTAAATGTACCTCAATTTCTTATCATACAGTCTGTACAGCGGTAGCTGGATACCATATGTGACCCTACTAGCTTGCTTCCAAGTCTGTCATTACCCCACTGGTCCCTAGCTTGCTAGCTCAGTAACTTTAGTTAACACATTTATACATGCAGCAGCCAAGCAAGAAGCAAGCAGCATAGCATGCACCATACCTCCCATTTTTTCACTGAAATGAGGGACATGGACACTCAAAATGAGAGACAATGATGGACACTAACCTTAATGATGATCAGGACACATCCTGAAACATGGAGATACAGTACTTCAGAACACAGTGGTTAAACCATTGTATTTACTTGTACCAATATGAGCACCTGTGAGTGAATTTCTACCATAAAGCAGTGGTGCCATTTAGGTAGGGCAGAGGGGCAGTTGTTCCCCACCACACACTTTGTGCCTATGTCGTTTTTATGGTGTGACAATAATGGCATTACATTTAGATTTAATTTTTGCACAATAAGTGCCCCCTGTCCTGTGTGTGCTCATGATACAGGTGCACTCCTGACTCAACTGTGTCTGTAATGTGTGGTCCATTCTTCCACCTATTAGCAGCACAGACATCACTCATGATGTGGAGGAACTATGGCCAAGTAAGAGCACATGAGTCATGCTAGTGTGACACTGTCTTTCCTGCCAAAGAGTAGACAGGCTGCACACTACAGCTTGGAGGAGTCGGTGAGCAATAAACTCTGAATAGCAGTGTTGTGGTGGCTTAGTTTTGTTGGTCTACTCTTAGTGAGTATCCATCTCCCCGGTGGCTGCAGGACAGAGGTGAGCTAGAGTTAACTTGAGACTAGCTACCTACTTACTCTACTAGGCTTGCCTCACAAAAAATCACATGCCCTCCCTCCCACAGCAGCAATCTAGGGGTAGCAGTGGTGACAGCAATGTTGGTGGCCTTTATAGGCCTAGATCAGTGCAGTGTAGCAGCAGTCAAGCAAAAGCAAGCAACACAGGTTGGGTGGGTTCGGTTTGTGAGGTAACATGGTCGTGGACCATGTTGGGGACCTGGGATGGTCAGTTCTAGCATCTAGCTTCTGGCAGAAGGACAGAGGAGGGAGGATGAAAACTGGACTAGTGGCACACTGGGCCAGGCTGCAAGTACTGGCCAGATGTTCAGGGAAGTAAAGCAAATATTTTATTTTACAGGGGATTGGGGAAGGAGGAAGGACTGAAATACTGATGTGTTTTCATGTTTCTGCACCTTTGGGTGGTTTCACAACCATATGGGATAGGTATTGAATGGAATGGATTTGGGAGAGAAATTGGGACAAAGTTTTTTTTCTGAGGGTCGGTCAGAACTTCAGCCAGGAAACAATTGATTAGTAACTGGATGGGTTTAAGCTCAGATCTGATGAACTGCTGTGAGGTATAGACAGATCAATGTTATACATTTGAATTTGTCCTGATTTGAATAACCCTTTTAGTCACAACAAATAAGTTTTACCTTTTAGAGATGTTCCAGACACTCTAGAGCTTGCCACCTAGAGGCTAACTAGCACCTGGCCTCCACTTGTTGTTGGTCCTCGATGAAATCTGAAAATGTGCCCTTGCCATAAAGTCTAAATTTACTGGACATCCTTTGTGTGAGCAGCATGTTTTCTATGAGGGATGGATGAGGAGCAGAGCAGTTTTCAGGGTAAAATGAGGCGTTCCCTTGCATTTAAGGACAGTTGAGAGGTATATGCACAGACTATTGCAGCCCCACTATAGTCAGGCTTATGCCCCATAAGTGAAGATGACCTCCACATCCCCATGCTCAGGCATATTATGACATAGGTCAAGGAGACTTCAGGGTGTGTACCATTGAAATGAATGTTGGTATTTTTTATTACTGTTTTATACATTATTGATGGAGAGCTGAGATTAATGAAGGCCACTGCTCGTATAACAA
The DNA here is from genome assembly GCA_016271365.2 of Neoceratodus forsteri. Taxonomy (NCBI): domain Eukaryota; kingdom Metazoa; phylum Chordata; order Ceratodontiformes; family Ceratodontidae; genus Neoceratodus; species Neoceratodus forsteri. The sequence goes on from CM028131.1 coordinate 1,688,386,996, forward strand.
GGGCCTTGTTAGTAGAACAGTGGTCTTCATCATTCTCAACTTGCCATCATAATATATAAAATAGTAATAAAACTAACTCCATTCATTTCAACGATACTCATCATTCTGACCCATGGACATCATCTCTTAAAGTGACTGCCCCAAGCTTCCTAGTACTCAGGTAACAGCTCAACTTACAGTATAGCTGTACCTTGGGGTTGTCTGTATAGCATGGCTGCACCTACAGTGTGTGTGTGTGTGTGTGTGTGTGTGTGCATGGGGACGGTCACGTGGGTGGTGTTGAGTTATTGCTACTTTTGCATTTGCCCCTTACCATCTGTTTGCAGAGAAGCATTCAAAACTATGGAGAAAATGGGAATACAGGCCAGACAGAAGTAATTAAGTAGTTTTGTAGTAAGTGTGTGTATCGGGGTGGGAAGAATCACATGTATTTCCATTGGTATGTGTGCTATAGTTCAGCTGTGCAGCTGAGATGAGAGAGGACAAGAAAACTAAAATGTATAACAGAGTCTATAAGCATGCTACATGGGTGCAGATGTATGCGGTTTGTACTGTAGTACCAGCAAGCCATAAGGAGTGTGGGGCGGATAGCGAGTGGTTCAAGGCACTGAACTGTGAACAAGGAGACTTAGAGACCTGGGCTTGAATCTCCTCAACCCCAATTTATATATGGTGTGATCCTGAGCAAGTTACTTAACTCTATGTGTTCAGTTATCAGTGACCTCTAGCTTTTTCACACACACATGCCACATGCATTCAGTCTATTCAATTTAACATAAAAGCATGCTTTCCACACTTGCTTGCTGCACGCATGTCACATGCATGCACTCAGTTCAATTTAACATTTAAATCATGCTTGCATGCACGTTATCACATGGGTAGTTTTATGTGTGCAGCATGAAAACATTTCGTATAATTATTCTTGTAAGGGCTAGTTCACTTTCATGGCTTATGTCATAGACAGTGTCCATGGTCACAGACTCAGTGGTCACTCTGACCCTCACTGCTCAATCCAATGTCAGATCTAGCCTGGCCCATATTGGAAAGTAACTTGGCAAAAGAAGCACTTTATGCCGCATGCTAGAAACTGTGCACTCATTTGTATTATAGTAAATTTGGCCCTGTCTGGAGGGGAGTCAAAGACAAAAAGGCTTAATCCATACTATGAACCTTCTTGTCTTTTGAGTTCTAATTTAGAACTTGAACACCCGAGTTCGAGCATGGCTTAAATCTTTCAAGAACTAGTTCTGACAACCTTAAAGGGGTCAGGGGCATGTAAAGAGAAAGAATAAAATGAGGATGAAAATAGATAAATGTATGGGTTATACTGTTTATTGCATATACTGTGTTAGGTGTGTTATGGTTGAGGTTGTCAGACTACTGAAACATGCCAATGTGATGTGTTTACAGTTATATTAGTACAAACAGCTGGTGAGACCCTATCTGGAGTACTGTGTGCAGTTCTGGAGACCCAGTCTCTGCAAGGACATAGACAAGATGGAAGCTGTCCAGAGGAGGGCAACTCAAATGGTGCAGGATCTGCACCAGAAGACATATGAAGAGAGCCTAAATGATCTTAATATGTATAGCCTTGAGGAAAGGGGAACATGATAGAAACTTTCAAGTACCTCAAGGAATCAACAAAGTCCAAGAGGTAGCATTTTCAAAAAGAGGTGTACAAAAACAAGGGGGGCATAATTTGAAGATGGGGGTGGCTCTGAGGTAATGTAAGGAAGTCTTTTTCACAGAGAGGGTTGTTGATACATGGAATGGCCTTCCAGAGGAGGCTGTGGAGTCAAAAACAGTGGTTGAAATCAATCATGCATGGGACAGTCATAAGGCAATTCTAGGGGTGGGAGTTGAAAGAAGTAGGCTGCTGGTTAACTAGGATCTGCAGCTTATCCATTAGGTAGGGAAATGGGCAGACTGGGGGCCAAGCAGTCCTTATCTGATGTCAAATTCTATGTTTCTATGCCAAAGTATTATATATTTTAGCATCACAAACATGGCTGTCAAAAATATTTTTTCCAAAACATTTATGGGAGGCATTGCTATCTAGGTGTGATGCATTTTAGTTGCCAAAAGGGTTCCCAGAGGTGGTTGTCAGTATACCGTCACGATCATGCTGAAATGTTAGTGAAGTGACTTGCACTTTGACATAAACAGCGTGAGTGAAAACAATTACATGGATTTAACAGTAGGGATGTTACAGCACTGTTCGTGTAGCTGTTTTCACTCATGCCAACTATCTTAAGTTCAGTAGTGTGTGCTGTTTACCTGCACTGGAAATGTAGCATAGAAGTTAGAGTGACAGCCTGTGAATTGGCTTGCTACATCCACAAACCTGGATTTCATTCTGGAAGCCTGTTTTTGTTTTTTGGTGTCTGTAGTGCTCCCCGCCCAAGTTATATACCCCCAAGTTATAATAGTAAATCTGTGACCCCAACCTTCTCCCTGTAAGTTTTGTTTCGTCTGTTTGATGCACTGCAAGCATCCCAGTTAGAAAAAATCTATCCCAAACACCAGTATGAGACATGCAAGGAGTGACACATGAGTCCAGTATGTGTTCGGATTTCACAATGGTCCCTTTAAATAGTTTATGTCTTCTTTTATCTGTTATTATGAATAGGTTAACATAGTGTTCTACTTTGAAATGATGATTGCCTACGGTTGCAGGTAGTATCACATGACCATGTCAGGCAGTGCCGTTTATTGAAGAGTGTGGTGACTACAGTCATCATCACTATCCAATTGATTGTCATGAGACAGGACATTTTTTTGGTCGACTCACTGTCATTGCCTGTTTTTTGTAAAGTAATGATAAGACCTTCCCAGAACATGCTTCTGAGTGCTGTGTGTGCAGCCACTGTCCTGTGAAAACATGACAGTTGTCACCAGTCAAACAAGGATACTCGTTGTACTATTTTTACTGTATATACAAGTTTCCTGAATTGTTCACACATGACATATCTACGCCACAATCGTTAGTACAAACAGTGCTCGTTGACAAAGTTCATACTTTCAGATGTAAATTCATCAGAGAAAGGTGACTCTTGCTCTTTATGGTGTGCTGTGAGCATTGTAGGGGTTTATGTCTTTGTGTCTTAGCTGCTTGCAGTGACAGAAATACTTTCTTTCTGAGTTGTGTCATTTTTTATTTCTCCGTGTTGTTTTGATCGCCGTTGATGGTTGCACTCAAAATAGTTGTGTTTCGTTCAGAGATTGACACAACATTTGTGATAGTATACATTTTGCTTTCTGTTATGATTTTGTTTTTTGTGCAGTAACTTGATGAGGTGCCGTTGTTGTAAAGGTCTGTCGATGTTCATTTTTTGTGTTCCTTACTGTTTTGTTTGTTGCCCTTATACAACAGTGTAGTACTATTATATCGTTTCGCTTTGAGACACATCTACGCCTGTATTTAGTTGGTATTTTGGCATAATGGTTGATATGACAGTATAACTACAAAGTATCAGGCACCTGTGTGAGGAGAAAAAAGTTTTAGAATAGGCTGTGTAACTTTGTATTGTGTGTATTGATAGAATAGTATGTTATATGTTAATTTGAAAACAACTAAATGATAGTTGTTATGAAGGTGCATCGGCAGCTGCTACGTATATCAGAAATTTGTTCATTCTCATATTTTATATACATTTAAAAGATTTTTTCTTCATGCCCTGATTAGATAGGTGATTTTTACCTGTGTATGAACATGTGTTTTCATGTAGTGTGTCATGGCATAGTCAGTATGATAATTTACTATATGGTAGAGCAAATTGAGAGGATAGTGCATTACCAAATCTGTAACAATTAGTATGTTTACAATTAGAGGAGGACATGCCATTATTACTGTTGTGTGAGTGGTGTATTACAGTTACTACATGCTTGCATGTTAACTAAATTTCAATATCGTTGTGCGTATTATCAACATTGTGTTTTTGTACTCCTTGTATACGATTGAGCTGTTATTTTTACAACATGGAAAATGTTTTCCGCACATGTACTGTGTAATGCTGCAGCTATTGACGAATAATTTGTGTGGGCACAGTCACAAATTACCGTATGTGTTTATGAACAGACAACTAAATGAATATGTTTGTAAATTTGTGTGAGAATTTGAAATATTTCTTGATTTATGTTTATGCAATGTGAACAAGGTATGTAATAATTCTGTAAGTTTGTGTATTGTCAAGTACTTTTCAGTTGAGAATTTAATATTTTTTTTAATACACAACCTTGTGAATAGTATAGATTTCATTACTCATATCTTAACAATAGTGTGCTTTGCTTATGCTGCATTTTGGCTCAGTTGATGTAAGAAATGACTATGGTAGAAATGTAAACATCAGAGATGTTATGGTTGTGTTCTTAAATGGATATGAGTACATTTGAGTGTGAAAATTACAACAAATTATGTGCAAGTCGTGTGCAGTTTATGCACGCTGAACATTGTAATTTAAAATATCTGAACTGCATTGGTTCAGTAGCTATGCAGCAGATTATGTGTTTAAAATTGAAATTGATTTTTCTATAAAATCTGAAATTGTGTCAATATATAGACAGTTTGAAAATATCTTCGTGAGTAACGGTGCTCGAAAAAATACTTCGCATTCGAAGTGTCGCAATTTTACTTTCGGTATCTGGCTAATATGGTCGGCACTGTTTCATCTTCGACACTTTTGAAATTTACTTGGTATATCGAAGTGCAATGTACCGGCATTCGACAGTAAAGTTAACTAACACTTGGAGTGGCTGAAACATTCATATCGACTACAAAACAGTGTGTTTGAGTGACAGCTAGTTCTACCAGTAATTTAAGATTTGTCAGGCTCTTCTGAGAAATCCAATCAGAGACGGACAACACTGAAGAAGAAGTAAACAGGATCCATTTTAGTCATTGCTGTGAAAGAGCAGTTTGAAACTGTAAGTACCAGTCTATCTTTACATGATATTTTCTAGTATTAAAAAACTTATTACAACATGTACATACTATTAATCAAAATGTTTTTCTGTTGAATCTCATAATGTTAATTGTTGTTGTTTAGCAGGCTATATTCTTAAGAGAAAATAGTTTAAAGTGAGAAAGCATTTAGTACTAACTTGTACAGATACAGCTGCAAATGGAGGGAGATAAGAAGGTGCACGTGAGTTGTAGAGGAAATGGAACCAATCAGACTTGTTTCTGATGTTTGTAATTGTTTAAAACTGCCTGAAAAGGATACATTTTTCCAGTTCTCAGTGGTTTCAGATTTTGCAGGAACATAGTCTAGTAAATACTGAATGCATCAGTTACATTGGTTAATGAAGCCAGAGCAGGAGGGAATTTTTTTTATTTGTGTGTTTTGTCTGGAACGACTGAAGCTAGCTTGAAATAAGGAGGAAAATATCAGTTTGATTTTCAGTGCTGTCTGGTCACTGCAGGGTGAACAGTCCCTTTCTTTGTAGCTTCTGACAGTTCTGAGTTTAAAAACTTTAGAATGGCAGAAAATAGCAAAGAGATTTTGTGGATAGTTGGAAGCAGTTACATAAGACGAGCAGCTGACTTTGCAGTTCATATGTAATTTTGGAAGGACCTGCAAGCTCCCGAATTGTTATGTAAGATGGTTTGGTAGTGGTGGCATGAGATGGGTATCTTATGCCAGCCATGCACTGATTCTTTGAGAACTCACCTCCTCCGACATACTGCTAAATACATCTTGAGGCAATGATTTGGGCTCAAAACGCTGGGTAGATTTAGTTACAGAGGCAAATTGGACCTTGCTTCTATTATGTCTATATGTTGCCTGCTTGTATTATCATCTTTTCAGATATTACAGAGCGTAGAGTCTGCAAGCAGAGCATCATATGTATCTGATTGATAGAGCTACGCAGAAAAGTAAATGTACAGATTACTGCTTTTCTACGCATGCATGGAATGCATACTATACATCACCCCGAAATAAAATACTGTAATGATTGGTTATTCCTACCAGATGGTGTACATTTCTCGCATGCTGGCAATTGTCATTTTCTGGGAGACCTTCAAGATGGAATCCTGAAAGTCCTTTAAGATTGTGAGACTGTTTGAGGAAATATTACAGTATACACTAAGGTTCTTTCAGAACCATATTAATGTGGTAAAAAAATAGATCAACTGCATGCATCACTCACATATGTCACATATATGGGTTTGCTATATTACAATAGTGGGGTGCAGCAATAGTAATTTCCTCGCTGCTGTCAGTTCACAATTGTATGATATTGTTATGTCTCAACATTAGTAATAATAGTAGAGTATGTTAAATGAGTGTACCATTTACTGTGGCCTCATAGTATTTTTAGCTGTACCAACATGAGTATGTGTGCAACTTCAATAAAACACAGTGGTACTGTTAAATGTATACATTTCTTTACTGGTATGTCAGGATATAGATTTATTTTAATGTTACAGATATGGGTGGTTATTAGTATATGAGATACTATGAATGTCACAACTGCATTATCATGCACTTTTACTTTCAATCACTTTGTTAGCTGTCTTCACATTTATTAATGCATTAATAGGTCTGTGCACAGTTCTGCAATGTGTGGTTCATCTCTGTTTAACATCACGTTACTATGTTGTGTGAACACTTCAGTGTAGTACAGATGGATATGTCATGGTGTGTCCAATCTGATGTTCGATGCAGTACCCCCCACCCACGAGACTAGAGGATAGCATGGTGGTGGGACACCATAGTGTAGTAGCATTTGTTGTTACTGTTGAGGTGGCTGAATCCTTTTTTAGCCCTATATAATGCTACTGATCTGTGTTTCTGCTATATTGAATGACATATGCTCTTTAATTTAATTAGTATTATATGGAATTCGCTTAAGAAATGATTTATATTGTTACATGATACTATCGTAAATATTTGTTTTGTTTGTATTTCAGAACTACAAAACAAAAACTGAGAAAATGAGACAGTGGACCTTTGCGAGAGGTGTGTGCACTGCTTGAGGCAGTCCAGACTAGAGCAATGCGAGAGTGTTGATGAGGAGTACCAATCGAAAACTGGATTCGGTGTAGACGCGATTAATGCTATTTGTATATTTGTTTGAAGTGAAAAACAAGACAGTAGTACAGTTGAAGAAGTGGAAGCTGTTGCGCCAACGTTTCTACGTTTTAAAACAACAGGAGGGGATACTGGACAATGATACGGGCTGGTACTACCTCGCTTATGAGCTTTGGGAAGCTGCTGGCATGCCAGCTGCAGGGGAGCGCCTTACTCACTGTAAGTAAATCAGCACAACTTTTCATAATAGTTGTCCATGTTTTCAGAATTTGTAAAAATAATTGTATACTTCATGAATAAGCAATAAGACATCAGAGCGATTATGTCAATGTTGTGTAAACCTGTGCTTATTGGTGTCATGTGGCATGAGGCACAGCCGAGTACCGATGCCCCACACTGTGATTATGACCATTAATATAAACACTCAGAGTGCCTTATTAGTATTATCATAGCAATATTTTGTAAATAGTGTTGAACATTGTTTTGTATGTGCTTGGTTCTCATATATGTCAATCAAAGATTGATACAGCTAATAACGTGTTTGATACTAATCAGAAACCTGTATTTCACAACGTTTTTATAATAGTTTATACTATATATGTAAGGATGTACTATCAAAACATGTTACCTAATTCTTCCATTTCTTTACTGTGCTGTTCTTCACTTACAAACCAGAGCTTGCTAAGATAGCTATGCCAGAAAATAGAACATTTATACATATATGCACTTATTACTATGGTATGTTGGAAGAAAACAAAAAGTTACTGTTTAGTTATTGTGATGTAGTGGTTTGAAACTTGTACAAGTCTGTAATATTGTGTAATAAACAATCCCTCTCGTCATGAACGTGTCCATGGTGGTCCAGTGGAAGGAAATGGCTGATCACGTGTAGTAAGTGTAATAGACCCACCACTCCTCTCCAACGTATACTTGGTGGTTCAGTGGACCGAAATGCTTAATACACAGACACACGTACAAAATGTGCATATCTATAGTGTTTGATGCTCCATGTTAGCAGACTATGTAGATAATGTGAAGGGCCTCTGCACAGAAAATATAGAATTGTTATTATAATATGTGCCCATAATGTTTGTGGTCTGTATAATTAGAAGCAATGTTGTGTATGTTGTGGCTGATTTACTGTTGCTGTAAGTCTTAAAAAACTGTACTGTGATTTACATCTAACACTTAAATATTTTTTTTGGGTTCATGGTAGAACATCGGAGGTGTCCCCCAGCTGCACGCGAGTTAGTGCCAGCACAGAGTCAAGCTGTGGAGGGTGGTCAGTCGGACACCGAAAGTATCATTTTGATTGAGTCCGACGGTAAGACTTTATTATCACAAATTTGTTAGGCTGTTTACAAATAAGAAATGAGGGTTTCTATGACACAAAGGGTGGAATATTCAAATTGTGCCATCTCATATGTCAAGAAGTTCATTGTGTTGTGCAAATTAGCTGCACAGCTGTGTGTCTGGGGCGATATTCAAAACGTGACATGCAATGGGAATAATTCGCAAGCCGCAGTGGGGGCATTGCATGTGGATTATGGCATGATTTGCATGGCATTACCATGTAGGTCTGCCTATCCCCGAGGAATTGTGCGTGGTGCCCTGACAGGCTGCAGCCATCGGGGAACAATACCCCGCTGCACCATGATCATAGAGAAAACAGTGTAGAATACCATGCAGCACCCCTCACTGGGCTGATCACGGGTATGGTTCAATTTCCCCCCAACAGCTCGATCGTGAGCAGCAATGTAGCCCCCCCCGAATGTATCCCTGCTGATCCAGTGGACTGAAAAGGTCGATTGCAGGTAGTAAGTTTAATAACCCTCCTGAACATAGCCCTGGTGGGTACTGTATGACCCACACCATGCACTTCATAAGCTCCACCACCCGCCTCCCTGGCTAGCTGGTGGGCACCAGCATCCCACATGCTCACACTCCCGCCACTCCACCGACTGGATTGCCTGGTAGGGCCGCTGCACTGCCATTGGTGTATTAGTACAGTCAATGTATGCAGCCCATACCGCACATGACAGTTCAGATTTTTGAATGAATGAATTGATTCACAAATCTGGAATGTGTTGTACAGTATGGGGGTGCATGTTCCATTGGCTCTTGGTCTGCACTAATGGGGGTGCAGCCCTACACGGGCAGTCAGTTGATGGGCGGCAGGTGTGGATGATGCTGCCCGCTGCCTGTGAGGCAGTGAGCGGGGTACTGGTGCTTCGTGGGTGGGTGGGTGGGGGGACACTAGCCACCAGGGCTATCTTTAGAGGGGGTTATTAAACTTACTGCCCACAATTAGACATTTGTCCACTGGACCACCAATGAATATGTTCAGAGGATGGGTGGGTTGTTTTACTTACTGGCTGTAATTGGGCATTTTGGTCCACTGGACCACAAGGGATACATTTGGTGGGTTACTTAACTTACTGACTGTGATCAGGCATTTTGGTCCACTGGAGCATCAGGGATACGTTCGGGGGGAGCCACAGTGCTGCCCCCGATTCGCCTGGTGTTGGGGGGAAGTACACAATGCCCACGGTCGGGCCACTGGGAGAGGATGGGAGGGATTTACAGTCAGGTGCCTGCAATCCGGCTCCAGGGGGAGGCACAGGGACTGGGTTGGGGGACAGCACAGGTGGCAGCTGTTGTGTTTCATCCTGAAATCCAGCAGCTCAGCTGTGGGTGACCCTCGAGTTAGGGTTTTTTTTTTTTGTCTCCAAGTCATGCAGGCTTGGTTGGGGGTTGTGGCTACACAACTCTGCACAGCCCAGGTGAATATCGGGCTCTGGAGTTCATGCATGGTTCCTCCCCTCCACTTGACCATGCATTCATTTGCATTGTGCTGTTGCTCAGCCTGTTTTCAGTGGCGCAAGTGTCTTTTACTGAATATTACAGAATGGCGGAATTTTGTACTTGCACATGTGCAACCCTATTGCGTATGGGTCAGCCATTTTGAATATCCCTCCCAAAATAGTTCAAAAAGGTGTTAACCAAGTCTAGTGAATGTGCAGTGCCACCATGGCAGAAGATCCTGTACTACCATAACAAACTGGTATTACTACACATGTGAGTGGAATACTATTCTTCATGAATCTGAGAATGGATGGATGTGCATAGCGGTAGATGTGGTGTTGTGGGGGGGGCAGGTCTTCTCCTCTGCTAATTTTGGTGCTGGAGTTTAATGTACAATGAGTAATAGATTACCAATTCTAATGTTGTAGGTGTCTCAGTGGAATTCAAAGGTGTAATGCTTAATTATTTGTTGGTAATTACGACATGTCCCTAGATTGTATTCACTTAATATTTCTATATGTCCTGCCAATGTTTCATTTTTATTATTGCAATAGTTATTAATGGACAGCATAGAATATCTACATGTTTGTTAATGTGTTTTAATAGCCCTGTAGGGGTAATATGGTTAATAACATAAATGGCTGCCATATTCAGCTAGAGGGTCATTGAGTGAACAGTGACATTATCGTTGTGTTTGTGTTATTCTTATTATAATAACTCACATTTTAAAACTGTTTAAGGAACAGAGCGTCATATAATTAGGTATGCATGTATGTAAATTGAACATACGTGTAATGTTTTTAGGATGTTTCTGTGTAACAAATATGCATTATGACAATGTTATAAGCATTGCGATTGATGGGCAGGCACTGCTTGTTCTGCACTGCATACTACCAATAATATATTTGTGAGTTTTCTTTTGGAAAAAAATGTTATTGAAGAAACAGTGTTAGGGGAATCACCAGGGAAAACAATGAATTTCTTATATTAACTGTTCTGGATTGGATGGACATTTGTCTTGGAAAAAGATATATACATGGTGTCATAATTTCAACTTTGTGTGGCTTTTTGCAGATGAGAAGACTTGTTATATGCATGTAAAACTGAGTTAACAACATACACCTAGTTGGGGACAGAGCTGTTTCTGTAAAGAGATATGTGTTCATATGATAGTTGTATGAATGATGTAGTATTAAAAATTGATGTTTTAAAGAAAAACACTTTTACCTTGATATTTCATCTATTGATGTGATCATTTTTTACTTGTTTGCTTTAATAGAGCCCGGGGAAGCTGCTGCTGACGAACATGCGGAGGTGAAGCAGGAAGCCGGCGCCAGCCCACCACGTAAGTGAAATCTGTTGTTGCTATTATCTGCATGCTTGAGAAGTACCATATGGTTGTCAACATCCATGGTGATCAATGCTCCTGTTGATAACTACACCTTGCTGTCTTACTGCATGATAGGGGGAGTGCACTGTCTGTTGGCATACTCACTGCAAATGTTCAATTGTTTGGGGTGTGAGCAACACACCTTCATTGCCGAGGCAGTACCACTTTCTTTTGTTTGTTGTGGGGGGCCAATCACTGTTGACATTATTTACTTTATGTGTGCTGTGACCTTATAAGGGTGGCAATGCATTGATCACTGCGGATACCCAACCACCTAAAAAACACAACATGGTGGGAGGATATTGTAGTGACCTAAATGGTGTGCAATGCATAAAGTGTCCAATTATGATTTTTTAGTTTTTTTCTCAATCTACAAGTTAAAAATGTGCCTTGTAGTGTTCTTGATCCCCTTTTCCCAGTTAAAGTGAATAGCTGTGCAGTGTGTCTGTCTTCAGCCTTGCCAGCCTCATACTTACCTCTACAATCCAGTGTGATGCTGTTCAGTGCGCTGTCAGATATGTGTATTTTTAAAAGGTGATCATGAACTGAGGGAATGTCTATAAAGTAATAATACAGTTAATAATGGACTGTTTGTGTGTCACCCATGAATATCGCATATTTCTATAGCACTATGAAGTTGTCTCACCACACTTAAAATGCAGTACTATGACTACTTGCAGTGGTGCAAATTCCACTACATCATACTGGTGTATTACTGGGTTGGGTGCTATTAAAGAAGTTCTTGAGTAGTGAAACTGTGTTAAATATTGGGCCACATAGATTACATTGCTACATTATTCAATGATGCATGGCCTTGTGACACACAGTGTCATACTTTGAATGAGCACCTATACTTTAAAACAGTGTTTTTTATACTTTACTATATGATGCTGTGGTTGCTGTGCGAAATAACTTTTTGGGACAGTGTAAGGACATGACAGTGAGACTGTATTTGAGTAAAGGTGGTAATATGTCTATTTAAAACATTTGTTTCGAGATGAGCATTAGATGCTATCATTACAATCAGGTATTAGATATTTCCCATACACTGTAGTGGGTTTGAAAATGTTGTGTATTTATATACTAAGGACTGGATATTCAAACTGCGCCATTCATAGGTGCAAGCCCTTGCAGTGTGCAAAATAGTTGCGCAGGGGTGTGTCCAGGGCGATATTCAAAGCAGTTGTGCTATTGAGGAACTGCTTTGAATATCACCCCCAAGCACAGCCACTGTGCATGGTGCAGTGGAACTTGCACCACCACAAGTTGACAAAGTGCAGCATTCAACTTGCGGTCGCAAAATCCCAATATTCAAAAGGTGATATGCAAATGGGGCTGTAATTCATGCAAGGCGCGGGGGGCCATTCGCATCTGATTATGGCCCCATTTGCATGCCATTAGCATGCAGGTGTGCTGATCCCCCGAGGACTTGCACCTGGCTCCCTACCAGGCAGCAGCCATCGGGGAAGGATGCCCCGTGCAGGCCAATCTCAGGCAAAAGAGCTTAAAAACCCCACCACCCCCCCACTGGCCCGATCGCAGGCATAGTGTAAATACCCCCCTCACCAGCCCGATTGCGGGCAGCAATGTTCTCCCCCAACACAGCCCTGGTGGTCCAGTGGACTGATAAGCACGATCGCGATGAAGTAATTAAACACCCCCCCACCTCCAGAATATATCCCTGGTGGTCCAGTGGACCGATAAGCCTGACTGCAGGCTGGAGTACTCAAACACCCCCTCACCTCCCGATCATATCCTGAAAATCCCGATTGAGGGATGTAGTTGGCAACCCCCCCCATACACATGTGTGTTGGGGGGGCCCACATTGCTGCCTGTGATTGGGCAGGTGGGGAGGCACAAAGTGCATATCTCTCAACTATACCACATTGCGAGGAACGTTCCTCATTTTACTTCACAAAAGCTCCCTGTTTCACATTGTGAGGACTTGTAACACATTCAGTGTTAACATTTTAAGCAAAACTCTATAGTAAATGATGCTAAATATATAAATTTGATTAATAGCAGACTTTCTGAACATAAATGCAAACATTTTAACAGTGTTGTGAGCTTCTAATTTAACAATTTGATAAAGTGTTCCATGTTTTGCCCATTCTTCCACATTTTGAGAGGCAATGTAACACATTTGGGGAACAAACGGTTGAGAGGTATGAGACAGTGTGTTGAGGGCCAGCCACAGGTGGCAGCTGCTGTGTTGCATCCTGCAATGCAGCAGCTCACCTGTGGGTGGCCCTCAACTTGATCCTTTTTTTTTTCTCAAAGTTGTGCAGGCGCAGGTTGGGGGTTGCACCTGCACAACTCTGCACAGCCCGGCTGAATATCTGGTATGCTTTTGGAGCGCATGTCATATTAGTGACTTAATTATTTAAAGTAGTGATGTGTGTTGAGGGCCTGAAACACGGGTAAAAAGCTGTTTGGTTTCAAAGTATCATTAAACTTATCATGATTGTGTACACATGAAAAGTATATTATTATAGTGTAACTGTCAAGGTACTTTGTTTTTCAATGCATACATGACTACACATTATAGGCAGACATGGTAAAGTAAAAATGCTCACACTTGATGAGGATGTATTTCAATTGTATGGTATAATAGTGTCAATAATGAAAAAGTATGTACATACTGAATATTTATGAGTAGTGAAAGAAAATGTAAGAGTAGCATTCTAAGCCATAGCTAACTATACATTTTTTTTATGTTGTCAGCTTATTAGATAATATAGATAGTCAAGTATGACAGAGACAGAAATAAGATACTAAATAGTTTATCATCATACTTAAAACTATTATCATAACTTTGAAATGAATGCATTTCTGATATTGCATTAGATAAGAAATACTTGAAGTGAAATATTTGAAAGTCGTAATTGTTGAATTTGTGTTGTATATTCATCATAACTTTTTAAATCTTTGTAGGGCGCCAGCGACTAGAAATGCATGGCTCACTGTCGCTAATAGTCAGAAAGACGCCGCTGAGGTTGTCAGTCTGGCGAAAGAAAATGCTGTGATCCTGAGAGGCTGGACAAAATCCAGTCTCCTTGGATCACACAGCAACAGACTGTCAACCTCGTGCTAAACTTGATAAATAACAATGTGGAGTGATGATGCTGTGCCAGTAGCAGTGCTTCACCTCCATAGCCACCATCTGTTCCTGCAGCTTCCTGGGTGAAACTGGCCACCCTTCATAGTGGTCCGTATCTCCGAGGGTGCAACAGCTTCCACTTTGTTTGCGCCTCACATCAAATCCAGTTTCTAGCCTGATTGCCTCAAGCAGTGCATACACCTCTCTGCAAGTGTTGCATAAAATTAAAAAAAAGACTTTTAATATATATTTTTATTTATGTTACAAAAATGTTTTTAATAATTTATGTTTGTGTATGATGGAATACACATTTTAATTATTTTTCCCTGTTCTAATATTATTTGTGTTAATATATTTTTTTATTTTATATGAAGAAAGATATTTTTGTTTGTAATTTTTTATATATAATATATTTTTATAGTAAAAAAAGTTTATTTATACTCTCTTGTGTTTGGTGTGTTATTGTGTAGTCGAGATGTTTCTTGAAAATAGTTTTAACAAGATTAGTACAACTGTGATTTTCTCATTTGGTGAAATCTCATAGCACACTATTGTGGTATTAGAGTTGGGATTCTCCATAGAAGTAAGTTAGATGTGTGACAATGATACATTACACTATTTGTGGCACACTGTTGTTGTTTCATACAACTAGTGCTACAGAATGTGTGTATGTGTATGATGATGAAGATAAGTATGTACGTGCTAGTACAACAGTGAAATGTCTGTGTTGCCATACTTACAACAAATTTAACATTAAACCATGTTCATCATATGGTTAGGCTCTACATGTATGTTAATAAAAACTAAACATAAGGCTGTTACAATGTTTACAGTCAATTAGAAAGCTGCATTTCTCAAACCCTTGTTATAATCAGAGATATTACACCTGTACAACTGCTTGGTTTTGCTGAACTCTATTGCTCAGGTGGCCCACCAAAAGTGGTGTGGTTTGGTGTGGGGCATCGGTAGGTAAGGCCATGCAACTACTAAGTGTGGTACGTTGTGTGCAGCTGCAATCAGGGATGTGTACGTTTGGTGTACATGGCCTCAGTTTTGCGGTTGATCTCCACTGAGCATGCAGTACCTGGGCAGGTGGGTGGGGATGTCTCGTAGTACATTTAGACAATTGTTTGTTATTTCTGTCACCTGCTGCTGGATGTCTGTTATTGGTTGTGTTGACTTGGTCCTCCCCCATACTTGAATGTGTGTGTGTGTCTGTGTGTGTGTGGTGCTGAGGGGGGCGAGTTCGGAGTTAGGGTTTTCAACCGTAACAGCGAATTTCCTCACTTTTGTCGCTGTGGAACAACCCTAACTGATGCATTAAACGGAGTTTTTGCCATGAATATATATATATATATATATATATATATATATATATATATATATATGTATGTGTATATATATATATATATATATATATATATATATATATATATATGCAATATACTATGTGCCCTTTTAATAACCGTGTTTCTCCTCTTTTCCTATTTCAGGGCACTTTTTTATCTACCTTTCCACCAAAGAGTCTCTCAGCAGATAAAATGGGATATGGGATATGGGATGGCTGATCACTACCTTCTCCTCTTCTAACTTTTTTTTTCTCGTGATGAACTATTATATGGATTAGAGGTTAAAGAATAAATAGGCAATATAGGTGGATTAAAAACTGTAAAATGAAATAGTAAAAGTCTAGTTAATCACATTGAGAAACAACATGCTTTTTTTCTTTTGATAATTTTTTGAGACATTATGTTTAAATTTTGGTTTGTTTAATATTCATGAGACTGCATCTTTATTCATGATGACACTGTATATTTTGATACATATGACTTCTAGTACCACGCCCCCCTGATGAAGGGTTTTTACCTGAAGCACTGGGCAAGGTGATGTGTAGTGTGGTCCTGACATGCTTTCTTCAGATCAGCAATAAAGCTATTTTATTTGGCTGAAAATTGTGTGAATGTGATTTCTCCTGGCTCTAGGAGTGCAAACAGTTTTTGGAATTCTTATTGGGAGTACTTGGCTGACAGCCCTTCTGATTTGCACCCACCAGCAAGTGTGTTTGTGGTCTAGTCCTTGGACTTACTGGCAAATGGAGACAGTGTTGCTGATGTCAAAGTGGGTGGCCACCTGAGGACCAGTGACCACCATAAGGTGTGGCTCAATATAAGAACTGGGTCAGAATTAAGACACCCTAAGATGGGGTCCTGGAATTCAGGAGGGCTGATTTTAAGAAAATGGGGGAATGCCTTAGAGACACCCAATCAGGGATAGGGAAACTGGGGGGAGTCGAGGAACAATGGACAAACATAAAGGGGGCCATTGAAAAGGCAATAAATCTTTGTGTCAGGTGAGTTAAAAAGGGCAAGAAAAAAGAGACTGCTATGGTTCTCTACTGAAGTAGTGGAGAAAGTAAGGGCAAAACAAATCTAGCATTTAGAAGGTACAAGAGGACACAGAAGGAGGAGGATAAGGAGAGTTACCCGGTAAACACAGAGTGTCAGAGAGATCAGTTAGGAGCACAAAGGCACAAACGGAGGAGAATATTGCTCAATTAGTGAAAAAGGGGATAACACATTTTTTGCTATATAAGCAACAAGAGAAAGACCAAAGGAGGGATAGTAAGGCTAAAAGGGGAAGGGGGAGTGGGAGGAAGAGGATAAAAAAGTGAACATTTTGAACAATTACTTTGTTTCAGTATTTACAGAGGAAGGAGTAGGTGATGGGACAAAGACAAGGGACAAGGGCATTAAAAGAAGAGAGGTGGACGCTAGTCCTTTTACAGAAGAGATAGTCCTCAAGGAACTAACACAATTTAAAATAGACAAGGTGATGGGACCAGACAGTGTGCACCCTAGGATACTGAGGGAGCTCATGGAGGTTCAGGCTGCACCTCTGACAGCTGTGTTCAACCTATCACTAGAAACAGGGGAGGTTCCGAGGGACTGGAGGAGGGTAGATGTGGTCCTACTACACAAAAGTGGAAAAAGAGAGGAGGCAGGAAATTACAGACCTGTCAGCCTGACTTCTGTAGTAGGTAAAGTAATAGAATCACTACTATAGAAAAGTACTGGAGAATACCATGCAACCAGCGGATTGCAGGATCCGAGGCAACAGGGGCTCACAGGTGGGAAGTCTTGTCAGACAAACCTGATCAAGTTTTTTGATTGGGTGACCAGGGAAGGGGATCAGGGAGGAGTGGTAGATGTTGCCTACCTGGATTTCAGTAAGGCTTTCAACACCATTCTACATAGAAGACTGGTGAGCAAGCTGAACAACCTTGGAGTAGGTTCAAAAACAGTAAAAGGGATAGAAAAGTTGGCTAAGCAATAGGATTCAGAGGGTGGTGGTAAATGGGGTCCACTCTGGAGAAGGAAAAGTGACAAGCAGGGTGCCACAGGGATCAGCACTAGGCTTGGTCCTCTCCAATGTCTTTATTAGTGACATTGCCAAAAGGCTGGAGGAGGAAGTATGCCAGTTCATGGATGATACAAAAATCTGAAACAGAGTGGACACAGTGGGGGGGGGTGAGGGATGATCTAAAAAAGCTGGAAGATTGGTCTAGGGAATGGCAGCTGGGTTTCAATGCAAAAACAAGATCATGCACTTGGGTCAAAGAATCCCTGAGGCAGTGTACCAACTGAGTGGGGAGATACTAGTAACCACAAAACAGGAATGGGACCTAGGGATAATCATTTCTGATGACCTGAAAGTAGCCAAGCAGTGTGATAAGACAGTGGGGAAGGCTGGTAGGATGCTCAGGCCCATATAGAGGGGCATCACCAGCAGGAAAGAGGTAGTATTACACCTGTATAAATCACTGGTAAGACCCCACCTCGAGTACTGTGTCCAGTTATGGAGACCCTACCTCTGGAAGCACATAGATAGGTTGGAGGCAGTGCAAAGAAGGGCTACCAAAATGGTGCAGGGCCTGATTCAAAGGCCCTATGAGGAATGACTCTGGGGAACAAAATATGTACTCTCTAGAAGAAAGGAAGGAAAGAGGGGATTTCGTAGAAACATTCAAATACCTCACAGGTATGACTAAGGTACAGGAAGGTAATATTTTTCCATAGAAAATGATGCTGGAGTACAAGGGGTCACACTATGAAGCTGGAGGAAGGTGAAGTTCAGAGGAGATTTGAGGAAATACTTTTTCACTTAGAGAGTAGTGGATGCCTGAAACAACCTACTAGCAGAGATGGTGTTTGTTAAAATGGTAACATGATTCATGCAAGCACAGGATAGACACAAGGGGACTTCAGAAATAAGGCAAGGGAGGAGAAGACCAGAGATCAAATAGGGTCTGTGGCGGTACAGTAGGTAGGGAATACAGGCAGACTAGGTGGGCCAAGAGGTCCTTATCTGCCTACAACTTCTGTATTTCTATGTTCATTTGTTAAAAAAAAAATTCAAGCATATTACATGAAATATAAAAAAAAAATATGAAGCCATATAAAAACAATTCATCACATTAATACAGTACAAAATATTAAAAAGGCATGGTTAACAACATAGTAGAGGACAGCACACACTAATTCCTTATTCATTTGTACCTTCAAAACAAAGACTTACATCTTACATAAACTGCTTTTAAAATTTTAATTAATAGTGACCACAGAACGTTAGTCATTACTGATCATTTGGTTTCCCTCTGACTTTATATTTCCTTAGTGCTCATCAAAAATTCAATGTGCCTGTGCAACTGGTTTTGTGCTTGTATAACATAGATAAACTTTGGCTGTTCTCCTCTCTCTCTCTCTCCATGGAATATACCACCCTGTAGGGGTACAAAGGCAAGGAACCCTAGGGGAGGGTTACACCCCCTGAGGTGCCACAGGAGTGATTCCCTTGGCTAAAGGTACTTTAGGAAGAAGCCCATGGGAGAGAAATGTGTGCTGCTGGAGGAGGAGGGGTGGATGCAGGGGCAGGGAAAACTGTTTGTGTGTGGAGTGAGAAGAGCAGCCCTTAAATAGACAAAAAGGGGGGGTGTGGCCAGTTGCACCGACACCTTGAACTACAGGCTATAGTCTTCCAATTCAATGTGCCTGTGCAACTGGTTTTGTGCTTGTGTAATGTAGATAAACTTTGGCTGTTTGCCTCTCTATCCATGAGATATACCACTTATAGGGGTACCAAAGCAAGGAACCCCAGGGGAGGGTTCCACCCCTTGAGGTGCCACAAGAATGATTGCCTTGGCTTAAGGTACCTTAGGAAGAAGCCCAAAAAGAGTGTCAAGCAAAGCATACAATGTAGTGAACACATATCAGGGTCGAGGACCTGTACGTAGGTCAGTTGGTAGTATGGGTTCAGTTTGTAGCATGAGTCAATGAAGACCTCTACATAGGTCAGGTGGTAGGCATAGGTTCAGTTGGTAGCATGGGTCAATAAAGACCTGTAAATAGATCGGTTGGTAATGGGGTTCAGCAGGTAGCATAGGTCAGTTGGTCATATTGTTTGAGTAAAGTAGGAAATGACTGGTGAATCGTGACCCACTTGGAGGTCTGACTGTAAGGCCTGGAGGCTTGGCTTCCTTAGGAGAGAGAGAACAGCCAAAAGGGGAGACAGAATGATTACAGGACATCCACCTGAGTCCATCCAACAGCAGAAACCTGCCTAAGTGGGAAACCTACCTAAGTGACCTAGGGACTACAAGGATGCCTATCTAGTATTATGACCACTGGAATGGAGGAGAGGAAAAAACCCTTTGAGGAGGAAACCGCTTTGGATCCAAGGCCTAGGTCACCTTCCCTCCATGCTTTGGGACAGTTTTGGTTAATGACAGCTCTGCTGCTGCAATTTAGTAGACCAAGCCAAGAGAATTGCAATTTTGGGGAATGCTCTCACTAATTCTCTCTAACAGGAATGTTGTGGAGGGTTACGAGTATACTCTGCAACAAGAGTCAACCAAGGTGAGAGGAGGAGAATAATGACCGCTGAGGCGCTCAGCCGGCCTACTGATCTATAAACAAACCAGGTGAACTAAAGGAAGCCGTAGGGAGAATAGCATGAAAGAGTGCCTCCGAACCTGCTCAAGTAGCTAAAGGGGACCTTCCCGCGAGAGCCCCACCCCTTCACTGCTGAAGTCTTAAATGCTACATCAAGAGGTACTGTCAGTACGGTTGACAACTGAAGGTCCAACCGGAGTGAGGATCCCAGGGTACTTAAGGAGCTAAAGGAGGAACTAGCAGAGCCATTAGCAGAATTGTTTAGTGAGTCTCTGAGCACAGGAGAGGTCCCAGAAGACTGGAGAAGGGCTCATGTGATCCCGCTCCACAAGAGTGGTAGCAGGGAGGAGGCGGGGAACTACAGACCAGTCAGTCTTACCTCAGTAGTGGGCAAGATTATGGAGGCACTCCTTAAGGAAAGGATAGTGCAACACCTGGAATCCATAGGGCACAGGATCCAAGACAGCATGGGTTTACAAAAGGAAGGTCCTGTCAAACTAATCTCATAGATTTCTTTGACTGGGTAACCAGAGTGGTGGACCAAGGGGGAGCAGTTGATGTCGCCTACCTTGACTTCAGCAAAGCTTTTGACACTGTTCCACATAGAAGATTGATAAATAGCTTGGTAGGCTTGGGGTGGGTCAGAAGTTGGTCAACTGGGTGGCAAACTGGTTGACTGGCAGAAAACAGAGAGTGGTGGTAAATGGTATACAGTCAGAAGAGATGCAAGTCACAAGTGGGGTACCTCAGGGATCAGTCCTGGGGCCAGTCCTATTCAACATCTTCATTAGTGACCTCGCAGATGGACTAGAGGGTAAGGCTTGTCTGTTTGCAGATGACACCAAGATCTGCAACAGAGTAGATGATCCAGATGGGGTGGGCAGAATGAGAAGAGATCTGGATAAACTAGCAAATGGTCAGAAGAGTGGCAACTGGGATTTAATGCAAAGAAGTGCAAAATCATGCACATAGGGAAGAGAAACCCTGAAGCCACTTATAGGCTGGGAGGAGTTGCTAGCAGTCACAAAGGAAGAAAGAGACTTGGGCATCATCATCACTGATGACCTAAAATCATCCAAGCAGACCTCTAAAGCAGTAGGTAAGGCTAGGGGGTGTTAGAGATTTATTAGGGGTATCACAAGTCGTAAGAGGAAGGTAATAATCCTCTGTACAAGACATTGGTTAGGCCCCATCTGAGTACTTGCAGTATTGGAGGCCACACCTTCACAAGGACATTAACCAAATTGAGGCAGTCCAGAGAAGGGCAACCAAAATGGTGCAGGGACTGCATCAGAAGACATATGAGGACAGATTAACGGAGCTCAATATGTATACCCTTGAGCAAAGGAGGAGAGAGGTGATATGATCGAGACATTTAAACACCTTAAGGGCATAAACAAGGTGAAAGAGTCTAATATGTTTAAATATAAGAAAATTGCAGGACAAGAGGACACAGCATGAGATTAGAGGAGGCCGATTAAGGGGAATGTGAGGAAATTCTTTTCACAGAAAGGGTGGTAGATGCATGGAATAGCTTACCACAAGAAGTGGTGGCTATGAATACAGTGCAGGGCTTCAAACAGGCATGGGATAGGCATAAGGGAGCAATACAAATGACTATGAATAGATAGGTCACTGACAGAGCAAAGGCCGATGGCACATTTATAAGGTAGAAAAAGAAATGGGCAGACTGGATGGGCCTTGCTGTCCTTATCTGCCGTCAACTTCTATGTTTCTATGTTTCTATGTTTCTATCTTCCCACCTATGGACCGGGTGAGAAGGATCCCACTCCAAGCTTCACATGTTCAAGATGTGGACTTCAGGGTGCAGAGAGAGACCATCAGCCACAGGACTAACCCTGAGTCCTGGAGTAATGGATATGGTTGGCATGTCTCCAAAGTGTGGAAAAGTGAGTTGTAATGAACATGAGACCTGTACATGGTAAGGAGCATGGGATCTGTATGTGGGTCATAATGGATGATAGCAGACATGGGGAGACCTGTATGTAGGTCAGACTGAGCACTGTGGACCCTCTTGTGGGTCTTCACTGGATGAGACCTGTACATAGGTCAGCCTGAGCAATATGGACTCTCTCGTGGTTCTAGGTATGGCAAATAGCAGTTCTCAACCACAGGAATGTACACCGACCAGTTCCCTTAGAAAGCCAAATTGGGAGTGAATTGAATAGTATATTTTGAGTAAGAGAACAGCAAGATGGGCAAAGCCCAGGGCTGACAGTTGGAGAGGAAGAGGCTGTGAAGCCAGTTAGGTAGGAGGAGACTGCAAAGCCAGTGGGTAGGAGGTGTGGTTTGAAGCAAGTAAACATGATATGCTCCCAGACTTGGAAGGAGCTGCTAGTATTGAAAGGGGAGAGATCCTGGAATGAACGAACTTGGAAGCCAATTGAATTAGTGCCATGACAGCTAGTATATGAGCAATACTGGTAGTGCTAGGGACAGGAAGGTTGGGAGGACTGCAAGGGACAGGAAGGCTGGGATGACTGTGTAAATCAGGTGCAGAATAGCAGGAAAAGGATGGTTGAAGGCTGGGAGGAGCCAGCTGCCCTACGGCAGAGAGTTGCCTGGAATAGCTGTTTGCAGAATGCCAAAAAAAAGGCTGTGTGGAGCAGCAATAGAAGGCCAGTATGAGCCAGTGAATAATAAAACATATATGAAGCTAAAATCTGCTCCTACTGCCTGGAGCCACAGTGCCTGATGTGACTCCTCAGTCCCCCACCATAAGAAAAACAAAGAAACCACAAACATGACACCACAATACCCAACAGCTAATGAAATAAGTTAAATAAGTGCCAGCCATAAAAGCAGGATTAGATTATCATCAGAAACAAACTGCCAAGGGTTTGGTATAAGTAAGGATTGGTAAAGGTGGAAGTAGCAATAAAAGAGCCTAAATAACACAAACGTAGAAGTGAGGTGTAATGGTAGTTTACTCACCTGGTAAAGGTGATTGCATGAGCATCACTTTACAGCATTCCCACACTCATTACTTCTGGGTTACGTCCACCTCATAGGTTGCAGATGCACATGTGACCAGATTCAAAATCTGATCTGCCTAGGTCCTCTTCCTTCCCACAAGCCTCCAGTTCGATTTTTTTCCAAAGCTGTGTTGTGTGCTGGTATGCTGTGGGAATGAAGGTTGTGGTACAACAACAACATCTACAAGTAAAGTTTATATAACTGTGAGCCCATTGCCTGAAAATACGTCTTGGTCTCCAATATTAGGCTGAGATTGCTGTGCTAATGCTCATATTTTGATATTTATTTCCTATTATTTACACTCTATTATGTCCAGCCCGTACGACATGCTAGAAGCTGAAAACTTCCTGTGTCTTGGAGTTGTGTTAGCTGTACTGTCATCCGTGATAGCCCGGGTGGGACTGGGGATGCTGTAAGGTGATGCTCATGCAATCACCTTTACCAGGTGAGTAAACTACCATTGCATATTGCATCACCTTACAGCATCCCCACATCCGTTAATTCTGGGTTGTAAGAAGCAATGTGACATAAATAATAAGTATTGTGGGTGGGCTGGATAATTGTGCAGCTAAGGTTTGGTGACACCGAGGAGGACTTTACATGCAAAGTTAGCTTTGTCTACATTCTGTACATTTAGTCTGTAATGTCTGGTGAATGTATGCACTGATGACCAAGTGGAGTCCGTGCAGATGTCCAGTATGGACGCCTCATTTCTCTCGGCCCAGGAGGTAGCTGCTGCCCTGGTGGAGTGGGCCTTGACCTCTTGTGGTTGACAGACTCCTTGTGATTTGTATCTCTCTGTAATGGCCTGTTTTATCCAACTGGCCAGTGGAAGTAGCTGCTGCCTGCCCCTTTCTGGACCCCTTGTTATTGACAAACAGTCCGTCAGTTTGTCTGAAGTCATTTGTTGTCCGAGTATGTGGTGATCACTCTCTTCATGTCCCAGTGTTTGGTTTCCTCCCTATTAAGCCAGGCTGACAGTTCTACGGGTTGTCCAGTGTGGAAGGGGGAGTGGATCTTTGGTATGAACATGGGGGTGGTTCTTAGTGTAACTCCGTCATTGTGTGTGATCAGGTAGGGGGGTTTGCAAGACAGAGCTCTCATTTCCCCCATTCTTTTGGTGTAGCAGATGGCCAGTAGAAATATTGTCTTGAGAGAGAGCCATTTAAGATCTGTGATGGTCTTAGGTTCGAAGGGGGGTGAAGCTAGCGCTTCAAGTACTAAGTTCAGGACAGGTCCTAGGGTGCTATTGTGTTTCTTGCCTTAGGGTGTATATTAGCAAATGCCTTAAGGAATCTGAGGATGTCGGGATGTGATCTGGGGGTATAGCCTTCTAGGAGTCCTGTACCTGCTCCCTTGGCCACTGCATGGACCCAGAGGGAGGAGGTGGATAGGCCTTTATCTACTTCTTGTTGAAGGAATAGAAGGATATGTGTGATGTTGATGTCTTGTATTCGGATGGCTTGTGCTTTGCACCAATTCTCAAATATGTTCCAGTGTCTGTTATAGGAGTTGGTAGTTGATGTGCACCTGGAGTGCAGTATCGTCTCGACCACAGTCTGGCTGTACCCCTTATCTAGCAGTCTCTGCCTTTCAGTAGCCAGGCCATGAGCTGAAGTGGCGTAAGGTTCAGGTGACGGATAGGTCCTTGTGTTAGGAGGTCCAGTCTTAGGGGTAGGGTCCATGGGGGGGTTGATTAACATGGATACTAGTGTTGAGAACCAGTGTCTTCTGGGCCATAGTGGGGTGATCATGACCACTGTGGCTTTTGATTGTTGGATCTTGTTTAGTACCTGTTGTATGAGTGGTATTGGTGGAAATACATATTTCTATGCCCTGTGAAAAGACCAATCTTGGGTCAGAGCATCTATTCCGATGGCTCCCGAGTCTTTGTATCTGGAGTAGTATCTTGGCACCTGCTTGTTTTATGCTGTTGCCATGAGATCCATTTCTAGTGGGCCCCAGCTGCTATTTATCTGTTGGAAGATGTGTGGATGCAGTGTCCATTCCCCCGGAGCTATCTGCTGGTGGCTTAGCCAGTCTGCCTGATGTTGAGTTTGCCCACTAGGTGAACAGCTGAGATTGACAGAAGGTGTTCTTTAGCCCAGTCCAATACTCGTTTGGCTTAGCGTAGTAGTCTGGGGCTTCTTGTGCCGCCCTGGTTGGAAATGTATGCAACGGTTGCTGTGTTGTCCGATTTGATGAGGACCCTCTTGTGCTTCACGAAAGTCTTGAAGTGTTGCAAGGTGTGGTATACTGCTCTCATTTCCAGGATGTTGATTTGCATCTGGGATTCTACTCTTGACCATTTGCCTTGTGCTGGTATGTGGCTGAGTGTAGCTCCCCAGCCAGAGAGGCTGGCATCTGTTTCTCTTACTGCGTCATGTTGGCTCTTCAAGTTGGTTCCCTTGTTTAAGTTGTGGCTGTTGGACCACCACTTCAGGGAGAGTTTTGCATTGTGATCCCACTCTATCGTTTGTGTGAGGTCACGGTGTAAGTGATGGCCCTCTCATTTGGCCAGATTCTGCAGGGGGCGCATGTTCCATAGTGTCCATGGAACTAGGCTGATGGAAGATGCCATGGACCCCAGAGTTGGTAGTGTCTGTCTTAGGGTTGGGTTGCTGTTGGATAGTAGTGCCTGTATCTGTGCAAGTATTTTGTCCATTCTTTTTTGAGACAGTTTCGCCTTCCCCGTTCCTGTGTCTATAGTCACCCCTAGGTGGTCTATGGTTTGACTGGGGCTTAGGCTGCTTTTGTCCCATTTGATTACCCAACTGTGTGACTGAGTTCATTCACCATTATTTGCATCTGCTGTCAACAGACGGAGGGACTGCTGGCTTGGATCAGCCAGTCATCCAGGTAGGGAATGATGTGGATTCCCTGTTGCCTTAGATGTGCTGTGAGTGTGACCAAAACCTTGGTGAAGACACGTGGGGCTGACGCTAGGCCGAACGGTAGTGTCTGGTATTGATAGTGGTGGCCGAGTATCTTGAATCGGAAGTACTTATAGTGGGCTGGATGAATGGGTATGTGTAGGTAGGCATCCTTCATGTCTATAGATGTCAGGTAGTCCCCGGGCCATACAGCTCGTAGGGTGGACTGGAGTGTTTCCATCTTGAACTTGTATTGCATGAATCAGTTGATGAACTTGAGATCTAGAACTGGTCTCAAGTCCTCCATCTTTTTGGGTACCAGGAAGAATACAGAGTTAATGCCCTGGTCTATTTGGTCTGGTGGGTCCTTCACAACAACCTTGTTGGTTACTAGTGAATTGATTGTGGATTGTACCACCCATATTTTTTTCTGGTGTCAGGACACTGGGCATATCACCTTCCTATGTGTGAGAGAGGTTTCTGGAGGAATTCTATGGAATAGTCCTGGGAGACCACTTCCAGGACCCATTTGTCTGAGGTTGATTGATGCCAATTGTGACAGAATTGCAGGAGTCTGGCGCCTATACAGGATGGTGGTTGGGCACTGGTCATTGTGCGTTGTAGTGGTCAATTGGAGTTGTGTTTTCCTCATCTGAATGTAGATTAATATCTACCTCTCTGATACTGGCCTCTTGTTCTACCTCTTGTGGTGTTGTAGAAGTATGAGCGTTTGAATGAGTAGACTTTGGCCTGGAAGTACTGGGAGATTTTCTTTCTATATTGTCTCCCTTGGAATAGGTAGAATTTGCCCAGGAATGTGGGTAGGTAGGTACATGTGGAAGGTTTGTCTTTATCCAGGATTTTTCCATTGCCTTTTTTGTTTTCCATATTTCTCTAGCCCTTCACTGAATAGCAAGTTACCCTTGTAGGGTAATTTGCTTAGCATGGTCTTGGACTCTGAGTCAGCGTTCCATATCTTGAGCCATATGTGGCATCTTGTTTTGTTGGTTAGGGCTGCCAGTCTAGCTGACATCTTTAGTGCATTAATGGATGTGTCAGCAGTGTACTTAGCTGCCTGGATAACATATTCTGCTAGGTCGGCTAGTTTAGAGTTAGGTTCCAGGGAGGAAGCTAGCTCCTCTAACCAGGTGACCAGTGCCCTTGAAGTGTATATTGCAGCGGTGTTGGCCCTGCAGGACATACCCATCATTTCATAGGATTTCTTTAGGAGTTCCTCCATCTACTTGTCCATGAAGTCGCAGAGAGGGGTACTTGTTTCTGAGGGGAGGACAGTTTTTTTACATAGTCCCGTAATCTGGTGATTGACTGTGGGGGGAGTGCACCATGACTTGTTCACGTCCTCCTGCACTTTTAGAACCTGTCAAAGGTGCATTTTTCTGAGATTCTGGATGGGTCTGGTGATTGCCATTCCTTCTCTATGACCTCTGTTAGGGCCTCGCATACTGGGAATGCCTCATCTTTCTTTTGTTTTGCTCTGATGAGCGGGTTTAGTTTGGATTGTTGAGGGGTATCTGGCACCTCAAACCCCATGGTTTCTTTTATTGCTCTTAGTAGCTCTGGCAAGGCTTTGACTGGGGTGAGTTTTTTGTGAGTACGGGTCATCCTTGTCTTCCCCCTGGTGTTCCTCATCTCTGGATTCACCCTTATCTGGCTTTTCTGGTTCTGGACCTCCCCAGGCTGAACGATTCTGTGGGTGCTTGCCTATCTTTGTCTTCATTGTGGTACTTGTTTGAGTTGTCCCCCTTGCTATTCTTTGATTCCTCCATCCTTTTCAGGATCTTCAGCATGACTACCTGCTAAGTACTGAAGAAATCCTCCGCCATGGAGGGTAATTCACTGGGTGAGTCCTCATGAGGCTCAGAACCCTGCTCCATGTCCATGTCACTGACAGTTCTGGTGTCAGACTGCTGAAGTGAGCATGTGGGGCACAGCAGTCCTGTCTGGCCACCCAGTAGGGTGATGTGGCTGGTATTGCATTTCTTTGTTTTGGCCATCCCTATTAATCTGTGGAGACAGTAGGGGGGCACATGAAGAGAAGCAGTTTAGATACAGTGAGGTAATAGACGAATCAGCAGGCTAACTAGTATTACATTGTTATTTAATAGGTATTGCATCAGGAGAGAGTAGGGTGACTAGTATGCTAGGCACTTAGTTTAGGGCACTGTATCTTATTGTGCCATATTGCCACTGTGGAGTTATAGTGTCCATGACTATGAGGCAAGACTGGGGAGGTAAGATCTTTCCTGCATGCTTGGGGCTGATAGCCCTTTCTGTCCTGCTGGTCTGGAGTTAAACTCTTTTCTCTGCCTGTTTGCAGCTGATAGAGTAAATCCTGTGCTGCTTATGTGCTGTTAATGGCACAAGCCCTGAGGTGCTTGAATATTAGGAAGTCCTTCATGTCCCATTAAGAGCATAGCAAGTAGTGTATCTTGTAGCCTGTGGGAGTCACTGCTCCATGTGGTACCTAGTGCGCATGCTCGTTGGGCTATTCTGTGCATGCATGTCATACTAGTGAGCCGTGGACCCTGGCCACCATTAGAAGATGGCACTGGGTCTGTACAGCTACCAGTCGGTATTGTGTGTCAGAAGTGATATGGGTACGGGCTAATCGGGAATGGGATCTCTGTCCATGAGGACCGAAGAAGCAGCACTGAAGGCGGAGGGCGTACTGTTGTTCGGTGAGTGCACGGGGGAGCGGAAAGTCTGTGGAGCTGATCGTGGGCATAGTGGTGGTAGGCTCGCTTGGAATGGGGCTCTCCCTTGAAGAAAAATAGGCATTTAATGATGAGCCCACTCGCAAGGGGGCTCAACCTATGCATGGGTCACTGAATCCGCTCACAAGAGGCTCCCGGGCCTGGGGAGTGGCACAATCAGTTTCTTAAGGTTAGACAACTGCAGGGATAAGATGGGAGGCTGGATAGGGAGATGTGATAGGGGTTTTGGGTACTCGGTGTACAAACAGCAATACATTTGTTCTTAAAGCAGTACAGCTAAGCCAAGAGTGCATTATCAACAGTGCTGCAGCAATACAAACTGTCTAGGGGACAAACAACAATCCTGAGACCTTTGGCTGCCTATATTGTGAGTGATTTAGAGCTGATAGTGTTAAATCTATATACCAAGGATAACCATAATGTAGTCAAGAGCTGATAGTGGCTAAATCTATATGTTATGCTTAACAATAATGTAGCAAATCATTTGCTGTCTAGGAGAGTTTCACAGGCAACAATTCAATCTGGTTGCCTTCATTGGCTGTTCATGGCATTAAATCAGTGTGTTGTTCAGCAATGATTTGAATCACATGCCTATCAGAGTAACTAGTAGGATTACATTTAAGCTTTCTGACTTATCATTCTCTATGAACAAGCCCTAATTTCTGCATCACAGACTAGTTGCAGTAGGGTACCCTGCTAATGGGTGTTGTAGTCAGCAATATATATGTGAATACAGTGGAGTTTCAGGATCTTACCTTGATGCCAATGTCTGAGCTAGGCAATATGCTTTCAACCTATATGATGCACATGTAAGAACTGGAGGCTTGTTGGAAGAAATAGGACCTAGGCAGATCGGATTTTGAATCTGGTCACATGTGCATCTGCAATCTATGAGGTGGACATAACCCAGAAGTAATGGATGTGGGGATGCTGTAAGGTGATACAATATGCAATGCAGAAGGGCTGCAAACATAATTGAGCGGCATCCAGTAGCAATTAACTATAGCTTGTAGAGGTAGTAATCTGAATGAACATAGAAACTGTAGGGAGAGGCAATGCATTGAAAACAGCAACAATATTAGCCTGGTATAAGTTCTGGAAGCAAGACTGAGTTCCATGGACTCAGTTGCTTAGGTTATTGTGAAGAAGTAAAACAGGGAAATGTTTTCAGCTAGACAGCAAAGACATGAACATGTGTAATAAATTAAGGGGAACAAGGCAGCAGACTGCAGTGTACACTGAAACAGACAATGACAAAAGCAGGGACAGGTTTGTTAGGCAGTAAGCAGGTTAAGCTAAAGCATACAGAGAACAATGCAGTGAACAGAGGGCTGCAATAGTAGGTGTGAAATGGAGCCTAGGGGTACAGGAACAAGGTATCTTGAGGCAAGGAAACACAAAGTATTACCTGAAGCACAAGTGGCAATGTATAGACAGGGCACTAGAAAACTAAAAAGCCCAAAAGAAACAAACAAGGCAAACACAAGGACAGCACACACAGAAGCATGGAGTAATACAAACCAAAAGCAGGAGAAAAGAAACACTGGAGTACAGCACAAACCAAACAGAGTCCAAGCATGCACCATGGGGGGAGGGAGGGCTAGTAGGACCCAGGAGAGAAGGCAGACCAACAGAGCCTCTGGCTGCAAGGAAAAATGCTTGTGTGTAGAGCGAGGAGAGCAGCCCTTAAATAGGCAAAAAGGGGTTTGTGGTCAGTTGCACTGCCCCCTTGAAATACAGGGTATAGCTTTCCAACAATTGTATAAGTAAGATAAAAAAAATGTTAAAATATTATTTTGTATGCCTTATTACCAAATATTAACACCTACATAGCTGAACAAGTGGGTAATAGATTTAAGACTATACCATCCAAAATTAGGAGCCAACAGCCTGGAAGACCCACAAGAAATTCCTGCAGTGAGCTTTGTCAAGTTCACCAAATTAATTTTCATTAATTTTTATTAAGGGTTAAACCATTGAGCAAGCTGATTTGAAATGGTGACCCATGGTAAACGATTTGCAAACATACACTCAGACTCATTACAACACATTTAACAATACATAATATGATACATTTATTAACATTAAACCATTTACACAGTTAATCATATAAATGACCACAGCAGCATTTTTCCTGGGCAGTGATACTACATTGATTGACGTGGGCTTGATGTTAAACAGTCGAAAATTATGTGGTAAGTTATTCCAGCAGAAGGGCACCATTTCACTTTAGAAATGCTTTGACCTTTGTGTTTTGGTTATAGGTACCATCAATTCACAATAGGCCAAATTCCTAAGAGAAGAATTTACCTTCCTTTCCTTCAATTTAGCTACTAAATAATCCTGGATTTCATCCAGTCCACTTTTGTAAGCTGAAACAAACTTATAAATGGTGTCTATCCATAAGGGAGATCTACCCTAAATGTTTATACAATGATGAGTTTCTTTTGTACATTTCAATATCAACCTAGCCAGTCGATTATACAAGATATATAATTTTAGTAAATTGCCTTTGTTTGAGTATCATACAAAACATTTCCATAATCAAACAAAGCAAAAAGCTGCATTTCAACTATTTTTTGTATAGAATGGCTTCCCAAACAACTTTGATTATGGAACAAGAGCCCCACTCTCCTGCCAATCTGTGTTACAAGTTTATCTACATGGACATTGCCAGAGCCTGCAGAGTCCAACCAGTATCTTAAATACTTATAGGACTCTACCTGTTCCAAATGTACCCCATCAGTATCTAGTATAGTCAGATCTCTACCGATCCTAATTTTAGTTGTGGTTCCAAATAGCATGCACTTAGTTTTACCTGTATTGATTTTAAGTTTAGATCTTCCAAAATAGGCCTGGAGTCTGTTAAAATGTATTTGTAATTTACATTGAACTTTGGTTAAAGATGGTGCAGTAACATAAAGTATCGTATCATCGGCATATAAATGATATGGCATATCTGATACACTTTCACCCAGATCTTTTAAAAAATCAAAAAAAATAACAGTCCTTGGATTGAGCCCTGTGGGACTCCTTGAACAACTGGCAATGGTGAGGATTCCATGCCACTTATGGCAGTAAGTTGCATCCTGGATTGAAAATATTAGCAACACCATTTCAGGGTTATTCTGGTGATTCCTATTTCTGCAAGACTATTTAAAATAATTTGGTTATCAGCCATGTCAAAGACCCTGGACAGGTCAACAAAGATGGCCCCAGTCACCTAACCTGAGTCCATAGCTTTGTTGACATCATCCAGAACTCTCACAATGGAGATCACTGTACCATGGGTTTTGTGAAACCCTGGTAGGTACTTATCAAGATGGTTATTTCTATGTAGGAAATCAGTTAACTGCCTAGCCAGTAGCTTTTCAAATAGCTTTGCAACTTGTGACAGTAAAGATACAGTATAGGTCGGTAGTTGATTAACTGGCTAAGGATACCCCCTTAAAGATGGGGACAAGCATAGAAAGTTTCCAATCCCCAGGGACCACCTCCACTAACAGAGACCATTTAAACAATTATGTAAGCATTTCAACAATCTGGAGTGCAGCATATTTTAGACACAAGGGTATTAATAAATCAGTTCCCCAACCCTTGTTGGTTTTTAATTCCTTTAGAAGTTCTGTAACTTCAAATACCTCTATCTTTCTAAATGTGAAAGATGGGGCCTCCTCCTCTCCTTTCTGTCCTCCAGGGATACCCAAAATAGAGTCAGAGTTGCCCCAAAAATTCTCTGCCTCTACAAAATACTTATTAAATTTGTCAGCTAGGACTCCCCACCTGTACAACCTGTTGTGTCAAAGAGATTCATATTAGTCATCTTTTTTAGTTGTCCATTTATTTCTTTTATTATGGACCAAAATATTTTGGGGCCACTTGTCGCATCAGCAATTTTTGCAGTGTAGAATGCTGCCATGGCATCTCTGATTGAAATTACATATGCATTTCTTAACTTCCTATAGTTTCCCAGTCTTGGACAATCTTGTCTTATGTACCATATACCCTGTCCCATGATATTTTTTGCCTGTTTAAATTCCATAATTAACCAGTAAGCCAGAGAGCTGATTTGTTTTTGATTTTCCTTGTTTTTACTGGCATATGTGAATTGTACACCTTCATTATTTTGGATACAAAGTAACTCTACCCTAAATCTATATTAGGAATTAACTTTAATCTTTCCCAGTTTATATTATCTAAATTTTGTGCAAATGCTAGATAATCACATTTGTTAGCTGAATGATACGTAACGAGTCTTGCTTGGTTGGGGACTATGGTTCTTCCCCCATTACAGTGCAGTATATTGTATGATGATCACTACTCTTGCCTGCCAGAACACCAGCTTCTAAATAGTTATGTGGAGTATTTGTCAAAATCAGGTCAAATAAAAAAGAATTGGCAGTTTTTTTTTTTATATTAACATGGGCAGGATCATTTATCAGTTAGTCCAAGCCCAAATTAAAAGCAATGTTTTTCATAATTTTGGGGCCCTTATTGTCCAAACAGTCTTTATTAAAATCTCTAAACAATAATAATTCATGCATTACAGTATAGGGGAATAAGATGTCAAATAAAGACTGCATCGTACACTCTGGAAATTTCGGGGGTCTATAACCACCGAATAACAATAGAGGTTTACTAAAATTAAGTTTTATCTTCAATGCCAAAAACTCACAGCAGTCTGACCTGATAAGTAATATTTGTTTAGGTGAGAATTTATTTTGATAATAAGTCATAACCCCCCCATTCCTGTCATCCCTGTATAGGCGGTAACCCTGAACTGCCACATCTGAGTCATCACTTTTGTTATTTAACAAGGACTCTGTAAACATCATGAAGTCTGGGTCATGTTCTACAGCACATTCCCTAATTAAGTCAATTTTTTGCAGACTATGTCTTACATTAGAATGTGTAATCAGAATGCCCTTTCTATTTTTAAGTGTATTATCTGCTGGTCCAGGATCTGGGTTAATGTCACCACACTGTAATAGAGTCAAAGTAATGAGTAACCTACTGAGGGTCCCCAACCCTTTAGTTAAGTCTCAAGGTGAACAGTAAGTTCCAAAAATAACATATTCTGCAATTTTTCTGTAACATCATATATGTTTGTTTCCTCACCATCACCATAAAAAGTTGAAAGGGGTAAGAATTTATGGTAAGTATTTCACAGGCTAAGGGCACATCTCTTTTGTTGTAATCTAAGGGGAAAGGCAAGGTATGTTTATACAGCTTCATTGATAGATACTCTAATATTTTGGGATCTACATCATCCTCCATACAATCTACACTTCCAGTAAAAACAGACTAATGAATAGAGACGCCCAAATTTAATTTATGCCAGTGAAGTGGTGGTGAAGTGGGCAATTTCATTGTGTGGAGTAATTCGTGAAATTTTTTCACATTAGGCGGAATTTCGCCAAGGCAAAATGTTGCCGAATGCGGGTGAAATTTCACCTTCAGCAGGCAAAATTTCACCTTCTGTGGGTGAAATTTCACTGTGGAAGGCAGAATTTGCCACAGAAGGCAGAATTTCACTGCAGAAGGTGAAATTTCACCGTTCCGCCAGGCAAACTTCCGGATTTCGCTCCGCGAAATGAGCAGAGTTTTGTGGATTACTCTATAAAGTGAATTTTGCTCACTTCACCCACCACTACTAATGAATACTATGAGTAGCAACCTCATAATAATCTTTGTTAAATTATGTACTAAAATATTAGTTGTCCTTTAATTTAAAAGACTAAAAACAATTTCCCAGCCATTTTAAGGTTTATACGTCTCTCCACTAACTTTCACCCCTCAAACCACCATCCGTCTGCTGCCACAAGCCAGGGGGAAGTGAAGGATGCAAGTTAAATTAAGTTGGGAGAGATTGCTGTTACTAACTAATAGATAAACTGCTTCATAAAACTACCTTTCTGATCACCTCCACACCCGAATGCTGCCACCAGTTGTGAGAGGGAGTGGTTAACTGTCAATTCAGCTGAAAACAATAATCATTAGGTTAAACATTAATTTAAAACTAGATATAAATGTTCTAGCCATTTTCAGACTTATACATCTTCATGCTTACATCCACTAGCCATCCTCTTACTTAGGGTGTAAACATGCTACAGCATTAGGACTAATAAATAAATAAGCTAAATCATTAGGATGGATAAACAGATGTAGGAGTCAAAATATGTGACCACTACGATTCAGACAAAAGCAGAAACATTATAGTCCCTTCCCCTTAAGGACCATGTAAAACAGAATCCCAAAAAATGGGGTTTATGTATTAAACTTGCCTCTAAATACAGTATGTCTGATCACTGGTCCCACTGAAGACCCACTGGCCTAAAAATAGTGTAAAACCACTGCTCAAGTCCTCGCTTTTATGGAGTGAAATGAAAAAGTGCTTACTGTACCTGAGCTATGATGGCAGCAACACAATGCCAAATAAGTTATCCTATGCACTTTAATTCAGCTTAGCTAAAAATTAGAATTCATAAGGCTTTCCATCACATATCCCACTTGATGAAGCAATTACAAAATGTCACCACAACCATGAAGTCCCTGCCACCTCAATTCCAAACATAGATACAAGGGATTTCAGCAGTAATAAGCAGTATATCAAGTAACACAGCTGAAGCACTGTAAATTCATGTAATGCTGTGCTATACTTATACAGTACAATAGGCTCTTAAATGCTATCCTTTCATATGTGTATATTTGAATGATCACATCTCCATAATTAAGGCAGCTCTCTATTTAGCATTAAATAGACATAAAAAAAAGCACATAGCAAAAATAAAACATTGAAAACAAAAGTATACGTAAGCAATAATACCCAACAGGGTGGGTGGTATTGGGCTATACTGCACCGCCCAAGGGCATAATGAGGCCTGACGCTGCAGTATAGCCCAATACTGCCCACTCTGGAAGTTATTATTGCACTTAGAAAATGGGTTATATATGACTTTTTAAAAAATAATTAAAAATAAAATGTTACAATCAGTTAAAGTTTAGTAAAAATGAATATAAATGAATGTTATTAAAAAATAGTCCCTATTCTGGCACACTTGCCAGTACAGGGTGTTACAGTTTCAAAGTGTTTTTTTAACCCATTTTTTGTGCCACATTTAAGTTGCTACAGTAGTTATGGAGACTACGATGACTGAACTTATGCCAGGGACACTCCATGCTTTGAGCCCCCTTCCCCAATATTACAATGGCAATCAAGTGATGAAGAAACTGCAGAGGGCTAAGTTAACTTGCAGTCTTTCTAGGGCAGTGCCAAAGGGATCCGTACCATTTCCTGACTGTTGAATTCCTGACAAACAAATTCCTGACACTGTATTCCCAACCGGGTCATTTGCCTGACATTTTTTAGCCCAATAACCACTAGACTGACTGTTTAAATTCCCTCACAATTAAAAACCTGACATGACAGTTGTCAGGACCTTAAGCAGAAAGTGAATGAGGGAAAGAGGGAAACTGAGGATTTTATGTGGCCCTGCTCCTTGCCTAATCAGCTGTTCAGGTTTGCTGGTAGCAGAGCTTCTCCGGCTGCTGTTCAAACAAAGAAGTGTGTAGCAGAGCTTCTCCCACTAATGGTCTCACAGTCACAGAAGCTATTTTAGTGGGTAGCAGAGCTTCTCCCGCAGTTGGAATCTCACCGGGTGTGTAGTATAACTTGCAGGCACTATGAGTAATTTTATGTGGTCCTGCTCCTCCCCCCTAACCAGCCGTTCAAGTTTGCTGGCCCCGCTCCAGATCCCCTCAGCAAACCTATCTTTGTGTAGCATCTGTTTATGTGGCTCTTCTTCCTAGATTCAAATGCTGTGGGCTACTTGCATTATTTTATGGGAAGCTGTGCTTTTCCCATAACAGCAGAAGAACAGTTTGTCTTGAGGGAAGAACAACAAACTACTAGTGGGTAGCAGTGTGTGTGTGGAGTGTTCCATTTCAGTTGACTCTTTTCATTTTAAAAATGAGGTGATAATCAAAAAATGCTGCTGTGTGTGACCAGGATGTGGGTTTTGGGTGATCGTCTATGTTTGAAATGACTGTTCAAGCATGAATGCTGGTGGCAGCACTATGTGCACAATGCTGAGCAGTCTAGATGTAGTTTTTCCATTTCCTG
The DNA here is from genome assembly GCA_016271365.2 of Neoceratodus forsteri. Classification (NCBI taxonomy): domain Eukaryota; kingdom Metazoa; phylum Chordata; order Ceratodontiformes; family Ceratodontidae; genus Neoceratodus; species Neoceratodus forsteri. The sequence continues at coordinate 1,688,424,000 of CM028131.1, forward strand.
CCAGCAATGGAGTGGGTAGGTGGCTTTCAAGGAGGCAAACTTTCTTTTTTAGGTAGGGGAAGAAAGTAGTATGCAAATTGCACATACAGGGGCCGATCTCGCTAAGCACTGTCTTAGTAATGAAGTAGCTTGGCTGCAAACATGGAACCTGCTTTGAGCAAGACAGAAAGTATTAGCTCTGGTAGAAAAACTGTGTAGTAAAAGGGCGGTACTTTCTTCCTTTTCCGTACTGCAGATGGACATCCATCGGCATATGGAAAACAAAGAAAGTACCATTGTACTCATACACAGTAGGACCTCCGGAGGTCAGTCTCACATAAAGTCAGTTTGATTTGTCAGTTGAGCTTCCCTTTCTACACAGCTGTGGCAACTTTTACATTTTTTATTGTGAATTCTTGAGTCTGCTGTAGGCGGGGAGGGGGAGATCGGCTGACAGTTTAAGACTTGCTCAGCGAGGCGATTAACATGGCAGCAGTTGCTTTGTTGAACACTCCAGCCCTTTACTATCAGAACCATATGAGGCAACAGAGACTGGGTTGTCTCATACCCGACCAGCTGATTGCCGTGTTCAGCCAATCAGGATTAACTTTTCCATTCTCCCATTTTCTAATAATAAATTTGATATCAGTTTCATCATGCTCATCATACACACAAAGTTCATGTGAGAAAAGTTCCTGGGACTAGATTTTCAAAGGGCTGAGAATGCTGCAAGCCCTGGGTGCAATGAACATATGGCACACAGGACTGGCAGCATTCATTCATTCAGCCAGCAGTTAGGACTTTCTATCCCATGTGCCAATTGCTGTAAGTTAGACCAACTTTTTCTGTTCTAGTTTGCGGCAATCCCTGATACCCTTTTTTACAGGGCTTGTACCAAATATTTGGTGCAAGTTGTTATACAGTACATCTGTTAAAGTGTCATAACTGTGCTTGACCTGCTAAAATTGGGTGCAGTGTGCGGTGAAGGTTTTGGTCTAGCTGTGCCAACAAAGGGTTTGATGCACAACTAAATACATACCTTATGTCATGCTTTGAAAATCCGATCCCTGGTGTTTTAACCACCTTTAAATTTCAAAGGTAAGTTAAGTGGTTTCAGAGCTTCAGGGATTCCACCAAGGCCTTTCAAATTGAAAACATGTTTTATAAATATCTAGGCTGTCCTTTCTGTTTGCACTCCTTTTGGATACATCCTGCAACCACTTTTATTATCTCTTTAGAGTCATATGCCACAGCCTTGTATTTCCTTTAGCAAATGAGCCATTAATATAGGATTAGTTAGCAGTACCTCCAAATAAAGTATCACCTTAGGGCAGTCACCTTTGCACAAAACAGGGCAAGTGAAGAAACTATTAACACAGATCAGTTACAGGGCTTAAAATGCTAGCAATATTCCAGGATATATGACCAGACACATTGCCCAAAAAGTATCTGTTAAAGGTTTCCAAGAGTTCTTGCCACCAGACATCTCGTCAGTTGCCTCAGTCAAACTCCTCAACCTCCTTTCTCTCCTGTCTGACCTGATATGCTCCACTGCTCCATCCTTCTTGTTAACTGAGTTCATCTAAAGGGTCAAAAATAATGAAAGAGAAAAATGCTCAACTAAGCATAGTATTTTTTCTTTAATTTAAATGTAATCTCCTCAGCCAGCAGCAATGTTAGCATACCTGTTCACACTGAAAAAAAGCCTTCACAGATCTCTCTTCTAGAACCATGAATGCATCCTCTAGTCCTCTAGTTCTCTTACAGCAGCACCCTCGCTAGCTAAAACTTCAGACTCAGTATTTTTCAGAGTTGCTACTATCAAATTGGTCATCCCAACAGGGAAGAAGTAAGTCCTCAAAATTGTAATTAACAGCAGTCTAAACAATGTCTTTCATCTTTCCTAAAGTAGCATTTAAAACTAGTAGCTCTGTTAGAACTAGCATGAGGAGTGCTGACATGTATTTTATTCATTTTAAGGGGTTAAGCACACCAACACTCCAGAGATGAAGCGTACTATTAGATATGAAACAGGGAACTCAAGATTTTTAAAGCCAAGAATCATTCAAGCAAAATCAAATAGTAAAAAGGCTCAAGTTTACAATAAGGAAATCCCTGAAAATAGAATCCAATTCTGCTAAATCTATCTAAACAGTCAGAGCAGTGTGGAGCAGAGCAGCACTGCAGTCATCCTGCTGCTCCCTATAGAAACATAGAAACATGGACACTGATGACAAAAAAGGCAATTGGTCCATTCAGTCTGCCCATAAACCCTAACAAACCAAGGACCTGTTGTCCATACAGATTGTCACCCACACTATCCACACTATTATCTCTACTGTACTGCTACCAACATGAGCAACCACTGATCCCTTTACTCTGTCCCAACCATATTTGAAACTATTGCTAGTTTGGTGCCCACCACTTGAGCTGGCAGATCGTTTCATGGCTCCACCACCCTTTCTATAAAATAAAACTTTCTCACTTCCTTCTTGAATCCTCCTTCAGTTTCCACTCATGCCCCCATGTTCTTGATCTGCTACTTGTGCTGAATATAGTGTAATACTGATTATCTGAAACCCAATTATCCAAAACTCTGGATTATCTGAAATGCTCTTGTGTCCCCCAACAAAACAGTGATAAGCAGGACCGAGTAATCGTGGTTATACTGTACCGCTGTTTTCGTTAAACATAAATGAAATTAAACTACAGGCTTTTCACGTACATCAGTGTAACTGATGCTCATCAATTTGGTAACATTTGACTACTTCTTGATTGCATCGCACAAACAAATGAACAACTTGATTGTTAGACTATTAGCTGTGGGTGGATTCAAGTAGTTAGCAGCCCTTCTGTCCCATCTGACAGTCATCTGACATGCATCACTCTAAATCAGTTTTAATTAACAAGACCTTAATAGTCTTAACAGTCCATAAAGTATGCATCACCTGATTTGTTTCTGTGTGGCAGCTTCTTTCATTAGTTGCGTTCGCGATGGCTGGCATACGAAAATGGTGTGTCCTTGACATTGAGGCAAAGCTACAGTACGTGTTCTCCAGTGCCTTGACAGCAGTGAGAAGATTTTCTCTATAGCCAGAAAATTTAACATAGGCAATGTGACAGTTTGTGATATCCGCACAGCTAATGAAAAAATCAGGGAACACGTAGCTACTTTGGATTGCCCGGATAGCCACAGCAAAAGGAAAAGCATAAAGGGAAGTAAGGACGAGGCATTAGACAAAGCACTTTATCTTTGGTTCCTACAAAACCATGTTAAAGGAATCCCTATTTCTGCCCTGTCATGAAGCAAAAAGTAATCTCCTACCACAACAACATGAATGGGCATGATGATGTTTTCATCGCAAGTGAAGGCTGGTTAAATCGCTTTAAAAAGCAACATGGGATAAGACAGCTATCTATGGCAGTGGAGTTGCTGTCTGCTGCGAATGATAGCATTGCACCTTTTCAAAAACAATTGTCAGAGCTTATGAAAGCTGAGCAGCTTTGTCCCATGCAGATTTATAATGCAGATGAGACTGAGGCATATTGGAAGATGGTGCCAGAGAAAACCATAGCATCATGGTCCATGAAATGCGCACCTGGTTTTAAAAAGAACAAATAAAGACTTCCAGTGCTGAGATGTACAAATGCCACTGGGTTCCACCATCTAAAACTCCTTGTCTTTGGCAAATCAATGATGCCACAGTGCTTTAAGCACATCAATATGCTCACTCTGCCTGTTACCTATACGGCACAAAGCAATGCCTGGATGAACTGTAACATCGTCAAGCAATGGTTCCATACTGTTGTTGTGCCCACAGTAAGATCACATTTGTGGTCAATTAACTTGCCTCTTAGGGCTATATTTTTGATTGATAACACCAGTGCTCACCCTGATCTTGAACAGTTAACATCATCTGACTAGGGTGTGCATTGTCTTTTTCTGCCAGCAAACACAACATCCAAACTGCAGCCAATGGATCAGAGCATCTTAGCAACTTTAAAGAAGCTGAACCATGGCAAATTGCTGGCCACTGTGCTTGCAGATGAAAATGACCAGCTCACGCTTACTGATGCCATTAAGAAATTAACTATCAAGAATGTGTGTTATCTTTTGGGAGAGGCATGGTCTGATGTGAGACCGGAGATTATCAGCAGATGCTGGGAGAAGTCAACATTCTTACAGAGCCTGAAGGTGAACCAGAACAGCCTGTGCCAGTGCCGCAAGAACAGGAGGCTAATGACAAACTGCACTGCATAGTTCAACAGACCACGTGTTCAGCCGAGGCAGTGCAAGAATGGCTGGACTATGATGCCCACGATGATGGATTCAGGGAACTGAATGATGAGGATATCCTTGCTACTGCACAGAAAAATCCCAAGGTCATGGAAATGATGAAGGAGGAGGAGGAAGAAGATTAAGAGATGGGAGATGGCGCTGCAGGGACTGTACAGGTACCCATGTCAACTGAAGCCGAGGAAGCTTTCGAAAAATGTCTGCTATGGCTAGAAAGGCAAGAAAATGCTGACTACCTCCACACCCTGCTTCTTAGAAAACTTAGACTACAGGCACTTGAAAAATCAAACAATTCTAAGAAGCAGAGTGTGATCACACAGTTTTTCACTGTGATGTAGCTGTGATGTATACAGTAGTATTTTTTTTTTTACATAACTTCTGATGTAATATTTTTAGCAAATAAACATAAAATGTCCAGTAACTGTACAGTAAACTATTTTTATACCAACCAACATTTTCTGTGTCTTACTATTAAAACACAGTACCTGCACAGTACTTTACAATATGAATGTTGCTTAAAAGTATTATTCTCCCATTTCACAGAAACCCTGATTACCCAAACATTTTTGATGTCTCCCTTTGCATTCAAATAATTGGGGTTATACTGTAGTTCCTCATAATTTACCTTGTTCATTACTTTCAGGAACTTGAAAGTCTCTATCATGTCTCCCCTTTCTCATTTGGCCTCCAATGAGTACATATTCGGAGGAGAGATATGATAGAGACCTTCATGTTCCTTGAGTCGATCATGGTAAAGTGCCTTTCCTTAATTACACCCTTGATATCGGTTTCCAACTGTGCTAAATCTCCAGCCGCCACCTCTTGTTTTACTGTGATTTCTTCAATTGACAGCAGATACAATCTAATGAACATCTACAAGCTCTTATACAGCAGAGTAAAAAAAAAATATTGTTAAGTACAGAGAAGCTTAAAGTTAATATGAAACTTCATCAATAGCAAAAGTAGCAACATATTCGATTTATTTTTGGTTTTTTAAGAGGATGGACCTGGCTATCAGGCACCAGTCTCTATAAATGTATAGAACAGTAGCAACAACAAAAAATAAATAAAAAATTCTTTGCTAACAAAAATACTTATTTATAAATATGTGTCTGTTGACAGGAATGTCTTGAGAGTTTTAGTAAGAATGTAAACAAGTACTGTAATATTTATTTTTTATTTCTTTGAAACTATAAAATATATACTTCCTGATTGTTTGTTGAAGTCAACACTATTCCTGAAGAAACAGTGTTAAGAAAATACCTTTGAAACATTGACAGAAATAGTGTACTATCTATATGAGCCTTGAATAAGCTACAGAAAATAATTTCTGGTATAGTGAGCTGTGTTTTAGCAAAGACATTTGAGACAACAATATCTACCAATACAAAGGGTACAGTTTGCAAAACCTTTTACATGAGTTGACAAATCTGTGGCACCTTCTCCTAAGAGAAGCAATAGTAGTACTAGTGGGTCAGGTACTTGCATTGGAAAATTAAAGATGTGGCAGGTACCACCTGTGATGGTATGAAGGGGATGGCCACTCATGTTAGAAATGTTTTTAATGTTCATGATGATTCCACAAGCAGTACTAGCCATGTTATTGATTAAAATAATGATGACCATGAAAATGATAAAATGGAGGATACGTTGGAGGCTGGGAAATAAAAGCACTTCTATTGTTGCTAAAATGCAATTAGTTATGGTGAGCCAGATAGTCAGAGTCAGTTCTGTTTCAGTTTTGAGACTGATCCAATTATAGAGAAGACTGTGGAGGAACAAAATGTTTTTATGTCTGGGACAACAGCTAAGAGGGTTACCTCTCTGGAGTGGAATTATTTCCGTCTTGACCAAAACTATGTATTTAATGTTAAATGTGTGCCTTTTAAAAAATAGGCTGCCTTGTGTATAACTGCATTTATGAAAGATCAGTCAGGCTTAAACATATTAAATAAATTAAATCAAGAATTTCAGGAATGGCTGTCCCCTTGTGATCTGTCAGTTGGCTTTGTGGCTTCAGACAATGGTGGTCTCATCAAAAGGCGATGCAACTTTATGTGGTCACACATGTCCCTTATTTTGCTCATATCCTAAATTTGGTAATGCATTTTACTTTGAGAAAAGTAACTACAGATTATGATTGCTGTTGCCCAATAAATCACTGGCCATTTTAGACACTCTGCAAAGGTTTGGATGGTCATGTGAGCCCTGTGAATGGAGAACAATCTCTCACAACATTAGTTAGTACAAAACGTCATTACTCAGTAGAACTCAACCTTTTACATTGTTACAGAGATTTCCTGAACAGCACAAAGCAGTATACCAGGATCAAATGCAATGAAGCACCAGAATGGGAAAGGATTGTAGCACTAAATTCTTTAGGCTGGTCACCCATTACAGTCCTCTGACAGATACTACAGTCATTAATGGAAAATTAAATTAAAATGTTACCAAAAACATAAGTTGTGCAGAGTATTTGATATGTGTGTGTACTCTTGGTAAGTTCTTCCATTTGTTTGCTGAATGGATTTTTTCCCTAAATTTGCTTGCTGGTGTTACGACTCCTGGGAATCTCAATGTTCAAATTTATATGACTCTTGTTGTTCCTTTAATCCCTCCTGTCCCATGTGACAGCACTGTTTCAGGACCATTAATTCAACAAGAGTTGCTCTTGTCAAGTTAACAATAGCAGAGGTATGATTTTAAGTAACTGTCCTTGTCCAGGGAGCTATAATGAAGGCTACATTTACAGATGGCAAACAGCTGAGAGATAATTGAGTGGGCTGCTCTGTAAGGAAACAGCTAGAGTCTTTACTAATTACAGCATTTTTGACATTGAGTTTTGTGTGTGTGTGTGTGTGTGTGTTTTATTGGGTGTATGTAGTTTAATGAAACAAAAAGTTTTAAAAACAAAATCTTAACTTCTGCTGGCTAGACCTAGATAAATACCCAGAAAACAGATGGTTTGGATTAGACAAGAGTTATTTATTTAAAGCTTGAATATCACACTCCTAGCAGTAGACTTCTGCTGCAGCAGTTAATGAATCAGTGGTCCTGGACACATTACTATCACATGGTAATTGAGGCATTGTAGGAATAAGAAGTACCATAATAAAACTGGACATGGAGATCCCCAGGGGCCATAAAACCAACAAGGACATTTAGAAAAAACTTGTTTCAGCCAACAAAGTGAAGGACTTACTAGGAGTACATCTACATATCAAAACACTTTACACAACATTTTATTTGCAAATGTTGACTTTAGCTCCCTCTAAAGGACTCCACACAAGAAGTAACTTCAAACAGTGCCACCCTGAATCAAATTATCCCTCTTATATATGAGCTGAGGAAGAAATTAGAAGAAACTGTATTTTCAAAAGGAACTTAAACAGACTGAGCAGTCATCTTCAGCTGTTGCTACTACATCAGTTGATGACATTGTATACTGCTTTTCTATAACAATGAAAATGAATCCTCAAATTAAGAAAAATGAAAAGTCAGAACATTGTATTCTAGCTATAGCGTGGGACCCTCAACTTAAATACAACATAGTAACTTTCCTTACATATTACCTTAACTAAAATAGAGACATTCTAATTTTGAAAGTTGCAGCTGTACTGAAAATCCAAACTGATGAGGACAAGGAACTGTCTGTTTTACCTCACCAAAACAGATTAGAAGGTATAACATCCTGTAGCATCCCAGCAAGAGAATCAAGACAGGCATTTAAAGTTGATGATGAAACTCAACAAGATCATGCTGTTGTGTCTGATGATGCTGAATAGGAAAACAAATTAGGCAGACCTCCACCTCAGCACAGAAAAAACTTTTCTCCACATCAAAACAGAATCCTGACTTCTCAGTCAGCACAATTATAGTGGAAGGCTACCTTAGAGATCCTAAACAGCAATAGCACACATCAGGAATAATGTATTCTGATACAGGCATGGGAAAAGAAAACTTTGGCCAGCATCATCTTAAGTTACCAGTCTGTACCTAAGCTATCAATTAGCTGGAATATATTCTGAGAGGATATTTAGTGCTGCTGGCAGTATTGTTAGTCACTTAAGAGCTGTGCCCAGATTTACAAAACTTTTTGAATCACACAAAGTGTTTATGAGCCAATTGCATGGAGTTTACGTGGGCTGCAATTTACAAAATGCCAGTTCACATGAGCAAAAGTGGTTGTCGTGATCACAAAAAATAATGTTTACATGATACAAAGGGAGGGGAGGGGCCATGCATGCACAAACAATGTTATTCACATAGTGCTAGCTCTGGCCAAAGTGCCTTGCATGATATGTAGTGTGGCACTAAATACTGTCTATAAAAAGGTCCTCTTAATCCAGGCAAAGCCCAATGGCAGAACTAGTTAGTGCAGGTAGAAGTATAATGGTGGACATGACTCCATAGCTGCTATTCATGGTGGGGGAAGGCCCTACAGAAGGAGCAGTGGCAACAGGGACATCCTGGGTCCATCCATCACTGGTGGAGGCACCCTGCCATGCACAGATGATACCAGCCATGAGTCTCCTTTGGATACTGTCAGTGTCAGTGGCTCAGCAGGTAGCACACTAGCCTCTGAGGCTGGAGATCAGTAGGCTGTGGGTTCTATCCCCACACCAGGCACTTGGGTTAATATCCCAATACTGACACTGTAGTGCAGCATGGGGGGGGGTGCTGCACTCCTGAGATGCCTTCTTTCAGATGAGATTTTAAACCGAGGTCCCATCTGCCTGTTCTGGTGGTAGTTCAGGTGGATGTTAAAGATTCCATGGCACTTCTCGAAAAGAGCAGGGGAATTTCCCCTGTGCAATGGCAAAATTTCCTCCATTCATGAAAAATATCACCAACTGCTTCATCTGGTTCAAGGTCAGTTGGCATTCATCTATAACCCCCTCCTCCAGGTCATGCCTGAAAATAGGCAGGATTTGTCTAGTGCACTTACCCGGTCAACAAAAACTAAATAAATACATAAACAAATTCTGAGAGATATGTTTAATAAAGTTTGCTGAATTGCAAAAAAAAAAAAGAGAGAGATTCTGATAGATTACTGGCGGGTATCACCTCATCTGGGACCTGCTCAGGCAGCTGTGCAAACTCCTGGATGAAGACCTGTGCAGTACACCCGGGGCAGCAATGTCCTAATGGTTGAGGTGAAGGTGACAGCTGCCATTTTCCTCCTGGCAACAGGCACCTTTCCCCAACCCATGTTGGGGATACCACTAGAGTGTTGCAACTGTCCACCTCACATTTGCTGGCTCAATTCATCGAAGCCCTGCTGCCACATGCTATTGAATTCATAGTATTCCCTAGCATTGCAACAGAATGAACAGCAAAAATGCAGCAGTTTTACCGGGTAGCATGCCTGCCATTTGTATTTGGGGCAATTGACTGCATCCAAGTGGTCATTCATGGACCACCTGGCCTGGAGTCAGATGCCTACCTGAACAGGAAAGGATATCACTCCATAAACTACCAGGTGGTGTGCAATGCCACAGGGTGCATCACCAGTGTGCTGATGCACTTCCCAGGGAGTGTCCATGACTCCTTCATCTGGCAGAATTCCATCCCATGCCAGAAATTTGAAAATGGCAATATACCCAGTGGACAATTTGTAGGTGAGTGCACTCTGCAGGACAGTACATCAAGCCACTGTGGGGTACATGGGGTTGCGTCCCAGGGCAGGGGGAAGGGGTTGGAAATGCATTAAGGTTCCAGAATGTGGGCAGATGTTAAGTACCAATATCATGAAAGTGCTCACATATGTATGTGTCTGATACATGTGACAGTTTGTGGTTGAATATGCTCTGTGGAACAGTGCAGCAATCCCCTGTGGGGTACATGGGTATGCATACCAGTGTGGGGGAAGGGGGTGGGAAACCCAAGATGTTTTCTGGAACATGAGCTGAAAGTTAACTACCAAGATTATTGCAAGTCTTACAGATGTGTCTATTACAGGTTACAGTGCCTATCCCTTGCACCCCTGACTCCACACACCTGTCTTCCATCATACATCTGAGACAGAGGAGAGATACAATGTGGCACTCACTGCCACATGTAACATCATTGAGCATGTCTTTGTCATGCTCAAAATGTGGTTGCATTGCCTGGACTGCTCTGGTGGTGCCCAACAGTACATATCTCAGAATGCCTGTGGCATGTTACTTGACTGTTGTATGCTACACAGCATGGCACACTCTTGTGGAATGGTGCTGCTGGTCCAAGAGGATTAGACACCAACTGACATAGAGCCTGAGGAGCAGGAGTTAACAGAGAGGATACAGTGCAGAGATCTGCGCATGGCACGGTGGGCCCAGGAGACAGAAGCACCGTCATATAACAATTAGAAGCCAGAAGATGGTGAGTAGCAATCACACATATTATTTCATCAACCACTAAAAGCTTATTGACAGTACAAGCAAACACACAGGTAAATGACAACCTTACAACTGAACTGGTAAAGTTCAAATGATTTGCAAATATACACAATATGTACAAAATTGTTTCAACCAACCTAGTTGTGATACTTATCAAAGTTAAAACCAATATATAATGAAAGAAAATAAAAAAAAAAAACTATCTGATGGACTACACCAACACCAGTACACCAGATAGGACTTAGAATAGTAGCAGTAAACTATGAGGCATGGGACATGTAAAAATATAAATGAACAAAAATGTGTGCAGTGAGAATGCTCACTTACACCCTTGCTGGAGGGGCATGTTAAGCCCTGAAAGCTATGTATGGAGGCACCCACACACAGGACCAGAGTTGGGACCATGACCCGGCTATGTCCACCTGCAGCCACCATAGTTTCCGACAGAGGGGTGATGTACATCAGTGAGACAGGGTACAGTGGTCCCAGAGGACAGTGTCACTGAATGTGAGGACACATACATGGACCAGAGGCATTGGACGGGATTTTGCACAGCCATGTGGGGTACTTGATGCCTGCATGGACATGCCCTAGCCATGGGTGCATGATCTGCCAGAATACATGGGTGAAGCATGCTTGTTGCTACACTCTGATGTCATGCACCATGGTGTGGATGTGTGCCACCAGATCCTTTGGGACATGGGATTGTGCCCACTTTGTGTAGTGGGGTTACAAGTATAGCACCATCTGTCAAGCAGCACACTGCAAAGGTTGTCCACCACCCTTGGAAGGCCACCAAATATCCACCTAATGGCATCCGGGATGCGGTCCTCATGCTTTTTAACACGGTGCATGTCCTGGTGCTGCTGTTTCCAGAAGAGGCTGAGGTCCTGGTCCAGGATGTCCCAGATCAGTACAAGGACCCTTAGAGTGGTGGCCTAGTTGTCCAGGGCACTGCACATCATCTGGCAGGTGCCCAGCTCATCCTACCTTGTCTCAACTGGCGCAGGTTCCAGAGGAGAAGTAGGCAGATGTATGGGTCGTGGACTTCCTTGAGTGTCCAGAACACTGATGGCTGTCAGTGGCAGGCATGGGGAAGGTGGAGAATGTGTGTCACCCCATATACCCTGGATCATGTCGTCCTCAGGCAGGAAAGACACTCTGGCCTCTCTCAAGTGTGGGGGAGCATTACTTGGGAGGACTGTTGATAGGGTAGCAGTTTAGCAGAGGAGAACATGGTAGGTGGGGAGGTGTGGGATGCAAATGTCAGGTCTTGTGCAAGGGCATGTGAGGTGGTGGTAGTGGAGGCTGCTGCCTCAGTCTGTGCCACCTTCTTCCATGGTGGTGGTGGACAAATAGGCCTGCTTCAGCTGGGAGACATAAGTGAAGAACTCTTGGCTGGCCACAAAGGTCTTCATGTCTCTTCCCCAGAGGACTTTACACTGCTGTCCTCCAGCAAGTCTGGGTTTGCGACGGATGATGTATCACACCACTAGACAGCCTGGTAATCCTCCCACTGTAGTAGGCCATACCAGAACTTGAGCTGCAGTGAGAGAAACATGTAGGTGAGGGTATACCAGTGATGCATAGTGGGAACTGCTGAGACACAGAGAGAGAGAAAGCAACCAGAGATTCCTTAAATCAAGGAGGTTATTTTCTAGACTACACTGAACTGAATTATTACTTTTTGGACCTGTGTAAGTAACTAGTAATGATTCTGCTTTTGGGGTTCACTTGTCTTAGTTTTAACTTTAATTTGCCAGAGAGGAACTGTAGCTGGGAGATATTTGTGACTAGACCTGGTACTTAACCTCTGTGAAATAGGTGTTTGTTAAGGGGAGGAGCTGAATGAGGCCTAGTTGAACTGTGGACTTAAAACAGGAGATGCTTGTGGTCTCTGCCTGCTGAGACACAGAGAGAGAGAAAGCAGCCAGAGATTCCTTGAATCAAGGAGGTTATTTTCTAGACTACACTGAACTGAATTATTACTTTTTGGATCTGTGTAAATAACTACTATTGATTCTGTTTTGGGGGTTGACGTGTCTTAGTTTAAACTTTAATTTGCCAGGGAGGAACTGTAGCTGGGAGATATTTGCAGTCATCTGTGACTAGACCTGATACTTAACCTCTGTGAAATAGGTGTCTGAAAGGAAGGAAGGTACTCCATGCGGTGGAGGGTCAGAGTTGTAGTTGATTGTTTCTGGATGGCATAGGTGTACTCCCTCCCACCCTTCTCCACACCCCACCTGCCCCAAGCGCATAACTTCCTTGATAGCAGGGTTTCTGACATCACTTCCCCAAACTGCTAACAAGATACACTTGTTCATATCTTTAAAGGCACAGTACACTGAACAGGGGGTAGAGACACTCACAAGCTTGCACACACTAAAACAAGAACAAAAAAAAACAACAATAGAAAAGGATCTGTAACAGGAAGGGACACAGACATGTGGGGAGTGGTGCAATGTACTGGTTGTAGAGCAGCAGTCTTCCAGGAGACAATCTGGAAACTATGTTGCTGCCCTATTTGCAGGCACCTCTCTGGTCTGAGGGAGGAGGTTGCTCATCTCCATGCTAACCTGGCAATGATTCAGAAAACCTGCTCCCCCACCCAGGGACCACCCAGGCCACTGCCACTACCTCAGAGGTTGCCAAGAAAGAGGAGTGGTTGAACTGCAGTGGACTCAGGGAAGGTGTGGTGGAACAGAGGCATATCCCTCCAGTTGTGCCTCTCCACAATTCATTCACCACTCTGGTGGAGCATGGTTCCTCTATGGAGGCACCCACAGTGGAGACCTAGGAGGATGCTGGGAACCTCTACAATGGAGACCCACAGGAGGGTGGCACAGGACACCACAGGGGAAGGAAACAACTCCTGGTGGGGGACTCAATTGTTCGGGGTAGTACTGGTGGAGGGGAGGGAAGGGAAAGGGAGGTAAGGTGACTGCCCAGCACCATGGCTTGGAGGGACAGGAAACAAATCCTCTGGATCATGGGAGCAGCTGCAAGGGAGAGTGAGCTGGATGTCATTATCCACCTAGGGATGAATGACCTGGCTGAGAATGGGATCAGAGCAGTGCAACAGGAGTTTGTGGAGTTGGGGAGGGGCCTTAGACAAGTAGCACACATGGTAACATTCTCAGAAGTGCTACATGTCTATGGCATGGATGAAGTTAGGGTACTCTGCACCATTGAATTCAATGACTGGTTTAAAAACTGGTGCAGAGCTCAGGGATTTGGCTTCATTGGGGACTGGGGCTCCACCTGGAGGTATGCAGACCTATACAGGTGCATTGGTCTGCATCTATCCTGGAGGGGAAACTAGGTGATAGGTTTAAATGCTTCATTGGCAAGCATTTAAACTAGTCAAGGGGGGAGGCACTGAAAAGGAGAAGGGGAAATCCTAGCCTCCCCAAAAAATCAGGGTAGTTAGTGAGGCAAACACCAAGATTGAGCAATGGATAGGGATAAGGGCAGGGGTAAATGGAGAAAAAGGCAAAGGCAGTAAGGACAGTAAAGGGGCAAATAGAAATAAAGCCAGAAAAAAAATGGAGGGTAATGAGTACCAATGCCCGTAGTCTTGGTAAAAAGTTCCCTGAAATGGTGGCCTTGATGGAAGAGGGATGCCTGGATATCGTGGCAGTCACAGAAACATGGTACACAGAGAACCATGACTGGGCTGTCAACATACCAGGGTACACAATCTATAGGAGGGACAGGGAGGGAATAAAAGGAGGAGTAGCTCTCTATGTAAGGGAAGGGATCAAAGCAACATAACTAAAGGGTAAACAGGGAGGAGAGGAGGCATGGTGGTTCACACTGGAGACTGGAAATGGCTCCACAATCCGCACAGGGTTTGTATACAGACCCTCATCTCAGGGGAGGAAATGGACAAGGAAATGATAGAAGGCATCTTCAGGATGGCAAAGAAAGGGGATATATTGCTGATGGGCACCTGCATATGCCAGATGTTAACTGGAGCACCTTTGCTGCAGCCACATCCAAGAGCAGAACTATTCTCGATGCCCTACACAGGCATGCCTCAGACAGCTAGTTTTGGTAACCATTCGGGGCGGAGCAGTCTTAGACCTGGTACTCTCAAAATGGGGATGGAGAGAGGATCTCTGATCTTGAAGTGGGTAGCCACTTGGGAACAAGCGACCACCAAACAGTGTGGTTCATGATAAACTTAGCCGTAGAATCAAGCCACACAAAAGTGAAGGTACTGGACTTCATGAGGGCTGATTTTGTCAAAATGGGAGAGTGCCTCAGAAAAACACTAGCAAACAGGCAAGAAAGTGGGGTGGAGCAACAATGGGAAACATCAAAACTGCCATCACAGAGGCAACAAGCCTTTGTGTGAAGCAAATAAACAAATCAAAATGAAAGAAAAAAACACTATTGTTCTCAAAAGAAGTGGCGGGGAAGGTAAGGGAGATAGCATTCAGAAAGTATAAGGAAACGCAGAAGCAGCAGGACAGAGAACTGTACCAGTTAAAGCAGAAGGAAGCAGAGAAGGCAGTCAGAATAGCAAAGGCCCAAACTGAGGAAAAGATAGTCAACTCAGTTAAGAAAGGGGATAATACCTTTTATAGGGACATTAGGGAGCAAAGAAAGATGAAGGCAGGGATACTGAGGCTGAATAAAGAGAAAGGTGGTTGGGCAGAGAGCGACAGTAAAAAAGAAGGGATACTGAATAAATGTTTCCGCTCAGTATTTACAATGGAAAAGCAGGGGGAGAGAACTAATCCAGTCAATAGAAGCACTCTGGATAGGGGGGGTTGATATCAGTCCTTTCACAGAAGAAAGGGTTCTGAAAGAACTCTTAAAACTGAAGGTGGATAAAGCAATGGGGCCTGATGGGATTCACCCAAGAATCCTAAAAGAACTAAGGGAAGAACTAGTAACAGCACTGACTACCCTTTTTAATAAATCATGGGAGGATGGTGTGGTACCTGAGGACTGGAGGAGGGTGGATGTGATTCCCTTGACAAAAGTGGGAGCAAGACAGAGGCAGAAAACTACATATCTGTCAGTTTGACCTCAGTGGTAGGAAAAATGATGGAATCACTTCTGAAGGAAAGAATTGTTCAGTACCTAGAGGCCAGTGGGCACAGGACCCAAGGTAGCATGGATTCACAGCAGGAAGGTCGTGTCAGACGAATCTAATTTATCTCTTTGACTGGGTTACCAAAGTAGTAGACCAGGGAGGGACTGTGGACATGGCCTACCTAGACTTTAGCAAGGCATTTGACACAATCCCTCACAAAAGATTAATAAACAAATTAGCCAGCCTGGGAGTGGGTCCCAGGGTGGTAGCCTGCATAAAACACTGGCTGGACAACAGGACACAGCGGGTAATAGTAAATGGAGTCCACAGTGAAGAAAGGAGGGTTACTAGTGGGGTTCTTCAGGGTTCAGTACTGGGGCCGGTCCTTTTTAATGTCTTTATAAGTGACATTGCAGAGGGGCTGGAGGGGAAAGTATGTCTCTTTGCAGATGACAAAAAGATCTGCAACAGGGTTGATACACAAGGTGGGGTAGAAAGGATGAAAAGGGACTTGATAAGGTTGGAGGAATGGTCAAATGTATGGCAGCTTAGATTCAATGCAATGAAGTACAAAGTAATGCACCTGGTAAATAAAAAGTCAGAGCAAGAGTACACAAAGGGGGTGAGATACTGACAACAACAAAAATGGAAAGGGACCTGGGGGTAGTTCATATCAGATGACCTAAAGGTGGGCCAGCAATGTGAGAAGGCAGTAAGGAGGGCTGGAGGGATACTGGGATGTATAGGGAGAGGCATCACCAGTAGAAAACAGGATGTTGTTGGCCCTCTGTACAGACAGTTGGTAAGACCACATCTGGAGTACTGTGTACAGTTCTGGAGACTCCATCTCTGCAAAGACATAGACAGGGTGGAGGCTGTCCAGAGGAGGGCAACCAAAATGGTGAAGGGTCTGCACCAGAAGACAAGTGAAGAAAGACTAAAGGAGCTTAAGATGTATAGCCTCATGGAAAGGAGGGAGATGGGGGACATGATAGAAATTTTTAAATTCCACAAGGGAATCAACAAGGTCCAAGAAGGTAGCATCTTTCAAAAGAAGAGATGAGCAAGAACAAGGGAGCACAATTTGAAGATAGAGGGAGAACGGCTCAGAGGTATTGTGAGGAAGTATTTCTTCACAGAGAGGGTTATAGATGAATGGAACAGCCTTCCTGAGGAGATCACACAGTCAAAAACAGTGGGGGAAATTCAAGAATGCATGGGACAGGCATAAGGCAATTCTAGTGGGGTGTAGGAGGAAGTAGGCTGTTGGTTAACTAGGATCTGCAGCTTATCCGTTAGGTAAGGAAATGGGCAGACTAGCTGGGCCAAGCAGTCCTTATCTGCCATCAAATTCTATGTTTCTATGTAACATGTGACAGAATGGTAGTGTACTGTGAGTCTGATGGTGATCTGTGCAGGGGCACAGTGTTAGCATCCTGTTAGTACAGGTGAAATACTTAACATCCACTGTGTAACACAGATTGTGATATGTGTGCACCCAGACATCCACAAGTAAACCGACACCCATAGGCCACAACAGAGGTGCAACAACCAATGTCAACACACCACGTGTAGCACAACAAGTACAGTGATAGGTGACAATGATGGAGGACACAGCCCGTAGTCACAGTTACGCAATGTTATCGCAGTATGAAATGTGCTGCTGCAGATGGACACACACCTGTGTGCAGAAGGTCCCTCCACCACATGGGCAAGTGAACCCTGCTCTGACTGTGGGGAAAGTGCACATGGCAGTCCATGTGTCCTCTCAAGGGAACTGCTGTGTAGGGTAAGACTGGTACACTATGTGTGACCTGTGTCCCTGTCTTGAGGCAACCATATATGTACACCAAGTGGTGTGTCACATGGTAGCACAACAGAGGCATCTGTGTAGTACTTCCGTGGGACTGCTGGTGGTACATAGATCTTGTAGCCCCCATGAGGCACCACGGTCACCTGCACTGCAGGCAGCACCGATATCACTATCTCCTCTGCCGGATCCAGGGTGCACATCATTGTTTGTGCAGGCTGTTCACCTGGAGTGGGATGCATTTCCCTTCATCATGTGGCCTCATGTTCTTTAGCTTGATGACAGAGGTTGCTGAAGTGTTATGCATTGCCTAGACTGTCCTGCCCCAACTATACATTACATTGACCTGTTCTGTAATTTAATTTCATTCCTGATGGACAGTGGCATTGGTGTTGCAGTACCATGTGAGGGTCAACTCACGAGCCTTGTATGCCTGTGTGAGGGTATTCAGTGCTTCTCTGCTGAAATTATTGTCCTGAATCTCTCCTTCTTGGGCACAGAGCCTGTTGGGGAGAGATGAATGTGACAGGTCAGTGGCACTTGTACCGAATGTGTGTGGAGTGTAGCTGATCCTGTACCCATGAATGGCACAGGTCCATGGCCACAGTGTACACATGGCATAGGTGTGGAACAGCAGAATAAGTGGAGACCCCACATTCCCCCACAGTGCCAGTGGTGACATTCCATTGGACTACAACATGCAGCTGCATGTCCAGGGCCCTGTCCATGAGCTACCATGCCACTGCACATCACTGGTACTGTACGACAACCCACAACACATGTGATGGAAGCCCATCCATCAGAGAGGTGTGCGCAGTAAATGCTGCCACAGGTTCTACACCCTGTATTGTATCAGTGCACACTGTACAGCGCAGCTGATGACAGTAGTCATGGTGCAAGGGGAGCACTCCCATGGCTGGAATGACTGCCCATGCTGCTGCAGTGAGGTTCACCATGCACTGTCTGAGGACTGCTGGGGCCAGCATGACAGTGGAGTCACAAGTGTGACCCCATGTGTGAGATATGGGTTGGACCTATCAGAGCTGGTGTACACACTTATGTGGTGCACACAGTCAAGTGGCATGGTGACAGATTTCCATGCCTTGCTGTGCTAATGGCATGGTGTTCAGTGTCAGAGAGCGATGACAATACAGTGATATGCTGCTGTCACTGTTGTGGGCTAGGCAGCCATGTTGCACTGTGGACAGCGATGTGATGATTGCAGAGAAGTACTGGGGGCACAATGCATGACAAAGGCAGTGGCACATGTTATGGGTTCCCCAACAGTTTCATAGTTTCATAGTGGTATACAAGTTCAATAGACAATTAAGCCTTTTGTTGAACTCGACACCTATGTAATCATAGGTGGAAATCATATTTTCTGTCTTCCATATATAAGTCTAGCCTTTGCTTGAAAGTTGTTATTACTCTCTACTATATGTTAGGGCAAAGCGTTACTGATATTTATTATTCTTTGTGTATAAAATTAACTCATTTTTTTGGTTATATTCCTTCCTCCTTTTATTTTGTATTAATGGGATCTGATACATTTATTGGCATTGTGCGCTACAAGTCCTAATGTTTCCATCGCAAGTTGATCTTTAATTGCTTTAATGGCTAGTCAAAGGTCACCTCTCATTTGTCTATATTTTGCTGAATACAGGCCCAGTTTCTTAAATCTCTGAGTATAACTATGATTTTGTATATTACATTTTTTTTTTTTTACCCTTCTCTGGATTCCCTCTATCAGTTTCTTACTTCTTTGAGTATGGGGTTCCCAGAACTGTGCATAATACTCTAGATGGTGGAACACCAGGCTGGTATACAATGGCATAATCACATCACTTTCTCTACTTTTGATGATACCCAGAATGCAACCTACTATTCTCTTCCATTTTTTAGCCGTTACCATGGTATTCTTGTCAAAAGATAGGTCATCAGTGATCAAAACTCCTAAATCTTTTTCTTCTGTTATAGTTTCTAGTATGACATCATTTAGTTTGTATTGAGTTTGTACATTTTTAGTACCTAAATGCATTACTTTGCATTTCTTCTCATTAAACTCATTATCCTGCAATTGCTTACCATCCAATATTGTGTGAACAAGTCCCCCAACCTGGCAGTCATCTGAGTATTTGCAGAACCAAGCATTGCCTTTTGTTTGAAGGGTGGATACCATGATATTAGACAGGGTGGGGCCCAACACTGACCCCTGTGGTTCTCCACTTGTAACCTTTCCCCATTCAGAGAGATGGCCTTTAATGGTTACCCTTTGCTGACTATGGTCTAGCCAAGAGTTTATCCAGTTAATTATGTTAGGGTGTGATTGGATATTACCAAGTTGTTCAAGTAGTATTTGATGTGACACCTTATCGAATGCTTTATCGAAATCAAGGAAAATGATATCCACAAGGGTGCCTTTATCCAGTGCAGCACTAACAGGTTCAAAAAATTGTATTAGGTTTGAGATGCAAAATCTTCCTGAAGTGAAATCATGTTGGGTTATATCTATTACTCTCATGTTATTAATGTGATCTATTATGTGTCTCTGAAGCAGTCGTTTCATATTTTTCCAGATAACTGAGGTCAGGCTTATTGTTCTGTAGTTGTTAATGTATGCCTTGGAGCCACTTCTATGTATTGGGGTAACCAGCACTTCTATCCATTCCAGTATGGTCTTTCCTTCCTTAATTGTGGTGTTAAATAGACATACTAGGGGTCCCACTAGTTCTTTTTTAAATTCTTTCAGGAATCTAATACCATATGGATCTACAGAGCTATTGGTTTTAAGTGAGTTTTTATTAGTTAAACTTCACTGATAGAGAAACAGGCAGTTGGCCCTGTTATTTCCCTTTGGGGTGTGAATTTGATTTTTGGTTCATAGACACTTAAGAAATATCCATTAAGTTCATGGCTATTTTCTTTTCATCGGTTATGATTCCATTGTCAAGTTACATGTGGACCTACTACTTTTTAATTACCCTTCAAGGATCCTACATAATTGTAAAATTGCTTTTTATTATCTTTAACTTGGGATACTAAATTGATTTCTAATCTTATCTTAGCTTTTCTTATCATGTTTTTAGTTTTTTTAACACTTTGTTTAAATTTTAGCCAGTTACCTAGTGGTTGGTTCTTTTTATGTTTCTGATATTGTTTTTTTGTTTTTCCTGATATTATTATTCCACCAAGGTGGGATATGTTGGTTATTTTTATATTTACTCCTTGTTGGTATCCATTTTTCAATGCAGTGGGTTGTTCTTTTATTAATCCTGTCCCATATATTCTCAAGGTTTTGAATAGCGAGTTTGTTTTCCCAGTTCCAAGACTTCATGTATTTCTTCATACTATGATAATCTGCTTTATTGTAATCCATAATAATTATTTTTCATTAGTGTTGTTATTAATGATGTTGTACTTAAGCTCAATCATTCTATGATCACTGTCACCTAATGAAGGTAACATTTTAATACCCAATATTCTTTCATTAGTATTTGTTAGTATTTAATCTAGTATTTGACTTTCTTTAGTTGCTTCTGTGACTAGTTGGTCTAAGTTATGGAGTAGTGTGATGTCAATGAATTTGTTTTCTATGGGGTTAGATCCTTTTAGTGTATTCTAATTTAAGTTGGGAACTTTGAAATGTCCCATTAGGATATAATCTCCCTGAATGTTTTTGTTGTCTATTTCCTGCAGTAAACTATCATTCTCCTCTGTTTTTAAACTTGGTGACCAATAAGCCAGGCAAATAGTGAGTGTTTTAACTATGAGTTTGTTTTCTACCCATATAATTTCATTATCAGATGTAAAGTTGTCCTTAATTTCACATGCCTTATAACTATCTTCTATATATATATAGGGAGATGCCGCCTCTTCTTTTGTCTTTCCTATAATTTCTCATGCCTTATAACTATCTTCTATATATATAGGGAGATGCCTCCTCTTCTTTTGTCTTTACTATTTTTGTTTTTCATACTGTATTCTCCTAGTATTTCTGTATTATAGTCTCCATCTTTGAACCAGGTCTCAGTAACCCCACAAATGTCTATGTTATTTTGGTATAGTATGTGGGTCAGTTCATTTATTTTAGAGCATAAATTTCTGCCATTCAATAATAATATTTTAGGATTATGGGTAGTAGTATTAGCATTGTCTAAAAGGTTACTAGAGGTCAGAAGATTAGTTGTACTTTTATCTTCTTTTTTGGTTAGTCCTGTCTCCAGAGAGCATATAATGTCATGCCTCTCCCCCCTCATTGTTTAATTTAAACAGTTTTGTATGAATTCTCCTACTTGCTTGCCTAATAGTCCACTGCCCTCCTGTTGAGAAGTAGGCCATCCCAGCAGAAGAGTTCAGGCCTATTTTAAAGTTCCTCCCAATGGGTAATATATGTCTTGTTTTAAACACCAGCTTCTCAACCAGTTGTTTATTTCCTTGATTCTTTGATTTTTTTTTTGTATTCCAGTAGATTTTGGGCTTGGGAGGATTTCAGATATCACAATTACACAGCCATGGTAAATTAGCTTATTGGTTAAAGCAACGTAATCCTGTTTGATTTTATATACAGATTCATGAAAGATATTGTTCGCCCTTGCATGTATGATGACAAGTGGATTATCTGGAATGTTACTAAGGATGGTATTTGTCATACCGGTGATGTCACAGATTCTAGCCCCACTATAGATAGAAAGGGTCCTAGTTGATGTGTTAGGGTTGCAAATTATTCTAACCAGATGCTTGATAATGGAATCTCCCCATACTAAGACATCTCTATTAGGGGAATATTTTTTGATTTCCATTTCTGGTACTGTATATCCTCATCAGCCTCAGGCTCAATGGTAATCAGTGGCTGGCTTGGTATAGCTATCATTTTTTTTTTATTTGTTGAGTCATTAGAGATAGTGTTTGCTGTTGGTTGTACAGGTGCAGTTGTTGGAGTACTTTTGGTGTTGGATTCCTCTGCTGCCATGGTAGTAGTACTATTTGTGTTTGATATTAACTGATCCTCTGGGGTTTATATTTGGTTTAGGGCAGCAATATTGTTTTGATCCATTAAAGAAAGGAATGGAACAAAATGATTTAGTAAGGGTATTTCATAGTGTTGTGCTTTATATCCCCTTTTGGCTGTTTTGGAAATCTGAACTTTAGACCATTCAACCGGCGTTTCCTCACAAATTTCTTCCTCTCTATTCCTTTTTTAATTTGTTGTGCTATTTTGGCTGTTACTTGTGTTGTTGTAAGTTGATGGTGAAGGTGTCACAATTGACATTATATTTGTTTTAACAATGTCCAGGGATTAATCTAAAACCTTAGACCTTAGTTCCATGTTTTTGTTTGTTTGGGATTAGTCTCAAAATCTCCCGAGGAGGCCTGATACCTAAAAGCCATTTCTGTTTGGCTATTTTCTAGAGCTACTAGCCTACTGTTAAATAAGGTAATTTCTAACACTGTTTCAGTATTTTGTTGGCACTTATTACAAGTAAAAGGCCCACTATTATTAATGGTTTTAGTTAATAGGTACATTTGACGTGAGACACATGTGAGACCATAGTCACCTTCTTGGGTCTTAATTGTAACTGCCATCTTAATAATAATAACACCTGAGTTATTAATTAAAGAGTAGAGCCATCCTGTGGTTTTGTTTTTGTCCTTAAAAAACCCTTGGTTTTGATTAAACCTTTGTTATTTTAGTTATAAGATTTAGTAAGAAAATAAAAGGTGTTTCTGTATTAAGAGGCCAGTACTATAAAGTATTATTACCTTGCACCAGTAAATATACTAATGTATCTAAGGTATCCTTGTGCTTGTCCCACTTGCTCTGCAAGACACGCCAGATGTGAATTACATATATGTGTGTCTTGGCGTGTGTCTCCACACATGGTGAATGCATGCTTGTCCTGCTCAAGCTTGCCCCATTTGCTGGAGGGTCTCCAATTTGCAGTGCAGTACCCAGGAAATGGTTGCAATCACATGTCCACCGAGAAACATGCACTGCAATACAAAAGTTTTAATTCTGTCTAAAATAGCAAACAAAGTCCTTAAAATTACTTGTAGAGTGATTAAATGCTGCACAAATCACAAAATACAGCCCTAAATTAAGGTATGTCAAAACGAGTAGTTCCCCAAACTAGGGCATGGAACTACAAGTCCCAATTCACTTAATTAAGTTAAGCATAACCCAGCAGGTTTAAAGCAATCAATCAATCAATCAATGTTTATTTATAAAGTAGCTCTATTCCAGAACCATAGCACTAGTACATAACAATAAAATCCATGAAATCAACTACCCTTATAAAAACAGCTGCAGCAGATAAAATAAAATCAGGGAATGCCAAAATACATAAATGAGTTTTTAATGCAGATTTAAAGCTCTCCACCATCAGGCACTGTCGAATCTGGAGAGGTAGAGAATTCCACAGGGACAGGGCCACAAATTCAAATGCATGGGCCCCGGATGACTTTAAACAAACCCTGGGAATCTCTAGCAATCCCTCGTCAGTGGAGAGAAGTGTCTGGGAGGGTCAATAGGGAAGAAAATCTTGCAGACAGCTTGGATCCTGTCCATGTAGGGCCTTATAGGTCAGTAAACTAAACTTAAAGGTGATCTGCCACTGAATAGGCAGCCAGTGCAGATCGCTCAGCACTGTCATGACATTACAGTTAAAATTTAGCCCAGTCAACAGCCTAGCTGCTGCATTCTGCACCAGCTGTAAGCAGCTGATATCAACCCCTGGTAGTCCTAGGTACAGCATGTCCCAAATGCACTGAGCAGGTCAGACCCTCTGCTCCCACAGTGCCAACCTCTGAGTGCAGTAATGTGAACAGGTAACAGACAGGGTAACCCTCCTGTCTGCTTGTGGGTCCGAATCACCTTTAGTCTCAAGTTCTGGGGGGATTCAAACTGTGAACCTTATGCTAGTGTACCCAAATGTACAGGCTCAGATAATCTGTTCTTCGGGGTGATGCCAGATATCTTTTGCCTAAGGGCAACTTAGCCAGGTATTAAAAATGAACCCTTACAACTCTATAAAAGACCTTAGGTATATTCTTACCATCAAGCTCTGAACAGTTTTTGTCAGTCTTAACCCTCTATACATCACATGCAAAATGAACTCCGAAGACACATCCAGACAGTCTTTCAAAAAAATATTTTTACTAAAATGGATAAAAATATGTAAAATGTAAACACAGAACACTGTAGCAAAAAAGCATACAATCACTTAAGCAAACAAGGTTAAAGTACAAAACATAAACTCCTACCACAATACAATTAGACTTTTTCTATCTATTGTCAGGACTCCTACTTTTCTGCAGCACAGTGGGACCAAGTTCTGCGGCAAGACTACCATTTGCCGCAGAACTTCTGTGGCGGTGGTTTGTAATTTCTTCGGAAGTTCTGCGGCACTAACAAACTACCACATCACAGTGTAAGTTTGTCATCCTGACTTCACTTTCATGGCAGTGGTTATAGCAATCAGGATGGTGGAAAGCACAGTAACACTAGTTCAAAAAATAACAGACTTATAAAAATAACTTTATGCCTAAAAAAGCAAAACAAATGTATCTTTCCCTAAGGTCCTAGCCTGTTGCATAAATGACATATGCAGAGAGGATCTTATGTGATAAATAAGGTATTTCTATATGCACGCTATCTATCCCACTAATGAGGTCTCCACTGTCTATCACTTATATATTTGTGTGTACTTTCTACACCACTCATGAGGTTCCCACTGTGTATCACTTACATATTTATATGCAATCTGTAACATACATACAAATATATGTGTGTGTGTGGTGAGAGAGACAGAGATATTGTATGTGTGTGTGTGTGTGTGTGTGTGTGTGTGTATTACTATTTATTTTTTTTACTTCCATGAACTTGCATCCTCATTCATACAGGTCCCATTGGAAATGGAATAGAGGAGTTATTGCAAAACTCATTATTCATGTCAACCTGCTTTCTCTGATGCACTGTGTAATACCATCAGACCATGACATGCATGTGAACCAGTTGTGAGATAGAGCTCTCCAACCCATCACAATGTGTTCACCATGTGACAGAACACTGCACCATACCTTCCCAGGCTCTGAGGAGTGATGTGTTCCACCAATCCTTGTGCCGCCCTGCCAGCTCCCAGAGCTACAGTATTCTCTGAAGCTGAATTGCCGGCACGGAAAGACAGCATGCTACCCTCTGGCCCAACAGCTGTCCCTGCACACAACATTTCTCCATAACTTTTAGGTGATTCTATCAACCAATGACAACATGTAATCAATAACCCTGGCAAAAATGTGTACAGGGCAATTATTTATGTAACAGGTCTATTCTTTCAACAGGTCTACACATTATTATATTCCACTTTTCGGGGCATAATTACTTTATTTTTCTTAAAAATGACAGTTAAATTCATTTTACCAGTTATTCATTTCAGATGGCATCTCTATACCTTAAAGGCACAAATAGGTTTGTACAAAGTGAGGTATGGACTTAACAGGTCTGTGCTATTGACAAGGTTTTGTTTAAGTTGGCCCTAGTGCAATAATTTAAGACTGAAAATTGTATTAGGCTGTAGTGCAGGTTGAGCAAATATCACCATGCATGATGTGCTGTGCCATGTGATAGATAAGTGACTGTTCATTTCTGTTTCAGAATGCAGTCATTTCATTAGCCAATGTATGATGTTATAGCAATGATAACATCACATTCTGAACATATAGGGGGTTTGGATATAAAAAGAGGGGACGGGAACCAGATTCTATGGATAAACAGAAATATTAATAACAATTCACCAAGAAGAGTGAATTCTGTGGCACCACAGAAGTTCTGCAGCAGATTGCAAGTTCTGCACAAAATTCTGCAGCCGCAGAATTCTAGAGGCCTTGTCTATTGTATTACCTCTATAGTGCTTATAGTTAGATCTTGTTTCTTAAGAGCCCAAAAATAAATGTCCCTCAGTTGAAACACAGAATACAGTTTAAAACTCTGTGTTTCCACCCCATTCTATGACGTCATCTAGCTCCTGCTTTGAGAATATAAAAATTATGCAAACAATGATCTTGCTGTCAGGAGATATTTTAAATACTGTGACTTCAGCAAAAACTAATTTCCCAATATGACTCCTTAATTAACATCCCATCTTTGATCTTCAGCAGTTCCTATTCCCAGGGCACATAAAAGTATTTTTATGACTTTTCACACCATTTGATAAAAATGTTTTTCCTCTAAGACGTCATAAAACTTTACAAGCCCTATATCCTGGCATCTGGATCAGTTCTAATTACAACAGAAAACAGGAGACACTTAATTAAGTGTCTCTAGTCTTTTAATTACCTCCTAGTTTCAGGTCACTTGGCACTTCACTGACCTGTGGGGGAGGGAAGCACCGATAGCCCAGCTGGTCCAATGTGAGACAATCATACACTACATTTTTATATTACAAATATCATAGAACAATCATAACCAGCTGGCCAAGCGTCACAATCCTCCCCACCTAGACTGAATTTGGGGACTCTATCCCCTGCATGGATGAACTTTCCACATCAGTTCACTCTTCATATACACGCGACAGGCCATTGGTGTTCTGATTGGTCTCTCCAGCCCTATGTAAGATTGTCATGTCATACCCTTGCAAGGCAAGACTCCATCTTAATAGTCTACCATTAGATTTTCCCATTTGGGTCAGCCAAACCAGGGGGTTGTGGTCCATTTGCACCTCAAATTGCTGCCCATATAAATATGGCTCTAACTTCTTTAGGGTCAACACTATGGCAAGACACTCTTTTTCCATAGTAGAGTAAGCCTGCTCCCTGGGAAGTAACCTTTTACTCAGGTACACTAAAGGGTGATTTTTCCCTTGGTTGGATGTCTGACTCAGTACTACCCCAATAACCATGTCTGAGGTGTCAGTCTGGACTATAAAGGGTCTGCTATAGTCAGGAATTGTCAATGCAGGAGCACTGCACAGTGCCTCCTTCAGTCTGGTAAAGGCTTTTTCACAGGTTGGTAATTTTCTTAGGCATCTTTTTCTTTACCAGGTCAGATAGGGGAGCAGCCTGGGCACTGTAATTGGGTACAAATTTCCTATAGTACCTTGCTGTCCTGAGAAAATTCCTGACCTGCTTTTGTGTTTCTGGTCTGGGCCATGCCTTGATCACCTCTATTTTTACTCAGTTAGGATGGAGCTGTCCCTGGCCTACAACATGCCCGAGGTATGCCACTTCAGCCATGGTCATCTGGCACTTCTCAGCTTTGACAGTGAGCTCATAACTCTGTATCCTGCCCAGCACTTCCCTAAGGTGGGACAGGTGTTCCTCCCAGTTGGCACTAAAGATGGCAATGTCATGCAGGTACACCATGGTGTACTTCTCAGCACCATTGAACACCTGGCTCACCAACCTTTGGAAAGTGGCTGGGGCATTCTTCATTCTGAAAGGCATTACTTTAAATTCAAATAAGCGTTTCGGAGTGATGAAGGCCAATCTCTCCCTAGCTCTGTCAGTTAACTTGACCTCATTGTCAGGTCAATACTTGTAAGGTATGTTGCCCCTCCCATCTTGTCCAGGAGTTCATCCATCCAGGGCATCAGGTGGGCATCTGACTTTGTGACTGCATTTAGTCCATGATAGTCCACACAGAAATGAATAGAGCCATCAGGCTTAGGCATAAGGACTACAGGTGAGTCCCAGGGGCTGTGGGATCTCTGGATTATCCCTAAATCCAGCATTTCCTCCACCTCCCTCCTAATGTCCTTTTGGAAAGCCTATGACACCCGATATGCTGTCCTCCATATGGGCATCTGTGTCCCTGTCTCCACATTGTGTGTCGCTAAGGGGGTTAGTCCAGGCTTGGCACTAAACAGTGGGGAAAGTCTACTAAAACCACCCTTACTTCCTGGATCTTGTTCGGAGCCAGCTGGGGAGACAATTTAACTGCCTCCACGGAGGATTCATGCTTGCTTTCTTCCAACAAACCCAGAATGGGGTCTCCTTCATCTGTCCCCTCCCCAGGACTACATTCTGCAAACACCATGTCAGCCTTATTAGCATATAGCTTCATCATGTTAACACAGTACATTCTTTTTGTCTTTCTTCTGTCAGGTAACTCTATGATATAGTTAAAGTCATTTACTTTACTAACGACTTTGTACAGTCCTGCCCACTCAGACTGCAGCTTGTCTTTCTGGACTGGGATAAGGACCATGACTTTTTGACCCGCCATGTATTTATTTATTTAGTTTTTGTTGACCAGGTAAGTGCACTAGACAAATTCTGCCTATTTTTAGGCATGACCCGGGGGAAGGGGATACAGATGAATGCCAACTGAATTTGAACCAAATTAAGCTGTTGGTGGTATTTTAGTGAATGGGGGGAAATTTGGCCAGGGCACCGGGGAAATTCCCCTTCTCTTTTTCAAGAAGTGCCATGGGATCTTTAACATCCACCTGAACTACCACCAGATCAGGCAGATGAGACCTCAGTTTAACCTCTCATCCAAAAGATGGCACCTCAGCAGTGCAGCACCCCACCCTCATGCTGCACTGAAGTGTCAGTATTGGGATATTAACCCAAGTGCCTGGTGTGGGGATAGAACCCACAGTGTTCTCATCTCCCAGCCTCAGAGGCAAGTGTGCTACCTGCTGAGCCACTGACACTGCCAAGTATGTCAGTGGCTGTGGCCACTGTATGAGCGAGCTCTGGCTCTGCGGTCATACCACACTTTTTGTTTCTTTAGGGCAGCTGCCAGGTTGCTCTGGGCTGTCCCCATAAGCTCCTTCAGCCTTTCCCTAAACCTAAGCACATAATCCACTATGGGAGTTCCCTGGGTGGCATGCTTTGCCTCCCCAGTCCTCCCAGATCAAGTCTATGAACCCACGCACCCAGCATCCATATAAGAGTTTGAAGGGGAAAATCCTGTTGACTCTTGGGGCATCTCCCTGTAAGCAAACAACAGGTGGGGAAGGTATTTCTCCCAGTCCCTCCTATGCTGTTCAGCAAGTGCTTGCAGCATTGACTTCAGGGTACCATTACATCTTTCTACAAGCCCATCGGCTTGTGGGTGATAAGGTGTTGTGCACCTCTGCACCACCTCACACTTCTCCCACAAACATTTCATCAGGTCTGACATGAAGGAACCCCCTTGATCGGTGATGACCTCCTGCAGAAACCCAACACGGGAGAAAATCCCAAGTAAGGCATCTGACACTTTGTCTGTCCTCAGTGAAGATAGGGTGACTGCCTCTGGGTGCCGGGTGGCATAATCCGCCACAGTGAGGATGAAACTCTTCCTGGAGGAGCTGGGGATATTTAAAGGCCCCACAATATCCATTCCCAGCCTCTGGAATGGCTCCTCCACTATTGGCAATGGAATTAGGGCAGCTTGGGTTTTCTTACCCGCTTTCCCTATTTCTTGGCACCAATGACAAGACCTGCTATACTCCTTCACCTGCTGGGTGAAGTTGGGCCAATAGAAATTCTGGTCCAATCGCTGAGTAGTGCATGCAATTCCAAGATGACCAGACAAGGGAATATTGTGTGCAGTCTTGAGCAACTGCTCATGATACCCCTGTGGGACAACAAGCTGCCTGCCTATCACACCTCCTTCTGTCTGCACAGCCTGAATATACATCAGTCCATTTTCCCAATAAACCTTATGCTTACTATCACCTCCCTGTGCTCCATCAGAGTCTGCCCAAGCCCTCAGCTTCTCTAGACTAAGGTCACTTTTCTTAGCAGCTACAAACTCCTTACAAATTCCCTAGGCATGGAACAGGTCCAATTTAGTGTCTAAACTAGGGACCCTAGCACTAGTGTCAGGCCACTCAGGATCACTGTCATCCCTAACCCTCTGACAATGGGTCACCCCTCCTTCTTCAGAGTAACCCTCCATAGCTGTGTGGTTAACTGCTACTGGGGAAATTTCTACCCCCTTTTCATTAGTCTTCATATTAGGAGACACAGGCTGGGGAACCGGCCTCCCAGTGGTTTCCACAATGGCTTCTCTGTGGTCCAGGGAGCTACAATTTTCCCTTGCCACTCAGCTACGGGTAACTGCACACATCATCCCCTGTTTGAAATTGTTGCCAAGGATGATGTCAACTGAAAAAGTTTTGTCTACAGACTGTTGCACAGTTCCATCTGTTTCACCCCAGTCTAGGAGAACAATAGAGAGGGGCAATGTTTTCTCCTCACCAGTAAAGTCTTGTGCAGTTACAAATTCATTGGGTATAAGCTGACCAGGCTCTGCCAGATCCCCCATTACCAATGTCCGGGATACCCCTATGTCCCTTAACTCTTGTGTCTGTACACCATTCACTGTGACTGGGTGCATGTGTTCCCTCATGTTCACAGGCATGCTTCCAGGGACACATAAACAACCCACTTCTGTCCTAGTACCATGTTGTGTATTGCTCATCCTTTTGGGACACTGTCTGGCAATATGGCCAGTTTCTTTACAGACCCAACATTCATTTATTTTCTCAGAGAAATATTTTCTCTGAAACCTGGGGCTAACCGGTTTCAGTGGAGGCAGTGAGGGTTTTAGCTGCCCCGAAGGTGCACTTTTCCCTTTCTGCACTGCCATGCCCACCCCATTCACTCTCAGAGCAGGTCTGCTCTTGGCATAGTGATCTGAGAGTTCAGCAGCCTCTTGCACTGTTTTGGGATCTCAGTCCTCCAGCCAGGTTTTCAGCTCTGCTGGGCATGCCCAAAACAACAGTTCTAACAAAATAGCATTTTCAGTTTTATCTGCAGAGTTTGCTTCAATTCCCTTCCACCAATGTTTTAAACATTGACGTTGTTTCATGGCTAGCTCCTCATAGCTCATGTCATGGCTTCTCCTGAGCTTACAGAATTTAGCTCTGTAGGCTTCTGCAATTACATCAAACTTTTTTAAAAGTGCAGCTTTGAGTTTGCTGTAATCATTACTGACCTCATTGCTCATTTGACCCAATGCATCCAGAGCTTTTGTGGTAAGTAGTGGGGATAGCTGGAAGCTCCAGAACCCTCTAGGAATTTTAGCCTGAATACAAATATTTTCAAAGGAATTTAAAAAGGCATCCATGTCCTCCCCCTCTTTAAATTCAGCTATCAATTTGGAATTCAATTTGTAACCCAGTCCTGTAGTTCCAGTTAAACCCAAGCCAGCTCTGGTGCTGGTGGTTGGAGTCGTAGCTTCTCCAGTTCATGGTCCTCTGGTGCTTATACTCCTCATGTTCCGCCTCTAGCTGTTCTCACTCCCTCTTCTCCTCTGTGGCTCACTGTTCTCACTTCTCCTCTCTCTGGAACTCTAGCTCCATTCTGCACAATTCATTCTGCAGCCTGATTGCTTCTTGCTCCAGAATGCTGGTGACCTTCCCCTGCTGCTGTGGCCCTTCGCTGGCACTGGCCCTGCTGTCATCCTCACTGGATCTGGACACTGCACTGACCACTGGCCCCCCCATGCTCAAGGTTTGGTCTTTTACAGTTACAGTCTGTGACTTGATGCTCTGGGCATCTGTTGCCATCAGGGCATCCATGAGATTCTGCTTGGTGGCTCTCCCCTCAACAGGACTCCTCAGTCCTGGCACAACTGCCTCAAGTAGTCTACAGTGTGAACGTTGTAGTTGGAAGCCATCTTCTTCCCTAACTACAGCTACTCTAACTTCCAATTTAGAAAAAAAAAATAAAACAAGTAGGAACTTGACTGTAAGCAAAATTATATAGTTCTGTTTCCTTTTTAAAATAAATCACTGCCTTATTTTGCAAGTGAGCTGTACAGTACTAAGCTGACACACTGAATAATTAAAGCTTGTGTTACCAAATTTTATCAGCACCGCTGCTAACCAATCTGTTACAAACACACTCAGCAGATCAGGCCCTCTGCTCCCACAATGCCAACCTCCAAGTCAGTAACGTGAACAGGCAACAGACAGGATACCCCTCCAGTCTGCTTGTGGGTCAGAATCACCTTTAGTCTCAAATTCTGGGGGGGGGTTCAAACTGTGAACCTTATGCTAGCCTTACCCAAATGTACAGGCTCAGATAATCTGCTCTTCGGGGGGGTGCCAGATATCTTTCACCTAAGGACAGCTAACCAGGTATCCAAAATGAACCGTTAAAACTCTATAAAAGACCTTAGGTGTATTCTTACCTTTTCCCAGTTTGGCAATGCCATCAAGCTCTGAACAGTTTTTGTCAGTCTTAACCCTCTATACATCACATGCAAAAAGAACTTCAAAGACACACCCAGGCAGTCTTTCAAAATAATATTTTTACTAAAATGGATAAAAATATGTAAAATGTAAACACAGAACACTATAGCAAAAAACATACAATCACTTAAAAGAACAAGGTTAAATTAGAAAACATAAACTCCTACCACAATACAATTAGACTTTTTCCATCTAATGTATTACCTCTATAGTGCTTATAGTTAGATCTTGTTTCTTAAGAGCCCAAAAATAAATGTCCTTCAGTTGAAACACAGAATACAGTTTACAACTCTGTGTTTCTACCCCCTTCTATGATGTCATCTAGCTCCTCCTTTTAGAATATAAAAATTGTACAAACAATGATCTTCCTGTCAGGAGATATTTTAAATACTGTGACTTCAGCAAAAACTAATTTCCCAATATGATTCCTTAATTAACAACCCCTCCTTGATCTCGAGCAGTTCCTATTCCAAGGGCACATCAAAGGACTTTTTTGGCTTTTCACACCATGGGATAAAATATGTTTTTCCTCTAAGATGTCATGAAACTTTACGAGCCCTATATCCTGGCAGCTGGGTCACTTCTAATTACAACAGAAAACAGGAGGCCCTTAATTAAGTCTCTCTAGTCTTTTAATTACATCCTGGTTTCAGGTCACTTGGCACTTCACTGATCTGGGGGGGGGATCACCCATAGCCCAGCTGGTCTTATGTGAGACAATCACACACTACATTTTTATATTAAAAATATCATAGAACAATCATAATCAGCTGGCAAAGTTTCACACAAGGCATTACAGTAATCAAGGTGTGAGGTTACAAAGGCATGAACCAGAACTGGTAGGTCATCGGGCAGAACTAGGTGCTTGATCTGGGCTATATTCCTTACATAGTAAAAGGCAGTCTTGACAACAGACGACACCTGATGTTTAGGCATCAGTCTGTCATCCAGAATCACACCCAGATCCTGCACCCATTCAGAGGTCATCAGCTGGTGACCACTGAGCCAAAGCCCTGAGGCTCACACCGCCGATGACCCCTCTACCCGACGGCCCGGGTCCACCACTATGATGGCAGGTGGGGGGACTTTACATCACATTGTGTGCTGGATGCCTCTGTTCCCATTGTGCCCAACACATATTCAGGACTCCCACAGAGGGTGGCAGTGTCTCTGTCAGTCCACATTCATTTTCCAGTGTGTCCCTGGATAGTATAGTATATGCCATGGAAGACAAATTGGTCTGCCATCCCTCATATGCTGTGCAAGTCTATGGACACAAGTTCCTTGTTGATGATTCCAATTCCCTGTAACATTCAGAACTCCCAATAGAAATGGAAGCCCTGCAGGTGTGTTTCCACCATAAGGTGTGTTACTGTATAGGCCTGCTGCTATAGACATTGGCAGAGGCATAGCATGACACAGTATGCAAAGAAGTGGCACACAGAAGCAATGACTATTATGTGGCAAGCTAAGCTGAACAGTTCCTATGTTGCAAATTGCTTGCACGAAGCCATTGAAGTCTGTAAATCTGTACTGTACTTACCTCACTGCCTGGAATTTTCTGCTTGCCTAGCTCCAGATGTAGTACCTGCTGTCTCCATTGCTTGCAGTTCCACAGTTATCTGAAGGTGGTGTACTTGTCCCATTAAATTGGGCTGGACCCAAGTTGTATCCAAATGTATGCAGAAGGCTCTGGAATGAGATGCAAATTGACAGCTTTGCTCCCTGACTGCCTAAGCAGCTCATTTACATGTTTCTTTTGAGAGCAGCAATTCTTTTGTGTCATGCTGACACAGTTTGCTCTTCCTCAACGGTAATGTGCTGCATTTAAAAAAATGAATTGCATGGTACATTTACTGTGCTTTATGGCATTTCCAGAACTTTCCCAAGATGGCAGCTGACTTGTGGCATGCATGCACAGTATAATGCTGTGAGATGATGTTGCATGTTAATTCACAGTCCAACGATAGTGCGCATGCGTAACATCTCACCATCACTAGTCTATCACTTATAATTCGCAGTGCAATGTGCTATAGAGCTGAACAAACCTTTGTTGCTCAGTCATATAAAATAAGCATTTTGCAACACTGCTGCAATGTGCCATCAGTGGTGTTAGGGCAGTCACACAGGAAGAATGTCAAGGTCCAGGAGGATGAGGGCAGCTATGCAGAGTGACCAGCATTGGTCAGATGTTGAACTGGTAAACCTTGTGGACATTGTGTCATCAGGGAGTTTACTGATAGATAGATTTGGCATGAAGGACAATGAGTGCCCCCAGGGAGAGGTTTGGACCTCTGTAGGGAGACACCTCTCCAGCTGCACAGATGTGGACAGGACAGAGAAGCAATGTCATCATTGGTATGGCAACCTGGTCGGGGGGGGGCGTGACCTGACTGAGAAATGGAATGGATGCCTAATCCAGGAGCTCTTGGCCCATCTGTTAAAAATCAGTGCCATCCTGCAAGCATAAACCGGTAAATCTACATATTCTGGATGAATAAATAGTCCTCTTTATGGCAGCTGCTAAAAAATTGAGAAAGAAACAATCTCAGCTGAACTTGTCGCCAGCAGTAAGCGATAAGGGATCAGGCCCAAATCGCCCTACAGACCGCGAGCTCCCAGCTACCTCCACTGCAAAGATGAGCTGAACAGATATGGCATACAATGAGTGCCAATCTATGCCTCAAGCTCAAAACAACATAGAGAGCTTAATACACTCCTTAAAATCTGATTAGACTCACCAGATGAGAGCCGTCTTTGAAAACATCGGGGCCCAATTTACACATCTACAGCAGACGGTGAATAACCTAAATGACACAGTGGAGAGCCACTCGACCAGATTGGATGAAGTAGAGCAGCTGGCCAGTAATAGGGAGGATGCCCATAATCGGCTAGCAGGCTCACTACAAACTGCACTGAGGGAAATCAAACTTTTGAAAGCCACCCTGGATGACCACAAAAACAGGGAAAGGCATTGCAATGTATCCCTAGTGGGCTTGCCAGACGGGACAGAGGGAAGAGATTGTGAGGAATTCATAGGAACCTGGCTAAGAGGGGTCTTGGACTTACCTGCAGAAACATCTTTAGAGGTGCAGGGGGCCCATCACTCACCAGGTCACAGACTAGGCCAAGAGGAAAGGCCGCGCCATGTCATTGCCAAATTCCTTTGCTTCCAATACAAGCAGCGCATACTGGAAGTGGCCAGGCGGAAAGGTTCCATAATAGAGCTGGGTAAAAAATTTGTATCTTCCCAGATTTCTCCAGAAGGTTGCCGGTGGAGAGGCAACTATCACAGCAGCAAAGAGGAAACTCCACAAGCTCAACTGCCAATTCTCTGTGGTGTACCCATCCTGGTTGATTATTAGGTTGAAGAACCCAGAGTCTAAATCCTTTACTGACCAGGATGCAATGATGCAATATATTACTCAGATCATAGCACAGAGACAAAATGGTGAGGCTCTACACCAAGAAGCAGATTGAAAACAGGACATGGTACTGTTAAAATTGCAATGTGTGGCTATGGGGTTGCCGGGGGTGTGGGCCTATTTTCCCTTAGGTCCGTAATGGATCTTTAGCTCCAGCCTATTATGGCTGGGTCATGAGGGCCTCCTTCAGATCAGCGAGCTCACAG
The DNA here is from genome assembly GCA_016271365.2 of Neoceratodus forsteri. Classification (NCBI taxonomy): domain Eukaryota; kingdom Metazoa; phylum Chordata; order Ceratodontiformes; family Ceratodontidae; genus Neoceratodus; species Neoceratodus forsteri. The sequence continues at coordinate 1,688,460,335 of CM028131.1, forward strand.
CCTACACTCCTAATATGGAGGTCCAAGTATTAGAGTATAGCTTCAAGTTTAAAGAACAAATATAGTTTATTTAGTCTTTATAAATAATGGACCTGTTCTAATCACTTATTAGTATGAATATTTGGGGACACTGGATTTATTTTGTCTTACATTCTGTTGTGACTGTCTCCATGCTGACTTGGAAAAGAGGATCCAAAAATAGAAAATGTACTCCAGGACTCTGGAGCTGTTAAACAATTTTATTTTAACTATTGTTATAGTATTGGGAATGGTTGCAATCACCTTCATTTTGGGCTCAACTAGGTGCATAGCAGCCCCGCCTGTTTATACTACATTCATACCGTACCAATGTGTTTCGAGCTAAAATTACATTATAATGTGTTTTCCCTTAACTCATGTTTACATATGTGTCTATTCATTTATATAGTGTACCTGTTATATTTCTGATAGGTTTGGTATCTGACTGCTGTGGAAACCTCTAGTAAATGAGGCACTTCGCAATCTTGTTTCCCTAGCTCATATATTGATGGGGTATGAGTAACTATGTTCTCTATTACCATAACTCTTGCACTGTGGCTCATATATATGCACTACACATACCTAACACTGCTGCCATGGGTGCTGTGGGGTCCTTGGACCTGCACAACACTCTGCCTCACCCAGTACACATAAAGCAGGGATAGTTCACAAATCCATGCCCTCGTCCAGGGATGCTACAGTTACATCCAGAGTCACTCAGGTGATTACAGCCCACCCTGCCCTACCACTGTGACTGCCTGGTACCAGTGGTGGGTGGCACACACCTCACACCCTAACCTGGAACGTGACTTTGGAACAAGAGTGTACACCCACAGTACATGCCTCAACTGTACAGTTACTGACACATGTTCTGCAATACTGACACTGCATGTACTCATAACTTCCTGATGGTGTTCACTGGACACTGGCATGTACTGTGGAACACTGACATGCAACATGTTATGGTACCCTCCCCTTGGGCTTGATACAAATATGGCATCAGTTGCTTTCCTCCCAGTATCAGCCAATCATCCAGGTGTTGTGTGTCACAGTGCATGCTCACACTGCTGAACTGTATGGTCATTGCATGCCACCACAGCATGGCATAATCCCATTTTCATATGTTCCCACTGTACCCTTACATGGTGGTCCTCAGATGGTCCATGCCATGGTGTTGCACCATACTCTTCAATCAGCCCCATCATAGTGTGGGCCACTGTACCCCTGCACAGGACCATAATGGTCCTGTATACAGCATGCCCCAACCATGTACTGCCATGCCCGGATATGTTAGCCAATGGTCATGCTAGTGCAGCCAGTGTGGAGTGCAACATACCCAATTGACCAATCAGTGCCACAGCCGGGCATGTGTTAGTTCACCTTGACAGTTTAGGCAGACATCGTGTGACTATTCCTGATGTAGGCATGTGTACACTACAGTAATTATTGTTCATCTCATTGCCTTGTTTACATTGGTAACAATGATGACATGTGGTCAGTATGGGAAGGTCACAGGGAGGTCAATGGACACAGTGATGAGAGTCTCACACTTCATCCTGCTTGGCCTGCCTTGGGGTTTACATGTGGCCATGCATACCTCCTCCCTTGTGTGCACATGTCACCGCCATGGTGTTTGTACTGTGTGTCTGCACAGGTGCATCCACCCCCTGCTTCGCATTTCAGCAACAGATATGCCCATGTCACACTGTTGGATGCCCCTTCTTCTTCCTAGCTATGAACATCGCCTGGACGATGGCAGCCATCTGGTGGAAGTCCCAGGCAGTGGCTGCACACCTGAGACATCCGTACAGCCAAAACTGTAATGCACAAATGGGATATCATGTGTGTGCAACAGGCTGGGAGATGTCCATCTGCTGCCCACTCTGTCCACAGCCAATCAACAGAATGCTGGCACACACATTCTTTGCTGTCTCATGCATTGGACACATGTGTCACAACACTCCGGTGCATCATCTGTCATACATTGGGAGGCATCATCAGGCAGCATAGGTCATGGCCCTAAGGACAGTGCTGGTTCATCTTGGTGGCATCCCTGACAGTCATGTGACCATGCCATGCTTTCAGGTAGAATTCCACCCCTCTCTTCTGCCACCATCTGATTGGTACCATCCTTGGACCTTTTTTGAGTGGGGGTGAATATGTTAGTAGTAGTACCTGTACTATGCATGAGCACATGTGCGACAAGGCCTTCACCCATGGTGGGCAGCTGACACCTAATGTAAGTCACATACTCTGCCATCGGCAGGTGGCCATGGGTATTGCCCACTGTTGAGCTCATCTGTCCTGCAGCACTGTGCATTGTGTGATAACATTGCTCAGTGCTATTTTCAGACATGTGCAAGTGTTTGCAGTGTGCAGTACTGCACCCATTGCACACATTGCTTAGTGCCCTATTCTCAATGTGTTTAGCACCCATTCTATACCTTTGTGATTTGGGCTGTCATACTGCTGTGCAACCATAGTCTATCATATAGTGCATACTTTGCATGGGAGCAACTGCTTGTGAATTGGGATCCTGGTCTTTTACCAGTGTTGAAATGCTAACCATTATTAAAGTCAGTACTGGGTTGTTTGCTGGCTGCTCAGACTCACTACCAATGTTTGGTTCCTCTCATATTGATAATGACACTGACACTGACTAAATATGACATAAGACGACATAAAAAAACTCCAGGCACCTGACATAATACATGATGAAACACAGAATGCTATTTTGATTTTGTAAATAAAATATTTGGTATGTGTTGCAATACAATGCACATTTTCTCTTCTTCTCAGCTTTATTCTCAGATTTAAAACTGCAATAAAAAATAAAACATGAAATACAATGTAATGGACAATTGTGTTTTTAAAAGTGGAACCCCTGCTGGCATAATAACACATAATTCTGGCAAATGGAAGACAATAACAACTAGATACATTGAGCTGCAGACTTTCTTTGCTAAAGGTGGCTGGGTGATTTCCTAACATTTCCTTTCCTCATACAAGTTCTTGCCTGTTACTGTCAGATGCTCTGTCCTCATTTTCAGCTTAAGTTGCAACCATGCTAAGGAGTGGAGGCCTTATATCTGTCAATAAAATGTAGGAAACTGTCTTGTTGCTGTGGTGCTAGGGGATATATTTCCTCTCACTTAAGTTTCTTTACTTGACTTTGCTAACTGTAGCCAACATTCCAGTACTGTATGTCAAAGTTGCAATTATCACAGCTCTTTCTGAAATTCTGGATTTGGTCTTTGGGACTAAATCAATATTTCACTGTATCTAATCCAAATCCCAATCAGAACTGCTAACCATTTGTCAACACTGAATCTTCTCTGCTTGCATTGCTGTTGTACCTGGTCTTAACTGAACACATTTTTACAATATGTTTACCCAGGATAGACCAGAACAGATTCAAGCTCTCATTTTCAGTAGTGTCCTGCTTTAACACATTTTTAGATTGCATTTACACAGTATAGGCTAGTTGAGAGGCAATATCTAATTTTCAATGGGCCCCCACATTTTGGCCTCAAATTAGCAACAGCGTTTTTGTGACCAGACATGATCAAGACCGGAGTTATTTTTTAAAAATTCCATCCAAAATGTGATTTTGCAGTGCAACTATGAAAACATGTTTTGGAGGTGATTTTAAAAATTAGGGGCCACAATCTGCAAAAATAAAGTTCTGAGTAAATATTGGAACAGTTCAATGTTCCTTCATACGTCAGTTGTTCTTTCCACATTTTAACCCCAAATTTCTAACATAGTCATGTTATGACTGCTCCTTCTGAAGATGACACATCATTTATAAAATACTGGCCCGAATGTCATTTCTCACCATAAGTGTGAACGCACATTTTGGTCAGGACTTGAAAAATGGCAGCTGTCACGTTCCCGAGGTAGTGCGAGCAAAATGCTTACAGTATGTTGAAAATTTGGGTTCAAAATATTGAAAATTACCAAAGTTAGCAGCAAGCGTTGAAAAACTTTCCATGTACACTTGTGATGTTGTATTATTTTTAGATATTTTACCCCAAACTTTCAACATAGCCTTCTTATGAATAAAGGCAAAGACAATTTTCAAATTCTGCCTGAAAAGTGATTTTATGCCACAAGTCTGAAAATACATTTTGGCCAAGATTTAAAAAAATGACAGCTGCCACATTCATGAGGCGGTGTGAAAAAAATGGTTATGTTGAAAATTTGGGGTCAAAATATTAAAAATTACCAAAGTTAATGGTGTATGTTAAGAGTATGGTGTACAGTTCTGGAGGCCTCACCTTTGTAAGGACATTGACATGGTGGAAGTGGTCCAAAGAAGGGCAACTAATATGGTACAGGGCATGCACCAGAAGACATATGAGGAGAAATTGAAGGACCTTAACATGTATACACTGGAAGAGAGGAGATAATGTGGTGTTATGATTGAGGCCTTCTAGTATCTTAAAGGCATAAATAAGGTGAATGTGGGGGATATGTTTCAATATTGGAGATGGGCAAGAACAAGAGGACATGACATGAGATTGGAAGTGAGAATACTGAGAACAAACATGAGGAAGTTCTTCTTTACTGAAAGTGTGGTGGACGCCTGGAATAGCCTGCCACAGGGGGTGGTAGAGGCAAGCACAGTGGGGGGGGATTCAAACATGCATGGGATAGGCAGAAATATAGAAATGTAGACTTCAACGGCAGATAAGGACTGTTTGGCCCACCTAGTGTTCCCATTTCTCTACCTATTGGATAAGCATACATCTTGATAACGCGTCGGTTGATGCGAAAACGTTAGACGTTTCTTTTGGGGGATTCATTGCTGCTGCTATGTGTTTTTACTTTTAATAAATGTACCTTTGTCTTTAGACCAAGCTGTGTGGTCTCTGGCACCTTCACTGTGTAGCCATGCTATCAGATTTACATTCTATTGGATAAGCTGCAGATCCTAGTTAACCGACAGACTACTTCTTCCTACTCCCCACCAGAATTGTCTTATGTCTGTCCCACGCATTCTTGAATTCCCCCACTGTTTTTGACCCCATGACCTCCTCTGGAAGGTCATTCCATCCATCCACCACCCTCTCTGTGAAAAAATAGTTCTTCACATTGCCCCTCAACCGTCACCACTCTATCTTTAAATTGTGTCCCCTTGTTCTTGCACATCTCATTTTTTGAAAGATGCTACCCTCTTGGACATTGTTGTTTCCCTTGAGGTTGTTTCTATCATGTCCCCCATCTCTCTCCTTTCTTCAAGGGTATACATATTACACTTCTTTAGTCTCTCTTCATACGGCTTCTGTTGCAGACCCTGCACCATTTTAGCTGCCTTCGTCTGGACTGCCTCCATCCTGTCTATGTCCGTCAGAGATGGGGTCTCCAAAACTGCATGCAGTACTCCAGATGGGGTCTCACTAACTGTCAGTAAAGAGGGATAACAACTTCCTGTTTTCTACCGGTGATGCCTCTCCCTATATTGTTCACCTATGCTGATATGACAACAATGTTGACGATGTTTGGCATACTGACATCCCCGTGCCCCCCCCCTTCTACAGATTGTTAACTCTGAGTCAGAGTTACCTCGAAGGGGAAGGTGAAAGTCAATGAAAGGGGGAAATTTTGCTGGTGGGTTCCCCACAGTGACATTTTCGAAACTTGTTGAAAATGTCTTTGTGGGGGATTTTGCCAACGGGGTTTCACTCTTCTGTCTTTACACCTTCCTATACATCCCAGTATCCCCTCAGCCATCCTTACTGCCTTCTGACATTACTTGCTTACCTTTAGGTCCTCTGATATGAATACCCCCAGGTCCCTTACCATTTGTGTTGTTATTAATATCTCCCTAATAATTGTGTACTCTTCCCCTGGGTTTTTGTTTCCCAGGTACATTACTTTACATTTATTTGCACTGAATCTAAGCTGCCGTACTTTTGACCATTACTCCAACCTTGCCAAGTCCCTTCTCATCCTTTCCAGCCCTCCTTATGCATTAATCATGTTGCAGATCTCTGTGTCATCTGCAAAGAGGCATATTTTTCCTTCCAGTCCTTGTGCAATGTTATTTATAAAGACATTAAAAAGGACTGGACTCAGTACTGAACCTTGCAGTACCCTGCTAGTAACCCCCCTTTCTTCGGAATGGACTTCGTTTACTATTACTCTCTGTGGCTTGTTGTCCAGACAATTTTTTACACAGGCTACCACCCTGGGACCCACTTCCAGGCTGGCTAATTTGTTTATTATTTTTTTGTGTGGGACTGTGTCAGATGCCTTGCTAAAGTCTAGGTAGGCCATGTCCACAGCCCCTCCCTGGTCTACTACTTTGGTCAACCAGTAAAAGAAATCTATTAGATTCATCTGACATAACCTTCCCACTGTGAATCCATACTGCCCTGGGTCCTGTGCCCTCTGGCCTCTAGGTACTCTACGATTCTTTTTTTTGGAAGTGATTCCATCATTTTTCCTACCACCAAGGTCAAGCTAACAGGTCTTTAGTTTCCTGCCTCTGCTTTGCTCCCACTTTTGAGAAAGGGAATCATATCGACCTTCCTCCTGTCCTCAGGTGCCACACCATCTTCCCATGATTTGTTAAAAAGGGTTTTCAGTGGTGTCACTAGTTTTTCCCTTAGTTCTTTTAGAATTCTGGGGTGAATCCCTTCAGGCCCATTGCTTTGTCTGCGTTCAGTTTTAGGAGTTCTTTCAGAAAACTTTCTTCTGCGTAAGGACTGGTATTGACCCCCCCCCCCATCCAGAGTGCTTCTATTGATTGGATTAGGTACCTCCCCCTCCTCTTCTTTTGGGAATACTGAGCAGAAGTATTCTTTCAGTATCCCTGCTTTTTCACTGTCCCTCTCTGCCCACCCACTCTACCCTTTATTAAGCCTCACTATCTCTCCCTAGGTCTTTCTTTACTTCCTAATGTACCTATAAAAGATTTATCCCGCTTCTTAACTGACTTGGCTGTCTTTTCCTTGATTTGGACCTTTGCTATTCTGACTGCCTTCCCCGGTTCCTTCTGTTTTACCTGGTATAGTTCTCTGTCCTGCTCCTTCTGTGTTTCCCTATACTTCCTGAATGCTATCTTTTTCTCCCTAACCTTCCCAGCCACCTCTTTTGAGAACCATAGTGCTTTTTTCTTTTATTTTGATTTGTTCATTAGCTTCACACAAAGGTGTGTTGCCTCTGTGATGGCAGTTTTGATGTTTCCCCATTGTTCCTCCACCCCTCCTTCTTTCCTGTTTGCTAGTGCTTTTCTGAGGCACTTTCCCATTTTGACAAAGTCAGCCCTCCTAAAGTCCAGTACCCTCACTTTTGCATAACATGACTCTGCGGCTGTGTTTATCATGAACCACAGTTTGGTAGTCACTTGTTCCCAGATAGCTACCCACTTTTAGATTTGAGATCCTCTCTCCATCCCCCTTTTGAGAGTACCAGGTGTAGGATTGTTCCCTCTCAAATGGGTCCCAACACTAGCTGTCTGAGGCATGCCCCCTGTAGGGCATCGAGAATGACCCTGCTCTTGGATGTGACTGCAGCAAGGTGCTCCTGTTAACATCTGGCATATTCAGGTCCCCACCAACAATATCTGTTTGTTTGTTCGTTTATTGGCTCAATGAGTAAACACACTGGAACCAAGGTTCAATTTGTAGGTGCAACTCACAACATTTGCAAAAACATACCCAACATTCACTATACAATATAACACTTCAAGACAACATACATTCACATTTACATAAACCAGCGATATAAGAAAACAATTGTTCACTAAAAATGGTGACAGTGGTTTGAATACTTAAATCAAGCAGAAGGCTATTTCATATACTTGGCCCAGTGTATGCAAAAGACCTCTAACCATTTACACTTCTCATAAAAGGCACTTTTAGGGCTCTGTTATCTACTCTGTTTCTAGAGAAAAATCCCAAATCATGGTATTGGAAAAAACTATATAATCATAAAGGAGTACTTGTATGTATAATCCTGAAGGAAAACCTAGCCTCTGTTAGCATAAAATAAATAGGAACTGATAACCAACCCATTTGCTGTAGAATCACGCAATGATGTGTAGTATGAGGCAAGGATAAGGCAAATTTTCCAATAAGGTGCAGCAAAACTGTTCTTTTTTTTGCTAATACCCTTGAAGATGCATTATCAGTAATTAAGGTAACACAACTCACCATGGGCAAGGCACTGCTTGGCAATAGCCATCTTTGTGTCATAAGTTAAAAAGCAGTACAACCTATAAGGCATATTGATTTTTGAATTGATCACAGAAGTACCTCCCCTTTTTCTGCCATCCTAAGAATGCCTTCTATCATTTCCTTGTCCATCCCCCCCGAGATGGGGGTCTGTATGCAAACCCTGTGTAGATTGTGGTGCCATTTATAGTCTCCAGGGTGACCCACAGTGCCTCATCTCCTCCCTGTTTACCCTTTAGTTCCATTGTTTTGATCCCTTCCCTTAAATAGAGAGCTACTACTTCTCCTTATCTACCCTCCCTCTTCCTCCTGTAGATTGTGTACCCTGGCATGTTGACATCCCATTCATGATTCTCTGTGTACCATGTTTCTGTGACTGCCACAATATCCCAGCATTCCTCTTCCATCAAGGCCATCAGTTCAGGGAGCTTGTTACCTAGATTATGGGCATTGGTAATCATTGCCCTCCATTTTTTGATAGTCTTACCCTTTTTTGCCCCATCCCTGTCCTTACTGCCTTTACCTTTTTCTCCATTTACCCTGGCCTTTCTCCCTATTGACTTCTCCGTCTTGGTGTTTACCTCACTAACTACCCTGATTTTTGGGGGGCTAGGACTTTCCTTCTCCTTTTCAGTGCCCCCCCCTTGGCTAGTTTAAATGCCTGCCAATGAAGCATTTAAATCTATCACCTAGGATCCTGGTTCTCCTACTGGACAGATGCAGACCATCACACCAGTATAGGCCTGTATCCTCCAGGTGGACCCCTAGTCCACAATGAAGTCAAAACCCTGAGCTCTGTACTGGTTTTTCAACCATTGATTAAATCCCATGGTGCCTAGCACCCTAGCTTCACTCATGCCATAGACAGGCAGCACTTCTGAGAAGGTTACCATGCGTGCTACTTGTCTATGGCCCCTTCACAACTACACAGACTCCTCCTGCACTGCTCTGATCCCTTTCCCAGCAAGGTTATTTGTCCCTAGGTGGACAATGACATCCAGCTCCCTCCCCCAGCAGCTTCTCCCATGATCCTGAGGATTTGGTCTCTGTCCCTCCAAGTCATGATGGCAGGTAGGCACCTTACCTCTCTCCTCCCCAGTTCTACCCTTCTAACAATGAAGTCTCCCACCAAGAGTTGTTTCCTTCCCCTCTGGGTCCCATGCCACCCTCTTGTGGGTCTCCTTTGTGGAGATTCCCAGCATCCTCCTTGATCTCCACTGTAGGTACCTCCATAGAGGAACCACACTCCGTCAGAATGGCGTATGAATTGTGGAGATGTATAACTGGAGGGATGTGCCTCCATTCCACCATCCTCACCCTCCCTGAGCCCACTGTGGTCCAACTGCTCCTCTTTCTTGGCAACATCTGAGGCAGCACCAGTGGCCCTGGTTGTCCCCTGGTGGATGACAAGGTCCCCTGAATCCTGGCCAACTCAGCCTGGAGATGAGTAACCTCCTCCCTCAGCCCAGGGAGGTGCCTGCAGGTGGGACAACACTGCATCCTCTAGAACATCTTCCAGAAGACTGCTGCTCCACAGCCACTGCACTACACCACTCCCATCATATCTTATTTGTGGCCCCTCAACTGTTGTTTTGTATGCTTACTCTTTACTCTCTCTGTTTATTTTTATTTTATTTTTAATTTTTTCCCTACTTTCCTGCTGCCTCCATGCCCTTAAAGTTCCTGCTCTTCTTGTTCTGGAACAGGTACACTAGATATGGTAAGAGGGGACTAGACTGATGACCACACAGAGTCAACATCAGCTATGCAAGTAGGCAAAATGGGCAAATTGGTGGGCCTAGTGGTCCTTTACAGCTGGCAATCTTCTGTGTTTCTGTTTTTCTAAGTTATAAACATGCATTCACAAATGTCAACATACGCTTGTAAGTTGTTTTTTTTTTTATATTTTATCCCAAATTTTCAAAATAGCCTTCTTACAACATCACATTGACCTCTTATGATCTCATCTCATGAACAAGGGTGGAGAAAATATACAAATCCTGCCCAAAATGAGATTGTGTGTCCCAAGTGCAAAGACACATTTTGCCCAGGATCTGAAAAATGACAGCTATGACATTCATGAGGTGGTATGAAAAAATATCGCTGTCAAAAATTTAGAGTCAAAATATTGAAAATTATAAAGTTATGAACACATGTTGATTTTAATCATATGTTAGTAACTTTTTTGTTTTTTTAATATTTTTACTCCAAATTTTCAACATATTGAATAAGGCTGTAGAAAAATGTCAAATCCTGCCTGAAATGTGCTTTCACGCTGCAAGTTTAAAAACACATTTTGGCCAAGATTTGAAAAATGACAGATGTCACATTCATGAGGTGGTGTGAAAAATTTGAAGTGTTAAAAACTTGGGGTAAAAATATTTAAAATTACCAGTTACAAGTGTGCATAGAAAAATTTCAATGTAGGCACATAACACTATTGCATTTTAATATTTTTAACTCCAATTTACAACATAGTCTTCTTATGTCCCCACTTCATGAACAAGGGTGGAGAAAATGTTCAAATCCTCCCTGAAAGGAGATTTCACATAGCAATTGCAATATCATCTTTTGGGATGGATTTGCACAATTTCACTGTCATTGTACAAGAGGTGGGGTCCAAAAAAGACAATGCTGAAAATCTGCGGATAAAGTATTCAAAATGTTACTGTCTAGAAATATCCAGTTTAATAAAGTTCCTTTTCAGTGGCATCCAAATCCAGGGATAACTTTTTGTATTCTTTTTGGTTTGTTTTTGTTTTTAAATACTGTTTACCTGAGTTCTCTCTGCGTTCTGTGTCCTGTATTTTCAATTGGGAAAATTCTACAGGAACGCTAGGAGTACAATCATACGATGTTGTGTGTGGGTAGTGGAGATGTAAGAGAGGATGCTGACTGCTCACACAGGCAATATGTTTTTAATGTAAAAGTTTATTCTAAGTTTAAGTACAGCAATAGCAATGTGATCAGATATTGGCCCACATATACAAAAGAGATGCATAGCACAAAGTGGAGATGTGTGGGGCTTGTGGGGAAATGCACAGAGCCATGATATTCAAAAGGAAGGGATGCGTTGCACTTGTCAGAATGTGTGATCACACATAGATAATGCATGCAGTGCAGAAATGGGGTGGGTACATGAATGTGCCGGGCATGGGAATATTCAGACAAAACGTGCTGAGCATGTGCTGCGCATCCCATAAATGTGCTGCACAAAGATAGGATGACAAAAGAGTGGCCTAAATCAGCCAGCCACCGACAGGCAGGTTGTGGAACTGCAGACAGGCACTCCTGAGACAGCCCCTGGAGATGCACTAGGATGCTTCAGGCACCCACACACAGCAATCATACCAGGATGGCAGTACCCAAAGCCACAGGTGCTGTGACACCCCTGGCACCTCCCAGATGGCCCCCCTCACACAGCATCCCAGACATGGATACCCAGCTACCACATGCTGATGCTATCAGGAACACCCCTGGCACACTGGCTATGCAGACAGCCATAATGCAGCAAATGTACCGGGGCCATGGCCTGCACACATGTGGCCTTCAGGGCACCACCTGTTGGTGGCATGTGCCTATGGTAATATCTGGGGCAGTGGTGCCCAGGTGCTCTAGTGGTACTGGTTGCATTATGGCATGGTCCCAGGTTATGACCAGTGGCATACACTCATGGTTGGACACCACAGGTGCACACTGTGCACCTGTGCCAGGTCACACCACCTGGAGCCACAGACATGGCACTGATGCCATCCATGCAATGTGACAATGCCACAGGATCACTGTGGTGAATTGATGTGGTGTTCCATTAGTGGGCATTGCACAACTGTGGGCAGGGGTGGCACCACCTGTGGGCCTGGGGCCTTGACTTATGGACACTGGACTAGTCCAGTTTTGGGAGTGTGGCAGCCATGGACACTTACATGGCCAGTGTCGGGGTGACCACCCAGGTTGACCAGACAGTTCCAGGTTGGCCCCACTCACTCAGGTACCTGGTCACCATGTACACCCTGTCATCCCTTGAAGTTCTTAACACTTTTCCACTATCATGTGGTATGTATGGCACTGTAGGTGAATGTATGATGCATGGAGGATCACAATCACAATCACATGGCATACTGATTGGAGTATGTCACCCTGGGTCCTTGCTTAGTGCTTGTCCAGGTGGGCTCCTATAGCCACCATCCAGGTGGGCCCCCTATACCCCAATCCAACCCTGTACACGGTCATGGATGGAAGCACTGTACTCAGGCCACTGCAGTCCACCCACACACACACATACCTTCTCACCAGCCTGCTAGGCTACATTACCTTCTGTTTTCCTTCTTGGAGTGGTGGGACTGCCCCACAAACCTGGACCTGTGCATGCTAATGGTATACAAATTGCCTGAATACATTCCAGTAATGAGATGCTAATGTGGGGAATGGGCTTGAACTGTGCAATGAGGCCATATCCTGGCTGAATATTACACTTCTGAGTGCCAAGCTTGTGGCCACCCATCACGCATTTCTGTATGCTCCACACAGGTTTAGGTGACACCTGCCGTGCCATGCATCTCCAACTGTGTGATTGTGCATGTTCAGGATATTCAGCAGGACATGTACAATCACATTCTACAGTGCATTGTCTGAATATACCAATGTTTTGAGCTTGGGCAACTGAGATGCATGGAACATGGACTTGTGTGATGCAGCCAACCACTTTTGAATATGGGGTCTCTGGTTAATAATATACATCTGGATGACAAAGCTAAATAAACAATGATAAAGGAGTTACATCTGGGGGGGGAAAATATGTGAGAACATCTTGTGCAAATCACTACTGCATTTTAGTAATAAACCAATACTGACTTATTTGTTAAGCTGGCATATGAACGTTTGCATAAGACTTTGTTGGAAGCTGTTCCAATCAAGAACAAAAACTCGTATTTGTTCTCTAATTCTTTCTTTTTAGTAAGACAAAGCAATGGAAAATATTTGTCAGATACTAGTCATTGCTCTTTCTTGCTTGATGACTCTCTCTGTCCCCCTCCCCTCACTAGTGCTCTTTTTCTGTCTCTGTCCCTTTTTCTCTGTCCTAGTAACTATCCCTCTCAGTATCTTTCTCTCTCTCCATCTCTCTCTATATTTCTTCCTCTCCCTATGTAGCCATCACCCTTTCTCTCTGTTTCTTGGCCACTAATCATAGTTACAAATTCTTTGTAAGAGTCAGTTTCTGAGACACATCCCCACTTCCCCATACTCACAGACACAAATACTGTTTAAGGATACAGAAGCCTCTGAGCGAGAGAGCTGCCCTTCTCTCATCAGTAATATTCTGACTCATGTAGTACCTAAACAGATGAAATATATTATGTAATTTAACTGTGACTGTTACTGCTATACAGTATACAATGGAGTGCAATTGTGATAGCCAAGGGAAAAAAATTTCTACTTGTTTTATGACCTCTAAGAATAGTTCTTAGAGCTTTGCATTAACATTTCTTAAGGAAATGTAAAGATATATGTTAAAGCTACTACTGTAACGGGTGGTTGGATATATTGATGCTTATACTGTTGTATTGCAGTACATCATTATATTTGATAGATTTGTGATTTGATAGTTAACATACCGTTGTGGCAGTTTATATCTGCATCAATAAAGATTAAAGAGTCAGATAGTCAAATATACATGTTTGTATATTACTTTAAAGTTTAACCTCACTTAAATATAAGAGTATCAGAAAACAAGCATTTGTCAATGCAGAATATTGTCTCGATGGTATTCGCATTGGCATTGGTAGTACAGGAGTTAGAGATGCATAATAGGAATGGTAGTGAAGTATTGAACTAACGCCAACCCCACCCCCCACCCTGCAGAGACTGACCGGCGTTGGTGTGTGCCTTTGGGTCATCAGCTATAATGCTCATTTTACCTCACCCTACCCTGTAGACACTGACAAGTGTTGTGGTGTGCTTTGAGATCTTTGGGCCTTATACTTACCCCATTCCATAAGGAAGTACACTGAGAGGGGTGCAGTATGGGAGAATAGAGTGAACTTTAGGGCCGAAAATCCAAGGCACACCTCAATGCCTGCCACTGGCTGCAGGGTGGGGGTGGGAGTGGAATGGCATGAGCATTACAGCCAATGATACCAAGTCACACCCCTGACACCTGTCAGTCTCTACAGGGTGGGGTGTTACAGTTGGAAACTCTAACATCATAGGTGTCTGTTGGTATTTTCACTCCAAATTTTCAACATAGGCTTTTTGTGACCCCCACCTCATGAAGAGTGGTACAATCAGTTTGTTAGCTGAAAGGTGGTTTTGCACAGTGGCTCTGCCATTTGGCGACACAGGGATGAAAACACATGTTGGGCAGGATGTGAACAATGACAACTGTATTGTTCATGAGGAGGTGTAAAAAAATGGCAACGTTGACAATCTGGAGTGAAAATATGAAAAATTGGTGAAGTCATTAGCATGCATAGAAACTCCGTAACACACGTTTGTAACCCAATTATTTTTGGGATTTTTTTTGCCACATTTTCAACATAAGCATTTTGTGACCTTCCCTCATGAAGAGTCGCACTGTGATTTTGGTAATTTGTCCCAAAAGTTGATTTCCCACAGCGACAATGCCATTGTGTGCCACAGGTGCGGAAACACATTTTGGGCAGACTTTGAAAAATGACAGCTGTACTGTTCATAAGGAGATGTGAAAAAATGCCAGTGTTGAAAATCAGGCATGAAAATATTACAAATTTGAGAAGTTACAAGGGTGCATGGAAACTGCACAACACATGCTTGTAACACAGTCATTTTATGGACTTTCATCACCAAATGTTCAACATAGGCATTTTAGGGCCTCTGCTCATGAACAGTATCAGTGTCATTTTCTCAAACAGTCCCGAAAACTGATTTCACACAGCAACTGTGCTATTCTGTGCCGGATGTGGGAAAACACATTTCAGCCAGGATAAGTGAAGTGACAGCTGTATTGTTCATAAGGAGGTGTGGAAAAATGCCAGTTTTGAAAATCTCGAGTGACAATATTACAAATTCATGAAATTATGAGCGTGCATAGAAACTGTGCAATGCACACTCGTAAAACAGCCATTTTTTGGATTTTTTCACCAAATTTGCAACATAAGCTTTTTGAGAGACCCCCCCCCCCCATGAACAGTGGCACTGTCATTTCATTACTTGGTCCCGAAAGATGATTCCACGCAGTGACCACAAAATCACCTTTTGGGACCAAATAATGCCATGACAGTGACTGAATTCATGAGGAGTGGTCCCAATAACCCCATGTTGAAAATTTGTGCCAGAATTCCTGAAAATGCCTAAGATATGCACCAAAGTTGAAATAACCCTATTTATGCCATTATGCAGCTTACCAGCATTTCTTCAGTTCATGGGTCAGCTTTGAAGAGTGCAAACATGTTCCCGGTCCACTGAAGATTGTCGCCATGCTCCAGAAGGTAAGTATGTGGGTTGTGGGTGGGTGTGGGGAGGCAGGGTGCATGAAGGGTGAAACGCGGGTTGGGAGGGCCACTATCGACTCGAGGGACCATTTTCTGGTTTGCAGGTTGTAAAAAAAACAACAAAACATCGCAGGACTGGTTTTGTTTTACAGGGGCATTTGGAACACTGGGGTGGACTCCCAGCATGCCACCTGAGTGTTTTGTTTGGAGGGGGAGTTCTGTAGCCGACTGGGGATTAGGCATCCCATCAGCACACAACAAATGGGAGGGATATTATGCCGACGGGGAGTGGGCTCCCCCATTGGCAAATTAAACTGGGAAGGGGGACATGATGCTGAGGGGGATTGGACACCCCCTTGGTACTCACTTTAAATGGGGGAGCACTATGCCGATGGGGAGTGGGCTGCCCCATCAGCAAATGAAGTGGGTTGGGGCATACCAACAGGGGGGTTAGCACACCTGAAGTCATTTCTCTACGTGGCGGCAGTCAGCATTGCCATGTTTATTGAAGGGCTTCACCAGGAAAGGCACATAGGGAGGGCATGTTTTGATTCCACTTCATGACGATCTTGGATCTCATTGCAGCAACCTTTTCTTAGATGTGCTTGCCACATTATGTATTCCTGGTATGGCTCATGCATGCTGGCCTATTAGGGAATGAGGGGTGCACCTACTGATGCGTGCTCTGCATTAGCCTAACAGTGACAGCTACTACTAATGCAATATGTTGACTGCCGAGCAAGTGCAAGCCAACATAAAAAGGATCAGGCATAATGTAGTCTGCTCTGTTGTTATTGCTGTAATTACAATTACATGATATCATATGGTAGAAGATAATTAGATATAGTGCCTGATTTTAAAATTTTAAAATGGCTTGCGAATGCTATGACCCCATGGTGCACCAAATATATGGCACAGGGGGCTTGTGGCATTCCTTTGGTGCAAATTGTGATTCTGAGTCAGGTTCACCAAATGCTGCTAGTTGTATCAGCTCTTCCCTGGTCTAACTTTACACCCTTTGGGGACCCTTTTTACAGGGCTTATGCCAAATAGTTGGTGCAAGCCACCATAAATAGTGGAAAGTGTCCCAGCTGCGCCCAATGTACTAAAATTGAGCACAGTTGCAGCAAAGGAGTTTGGCATAAGCATTGGAGTTGAAGCAAGGCTTGATGCAAGCCCTTCACTAATTTTTGAAAATCAGGCCCATGATGTTTATTTCCCTGGGTCTTTCTTAATTTTAACAGATATTGAATTGTTCTATTTTGTTTGTTTGTTTGTTTTTGGTTATACCTATTTTTATGTATTTATTTATTTTTTTGTTTATTTCATTGACCAGGTAGGTGCATTGGCATTGATGTGCTTTTTTCAGGCAATATGGCAAAGTAAAACACTAACATGGTATTGCATACAAGCTCCCAACCAAGTCTCAAACACACACACACACACCATCAACAGCATGCAGTGCTATTGCTCTAGCCAAAAGAAATTATTCACAAAATACAATGAGCACATAAAGTATTCTTCACCTCTGAAGTCACTGATCATTCATGCAGAGATATGTGCCAAAAATTGTATTTATTAAATAAAAACTCTATATTTCAGGGCAAACTGAATAAGTTAATCAGATTGATAACCCCCATATACAGTATCATTTTGGGAAACACAATTCACATTATTCATAATACAGCTGTTACAGTTTCATCATTATTATTATTATGCTTCTAGAATAATACAAATCATAACTTAGGTATATATGGTGTGATCATAATATGAAATGGAAGGATCATATTTTGGGTTAGGCAACTGCCATACAGACAGTTCAAATCCAACAAGATCGAAAAAGCAATTGATATTAAAATGCTGATTGTGGAGACCAAACAATTTTCAACATAAATTAAATAGGTTTCATAGGTTTTAATAGAGCTCTTTAAAGACCAAAGTCCATTGTAGCTCACTATTAAATTTATGAATACCCCAAAATATTTTTATCAATGAGGTAAATGTCAAGAAATTTCTTGAATTTGTTCATAGTCTTACTGGCCACCACTTCAATCAGAAGCTTGTTTCAAACCTTTACTACTCCCACAGAAAACCACAGCTTTCTTTTACGAGTGTTGAATCTTTCCCCGCCTAACTGTAACAGGTGTGCTCTGGTACTGTATACCTGATCCCTTAATACCAGGACCAGTTGTTCCCATAATTGAACATCAAGTAAGGGCCCTATAGATCAGTCACATGTCTCCTCATAGTCTGCAGAATTCTAGTGAGTACATTCCTAAGTTTTGTAATCTGTTTTCATAGTTGAGACACCAGACTTCCTTTATTTTGGGCGTGGCTCTCTTCTGTACCTTTTCAATAGCTTTTATTTCTCTTTTGCCCCCAGATGCCCCAAACTGGGTGCAATACTCTACATGGGGGTACACCAGTGAGGTGTAGAGTGGGAGTAACACCTCCTTGTTCCTGCTCTTGATGTGCTTATTTATGCAATACTGAATACTGCTGGCTTTTTTAATGGCCTGATTACAGGGCATCTTAAAGCTGAGGTCCTTGCTGATTCTAATGCCCAGGTCCCTCTTGTCCTGAACTTCCCTTAGTGCAGTCCCCCACAGTGTGTACTTCATCTGCATGTTGTTTTTCTCTAAATGCATCACGGTGCATTTTTCAGTGTTAAATGTTAACTTTTTAACTGAGCCTCAAGCTTCTAATTCCACCAAAGCTGTTTGTAGAGTGTCAGCATCCATATGGTTGTTCACTATATGCCTGATGCATGTGTCATCAGCAAATTTAGAGAGCCAAACTCCTGTCTTAGTGCTCATTGAAGAGATATAGATGTTAAAAAGACAGGCACCCAGTATGGATGGATCCCTGTGGCACTCCACTGGTTACCTCTGCCCACATGGAGTATGTCCCTTTGATGTATACCCTCTGTTTCCTTCCAGGCAGCCATGCATCAATCCAGTGGGATATTTTCCCATGTAGCCCGTGTTCAATCAAAGCATTGTTAAGTTCCCCATTCGGGACCTTGTGAAAAGCATTCAGAAAGTCCAGAAAGTTGACATCCACAGAATTTCTATTGCCAAGTGCTTTACTGTTTTTTCCATAGAATTGCAAGAGATTGGTTTGGTAGGACCTGCCCTTAGTGAACCCATGTTGTGCAGTGTCTACATTCTTGGCCAGGAGTAGGAATTTAGTGATATAATCCTTTACTAAGCCTTCTAGTATTTTCCCCAAAACTGTTGTCAGACTAATCAGTCTATAATTCCTAACCTCCTGTTTTGTTCCCATTTTATGGATGAGCACCACCACTGCCTGTCTCCATGCCTCCATGACCTCACCCTCATTGATTTCTGGAATAGAGATGTGACTGGTCCCGCTAAGACCTATGCCAACTCCTTTATCGCTCTTGGGTACATAAAATCAGGACCCTGTACTTTATTCTGATCCAGCTTCTGGAGTCTTACTTTCACATCTGTGATATCTAATATAAGGCCAGATACTGATGAATGGTCTAGATGGTTTTAGTTGCTAGTGACCCCTGGTTGAAAACAGAGAAAAACTAGCAGTTATACTGCTTAGTCATTTTCTGGTTGAGTGTGATTAGACTCCCACTGAGGCCTTTTAGAGGGCCAATTGTTTTACAGCCTCCCTTCTTATTGTTGATGTAAGCATAGCAGGATTTATAGTTATCCTGGACTTTGCAGGCAAGACCATACTCATGTTTTCTTCTGGTCTGCTCTATGCTTTTTTTGGTTGACTTTATGCACGTTTTGTATCTGTCCCAGCATACTTTATTGCCACTCATTTTGGCCTTTTTATAAGCTTTGTTCTTTTTATTAATGGCCTTCCTAACTGGAGGAGTCAACCATGGAGGGAATTTTTCCCCCATTATATTTATTGGTAATGGGTGTATATGTTTTACCACATTGTTGATTTTACTATTCAACAAGTCCCACAAATGTTGGAGTGGTAGATTTTCGAACTCCATTTCCCAATTCCAATCAGCCAACTCCCTTCTCATGCTGTGAAAGTCAGCCTTGTTGTAATTATATATTGTTGTACTGCCTGTGTCTTTGCCTAATGAACCCATATAGCTGAAGCCCATCATAGAGTGATCACTAGATCTTGGGGGCCAAAACTGTGCAGTCTTGGATATTGTTGACCAAATTGCTCAGGACCAAATCCAGTATGTGAGTGCCCCTGGTGTTGTTTAACACAAACTGGTCCACACCTGCCAGGATGAATGCTTCTAAATAGCATGACTCTGATGGGGTATCAGCATACAGTGTTTCCTAATTTATCCCAAGGAGGTTAAAATATAACACCAGGCTGTGTTTTACTTTACCATCATTTATCATACAGCTGAAGAAATTAAAGCCAGACTGGAAACAGATGAAGGACGCAGACTTTGAACCCTGCATCTATCATACTTTTAATTTTGCAAACAGCATGTATTGACCCCATACTGTGCTATGAGCAATCTGTAAACCTGATGAATTTTGAATGTAACAAAAAGAAAAACAACTTGCAGAGACAAAATGTATTAGACCAGGTGTAGATGAGGGGGGGGGTGTCACCTGAGAGCTAAATAGATGCTGATGGTAGTTTAATGTAGCAGATATACCCCAAATTCATGTTCTGTCTGTTGATCACATGAACACTGGGGTAAAATGGTAGTTTGCATTATTTTGTACTGATACCTTGACAAATTTTGCGATTTTCAGCTCTACATACTTAATGCAGATTCTTAGGCAATTACTTTGATAGTAAGTGAAATATGCAATCAAGTGTGGTCTCACTAAATAGGCAGGAATTAGAGCTTTAAGATGCATACTCATATGTCACCTCAAAAGATTAATGTTAAAAGTTATAGTGTTAAATAACAACCACCTCCCTATTTAATTTATTGTGAAATTTCAAAATAATATTATATTTAATCTTGTCAGACAGGATTTATTGTGCTTTATAATATAATTTTATGTTACCTAAAAGGGTAAGGAATCTGCTTTGAAATGCATATGTGGTTTTGAACTCTTAACGTAATATAAGAGGATAAATTTATAAAAGTGAAGACACCATTAATAGACTAAATTTTAGCAAGTTTATACCTTGTCAAATTTTGTGATTTTCAGCTACGTGTACATAATGCAGATTCTTGGGCCATTACTTTGAGTCTAATTTAAATATGCATTTAAGTGTGATCTCAATAAATAGGCAGGAGTTAGAGCTTTAAAATGCATACCCATAAGTTGCCTCAAAGGTTAATTTTAGAAGGTTTTTTCTTTTAAGAAGGAAATTTATCGAAAATAAAAAAAAACCTTTGTTTACACAAAACATGTTTATTTCAAAAAATGTAAAATTTTAAATATGACTTTAGGTAAAGTAGTGGAACTTAATCTTGTCCAGCTAGGAAAAATCTTTATCATCATCATCAGATACGCCAATATCATCTTGCTAACCACAGACTTCTTGGTCCTCATGTGAGTCATCATCATTTGCATTATAGAGCAGAGACATAACATCATCTGGAAATGGTGTGTCTGTCCACTTTAAATTGAGATCATCAGTCCAACCATGCAAAGCTGCATTTGTGGCATTGATAACTGCAGCAGAAGAAATCCTCCATAATTAGCACACATAATTAGCTCGTACAATATGTAACTTCACGGTTTCCTGGCAGGGTGATAGCAGAGACAGATCAGTTATTCTGTTGTCTTTGTTATATTTCTCCCAGGTGATCTGCTGCCTCATTATATTTACACTAGTAATTTTCTTCCTACTATAAAGTTTACAGATATATTCCTCCAACAGAGCTACAACACCCTTATCCATTTGCCAATCACTCCAAAGTTTTTGAAAGGTATCTAGGAATTTGGAATACTTTCGAAGGACATTCCAGCAAATCTTCTTACCCTTTTTGAAGAACCCAGAAACATAGTCATTGCCTGTGAATGCATGGAGACCAACTAAGGCTTTCTTTGTTGCAGTGGTCATTTCACACTTGCTAATGTCAAAGATTTTGCTGTTGTTACCATGCCATTGTCCAGTTATATACTTTGCTCACAGTCTGCAAATATTGACATTAAAATTACTTGTATTTCAGTATCCCCAGATGTTGAACGGATGATGACAGGGCTTGGACTTATTGTAATGGCATGTTGCACATGAAGGGCAATTTTTTGTGTCTGCTTCTTCCTGGTCAGAACAGAGATCATCCACAACTACAGTCCCATGTTTGGTGATCATGTAGCATTTGTCTCTCTTTGAAATATAGATCACCTGGCCCTCAGGCAAACTCGTGCAATTTTCTCCCCAACCCTGCATGATCAAATCAATCATGCACTCCTTGTTAGCTCCATTAGAAAGGAAGTAACTGAAATTATTTGGCACGTTGGTGTTGGGACTTTTGACAATATGCTTCTCACTAAATCCTTGTTAAAATATCTCAGCCTCTTTGATTGACTGCTCTCTGTATGTATCTGCAACAACATCCACTCTTGCAAATCCATTTGGAAGACTATTCAGGAGTTTCATTGCCAGATCAGCAAAGGTTTCAGGGATTCTTCTCATAACCCACACTGTTACCATTAGATCAACTACGTATGCTGAGACACTTTCTTGAGGGGAAGCTCTGAAATGTCTAGCACTGGACAGTAGTCTGCTAGAACCTCAAGTAACTTGCTCTTTGATGTTGCCCATCTAATTCCAACTGCATTGGTTGGACTCAGTGGGAGTGGGCCCAGGCAATATGTTAATAAATGTTTATATCTATAGGGAAGTTGTGCTTGTACAAACGGGCTAACAATCTTGCCAATATATGTCTGTCGAATTTAAGTTCTTTAACTTTTCCTTTGGTAGTTACTTGCACTTTTTTGTTTGTATCATTTAAGGTTTTCACTGGGGCTTTTGAGATTGGATCAAAATATTTCTTTCCACCACTTTCCAGTCTTTCTTTGACAAACTATTCATTCATTTCAGTACCTCATTCAATGATACTGGTGAGGTTCTCTTCAATATCAGATGGAACAGGTGCTCCTGAGGATAAATTGTACAATCTTTCAACATCTAAAGTAGTACTGAATGGGTTGATAAACTCTTTATTTATTTAGCTTTTGTTAACATGGTAGGTACACTAGACAAGACACTTGCCTATTTTCAGGTATGACCCAGGAGAGTACAGGAAATTTGAATACATCTGACAACATAAATACAGATATAATCAGTATACAGAGTCAGGGCACACATTACATGATCAAGTAGTTACTCACAGTAAAACATATGCTTAGAGATACGAGCAGTGCAGTTCATAAAATTAGAGGTGCAATAAATACTATTATATATACAACTACAGGACCCCAGTACTAATTATGTACAACTATAGGACCCCAGAAAAGTGAAGCCACAGTCAGGGCCATGCCCAGAGCAGAGTACAGGGTGGCGGCAACACATACCAAGCCACACCCCATGTGGTCCGGCAAGTCAAGAAGAGAGAGGGGGAGCAGAGCCGGGATCCTGGTGTGATCATGGAGGCTTGGGACAACCACACATAGAAGAAAGCTTCAGGTGATTCCATAGGGAGGATCTAAGGCAACCATGTGAGGGAGAGGAGCAGACCAGGACTGAAAGCGAGTTCCACAGCCTAGGTGCACTCGAGGCAAAATCTCTGTCTCCCATTTGAGTGTAAGTGGCTGGTATCTTAAGGACAGCAGGGCCCAGGGATCTAAGGGAGTAGTAAGAGGAGACAGCTGGTACAAGGAGCTCTGCCAGCCCGGGGGGGGGTGCCAGTACAAAGAACCTCACCCGTAAAGCACCCCAGGACAAAGTTTAAGTAATTAGATGGAGACAGCCAATTCAGCTTGCTGTACAGGTTGCAGTGATGGGTGAGACGAGGGGCAGCAAGAGCAGAGTCAATATGGCTTTCACGCATTGTTCTGACTTGATGATTTCAGATGGCCTGCATGCTTTTTGTGGATTACTGGCTGAACTGTTAAGGCCAGTCATCTCCAAAAGTGCCTCTCTGAATTTTGCTAGACGTGACCGATTTAACACCCATTTATCACAGGCCATTTGATTTGCAGCAAAGTGTTTGATTCCACCTGGAATGCTGGCACTTCGATTGCATGTCTGCTCACCAGCTTGGTCAACTGATTCCCTAGAAACTTTGTGATGGCTCCTTTGAAATGAAAGCCCTTGTTTTTCAAATAATGTCGTAGACCCTGAATGAGAAGCTTCAAGAGTTTCAAGTGTGTGCACATATTTTTTTTATTTTATTTGATTCTAGGAATTAATACCTTTGAGCCAAAAGCTCTTTTACAAAGGTTCCACATCAAATGAGTACAATACAAGCATAATTACAAAGTATGGTAAATAAATTGGATATTGTCACAGGCAAGGAGAAATAACACATTACCATAAAATATACAAACAAGTAAGAACAGGGAGAAAAAAAATATTTTTCTTAAACAAAACAAAAATAGATAAGGGAAAGAAGTCTCAAAAGGGAAATAGACTATTTGAAAGAGTAAGGGGAGAAAGAACAGCAGTACAATAGTGAGATAGAGCATCACATATGCCTTTGTCAAGAATAATGTAATGAGAAAAGAGGAGGAGAGAAAAATAAAAGAGAAGGGTGTAATTTAATCAAGTAATTTAATCAAGGCAGTCACAGGAGCTGGAGGCTGCAAGGTGTGAGTGGAGCTGAGATTTGAAAACTCCCAAGGATGTAAAGGGTGAGATGTGGGTATTTATGACATTTAGCCAGCTAGGTGCATGGTAAGCAAATGATCGTTGTCCCTGGGTAGTCCGGCAATGCAGAACCAGGAGAGGTTGATAATTTGCTCCTCTAGTGAGATGGATGCAAGGATTTGGGTGTAGCAGGTCTTGGATACGGGGAGGGATAAGGCCCATGGTTGTTTTTTTAGCCATCAGGCAGGTGAGATACTTTAGGCGGTTTGAGAGTTGCAGCCAGCCAGCCAGTTTCAGTGTAGAGCTCACAGGTGTGCGTGCGTCTATGTGCACCAGTGAGCAGTCGACAGGCCTTGTTCAGGGAGGTTGTTATGTGCTTAAGAGAGGTGGTTGAGGCAGACCCATATATAATTAAGTCATAGTCAATTATTGAGATGACAGAGCTTTGAGTAGCAATCCTAAGTGCAGGTTGGGTAAGGAATTGCCGGTTCCGGAACAAGATACCAATCCGCTGGTTTGCCACTTTAGCTGTCTTATCAATGTTGGTAGCAAAGGTTAGGCCTTGGTCAAAGGTGATTCCAAGATATTTAAAGGTGGTCACTTGTTCTAGAGAACTTCCCAGATATATATTGATAGAGAGAGGTAGTTGCCTTTTCTTGTTTTGCGGGCCAGAGGAAAGCATTGATTTTGTTTTTTTTGTGGTTAAGGACCAGTTTGTGATCAAGGAACCACTTTTCAACTTTGGAAAAAGCAAATTGAAGGTGGTGGTGTAGTGGTTCCGGGACTTTGTGAGAGGTTAGAATTACGGCATCATCAGCATATAAGATTATTTGTTCAGGGCATGAGTTGGGAAGTGAGTTTAGAAAAATGCTGAAAAGAAGAGGGCCCAAAATGGATTCCTGGGGAACACCTGATAGAACAGGTTTAGGGTCAGAGACAGCTCCTGCGATTTTGACAGCTTGGGTACATTGAGAGAGATAACTTTTAATCCAGTCTCCAGTGCTTTGAGAGAGGCCAAGGATTTGTAGTTGTTTGACAAGTAGGCCATGGTGAACAGTATCGAACGCCTTTGTTAAGTGAATGAAAACCGCACCGATTTGGTAACCATTGTCCAAGGCATTATGGATAGCACCTGAGAACTCCAATAGGGCACTCGATGTGCTGTGCTCTTTCCTGAAGCCATGTTGCTGAGTACAGAGGATGTTATACTTTTGAAGGTATTCAGTGAGTTGGTCTGCCACTATCCATTCGAGAGCCTTTGAGAGAGGTGGGAGTATAGATATAGGTTGGTAGTTACCTGGTAGAGACTTGTCACCATTTTTGAATACAGGGGTAACAAGTGCTGATTTCCATTTGCTGGGAAATTGACTGTGGCAGAGTGAGAGGTTAAAGATTTTTGTGAGTGGGAGCAGTACCAATCCAGAGTAAGTGACAGAAGTTTGAGGTCGATAGTATGACTACTTACTCGGGATTTGGAGATAGCCTTCTTAACATATTTGTAGACATCATGGGCTTTGACTAATCTAAAATGGAAAGGGGGTTTGGTTGGAGAGGTAGCGGGAGGTGTTTGATTTGGTGTGACAGGCTCAGAGAAAAAATCCGTAGGGAGAACCCCACTAAGGTCTGTGAAAGTTTCATTAAGGGTCTTTGCCATGATCATAGGGTCTAGGGTAGTGACTCCATCTACAGTCAATAGGGTGGGAGAGGACTTAGTCTGTTTACCAGTGACATTTCTTATATTGTCCCAGAAAGATTTCCCATTACCCCAGGAGTTGGAGAGGGCATTCGTGTAGTAGGACCACTTTAGCAATCAGATTTCCTTAGTGCAGTTATTGCGAGCATGTTTATAGATTTGAGAGTCCGTTGGGGAGCCTGTAGCTCTTGCAATAGCCCAGAGGTGGTCCCGTTCCTTGAGTTGCACCAGGAGCTTGGCCGTGTCCCAGGGGTTTGAAAGTGCTTAAATTTTGCACTTTTTAACAGGAGCATAGGTGTCACAGGCGGCATTGAAAGTAGTAATAAAGTAGTCAAGGGCTGAGTCAACATTTTGGATATTGTAAATTTGAGACCAGTCTTGCTGCCTGAGACATGCCCTGAGATGTGCAAGGTTGCCAAAGGGTAGTGCCCTGCTAAAAATGTTTTTTGGAGGTGGCTTTCAGAACTTATTTGTCCATGAACAGATGACAGGAGAATGGTCACTGAGGGAGTCGGAGAGGACAGCAACATTACTTATACAGGCAGGGTGACTTGCTAGGATCCAGTCAATGAGGGTGCTTGTCCCTGATTTGTAGTTCTTTCTGGTGAGGGAGCTTATCATCTGTGTAAGGTTAGCTGCTAGTAAAGCATCCTTGTAGGACCCTACATCAAGGGGAACCAGTTGATATTAAAGTCACCAAGTAGAAGGAGCTCAGTGACAGAAGGTTGCCCACTTACATATTTGAGGACAGTCTGAAGGCCGGGTCCAGGGTCATTAGGTGGGATATAGACAGCCACGATGGTGAGAACTTTATTTTGCGCACCTAAGAGTAATTTGATAGGAAGGAGTTGCACTGAGGTGTTTGCGGAGGGATGACTGTCATAGTGACTCGTGAGGTAGTCTTTTTATGTAGATTGCACAACCGCCACCTCTTTTGGAAGTCCGATCCAATCTGATAACATTGTACCCTTGCAGAGAGATTGCATAGTCAGGAATGTTTGGTTTCAGCCATGTTTCAGTTATGGCTAGAATGTCAGGGTTGTGTTGGCTAGCAAAGATTTGAAGGGAGGCCAGTTTTGGTAGAAGACTGCAGATATTTAGTGTGGTGATGATGAGCCCCCCTTCGGATTTGGTAAATTTAGCAGAACTGGATGAGGAGGGGCCAGGATTAGGATGGACACTTCCAGACATCAGGAGGAGGAGGAGCATAAGTTTGAGAGACATCCGTCGTAATTCATAGAGTGAAGAAAGACCCCCTTCATTGTTTGTCATGGTGAGTAAGGTGCAGCCATCTAGGGTCCCAGTGCAGGGAGGTGGCAAGAAGCAGAGGGTGAACTGCACTCAGAGTTTTAGTGTAACTTGTCATCGTTAACCCACCCTTGACAGGAGGGTGCAATAGGTGATGGTAGGGGGAGTAATCCATAGTTCCAGATAGAAGGTGGTGTATGTAGACATTCAGAGTGTAGGGTAGAGTGGGGTGGGAGGAAATTGGAAGATGGCAAAGGGGAGGAAAAATGAGGAGTGTTAGAAAGTACAGGGAGAGTTGATAGGAGAAAGTCATGTCTGAGAAGAAAAACAGGGATGAGAAAGTAGGAGATAGCAGAGGGCAGATCAGGATAACAAAAATAATGAGAGAAATAACAAGGGTAAGATGATTAGAGGACTGGTCTAATTGTACCAGAGTGAAATCTAGAAGGGAAACGTAGAGTTGGGGGGGGGAGGAAATAGCTGTGGGAACAGGAGATGAGGAAAGATCAGGGGAGGGTCCTTAGAGCAGGAAGCGAAGCAAAGACACTATTTAATAAAGGTCGGGGGGGCGGGCATAAAATTTCTGCACTGAGCAGTGCAAGTGAATGGGCGCCGAGCCCCGAAAAGCAACAAGTTTGGAGTCACCAATCAGAAGGCAGGGTCTGGAGCCGGAGGCCAATCACAGTTCAGTTCAGAGCTTGGCCACCAATAGCAGCCGATCCCAGTGTCCCCAGCCCAGAGGCTGTCCTTACCCAGCATATTGCCCTATATTGTGCATAATTTTGCTTGTTGAAGGTGAAAAACAGGGGCAGTAAATATTTCCAACACAATAGTCTAAGATCAAAGTTGTTTTCTTTTATTGCTGCCTGGAGCACAAACTGCCGATTCACTATATCCAGATATGTGATTTAGAGCTGTGGGGTTTTCCCCAGCTCACTGCTCTGAATCCACTGCCTGAAGGCCTCATACTTAGTCTAGAAAGTGACCATCTCATCTTCCTGGAGCAGTTTATGGAAGTCTGTTGGCTGAGGTGATGATCTGATCAACTCAAGCAATACTGCAAGGATGGCATTTAATTCTGTTGAATACTCTAGAAATCTGACCTGAAGCAATCGCTCTAAGTCATCTGCAAAATGCTCATGTACAGTCCATGCC
The DNA here is from genome assembly GCA_016271365.2 of Neoceratodus forsteri. Lineage (NCBI taxonomy): Eukaryota > Metazoa > Chordata > Ceratodontiformes > Ceratodontidae > Neoceratodus > Neoceratodus forsteri. Next base: position 1,688,488,780 of record CM028131.1, read on the forward strand.
TGTTTACAATGCTTCCCATGCAAAACTCCCTTTATAGCTGGCTCCATGGCACCTGGCAAAGGGGCTTCTCCTGGCATGCAGGCAACCTGGATTTGCACCCAAGCCCTAATGACAGGAGGGGTAACTGGCAGGGAGGGTTTAGAGCATCCAAAGGGATGTCCTGCTCCCAGGGAAGAGGGTGTAAGCCACCATCACCCTCAAGCAGCTCCTGGGGGCCGGTCTTTGGTGACGCACCTTGCAGCATGGGTTAACTTAGGGCATATTTACTTGCTGAGCTATTTCTTGTGTTTGTGTGAGGTATTCCAGTACAGTGGCATGATCAGTGATGGGTTTGTAGATGGGTGGACGATATGTGATATCCGTCTTCTTTTGTGAACTTGAATGATTGCTACAAACTAGTGTCAGCCAACCAGTAAACCTTAAGACAAGCTGTTTAGTCTTGTGAGCTTCCCAATTGAGTTTCTATAGCATTAGCATTGCATTGCAAGTGTTTACCACTGATGTTGGCACAGTAGACTTGGGCATATTGCCAAATGTGGTTGGCTCCTTCTTTGAATTCACCTGTCAATGTTCTAATTCCTTTTTGTTAGATACAATTGTCATTCTTTTTGAGTGAGGAATTTCAATAGAATCTTATCCGAGAATGGAACCTTCAGTTTCTTCTTGGTATGCAACATCATGTCTATTGCGCATTGTTCCATGTCCAGATACTGTTTCAATGTTCTAATCAAAGTTGTATATCTGGAAAACTGTTAAGACAACAGATGACTCTGACTCTGGCTGAAGTGGCAGTAACAGACCTTGCTCTTGAAAATGCTGAGAAGGTTCTGCTAAACCAGTTTCAGTTTTACACACTTGGTCATAACTGCAACTATTTCCTAAATGAAACAGGATGTCCACGGGCATTTTCTTTCTAGTCATATTGTCCAGCACAACTCAACAAGTGCTTGTTTTGTAGTGAGAAACTTGCTGCATGTGACACCATGAATTGTCTTTTGAATAGGACTTTGACAACTGGGAGACTTGTTCACTCTCTCTATGTTTGGGGGATTTTAGTACATGCGAGAAAAATGATTTAACTGTCTCCGGGAGCTTTCGTTCTTTACTCAGGAGAGCATCATCTGTTGGTGGCCATGGTAGTGAAGGTGCTATCTCTACAAATCTTAAGATATGTTCATGCAACAAGGAAGCAGCATGCTTGATGACTTGTCATCAATTCTCAAAAGCTCTGTGACTGATACACTGCCAGGAAATGATTCCGCACTGATGACAACTAGTGGTTTTTGAGGATCAATGGTTAAAAACAAAAGTGAATCCCCATAATTCTTTTTCAGCTGGTTTCTAAGATTATAACTGTATAGTCAATATCCTACTCCGAGGTCCGAGATTTCATTCAATGCCTTCATTGAAATGGCTTGGTGTTTTTGGAGCACATTGTCTTCAATTATATGACAAACAGTCTCAAACCCAGTTCCCTCTGATTGCTCATTGACACCCTCATCATCACTTCAATTCTGATCATCTGGGGTCCTGTCTCTTGTGATTACTGTATAATTTAGGTAGCACTTGTCATGTTTACAAAACTCCCTTGCAATGAGGTCCTCTGTCTTAATATTTGTGAGCATATCTTGGTCGTCACACAGCTCGGCCACCTTTTTTTTTTGTTTTTTTACCTTTGTTTAACCAGCAAAGGCACACTAAGCTGAAAGCTTGATTACAGGTGCAACCTGGGAGCACAAGGAAGTTAAGTGACTTGCTCAGGGTCACACAGTATGCAAGTAGGGGCTGTGGGATTCAAACTCAGGTCCCCAGGTTTGCAGCTCAGTGCCTTAAACCACTGTGCTGTACTGCCTCCTCATTGTGCCTTCAGCTGTTTTTGTAGCAATAACAGTTGGTTATTGCTTCTTCCCCTTCACTTTAATTACATATTTGTTACAGATTCCACATGTATTAGGAAATAACACTCTAGATGATTAGGCACAAGGAACACCACTCCTGAGATGATGATGTGAGCTATGTTCACCAGCATCTACACGTTCTCCAGATTTTCTGATACTCTTGGCTTTTGTGAACTTTTGATAGCATTGTTTATGGTAATCATGCTTGGCAGGGTCATAGTTAGGCATTGGAATTGATGCACACTGCTCATCGTGACGATTTTCACCACCTAACTGGGTTTGAATATATTTACTGCCTACAAGTGTGCAGTAACTTTTGTCACTCAGAAGAGTTGCTTCAGAGTCTCTTGTTGACAGTGCAGGGTAATGCACTACACACTGCAGGATTCTAGGATATTCCTCCACACATTTTAGCTTGACAGAAAAGTTTAGACATATCCTCAAAGAATCAGAAATAAAAAGAAATGTTGTGTTAGTGTATATATATATATATATATATATATATTGCAAAAAAAAAACATCTTAATGCATCAGCTAGGGTTAAACCGACAAAAGCAGTGAACTGTGGCATTAGGTTTACAACCCTAACACCCCATTCCCCACCCAGCACTGACCCAGAGGTGGGGAGGTCTGTCTTGGGGCCATCAACCCTAATGCTCATCTTGTTCCATTACAAAATTAGGAGGCATGACTATAGCATAGGAGAATGGGGTGAGCAATCCACAATCAGAAAAAAACTGCAAAAAGTGGTGAATTTTCAGTTTTTTTCCACTGTCCAGATCTCAGAATCCACAACTCCAATCAGAATGAAACTTGGCACATCACTCCCAGTGTCCCTAAATCTGTTTTTGCCCCTGAAAAAAAGAAAACAGTCCCCCAACTTAATTTTTTTACTTCAATGCAGAATTCTGCATCCTGCCATTTTCGATGAAGAATCCTGCATCAAAGTGATAACTTTCACCAATGTTGGGGTGCCCAATCTCTGAGTCAGCATTTATATTCCCCTACACTACTGTGGCACACTGGGGATCCCACCCACAGTGTGCCGAAATAATTAAATTAATATTTTTCCTACACCTGGATGGTGACTCCCAGTGTCAGATGTCTTTCCAAGTCAACTTTCATTGCTGATGGGGAGCCCAGTCCCCCTGTCAGCATTATATATCCCATCAACTCATGTGGCACACTGGGAGCCCACCCTAGTGTGCCCACATTTACTTTTGTTTGTCTTTAGTTTCCTGTAAATAAAGAAAACCGTCCCCAATGTCTTTTTTTAAACCTTTAATAAAGAAAAGAGTGGCTCATCATCTCCCCACTCACCTCCATATCCCCACCCTGAGCACCCACCTCCCCACACCCCCTTACCCATATTTACCTCTGGAAGTCTGGAGCAGCGATCTTCTCTGGACCAGGACACGTCTGCACTCTTCAAAGCCCAACTGCAAACTGAGGAATCAAGGTAGGCTTGTATTATGGCTCTCAATGGGGTTTTCAACTTATGTTGATATCTCAGCCATTTTTAGAAATTTTTGCCCCAAAGTTTCAACACGGTGTTCTTGGGACCCCACGTCATGAACACTGTCACTGTCATATCATTATTCCATCCTGAAAGGTGATTTCTTGGTCGCCATGCGGAATTACCTTTCTGGATTGATTAATGAAATGACAGTGCCAGTGTTCATGAGGGGAAATCCCGAAAAGCCCATGTTAAAAATCTGGTGCAAAAATTCCCCAAAATGATTGCATTACAAGTGTGTGTTATGCAATTTCTACACATATACGCAACTTTGCCAATTTTTAATATTTTCACTCCAGATTTGCAACATTGACATTTTTTGACACTTACTCATGAACAGTGCAGCTGTTATTTTTCACATCCTGCCCTAAATGTGTTTTCACAGCTGTGGTACAGAAGGGTGCAGTCGCTGTGTGAAATCAACTTTTGGGATGTACTAACAAAATCTCACAGTGCCATTATTCATTAGTTTGGGTCCCAAAAAGGACATGTTGAAAATCTGGTGCAAACATTCCCAAAAATAACTGTGTTACGAGTGTGCATTGCGCAGTTTCTATACATATTCGTAACTTCTCCAATTTTTAATATTTTCACTCCAGATTTTCAGCATTGACATTTTTTGACAGCTCCTCATGAACAGTGCAGCTGTCATTTTTCACATCCTGCCTAAAATGTGTTTTCGCAGCTGTGGTGCAGAATGTCACAGTCACTGTATAAAATCAACTTTTGGAATGTATTAACAAAATTACAGTGCCACTGTTCATTAGGTGGGGTCCTAGAATGGTCATGTTGAAAATGTGGTGCAACAATTCCCCAAAATGACTGCTTTATTAGTGTGCATTGTGCAGTTTCTATGCATATTCATAACTTCGCCAATTTTTAATATCTTCACTCTAGATTTTCAGTATTGAGATTTTTTCACACCACCTCATGAACAATACACCTGTCATTTCTCACATCCTGCCCAAAATGTGTTTATGCAGCAGTGGTGTGAATGGTACAGTTGCTGCTCAAAATCACCTTTTGGGACTGAGTAATAAAATGAAAGTGTCAGTGTTCATGAGGTGAGGTCCCAAAAAGACTGTGTTGAAAATTTGAAGCAAAAATACCAACACAACTCCCACAAAACTGGGATACTATTATACTATCTTAAAAAGTAAGGAAATTAATTAACACAAACTTCTTTTAAAACAAAGTTAGGGTTCTAGACATAGGTCTTCAACCAAAGTGATACAGGTCAGGAAATTGGATGTTAGAAATTATAACTGTTATACTCTTCCCCCACCAAACCCTACCATTGGAACTGCACCCCTTACACTCTACACATCAACAAGTGTCAGGGTGTGCCTTAGGGTTGTGAGCCTCACACCACCCAACCATACCATCGCAACAACAACCGCACCCTCCACACACCAACAAGTGTTGGGATGTGCCTTAGGGTCATGGACACTAACACTCACCCCATTCCATCTGTAAGGAACCTGACATGGTACGGTATAGGAGAATGGGGTGAGAGTTAGGGTCCACCTTATAGTTGCAGTGGATTGAAGTCCAGAAAAGTAGATGGAGGTTTTCAGTTTCCTAGTCTCTATGCTGGTGAACAGAAGAATATCCAGAGAAAAAAAATGTGTGCCGACAGCCACTGTCTCTCAACAGCTTGGCTTCTGGTGTGTGTTAAGCAGAGTGTCCAGATGAAAATGTGTGTGTGTGTGTTCAAATGCCCTGATCTGGGGCTATTTATAGTAATGGCCATCCCAGTCTGTAATCTTGTAGTGTCATCAATTCTTAGTTCAGAGCAACTTCTCCATTTAGCCAGGAGATGCCGCTGTTCCACTATTTCCAAAAATCAAATCCTGGCATTTAAAATCTAAGCCTTTGAAGTCCCCTGTAGATAGTTGGCACCTGTAAGTTAACATTCATACTGTCCTGTTAGAATGGCAATGTTCGATTCCTGGCTAAAACATCTTGGGCTTTTGAACTAGCTTAATTTAATTAGTTACAAGGAAGATCCTGTAAGGTTTATGGTTATACAAACTGATTTTATTACCCTTGTTTCCCTTGGGTACTTAACTTACAGGAATATTCTTTGATCAGTTGTTCACAAGTTTTTGACAATAACTTGTCAGATTCCTGGCAAGCAAGGCTGGCCTGCAGGTTAAAAGAAGGTCAACCCCTTAAAAGAAAATCCAGTCTTTTTCTCTAGGTGCCTTGAATTAACACTGGCATTTCTGAGGCATGTAAATATACACAGAATTACGTAAAAAAAAAATATATACAACACAACTATATCTACAAATAAGGACTAGCAGTGGAATAGCTCACCACAGGTGACACAGAAGGCTTGATGCTAAGAGATAAAATTGTGTTTAGTGTGACCAATGATGCCCTAAAAGAGAAACTGGTAGCTGATCCTGATTTAACAGTAGAAAAAGCTTTAAATATATGCAGAGTGAAAGAGATAACAAAGGCCCAGGTGCAAGCAATGGCAGGAAGTACCCAGGAGAGGTCAGTACAATCTCTCATACAACACAGTGGTAAAAAGGACATCAGAAAAGGGGACAAATACAGCACACAGAAGGTCTAAACTACAAGTGAACTGAAATGCAAATGGTATGGGAAGGTCCACCAGCCAGAACAGTGCCCTGCATATTGTGTCATATGTCACAAGTGCAGAGGAAAAAAATCACCATTCCAAAGTTTGTGGGACCAAAACCCCAGAAGCCAGTACCAGTAAAAAGAAATCCACAGAGACAGACACTTTATTTGTTGGAATAATACAGAAAGTGAATTCCAGCAGAGATGAATAAGAGCTGGATGAAGCTTGGTATGCAGATGTCAATACTGAGAAAACTGTTGTTAAATTTAAACTTGACTCAGATGCAGAGACAAACGTAATCCCAATTGAAATGGTAAACAAGTTGCCAAGCCCTGTAAAGATAAGGCCTACCAACACATTGCAAGTAGCTTATGGGAGAACAAGAATTGCACCTCAAGGTTCCACCACATTGCAAGTAGAAGTACAAGACAAGAATACTAGTCTGTTGTTCTTCATTATAAATGAAAACATTGCACCTTTACTTGGACAGAGAGCATGTGTTGTACTGGACTTAATATACAGAATTAATTCTGTGCATGTGCAATCTCCAGCAACAAAAGAAGCATTAATTTCACAGTATCCTACAGAATTTGAAGGTCTAAGTCATTTCCCAGGAGCACATTATATTCACATGGACACTAAAGTCACTCCAGTAATACATGGCTGTTGAAAAATTCCTTATGCAGTCATGGACAAATTGAAAGACGACTTACAGCAATTAAAAGAGTCAGGTGTTATTAGTTCAGTGCAAGTGCCCATGGCCTGGGTCAACAGTATTGTAATCACAGAAAAAAGAAATGGAACCTTGAAAGTCTGCCTGGATCCAAGAGACCTCAATACAGCAGTGAAAAGGCAACATTTTTCCACTCCAACCACTGCAAATGTACAGTGCAAGCTAGCTGGAAAGCAGATATTCACCATACTCAATGAAAAGGATGGTTACTTGCTGGTAATCCTAGATGAAGAGTCTTCACTGCTGTGTACTTTTAATACCCCATGGGGGCACTACAAGTTTAACAGACTACCATTTGGGATAAAATCTGCAAGTGAGATATTTCAGTGAAAAAATGGAAAAGCTTCTGGTGATTTTGACAGCATCCACATCATAGCAGATTACATGGTCATAGCTGAATCCACAAAAGAAGAACATGATCTAATATTGCATCAAGTCATGGAGAGAGGGCAAGAGATCAATGTCAAATTCAATAAAGACAAAATTCATTATATGCTGAATCAAGTCAAATACATAGGCCATGTTATTACTTCAGAGGGTGTAAAGCCAGATGAAGGGAAAGCAAAGGCAATAAACAACATGAAGCCACCAGAGGACAAGAAAGGATTAATGCATCTACTGGGCATGACCAGATACCTAGCACAGTATATTCCAAATGAAGCATCTTTGACCGCATCGAGAGTGCTGCTTAAAAACATAGAAACATAGAATTTGACGGCAGATAAGGACCGCTTGGCACACCCAGTCTGCCCATTTCCCTGCCTACTGGATAAGCTGCAGATCCTAGTTAACCAGCAGCCTACTTCTTCCTACCCCCACCCCCTAGAATTGCCTTATGACTGTCCCATGCATGCTTGAATTCCACCACTGTTTTTGACTCCATGACCTCCTTCGGAAAGCCGTTCCATGCATCCACAACCCTCACTGTGAAAAAATACTTCCTTAAATTACTTCTGAGCCACCCCTCTATCTTCAAATTGTGCCCCCTTGTTCTTGCACACCTCTTTTTTTGAAAGATGCTACCCTCTTGGACTTTGTTGATTCCCTTAAGGTACTTGAAAGTTTCTATCATGTCTCCCCCCTCCTTTCCTCGAGGCTATACATATTAAGCTCCTTTAGTCTCTCTTCATATGTCTTCTGCTGCAGACCCTGCACCATTTTAGTTGCCCTCCTCTGGACAGCTTCCATCCAGTCTATGTCTTTGCGAAGACTGGGTCTCCAGAACTGCATGCAGTACTCCAGATGGGGTCTGACCAGCTGTCTGTACAGAGGGATAATAACTTCCTGTTTTCTACTGGTGATGCCTCTCCCTATGCATCCCAATATCTCCCCAGCCCTCATTGCTGCCCTCTCACATTGCTTTCCCACCTTTAAGACATCTGATATGACTACCCCTAGGTCCCTTTCCATTTTTGTTGTTGTTAGTATCTCACCCCCATTGTGTACTCTTCCCCTGGGTTTTTGTTTCCCAGGTGCATTACCTTGCACTTTTTAGCATTGAATCTAAGCTGCCATACATTTGACCATTCCTCTAACCTTGCCAAGTCCCTTTTCACCCTTTCCACCCCACCTTGTGCATCAACTCTGTTGCAGATCTTTGTGTCATCTGCAAAGAGACATACTTTTCCTTCCAGTCCCTCTGCATTGTCACTTATAAAGACATTGAAGAGGACTGGTCCTAATACTGAACCCTGCAGTACCCCACTAGTAACCCTTTCATCAGAGTGGACTCCATTTACTATTACTCTCTGTGTCCTATTTTCCAGCCAATTTTTACCCAGGCTGTCATCTTGGGACCCACTCCCAGGCTGACTAACTTGTATATTAATCTTTGTCTGGGACTGTGTCAAATGCCTTGCTAAAGTCTAGGTAGGCCATGTCCACAGCCCCTCCCTGATCTACTACTTTGGTCACCCAGTCAAATAAATCTATCAGATTTGTCTAGCATGACCTTCCTGCTGTGAATCCATGCTGCCTTGGGTCCTGTGCCCCTCTGGCCTATAGATACTCAACAATTCTTTCCTTCAGAAGTGATTCCATCATTTTCCCTACCACTGAGGTTAAACTAACAGGTCTGTAGTTTCCTGCTTCTGCCTTGCTCCCACTTTTGTGAAGGGGAATCACATCTGCCCTCCTCCAGTCCTCAGGTACCACCCCATCCTCCCATGATTTGTTAAACAGGGTAGTCAGTGGTGTCACTAATTCTACCCTTAGTTCTTTTAGAATTCTGGGATGAATCCCATCAGGCCCCATTGCTTTGTCCACCTTCAGTTTTAAGAGTTCTTTCAGAACCCTTTCTTCTGTAAAAGGGCTTGGGTAAAAAAGACATAATGTGGCAATGGGGACCAGAGCATGAAAAGGATCTGAAAGGCTTAAAGGAAGCCCTGACAAGAGCACCAGTCCTGAGTTTGTATGATCCTGTAAAACCACTAGAAATACATGCAGATGCATCAAAAGATGATCTAGGAGAACATCTGATGCAAGAAGGATGACCCATTGCATATGCATCCCATGCGCTGTCCAGTGCAGACCAAAACTATGCACAAATTGAAAAGGAATTGTTAGCCATGGTGTTTGCTACAAAGAAGTTCCATCAGTATGTTTACAGAGTCACTGTAAAAGTTCAATCAGATCACAAACCTCTAGAAGCTCTTCTTTCAATGCCATTAAGGCAAACACCTGCCAGGCTGCAGAGAATGTTGCTGCAACTATGAAGGCATGATTTGATTGTGTTATATACTCCAGAAAAACCCATGTGCATAGCTGACATGCTTTCATGAGCAGTTGAAAGGGACAGTGCTGACAAAACTGAAGAAATCTTTGATGAAAAAGTTATATATGCAATGGTGATGACAGAAACATTAAGCCCAAAACTGCTGAACATGCTTACTGTGAAAACCCAGAAAGATGAAACAGTGAAAGCCACAATAGAAATGCACAAGAAGGGATGGCCACAGAGAAGAAAACAGGTGCCTTTACAAGTATTCTGGCCAATATGACAGTCACATGCAGTAGAGAATGGACTGCTCATGTTTGGAGACAGATTGGTGATACCGCAAGCCCCCATTGCAGAAATGCTAAAAAGATTACATGATGCTCACCAAGGGATCCAAAGATCAAAAGTTAAAGTCAGAATGGTCATGTACTGGCCAGGAATGGCCAGGAATGTCTAATGACATAGAATAAATGGTTGAAAGTTGAAAGTTGCAAAGTGTGTCAAGAAAATCTTCCAAGCAATCAAAAAGAGATATTGTGGTCCCACCAAATTCCAGATTTACCCTGGTACAAGCTAGTTGTGGTTATTTTCAAGTTTAAAGAGAGATCCTTTTTGCTGCTTGTAGATTATTTTTCAAAGCATCTAACGCAATATTTGTAAAACTCAAGTCAGTATTTTCTAGGCATGGGATACCGAAAGAAATGGTCACAGACAACATGCCTTTCTCTAGTAATGAAATACCCTCTTTTGCAGCACAGTGGGGAATACAGTTGATCCATTCCCATCCAGGATACCCACAGTCGAATGGTCAGGCTAAAAGACTGATTAAAACTGTGAAATGGATCTTTAAAAAGACATCCTACAGTGGAACTGACCCGCATTTAGCACTCTTGAGTCTACGGAACACTCCCATTTCAGGTATGCAATATTCACCTTCTCAGCTACTAATGGGCAGAGTGTTAAAAAGCACCTTACCAGAAACAAGACAGGTACTTCAACCACATGTTCCTAAAAGACATCCTACAGTGGAACTGACCCGCATTTAGCACTCTTGAGTCTACGGAACACTCCCATTTCAGGTATGCAATATTCACCTTCTCAGCTACTAATGGGCAGAGTGTTAAGAAGCACCTTACCAGAAACAAGACAGGTACTTCAACCACATGTTCCTAAAGGATCCCATCACAAACTTAAACTACTACAAAAGAAGCAGAGGGAGTATTTATTTAATTAAGGTAATAACTGGGAGAAGCACACTGAGCTGGGACTCGATTCCGGGTGCGACCTGGGGAAAGGGGGAAGAGAAGTTCAATATGTACATAAAATGAGAAGCAGGCAGGTTAACAGTGGTAACTGCAGGCAGGTTACAGTAGGCATGAGATATACAGACACAATATTACAGTGAGGCAGGCAGGTTACAAGGTGCTTGAGAAGTAAAAGCCAATCTAAGTGATGAGTGGCATAAGTACAAACTTGCAAATAAACAGTGCTACCATTTAACAAAGTATATAAGTAAAGCAAAAATTGCAGTAGCCAGCAATACAAAAAAATAAAAATAATCAATATAACAATAACATAATTAAAGGCTAAACAGGATGAACAATACTGTGGAGGGGTACACTTAGTAGACACAAGTGAAGAAAGAAAGTATAGAAGATTAAGAGTAAATACAGATTAGGGGAATTAAATGATCGGGCAAAACATTTAGCTATACATTTACAGGACCAGGGGTTAGTGTGGAGGATGGCAGGAGTAGGGGGGATACAACTGAGCAAATGTTTGATGAGGTTTAGTGAGGGTAGAGAGTGGAGAAAGGTGAGAAGAGAATTCCATAGGTGTGGGAAAAAGTAGGAGAAAGAAGCCATACCAAAGTTAGAATGGGGGTGGGGGTGGGCGAAAGAGCCAGGATCACATGAATGGAGGGAGTAGGCTGTGAGTGTGGAGGGGGATACGAAGGAGGGGAGGTAGGGGTGAAGCAGGCCAAACCAGAATTTAGCAGAAATGATAGAGGTGTGGTGGCTATGGTGGGAGTATAAGGAAGGGAGAGACAGTGAGGAGTAGAGGGCACAATAGTGAGTCCTAAAAGGAGCATTCAAGGTGAAGTGACAGATGGCATTGAAAAGAACATCCAATCTAGAGAGAGTGTATTCAGAAGCAGAACCATAAGCAACATCTGTGTAATCAAATAGAGGTAGGATAGTTCTTGTAAGGAGTATCCAGCAAACAGGGAGTGAAAGGAAATCTTTATTTCTACAGAGAGCACCAAGTTTGGGGAGGAGTTTTGAATGCATGTAGTTGACATGAGTTGAGAAATCAAGGTGGCTGTCAAGCCAGACACCTAAGTACTTATAAGAGGGAAAAGTTTCCAGCAGGGTACCATCAAGGGTTAGGAAGGCAGGGGGAGTGGAGAGCTTGGCTAGTTTTTGGTGGGTACTGAAAAATACAGAAACTGTTTTTGTGGCATTAACCTTGAGCTGGTTGGCATGGAACCAGTTTAGAATGTGAGTAAAATCTGATTGTAACTGGTCAGTCACCAAAGGAGTGGAGGGACCAAATAAAAAGAGTACAGTATCGTTGACATAAAGATGGATTTGGCATGAGGATCATACAGTAGAGAGATCATTCAGAAAGACAGAGGAAAGTATAGGCCCAGGAATGGATCCTTGAGGTATGCCAGCTATGATAGGGGGAGGAGGGGAGATTACATCTCAAGCTTGGATGTATTGGGAGTGACCTGAAAGGTAAGAATTGAACCATTTGACAGATAGGGGGAAAGACCAGTGAGTTCAAGTTTAGTGAAAAGAAACGAGTGGGAAACAGAGTTGAACGTTTTTACTAGACCTGTAAATATAGTTCCAGTGAGGTGGCCTAGATCTATGCCTATCAAAATGGCATCAGTGACCCAGAGAAGTGAAGACACAGTGGAGTGTTTTTTTATGAAAACCAGCCTGGAAAGGCGAGATGAAATTTGAGGAAGAGAGGAAAAGTGGGAGTCTGGAAAGGACAAGGGACTCCTGGAGCTTTGCAAGAATAGGAAGGAGTGAAATTGGATGGTAGTTACCAGGTGAAGAGTGATCGCCACCTTTGTGAAAAGGAATAATGTTAGCTGCTCTCCAGGCCTGGGAAACAGTACCTAAGGTGAAGGAGAGGTTGAGTAGGTGATCAAGGGGGTGGGCAATGGCAGAGGCTGAGAATTGGAGCAGAAGAAGGTGAAGTCCATAGGGGTTAGATTGGTGAGGCTCCAGCAATCTAAGGGCCTGAAGCACCTCTTGGACAGAAATACTGTAAGAGAGAACTGAAAAGAATCAGGAGAAGGAGTAGAAGGTGGAGATGGGCAGGGGGTTACAGGGGTATAAGAAGTTTGAAGGGTGGAAGGAGGGAGGGAAGAACTGTGGAGGAAGGAGGGCACAAGTAGTGAAGAATTTCTTTAGGGTGGAGGCAACAATGTGAGGGTTGGTAACTAGTTTGTTGTCAATCAAAAGGATGGGGGAGGAAGAATTTACAGGTGATTTAAGGAGAAGTGAGAGTGTTTGCCAACATTTGTATGGAGTATTTATGTTATCATGTAAAGTATGCTTAAAGTAAAGGGATTTAGCAGACCTAATAGCTTTAGTACGTGCATTTCTCAGAGCAAGATAAGCAACTAGGTCTTTGGGATAAGATGGTGCTTTGTGATGAGCCCAAGCTCAGTCACAAATGTGGCAAAGCTTGATAATGTAAGCTGATATCCAAGGATGATGGAAATGTCTCATCCTGCGGCGATGAGAGGGAGCGTATAAGTCCCAAGTTTTATTGAAAATGTGACAGAAATGGGAGAGAGCGGAATCTATGTCCATAGAGGAGTAGAAGAGGGATCAATTAGAGGATAAGAGGTCTTGAAGATTAGAGTTGTTTAGGGAGCATAAAGAATGGATCCAGCAGTAATTTGGGGAAGAATGGGGAAGGAGCAATTTGCGAGTGCAGAATGTCATAAGGTGGTCACTGAATATGTTGGGGAAAGTACCAGAAGAGGAGATCCAATGACGTTGTGAGGACAGGATCCAGTCTAGGAAGGTGTGGTCTTGAGAGTGAGGGTTAAGTCTTGTGGGTTCTTTTATAAGCTGATGATGGTTTAAAGACTCAATGTGCTGCATGGTGGATTTAAGGGCACATGAAGCCCCGCCCAGGTTAAAACCACCTGGTAGGATAAGTTTGCCAGACAAATTTTCTACCCACACAAGGAGCACTGACTTCCTCTTGTGCTACACTCTCTTTCCCCAGCTCAGACCTTCTATCTACATTCACATACCACTCCTCCTTACAGTTAGAGTGGTGCTCTATGCCCTGTCTCTCTGCCACCACCTCACTGCCTCAGTAACACTATCCACAAAGCTTCAAGTACCAAACGTCCAAACAAAGCTGTCTTAAAAACAATTATAAACTGTCTCAGGAAGTTGCTAGTGCTTCTCCTACTCTGCTCAGGGAATGTTGAACTTAATCCTGGCCCACCCCTCCTGCTTGGAGCTCCATCGGACCTCTCACAAGTTAAGGGCCCTAGTTTCCTGCACATAAATGTTTGCAGCTTACCAAAACAATTTGACTTAGTCCAGGCTTGGTTATTACACACAGTACCTGACGTAGTTATGATTTCAGAGACATGACTCTTGAGCCATATCCCTGACAAAATGGTCAATATACATGGATATAACCTGTTCAGATGTGACAGACCCGCTAGGGGAGGTGGAGTCACTATCTATGCCAAGATCAAAAACAATGTCTCAGACATTGTTTGGACCTCATTACCTCAGAAATTTGAATGCCTTGCACTTAAGTCAACCATTTCACCTGAAGTAGCCCTCTTAATATCTGCCTGTTATAGGCCACCCTCTGCGACGCTTGGCATTCTAGAACACTTACACTCCATACTGGATAAGATGAACCTAGAATGCATAATAATGGGAGATTTCAATCTGAACTGGAATGATGCCTGCGCTAACAAGATTAAAGAGTTCTACAATGTGCATGGTTAATCTAGATGACTCCGGAGAACACCCGACCAAACAAGGAAAAACCCCAGCCACAGTACCCTACTGGATCTTACGCTTGTCAGTAAGCCTCACAACATCACCCATACAGAAGTTTTTCAGAGTGACTTCAGTGATCACTGTGCCACTGCCTGTATTCGCCGGTCCCATAACAGGCAGTCTACTTCTACCTTCAAGCTAAAAAGAAGCCAAAAAAACTTCTGCCAGACCACCATCCTGACACACCTTGGTAACATCACCTGGCAGAATTTCTATCTGGCCCCCTCTGTTACTGAGGCTTTCAATATTTTCCAACACCTACTAGTGGGACTGATAAATAAACATGCTTCACTTAGGAGGATCAAAACAAAGAAAAGGTCCACTGACTGGTTTATGCCTACCTTGAAGAAAGCCCTCTGGGACAGGGATGTACTGTAGAAAAGAGCCAGGAAAACAAAGTTAGAAGCCAACTGGCTTGCCTTTCAGGTGGCTAGGAATGCCTGCACCAAGTTAATAAGGGCAGAAAAATCATGTTATTTCCTGACCGCCCTTGAAGAAAGTACAAATTGCTCTGCCAATTTTTAGAACATTCTTAAAGAGGTTGAAGGTCACTCGCCAGCCTCCCCCCTGCCCACTAGAATAGTGGCAGGTAACATTTCTTACACAACCAGAGCTGACATTCTTGAACAACTCAACAATCATTTTGCCACAGCAGGCCTTACTTTCGATGTTTCACCCCTCAGCAAGCTAAATGTCCGCTGCAATGGCACTGATGGCTTATCATCTGACACTGCCACAAACCCAAGACACTCCTCCTTCTGGTATCAACCAGTTACATCAAACAGGTGGAGAACCTTCTAATATCTCTGGACACAAAAAAGTGGGTCGGTGCTGATCTTATAGGACCATTTTTCTTGACAACAAACTTTTACCAACTGACTGCCCAAATCCCCCACCTATTTAATAGTTTCCTGATTCAGGGTGAATTACCTCCTTTTTGGAAAACAGCACACATCATTCCCCTTTTCAAGTCTGGAGATCCAGCTGACCTGAACAACTACCATCCTATTTCTCTGCTTCCTACCCTGTCAAAAATCCTGGAGGAAATTGTCAATTACCAATTTAGGGATTATCTAGAATCCGAGAACCTCCTGAACCCGGCCCAATCAGGTTTTAGACCCAAGCACAGCACTATAACTGCCCACACCATAGAAACATAGAATTTGACGGCAGATAAGGACCGCTTGGCCCACCCAGTCTGCCCATTTCCCTACCTACTGGATAAGCTGCAGATCCTAGTTAACCAGCAGCCTACTTCTTCCTACCTCCACCCCTAGAATTGCCTTATGACTGTCCCATGCATGCTTGATTCCACCACTGATTTTGACTCCACAACCTCCTCCAGAAGGCTGTTCCATGCATCCACAACCCTCTCTGTGAAAAAATACTTTCTTAAATTACCTCTGAGCCGCCTCCTCTATCTTCCAAATTGTGCCCTCTTGTTCTTGCACACCTCTTTTTGAAAGATGCTACCCTCTTAGACTTTGTTGATTCCCTTGAGGTACTTGAATGTTTCTATCATGTCCCCCTCTCCCTCCTTTCCTCGAGGCTATACATATTAAGCCCCTTTCATCTCTCTTCATATGTCTTCCAGTGCAGACCCTGCACCATTTTAGTGCCCTCCTCTTGACAGCTTCCATCCTGTCTATGTCTTTCTGGAGATTGGGTCTCCAGAGCGGCACATAGTACTCCAGATGGGGTCTGACCAGCTGTCTGTACAGAGAGATAATAACTTCCTGTTTTCTACTGGTGATGCCTCTCCCTATGCATCCCAGTATCCCCAACCCTCCTTGCTGCCCTCTCACATTGCTTGCCCACCTTTAGGTCATCTGATATGACTACCCCAGGTCCCTTTCCATTTTGTTGTTGTTAGTATCTCACCCCCATTGTATACTCTTCCCTGGGTTTTTGTTTCCCAGGTGCATTACCTTGCACTTCTTAGCATTGAATCTAAGCTGCCATACGTTTGACCATTCCTCTAACCTTGCCACGTCCCTTCTCATCCTTTCCACCCCACCCTGTGCATCAACTCTGTTGCAGATCTTTGTGTCATCTGCAAAGAGACATACTTTTCCTTCCAGTCCTTCTGCAATGTCGCTTATAAAGACTTTGAAGAGGATAGTCTCCAATGACTGGCAAAATGCTTTGGATACATAAAAACACTTCTATGCCCTCTTTCTGGACCTTAGTAAGGCCTTTGATACCGTGGATCATAGCCTTCTGCTTAACATCCTGAACAGATTCGGCCTAGACAGTACTGCCCTAAAGTGGTTTGAATGTTATCTCCCCAACAGACTGCAACAGATTAAAGCTCAGGGGGAACTGTCTCTGCTTAAAACCCTTCCTCGGGGTGTACCACAACCCTCCATCCTGGGCCCCATCCTATTTGCTTTATACATAAACCATATCGACTCTCACATACGCTCAGGCTACATACATCTATTTGCTGATGATACTGTTCTCTACACTATTAACTCATCCCTGGACATTGCTTACGACAAGCTACAATACGACTTTGTCACCTTCCAACACAGTTTACTAAAGCACAAGCTACTGCTTAACACAAAAAAACAAGGCAATGATCTTATTTCCACTAGCCGCTCATACCCAGGGGCCACCATCGAACCACCTGATTTAGACCCTATTAGGTGAACCTCTGGAAATAGTGGATATGTTTAAGTACCTCGGTGTCTTGTTTGATAACTGGCTTAATTTTGCAGTACATCTGAATGAGCTATCAAAAAAGCTAACACACCGTCTAGGTATCTTTTATCGCATAAGACACCTCCTCACATTAGAAGCCAGCAAGACACTGGTCCTCACAACTTTTATTCCTCTGCTCAGTTATGCAGACATTCTTTACAGCCACTGTTCAAATCAGGCATTATGTAAATTAGACACCCTGTATCACCGTGCCTTGTGGTTTATTCTGGATATGCCCAGTCGTACCCACCACTGCTTGCTCTACCAAAAGCTCTCCTGTCCATCTCTTACATTGAGAAGGCAAACAAAATGCCCTCCTGAGGTTCTACAGGGCCTTAACCAAAAAGTTACCAGGTTATATCTCTGCTCTCATTGTATGTGTAACAGGAGCTTATGGCCTAAGAAGCACATCCCTTGTATCCTTCAAGGTGCCAAGAATAAGGTCCCAGTATGGTAAGGCTTCTATTAATTTATCCTTCTCTTCCCTTCCCTTTGGAACAACTTGCAAAAGACACTAAGGTTCTCATCCTTACTGGGTCCCTATACCTTTAAGCTGTTTATCACATGCATCCTGAAGGTCATATGTACCTGCCACAGGTGATTCTATTACAGGCCTCCCTGCTGTGCTCTCCATTTACTTAGCACTTACTTACAACTCCAGCACTTCTCTGCACATCTCCCTCTGTTTACTCTTCTTACCCCTGGCCTTACTATGTTTGTGTCATCTCTCCCTCTAGTGCTGACATCCTCCTCCTGAACCCCTTCTCCGCCCATCCTTCCCCACTAAGGGTCAACCCTCCTGTTTGGTCTATTCATGCCTTCATGTTCTATTGTTAATATAATCATCTTACCATGCCCTGTTACTTCTATTGCCTTGTTTAGTATCCACCCCAGACACTGGTGTACCCTTAATTTAATTTAACAGTCTGCACACTCTGTATTATCCAATGTTGTTGTTGCTATTTTTTTACTGTATGTACTAGCCTGCACTAAGTGTCCAATTGTATTATTCCTTGCTCTGTTCCCTTCTGCCAGGACCATCTCGAACATGAGCTTGCTCAATTATAACTCTGCCTGGTTAAATAAAGTATTGATTGATTGATTGATAGCAGCAGATGATAGTAGGGGAGATGGTGCTCACTACAGATGCAGGGGCAGTTTTAGGGGAGGAGTATATCACCCCAATGAAAAGTGGGAGAGAGAGGAAGTGTGGAGTAGCTTAATGAGGAGGAGCTCATGGTCCTTTCAGACTTATTTACTGATACAGGGAGAGACCGGCATGTTATGTTGATAGTAAATAGTGACACCACCACTGCACTGAGCAGTCTTGTCAAAGGTTTTGGTATCCTGTTAGGACAAGTAAGGAGTCAAGAATTCTAGAGGAGAGTCAGGATTCCATAATACACATCATGTCAGGGGAATGTTGTGACACCCAAACTCTTAGCAGATCAATTTTGGGGAGTAAGCTCTTGCATTTATGTAATAAATAGAAAGACCTTTAGGAGGTGAGAAAGGAGTTTGGGTAGGACCTGGGTTTAGTTGTATGTCACCAGCTAATTGGAGCAGTAGGAGGAGAAGAAATAATTTGTGTAACCAGATTTATATGTATTTTTCTAACATAAGTGTTGTTTTTGTGAGTAGAAGAGTGGAAGAGATGAATTCTGTGAAGGAGCTCCATAATAAGGAAGTGAAGGTGAACACCACCATATATAGGATGAGGGGAAAGAGGGATTGGAGGTGAGTGTAATTAGAGGAGAGAGGGCTGTATGTGGAAATAACTTTTGGGAGATCAAAAGTGGCATGGAGAGTTAAACAAAATGAGGAAGGAGAACAAGGTAAGAAGGTATGAAATGTAGAAAAAGGAGACATGGGGTAATTTGAAGTGGGGAAGGATAGTAAAGGAGGAAGGAGGCCAAGTAGAAGCAACCAGAGAGGTACATTAGGCATTTTGTGGAGGGTAAAATATGAATGGAGAAGAAAAAGACTGGATAAGAAGGTGAGGGAGAGATAACAATGATTAGCAGAGAAGTGAACGAATGTAAAGTGATTTGAATAGAAAAGGAACACAAGGTTAATGAGAACCTCAAGTGGCCAGTACTAATAAAGAACAAATGGAAAAGTTAGGAGTTAGAAAGAACTATGATGTAATGTGTAACCACTGGGTCACTCACAAGCAGTAGTTCTGGAAATGAAAAATACAAAGGTGCTGAGTGGCCTAGAGGAATAGGGCTATGTCCCAGCATGAGAATAGCTGCAATAGGTCTCAGGTTCAAAATCACCCAGGGACGGTATGGTGAAAAGGATGACAAAAGGATTGGGTTAGGGGGTTAAAAGACAAAAGGAAATTGTATGAAAGTTAAACAAGGTGAAAGCAGAAGAGCTTATATCTTAACACAGGCTAAAAGGAGCTATATCACCCCCTACTGGGCAAGCTGTGTGATAGTGGTGACAAGATAGCAAGGGGAGAAAAAGATATAGACTGTGCCCCTTACAATGTAAAACAGTGTAGGAAGAGGAGCAATAGGTTGGAAATGGTGGGCAACAAACAGAGCCAGAGTACTAAGGAACAGCAGCACCCCCTGGAGGCAGAGCAAAATAACTTGCAAAAAGCAAAATGTGAAGTTAGTAATTATAAGGGACACTTGACTGCTTCCACCTATAACAGTAATGCCTGCACAGGGTGGGATGGTGGGGGGGCGGGTGTGGCAGCTGCCATGCTATCTGCAGCGGAGCGCAATCCCACAGCTCACGAAGTAGCCAGCAGTACCTGTGATGTTACAGACAAGCCCAAAATGTGGTCCTGGGCTCGGGGGGCAATTTCAGAGCACTTTGGTGCTTTCCGATGAGTCTGCGGTGTTGCAGGCAAGCCCCAAATATGGTCTTGGGCTGGGGGGGCAATATTAGAGCACCTTGGTGCTTTCCAATGGGCCTGCAAAGGAGAGGAGAGGAAGAGAGTTAAACGTTTGCCATGCTTGACAACCTACCAGTGACTGGGGAGCCAAGGTAAATGGGTGGGAAACAACAGGAGAAAAGGGGGCTGAGAGACTGCAAGGGTAGACATAGGCTTAAACTGTAAATGTGTCTCCAAAACATGTTTCCAAAAAAACACATTAACGCACCCAACAACACGGCTCAGTCTCCTGGCCTCTTAAGTTACTTGCGACACAGCAGCTAGCATACCAGCAGAAAGGACCACACTGAGCTGCCAGAAAAACTATCAGTTTTAGTCCTCCAACTACACGATTGGACTTTAATTACAATCCCACAGCTCATGAAGTAGCCAGCAGTACCTGAGTTGTTGCAGGCAAGCCACAAATGTGGTCCTTTGCAGGGGGGCAATTTCAGAGCACCTCAGTGCCTTCAAACAGGCCTGCAGTGTTGCAGTCAAACCCCGAATGTAGTCCTGGACTGGGGTGCAATTTCAGAGCACCTTGGTGCTTTCCGATGGGCCTGCAGTGTTGCAAGCAAGCCCCAAATGTGGTCCTTTGCTGGAGGCAATTTTCAGAGCACCTCAGTGCTTTCCAATGGGCCTACAGCATTGCAAGCAAGCACAAATGTGGTCCTGGGCTGAGAGGCAATTTCAGAGCACCTCGGTGCTTTCCGATGGGCATTGGGTGTTGCAGGCAAGCCACAAATGTGGTCCTGGACTGGGGAGCAATTTCAGAGCACCTTGGTGCTTTCCAACAGGCCTGCAGTGTTGCAGGCAAGCCCCAAATATGTTCCTGGCTGGAGGCAATCTCAGACCTCCTCAGTGCTTTCTGACAGGCCTGCAGTGTTACAGCAAGCCCCAAATGTGGTCCTGGGCTGGGGGGCAGTTTTGGAGCACCTTAGTGCTTTCTAATGGGCCTGTAGTGTTGCAGGCAAACTTCAAATGTGGCCCTGGGCTGAGGGGCAATTTCAGAGCACCTCTGTGTTTTTTGATGGGCCTGTAGTTTTGCAGTCAAGCCCCAAATGTGGTCCTGGGCTGGGGGGCAATTTCAGTATTACAACTGTGGCGCTAAAGACTTTTCCATGCTACATTCAGGAGACAGAGTATGTATGGAGACAGCTCAAGGATGGCGATGGTTGAGGACACCAGACATGAACCCAGATCATGCAAAATTGTTACATCCAGTGGTGCACATTTTCGCTGGAAGAGACTTCACCTGAGACATGATAGAACTGTTACAACAGCCGCTGAAGCAGCAAATGGTGAACAGGTGATAGAGGCTAGCGACACTTCAGAACAGAATATGGAAGTGCCTGAGATGGAACCTATTCAGCTTCCCAAATCAGTAGAAGGCCAAGGCAAAGAACCAAGTTTGCTACCAAAGTCTCCTACAGGTGTACAAAGGCTCATTCAAAGAGAAATGAGAGTGAAGATGACTGTCAAGTATAATGACTATGTTTTAGGTTAGTGGTACACACCTGAATCCATCAAGGGTAAGTGCTGGAACTTTTTCTTTAGACATTTGAAGATTCAGTATCCTTAAGTTTTAAAGAGACTCTAAAGTGGACATTTGAAAGATTTGAATTGTTTGGGGGCAATTCATTTAAAAAAGGGGTATGTAATATAAGCTGTTGTCTCTTTAAGACTCTTTTAGTATGAGTCATGTACTCAGGAAATAGAGTGCATGTGCAACCAGTTTGAGCCAGTGTGTGTGCTAAGACTCCAGCTTGTCTGCTGAGCTTGCTTAGTTCTGTTATGCAGTTAGAAAATAAAAATTAGATAGCTGTTTTACTTGAATGATTCTTGGAGTCTGTTCTGTGATCCTGCTCCTGTTTGCTGTAGTGGTCTCCAGTGAAACCCTGCAGAAGCTAATGAAAGAATCAAGGGTATTAGAAAAGTATACAACAATCAGGAGGGGTCTTGAAACATCATGGTTCACATGAAAAGTAAGCACCACCAAACATCTATTGATTGGTTGGATTTATGAATTAATAACAAAGCTCATCTACTTATTCCCTTCATTCTCACTGTAATCTTTTAAGAAATTACAATATAGGGGCCCCAGAGAGATAAAAAAAAAAAAACAAGGCTCATTCAAGCCATAGGGCATCTGTTAAACACTCAACTTTTCAAAACTCTCTCACAGGTTTTCATATTGATTTCATGAGAGAACTTTAATCTTTCCTTCTGATCCTCTTTGATGACAAATACTGGCTGTAACATCATCCATGTCTCTCAGCTCGTAAAAGCTTCTTTGGTGTTGATTACTACCCCACCGGTTGTTCATCTGCCACAAGCTGTCTGTCACGACAAGATCCCTGCCTACTCTTTTTCTGGCCTTCAGGTTTTTGAGTTCCAGAGTCTACTGATAGACTGTTCGCATGACTAACATCTTCCTCTGTACCAGCTAAGGATGCCAATCTAGGAAATAATGTACTATTTTTCTTAGGTGTTCTTAGGGGTTACTTCAGGACAGTTACAAGTAATGCAGTGCCCCGTGTAATGGTTCCAAGCCCACTACTAAGAGGTTCAATTCTAAATGCATAGCCAGTACAATAAATCACAAATAATACATATTGCATTCACAAAACAGTATTTTTAATGTTTAATATTGGGATCATTTTATGTTCATACATTTGGCAGTTGATGTACAATGTTTCAAATAAATATTTCAAACAGTTTAAACATTTCTATTAGTTAAGCAAAAATCCTCCTGCATCATGTACTCCTCCAATGACATCATGTTGAAGTGAATATATGTTACTAGGGGTCTCTATGTGGGTAATTTTGCTCTCTTTTCTTCTTTTTAGTCTAATATAGCAGTCTTAACCAGGCAGACAGAAACTGCCTCCCCCACAGGATGAGGTAGAGTGTAGGGAACACCCAAGATGAGAGGAACCCCTGAGTGTGTAAAGTATGAAGGAAGCAAGGTGACAGAGATAAAGGGGGATGGGAATAGTAACATTAAAAAGAGAGAGGGGCATGGTGAGGGCAAAAAGAGGAAAAAATAGCTGCTATCAAGCAAAGTGTTAACAAAGTGTAGAAGGCCTCATGTGCAAATGCTAGAAGTCTAAGAAATAAGATTATGGACCAAGAGGCCATCATGGTAGAGACTAACCAGCATATTGTGGCCATTATCAAGTCATGGTGCACTGAAAACCATGACTGGGGCATGGCCATACCAGGCTATACTCTGTTAAGGAAAGACAGGGTGGAAGGAAAGGAGGGGGTGTGGTTCTTTATGTTAGGAAAAGCATAAAAGTGGCAGAGATACAGGGAATATGGGGATGAGGGCAGAGGTACTGTAGGCCACCTAGAAGACAGGAAATGGAGCCACTGTTTGCACTGGCATGATTTTTTACACTGGCATGAGAGGCTATAGAACTCTGACACAGGGGGAAGATCTAGATAGGGTACTGGTGGAAGCCACTGGAAAATGGAAGAAATGGGGGGTGCTGCTGGAGGGGGACTTCAGTCTGCCAGATGTGGATTGGAACCACCCAGCTCTGCCTTCAGCTAGGAGCAAGGATATCCTGAACTTCCTGCAGGGGGAATTCCTCAGGCAACTAGTCAATGAACCTACTCATGATGGGGCAATACTGGACCTGGTACTCATTAACAGGAACATTGTTGCAAATGTCAAGATGGGAGCCCATCTAGGGACCAGCAATCGCCATACTGTGTGGTTCAAGATAAGGACTGCTGTGGAACTGCACCACACAAGAGCAATGGTACTAGGCTTTAGCAAGGCTGATTTTATAAAGATGGGTGAATGCCTCAGGGTGAGTTGGCAGAGTATGACCTTGGTGGGGCGGAGGAATAATGGCAGAGACAAAAAGGTCGTATTGAGGACAACCAAACTCTGAATTAATTAAGCGAAAAAAATAAAAGAAAAAAGAGACTGCTATGGTTTTTGAAAGAGGTGGCCAAAAGGTGAAATCTAAGATGGTAGCATTCAGAAGGTAAAAAGAAGTGCAGAAGGAGGAGGATAAAGAAAGCTGCCTGGGAAACAGAGGGTGGCAGGGAGTGCAGTAAGGAGCATAAAGTCACAAACAGAAGGGAGAATAGCCAGGCAGCAATGAAAAGGGGCAAGTCATTTTTTAGGTACATAAGCAAAAAGAGGAAGACCAGGAGAAGGGTTGCATGATTCAAAAGGGAAGGGCTGGACTGTGCAGAGGGGAACCAGAAAAAGGTAGATGTCTTGAACAAATACTTTTGTTCAGTGTTCATAGAGGAAGGAGAGTGGAGGGGCCACAATGAAGAACTGGAGCACTGGAGAGAGGGTGGGGGCACTAGTCTGGTCTCAGTGGAGAGAGTCCTGAAGGGACTCACTAATTTGAAGGTGAACAAAGCAATGAGGCCAGACATGGTGCATCCAAGGGTATTAGGGAGCTCAGGAAGGCACTGACTGCACCTCTGACAGGACTATTTAAAGCTTAATGGAAACAAGAGTGGTTTCAGAGGACTTGAGGAGTGTGGATGAAGTTTCATTACCCAAGAGCGGTAGCAAGGAAGAGACTGGCAACTATAGGTCACTCAGCCTGACATTGGTGGTGGGAAAGTTAATGGAATCACTGCTGAAGGAAAAGATTATGGAATAGCTTGAATCCAGTGGGTTACTGGACACGAAGCGGCTTATGTCAAATGAATCTGATCAATTTCTTTGACTGGGTGACCAAGTATTTAGATAAGGGTAGAGTGGTGGAGGTAGCCTACCTAGATTTCAGTAAGGCTTTCAACATCATTCCAAACAGGAGATTAGTATGCAGATTGGGTAGCTCGTGGGTGGGTCTGAGGGTTGTTAACTTAGTAAGAAATTGGTTAGGGAAGAGGCAGCAGAGAATGGTGGTAAATGGAGTTCACTCTGAGGAAGGCAGAGTTACCAGTAGGGCACCTCAGGTATAAGTGCTCAGAATTGTCCTCTTTAATGACATTACAGAACAGCTGGAAGGACCTACATCTTTGCAGATGACACCAAAATCTGCAACAGGGTGGACACTCGGGGTGTGGAAAGAATGAGCAGTGACCTGAGAAAACTTGAGAAGTAGTCAAGCATATGGTAGCCATGTTTCAATGTGAAAAAGTACTGACTACCACCAAACATGAAAGAGATCAGAGGGTAATCATACTGGATGACCTAAAAGCAGTCAGGCAATGCAACAAGGCAGTTTGGAAGGCTTGTGGGATGCTGGGGTGCATAGGGAGTGGTATAACCTGCAGAAAGAGGGAGGTGGGGTTGCCTCTGTAAGAACCACTGGTGAGACCCCACCTAGAATACTGTGCCCAGTTCCAGACACCACATCTCTGGTAGGACACAGACAGAGTGCAGGCACTCCAGAGGAGGGCAACTAAAAATGGTGCAGGGTCTGCATCAGAAGCTCTTCAAGGAGTGGCATAAAGGAGTACTACAGTCAAAATTTGCAAAAACATATGTTGTGCTTAGTGTTTTGATTTACAGTGGCAGCCACAGACGTTGCCAGCTATTTCTCTAAATTTCTGATATTTCTGGAGCAATCTCCTGCTTTCTGCATTTCAACAGTAGGAGCAGCAGTGAGTAAATCTTTAGAAATTTCGTGAAATATGTGTAACTAGCTGGCAATGTCTGTGGCTACTACTGTATGTGTGTATTCCTGGTGTGTCCTTTGTTTGCTATTAAGAAATTTTTTTCTAAATTAGCCTTCTAGTTATATGGCCATTGTATGGCTCCTGGGATCTCAAACTTAGAATGATTTATTGTTTTTTTTTTTCTTACAGTGTCTCCTGATGTTCTGGCCTCCACTAAATAATTCTAATTAAATATTTTATTTTATTTTATATGTGTGTGTCAGGTCTAGTCAGCAGGAGTAAACTTTTTTTTTTATTAAGTATACTTTATTAGGTTTTTAAATCTAAGATACAGACATCTTAAATACAGGAGGCCATACAATGCTGTATATATATTTGCAAAACAGATCTTCCGATCACCATAGATTACAGCCATTATCTAATAGTACTATATCTTGATGCCTGCATCACCCACCCTTTCCTCCCCCATTTACCCCTACCATCACCGTCCTAAACCCCCCTCCCCTCCTACCCCCACTGCCACAAATATGAGCCTTAGCAATTGTAAATATATATATCAGTAGGAAACCCTAATAAAAATAATGGTTAACTTATGAAGGGGCGTTTGAGTTTACTGTTATTGCACTGGACTGGATTAATAACAAATTATAAAAGGGATCCCAAAGTTGTTTGTATTTTCTCATTCTTTGGGTTAACCCCACAACAACATGCTCTGCCTTGATAGCAAACATGATTTCTTTATACCATTCAGTATAAGTCGGTATTAGGCCATCTACCCAATGTCTAAGTAGTACTTTTTGGCACAAACAGGTATCAGTGCCATGCAGGCCCTTTGGGTTTTGCCCTGGAGGGTTGTGTAATCTCCTAAAATACAAATTTCAGGGGTAACTTTACCTAAGAGAACTAATAATGGATCCAGTCGGGATTTAATACAATTCCATAATGGGGAAACCTTATCACATGACCATAACATATGCAGCAGATCCCCCCTGGGCTTGAGAACATTTGGTGCAAAGGTTAGACTGCAAAAAAACCCTCCTGAATAGTTTAGCTGGAGTGTAATACATATTGGGCTGGATATTCAAACTGCGCCATTCTTTGGGGCAAGCCCTTGCGCTGCTCAAAAAAGTTGCGCTGGGGTGTGGCCGGGGCAATATTCAACGGAGTTGCAGTATTGAGCAACTCCTTTGAATATCGCCCCTGGTCACAACCACTGTGCATGGCGCAGTGGAACTTGTGTCACCGCAAGTGGTCAGAGTGGAGCATTCAGATGCGGTGGCACAAGTTCCATTGCGCCATGCGCAAATTTCCGATATTCAAAAGGTGACATGCAAATGGGGCCATAAGTTATTCAAGGTGCAGGGGGCGCCATTTGCATCTACTTACAGCCCCATTTGCATGCCATTAGCATGCAGGTGCGCCGATCCCAGACAATTTGCACCTGGCGCCCTTCCAGGCAGCAGCCATCGGGGACTGACGCCCCCTGCAGCCCGATCGCGGGCATAACAGTAATGACCCGTGACTGGCCCGTGGCAGGCATGGCTGGTTGGGGTACTTTCCTGGGACACAGGCTATACCAACAGGCAATACAGATGGATTACATCCTGGGACAGGTGCTATACCTGGCAGGCATAGCTGAATTGGGTTTATCTGGGATCAGGGCTGCCTGCCACAGCTTGGCTGGTTGGGTACATCCCTGGGGCAGGGCTAACTAACTGGTATGGCTGGTTGAGGTACATCCCTGGCGGCATAAACCATACCAGGCAGGCATGGCTGATTGGGTACATCCTGGGACCACAGTATACTAGCAAACCAGCCAGATGGGGTACATCCCTAGGACAATGGGTTATACCTGGCAGGCATGGCTGGATGGGGTACATCCTGGGACAGGACTATAACTGGCAGGCATAGCGGTTAGGGTACATACCGCAGGAGCAACAGCCACAACTGGCAGGCGCATAGCCAAATTAGGTGATCCTGGGGTATGGGGTATGGCAGGCTAGCTGGTGGGGTTCATCCTGGGACGAGGACTATACCTGGCGAGCACACTGAAGTGGGGTATCCTGGGACCGGGACTACCCTGGCAGAGCATGGCGGATTGGGGGCATCCTGGACCAGGACTATACCTGCAATATAGCCAGATGGAGTATCCCAGGGACCTGGGACTGTACCTGGAAAACATGGCGAACGGTACATCCCTGGGACCAGGAGCGATACCGGCGACATGGCTGGACTGGTACATCCCTGGGACAGGAGGCAGTCCTGGGAGTATGTGGATTGGGGTAAATCATGGGACAGGACCAGCCTGGCAGGCATGGCTGGCAGGTACATCCCTGGGAGCAGGGAATATAACTGGCAAACATGGCTGGATTAGGTACATCTCTGCGTGGGTATGCCTGGCAGAGCATGGCTGGATGGGGTATCCTTGGGACCGGGGCTATACCTGGCAGAGCATGGCTAGATTGAATACATCCCTGGGACTAGGGACTCATACCTGGCAGAGTATGGCGGATTGGGGAAACATCCCTGGGACGAGGGCTATAGCAGACAGCATAGCTGGACCGAGGGTATGTCCTGGGACCAGGGACTATAGTGAGAGCTTGACTGAATTGGGGTACATCTCTGGGACCAGGAGCGATACTTGCTAGAGCTTGGCTGGATTCAGAGTAGATCTCTGGGACCAGGAATGATACTCAAGCGAGCATTGCAGGATTGGGGTACATCTACGACTAGGAATGATACCAGGCTGAGCATGGCTGGATTGGGGTACATTCCTGGGACCAGGGACTATACCTGGCAGAGCATGGCTGGATTTGCGTACATCCCTGGGACCATGGGCTATACCTGGCAGAGCATTGCTGGATTGGGGTACATTGCTGGGACCATGGAATAAACATGGCAGAACATGGCCGGATTGGGGTACATCCCTTGGACCAGGGACTATACCCGACAGAGCATGGCTGGAATGGGTACATCCCTGGGATCAGGGGCTATTCCTGGCAGAACATGGCTGGATCGGGGTACATCCCTTGGTCCAGGGGTATACCTGGCAGAGCATGGCCAGATTGGGGTACATTGCTGGGACCAGGAGCTATACCTGGCAGAGCAAGGGTGGATTGGGGTGTATCCCTGGGACCAGGGGCTATACCTGGCAGAGCATGGCCAGATTGGGGTACATCCCTGGACCACAGGCTCTACCTGGCAGAGCATGGCTGGATTAGGGTACATCCCACAGACCGGGACTATAACACAGGCAGAGCATGGCCTGATTGGGTACATCCCTGGGACCAGTGGCTATTCCTGGCAGAGCAGGGCTGGATTGTGGTACATCCCTGGAACAAGGGGCTATACCTGGCAGAGCATGGCTGGATTGGGGTACATCCCTGGGACCAGGGGCTATACCTGGCAGAGCATGGCTGGATTGGGGTACATCCCAAGGACCAGGGACCAGGGACTGTACCTGGCAGAGCATGGCCGGATTGGGGAACACAACCTGGACCTGGGACTACACCTGGCAGAGCATGGCCAGATTGTGGTACACATCTAGGACCATGAGAATATACCTGGAAGAGCATGTCTGGATTGGGGAACATCCTTGAGGCGATGGAATATACCTGGCAGAACATTGCTGGATTGGGGTACATCCCTGGGACTAGGGACTATACCTGGAGGAGCATGGCCAGATTGGGGCACATCTCTGGTACCATGAACTATACCTGGCAGAGCATGGCTGGATTGGGGTACATCCCTGAGACCAGGGGCTATACCTGGCAGAGCATGGCTGGATTTGCGTACATCCCTGGGACCATGGGCTATACCTGGCAGAGAATTGCTGGATTGGGGTACATTGCTGGGACCATGGAATAAACATGGCAGAACATGGCCGGATTGGGGTACATCCCTTGGACCAGGGACTATACCCGACAGAGCATGGCTGGAATGGGTACATCCCTGGGATCAGGGGCTATTCCTGGCAGAACATGGCTGGATCGGGGTACATTGCTGGGACCAGGAGCTATACCTGGCAGAGCAAGGGTGGATTGGGGTGTATCCCTGGGACCAGGGGCTATACCTGGCAGAGCATGGCCAGATTGGGGGTACATCCCTGGACCAGGCGCTCTACCTGGCAGAGCATGGCTGGATTGGGGTACATCCCTGAGCCCGGGGACTATACCTGGCAGAGCATGGCCTGATTGGGTACATCCCTGGGACCAGTGGCTATTCCTGGCAGAGCAGGGCTGGATTGTGGTACATCCCTGGAACAAGGGGCTATACCTGGCAGAGCATGGCTGGATTGGGGTACATCCCTGGGACCAGGGGCTATACCTGGCAGAGCATGGCTGGATTGGGGTACATCCCTGGGACAAGGGGCTTTATCTAGCAGAGCAGTGCCAGATTGGGGTATATACCTGGCACCAGGGGCTATACCTGGCAAAGCATGGCTGGATTGGGGGTACATTCCTGGGACTACGGGCTATACCTAGCACAGCATTGCCAAACTGAGGTACATTCCTGGGCCAGATGCTGTACTTGGCAGAGCATGGCTGGATTGGGCTTCATTCCAGAGACCAGGGGCTACACCTGGCTCAGCATGGCTGGATTGCCGTACATCCCTGGGACCAGGGGCTGTACCTGGCAGAGCATGGCTGGATTGCAGTACATCCCTGGGACCTGGGGCTATACCTGGCAGAACATGGCTGCATTTTAAAACATCCCTGGGACCAGGGGCTATACCTGGCAGAGCATGGTTGGATTGGGGTACATTCCTGGGTCCAGGGGATACCTGGCAGAGCATGGCTGGATTGGGGTACATCCTTGAGACCTGGGACTATATCTGGCAGAGCATGGCTGGATTGAGGTACATCCTTGAGACCAGGGACTATACCCGGCAGAGCATGGCTGGATTGGGGTACATCCTTGGGACCAGGGTCTATACTTGGCAGAGCATGGCCAGATTGTGTACATCCCTGGGACCAGCGAGTATATCTGGCAGAGCACGGCAGGATTGGGGTACATCCCTGGGACCAGGAGGTATAACTGCAGAGCATGGCCAGATTGGGTACATTCCTGGGACCTTGGAATATACCTGGCAAAGTACGGCCGGATTTGAGTACATCCCGGGGACCAGGGACTGTACCTGGCAGAGCATGGTCGGATTGGGAAACATAACCGGACCAGGGACTACTCCTGGCAGGCATAGCCAGATGGGGTACATCCTAGGACCATGGAATATACCTGGAAGAGCATGGCGGATTGGGGAACATCCCTGGGACGATGGAATATACCTGGCGAAACATGGCGGATTGGGGTACATCCTGGGACTTGGGGTATACCTGGCAGGCTGGCAAATTAGGCGTGTCTCTGGAACCATGGAATATACCTGGCAGAGTATGGCTGGAATGTAGTTCATCACTGGGACCAGGGGTATACCTGGCGAGCACGTCTGGATTGGGGTACATCCTTGGGACGAGGGGCTATATCTGACAGAGCATGGCTGGGTTGGAGTACATCTCTGGGACCAGGGACTATACCTGGGAGAAGATGGCTGGATTGGGGTACATCCCTGGGACCAGGGGCTATACCTGGCAGAACATGGCTGGATTGGGGTACATCCCTGGGACCACGGGCTATACCTGGCAGAGCATGGTTGGATTGGGGTACATCCCTGGGATCAGGGACTATACCCGGCAGAGTATGGCTAGATTGGAGTACATCCCTGGGAGCAGGGGCTATACTAGACAGAGCATGGCAGGATTGGGTTACAGCCCTGGGACCAGGGGCTATATCTGGCAGAGCATGGCTGGTTTGGAGTACATTCCTGGGACCAGGTACTATACCCGGCAGAGCATGGCTGGACTGGGGTACATCCTTGGGACCAGGGGCTATACTTGGCAGGGCATAGACAGATTGTGTACATCCCTGGGACCAGTGACTGTATCTGGCAGAGCATGGCAGTATTGGGATACATCCCTGGGACCAGGGGCTATACATGGCAGAGCATGTCTGAATTGTGGTACATCCTTGGGACTTGGGGCTATACCTGACAGAGCATGGCTGAGTTGGGTACATCCCTGGGACCAGGGACTATACCTGCAAAGAGGATGGCTGGATTAGGGGTACATCCCTGGGACCAGGGGCCTAAGCCTGGCAGAGCATGACCTGGACAGGAGTACATCCCTAGGATCAAGAGATACCTGTCAAACATGGCTGGATTGGGGGTACATACCTGGGACCAGTGGCTGTCACGTGCAGAGCATGGCTGGATTGGGGTACATCTCTGGGACCAGGGACTACCTTGTTAGAGCATGGCTGGATTGGGGTATATCCCTGGGACCAGGGGCTATACCTGGCAGAGCATGTCTGGATTGGGACACATGCCTGGGACCAGGAGCTATACCTCGCAGAGCATGGCTGGATTGGGAACACATCCTGGGAACCAGGGGCTATACCTGGCAACAGCATGGCTGCGATGGGGTACATCCCTGGGACCAAGGCTATACCCAACAGAGGACGGCTGGATTGGGTAAATCCACAGGACCAGAGGCTATAACTGGCAGAGCATGGCTGGATTGGGTACATCCCTGGGAGCAAGGCCATAACTGGTAGAGCATGGCCAAGTGGGTACATCCCACAGGATATAGCTATACCTGGCAGAGCAAGGACTGGATTAGGGGTACATCCTTGGGACCAGGGGCTATACCACCAGCACTGCATAGCTGGATTGGGGTACATCTTTGGGACCGGGACTATATTCACAACAGAGGATGCTGGATGGGGTACATCCCTGGGACCAGGACTATGCCTGGCAGAGGATGGCCGGATTGGGGTACATCCTTGGGACCAGGGGCTATACCTGGCACTGCATTGCTGGATTGGGGTAGATCCTGGGACCAGGGGCTTCTAACTGGCAGAGCTTGGCTGGATTGGAGGTACATCCTGGGACCAGGAGCTATTCCCGGCAGAGGATGGCGGATTGGGGTAAATCCCTGGACCAGGGTATAACTGGCAGAGCATGGCTGGTTAGGGTACAACCCTGGGGCCAAAACCGCAACTGGCAGGCATGTCTGAATGGGGTACATCCCTGGGACCAGCGACTATACCTGGCAGAGCATGGCGGAATGGGCTAAACTCGGGAACGGGACTATACTGGCAGAGCATGGCTGGATTGGGGTACATCTCTGGCACCAGGGGTATGCCTGGTAGAGCATGGCTTGATTTGGGTACATCCCAGGGACCAGGGGCTATACTTGACAGAGCATGGCCAGATTGAATACATCCCTGGGACCAGGGACTATACCTAACGAGTATGCCCGATTAGGGTACATCCCTGGGACGAGGGGCTATAGTAGGCAAGCAAGGCTGGAATGGGGTATGTCCATGGGACCAGGGACTATACCCTTGCAAACTGACTGGAGTGGGAGTACATCCCTGGGGCTGAGGCGATACCTGCCAGGCATGGCTGGATTCGAGGTAGATCTCTGGGACCAGAAATGATACCTGGCAGTGCATTGCACGATTGAGAGATGCAGTCCTGCGACCAAAATGATATGAGACAGATATGGCTGGATTACAGTGTATCCCTGGGACCAGGGTCTAACCTGGCAGTGCATGTCTGATAAGGTACATCTCTGGCACCAAGGCTATGCCTGGCAGAGCATGGCTGGATGGGGTATATCCCTGGACCAGGGCTATAACTGGCAGAGCATGCATGGATTGGGTACATCCTGGGACAGAGACTATACCTGGCAAAGAATGGCCGGATTAGGAGTACATCCAGGGACCAGGACTGTACCTGGTGAGAGCATGTCCGGATTGAGGGAACATAACCGGGACCAGGGACTACACTTGGCTGAGCATGGCCAGATTGGGGTACATCCTAGGACCATAGAACATACCTGGAAGAGCATGGCCGGATTGGGGAACATCCCTGGGACCATGGAATATACCTGGCAGAACATGGCCAGATTCCGGTACATCCCTGGGACTAGGGACTATACCTGGCAGAGCATGGTCAGATTGGGCTACATCTCTGGGACCATGGAATATACCTGGCAGAGCATGGCTGGATTGAGGTACATCCCTGGGACCAGGAGCTATACCTGGCAGAGGACGGCGGATTGGGGTAAATCCCTGGGACCAGGGCTACGTCACTGGCAGCATGGCTGGATTGGGGTACATCCATGGGAGCAAGGACCATAACTGGCAGAGCATGGCCAAATTG
Organism: Neoceratodus forsteri; assembly: GCA_016271365.2. Lineage (NCBI taxonomy): Eukaryota > Metazoa > Chordata > Ceratodontiformes > Ceratodontidae > Neoceratodus > Neoceratodus forsteri. The sequence goes on from CM028131.1 coordinate 1,688,522,720, forward strand.
GGTACATTGAGTGGGAGTGGGCTATGCCTGGAGAGCATGGCCAGATTGGGTACATCCCTCGGGACCAGGACTACCTCTCAGATCATGGCTGAACTGGGTACATCCCTGGGACAAGGGCTATACCTGGCAGAGCATGGCTGGATTGGTGTCTATCCCTGTGACCAGGTATTATTCCTGACAGAGCCATGGTTGGATTAGGGCATCCCAGGAACCTGGGGCTATACCTGGCAGAAGCATGGCTGGATTGAGGTACATCCATTGGACCAGGGCCTACCTGGCAGAGCATGGCTGGATTGAGGGACTTTTCTGGGACCAAGGACTATACCTAGCAGAGCATTGCCAGATTGGAGTTACATCCAGGAACCAGGTGCTATACCTGGCAGAGCATAGCTGGATTAGGGGTTTATCCCTGGGATCAGGGGCTGTACCTGGCACAGCTTGGCTGGATTAGGTACATCCCTGGGACCAGGGGCTACAACTCTGCAGGTATGGCTGGGTTGGGGTACATCCCTGGGGGCATGGGCTACACCAGGCAGAGCATGGCTGGATTGGGTACATGCCTTGGACCAGGAGCTATACCTGGCAGAGCACGGCCAGATTGGGGTACATCCCTCGGACAATGGGTTATACCTGGAAGAGCATGGCCGGATTGGGGAACATCCCTGGGACGATGGAATATACCTGGCAGAACATGGCCGGATTGGGGTACATCCCTGGGACTTGGGAGTATACCTGGCAGAGCATTGCCAAATTGGCGTACATCTCTGGAACCATGGAATATACCTGGCAGAGTATGGCTGGAATGTAGTTCATCACTGGGACCAGGGGTATACCTGGCGAGCACGTCTGGATTGGGGTACATCCTTGGGACGAGGGGCTATATCTGACAGAGCATGGCTGGGTTGGAGTACATCTCTGGGACCAGGGACTATACCTGGGAGAAGATGGCTGGATTGGGGTACATCCCTGGGACCAGGGGCTGTACCTGGCAGAACATGGCTGGATTGGGGTACATCCCTGGGACCACGGGCTATACCTGGCAGAGCATGGTTGGATTGGGGTACATCCCTGGGATCAGGGACTATACCCGGCAGAGTATGGCTAGATTGGAGTACATCCCTGGGAGCAGGGGCTATACTAGACAGAGCATGGCGGCGGGATTGGGTTACAGCCCTGGGACCAGGGGCTATATCTGGCAGAGCATGGCTGGTTTGGAGTACATTCCTGGGACCAGGTACTATACCCGGCAGAGCATGGCTGGACTGGGGTACATCCTTGGGACCAGGGGCTAGACTTGGCAGGGCATAGCCAGATTGTGTACATCCCTGGGACCAGTGACTGTATCTGGCAGAGCATGGCAGTATTGGGATACATCCCTGGGACCAGGGGCTATACATGGCAGAGCATGTCTGAATTGTGGTACATCCTTGGGACTTGGGGCTATACCTGACAGAGCATGGCTGAATTGGGTACATCCCTGGGACCAGGGACTATACCTATGAGAGGATGGCTGGATTGGGGTACATCCCTGGGACCAGGGGCTAAGCCTGGCAGAGCATGCCTGGACAGGAGTACATCCCTGGGATCAAGAGCTATACCTGGCAGAGCATGGCTGGATTGGGGGTACATACCTGGGACCAGTGGCTGTACGCAGCAGAGCATGGCTGGATTGGGGTACATCTCTGGGACCAGGGACTATACTTGTTAGAGCATGGCTGGATTGGGGTATATCCCTGGGACCAGGGGCTATACCTGGCAGAGCATGTCTGAATTGGAGTACATGCCTGGGACCAGGAGCTATACCTCGCAGAGCATGGCTGGATTGGGGTACATCGTTGGGACCAGGGGCTATACCTGGCACTGCATGGCTGTATTGGGGTACATCCCTGGGACCAGGGGCTACAACTGGCAGAGCATGGCTGGATTGGGGTACATCCCTGGGACCAGGAGCTATACCTGGCAGAGGACGGCCGGATTGGGGTAAATCCCTGGGACCAGGGGCTATAACTGGCAGAGCATGCCGGATTGGGGTACATCCCTGGGAGCAAGGCCCATAACTGGTGAGCATGGTCCAAATGGGTACATCCCTGGGAGTATGGGCTATACCTGGCAGAGCATGGCTGAATTGGAGTACATCCCTGGGACCAGGGACTATACCTGGCAGGGCATGGCTGAATTGGGGTACATCCCTGGGACCAGGGACTATGCCTGGCAGAGCATGGCTGGATTGGGGTACATCTCTGGCACCAGGGGTATGCCTGGCAGAGCTGGCTGGATTGGGGTACATCCCTGGGAACAGGGCTATACTTGGCAGAGCATGGCCGGATTGAATACATCCCTGGGACCAGGGACTATACCTGGCAGAGTATGGCTGGATTGGGGTAGATCCCTGGGACGAGGGGCTATAGTAGGCAGAGCAGGGCTGGATTGGGGTACATCCTTGGGACCAGGGGCTATACCTGGCACTGCATGGCTGGATTGGGGTACATCTCTGGGACCAGGGACTATACTTGTTAGAGCATGGCTGGATTGGGGTATATCCCTGGGACCAGGGGCTATACCTGGCAGAGGATGGCCGGATTGGGGTACATCCTTGGGACCAGGGGCTATACCTGGCACTGCATTGCTGGATTGGGGTAGATCCCTGGGACCAGGGGCTACAACTGGCAGAGCTTGGCTGGATTGGGGTACATCCCTGGGACCAGGAGCTATACCTGGCAGAGCATGGCTGGATTGGGGTAAACCCGGGACCAGGGGCATAACTGGCAGAGCATGTCTGAATTGGGGTACATCCCTGGGACCAGCGACTATACCTGGCAGAGCATGGCCGGAATGGGCTAAATCCCTGGGAACCGGGACTATACCTGGCAGAGCATGGCTGGATTGGGGTACATCTCTGGCACCAGGGGTATGCCTGGTAGAGCATGGCTTGATTTGGGTACATCCCAGGGACCAGGGGCTATACTTGGCAGAGCATGGCCAGATTGAATACATCCCTGGGACCAGGGACTATACCTGGCAGAGTATGGCCGGATTGGGGTACATCCCTGGGACGAGGGGCTATAGTAGGCAGAGCATGGCTGGAATGGGGTATGTCCATGGGACCAGGGACTATACCTTGCAGAGCTTGACTGGAGTGGGGTACATCCCTGGGGCCAGGAACGATACCTGCCAGAGCATGGCTGGATTCGAGTAGATCTCTGGGACCAGAAATGATACCTGGCAGTGCATTGCAGGATTGGGGTACGTCCCTGCGACCAAGAATGATACCAGGCAGAGTATGGCTGGATTGGGGTGTATCCCTGGGACCAGGGGGCTATACCTGGCAGTGCATGTCTGGATAGGGGTACATCTCTGGCACCAGGGGCTATGCCTGGCAGAGCATGGCTGGATTGGGGTATATCCCTGGACCAGGGGCTATAACTGGCAGAGCATGGCCAGATTGGGTACATCCCTGGGACCAGAGACTATACCTGGCAAAGAATGGCCGGATTGGAGTACATCCCAGGGACCAGGGACTGTACCTGGTAGAGCATGTCCGGATTGGGGAACATAACCGGGACCAGGGACTACACTTGGCTGAGCATGGCCAGATTGGGGTACATCCTAGGACCATAGAACATACCTGGAAGAGCATGGCCGGATTGGGGAACATCCCTGGGACCATGGAATATACCTGGCAGAACATGGCCAGATTCCGGTACATCCCTGGGACTAGGGACTATACCTGGCAGAGCATGGTCAGATTGGGGTACATCTCTGGGACCATGGAATATACCTGGCAGAGCATGGCTGGATTGAGGTACATCCCTGGGACCAGGAGCTATACCTGGCAGAGGACAGCCGGATTGGGGTAAATCCCTGGGACCAGGGGCTATAACTGGCAGAGCATGGCTGGATTGGGGTACATCCATGGGAGCAAGGACCATAACTGGCAGAGCATGGCCAAATTGGGTACATTAGTGGGAGTATGGGCTATACCTGGAAGAGCATGGCCAGATTGGGTACATCCCTCGGACCAGGGACTATACCTCTCAGATCATGGCTGAACTGGGGTACATCCCTGGGACAAGGGGCTATACCTGGCAGAGCATGGCTGGATTGGTGTTCATCCCTGTGACCAGGTATTATTCCTGACAGAGCATGGCTGGATTGGGGTACATCCCAGGAACCTGGGGCTATACCTGGCAGAGCATGGCTGGATTGGGGTACATCCCTTGGACCAGGGGGCCTATACCTGGCAGAGCATAGCTGGATTGGGGTACTTTTCTGGGACCACGGGCTATACCTAGCAGAGCATTGCCAGATTGAGTTACATCCCGGGAACCAGGTGCTATACCTGGCAGAGCATGGCTGGATTGGGGTTTATCCTTGGGATCAGGGGCTGTACCTGGCACAGCTTGGCTGGATTGGGGTACATCCCTGGGACCAGGGGCTACAACTAGCAGAGTATGGCTGGGTTGGGGTACATCCCTGGGGGCATGGGCTATACCAGGCAGAGCATGGCTGGATTGGGTACATGCCTTGGACCAGGAGCTATACCTGGCAGAGCACGGCCAGATTGGGGTACATCCCTCAGACAATGGGTTATACCTGGCAGAGCATGGCTGGATTGGGGTACATCCCTGGGACCAGGGACTATAACTGGCAGAGCATGGCTGGATTGGGGTACATACCTGGGAGCAACGGCCATAACTGGCAGAGCATGGCCAAATTGGGTTGATCCCTGGGAGTATGGGCTGTACCTGGCAGAGCATGGCCGGATTGCGTACATCCCTGGGACCAGGGACTATATCTGGTAGAGCATGGCTGGATTGGGGTACATCCCTGGGACCAGGGACTATACCCTGGAGAGGATGGCTGGGTTGGGATACATCTCTGGGACCAGGGACTATGCCCGGGAGAGGATGGCTGGATTGGGGTACATCCCTGGGACCAGTGGCTATATCTGGCAGAATATGGGTGTATTTTGGTACATCCCTGAGACCAGGGGCTATACCTGGCAGGGCATGGCTAGATTGGGGTACTTTCCTGGGACCACGGGCTATACCTAGTAGAGCATTGCCAGATTGAGGTACATCCCAGGGACCTGGGGCTATACCTGGCAGAGCATGGCTGGATTGGGGTACATCCCTGGGACCAGGGGCTATACCTGGCAGAGCATGGCTGGATTGGGGTACATCCCTTGGATCAGAGGCTATACTTGGCAGAGCATGCCCAGATTGGGGTACATCCCTGGGACCAGGGGAACACCTGGCAGAGCATGGCTGGATTGGGGTACATCCCTGGGACCAGGGACTATAACCGGCAGAGCATGGCTGGATTGGGGTACATCCTTGAGACCAGGGTCTATACTTGGCAGAGCATGGCCAGATTGTGTACATCCCTCGGACCAGCGAGTATATCTGGCAGAGCACGGCAGGATTGGGGTACATCCCTGGGACCAGGGGCTATACCTGGCAGAGCATGGCTCTAATGTAGTGCATCCCTGGGACCAGGAGCTATACCTGGCAGAGCATGTCTGGATTGGGGTACATCCTTGGGACCAGGGGCTATGTCTGACCGAGCATGGCTGGTTTGGGATGCATCTCTGGGACCAGGGACTATGCCTGGGAGAGGATGGCCGGATTGGGGTACATCCCTGGGACCAAGGGCTATACCTGGCAGAACATGGCTGTATTTTGGTACATCCCTGGGATCAGGGTCTTTACCTGGCAGAGCATTGCTTGATTTGGGTACATCCCTGGGACCAGGGGCTATAACTGGCAGAGCATGGCCAGACTGGGGTACATCCCTGGGACCAGGGGCTATATCTGGCAGAGCATGGTTGGATTGGGGAACATCCCTGGGATCAGGGACTATACCCAGCAGGGTATGTCTGGATTGAGGTACATCCCTTGGACCGGGTGCTATGTATCTGTCAGAGCATGGCCAGCTTAGGGTACATCCCTGGGAAGAGGGGCTATACCTGGCATAACATGCCTGGATTGAGGTACATCTCTGGGACCAGGGACTTTACTTGTTAGAGCATGGCTGGATTGGGGTATATCCCTGAGACCAGGGGCTATACCTGGCAGAGCATATCTGGATTGTGGTACATCCCTGGGACCGGGGGCTATACCTGGCAGAGCATGGCTGGATTGGAGTACATCCTTGAGATCAGGGACTATACCTGACAGAGCATAGCCAGATTGGGGTACATCCCTGGGACCAGGGGTATATCCGACAGAGCATGGCTGGGTTGGGGTACATCTCTGTGACCAGGGACTATACCCGGGAGAGGATGGCTGGATCGGGGTACATCCCTGGGACCAGGGGCTATACCTGGCAGAATATGGGTGTATTTTGGTACATCCCTGATACCATGGGCTATACCTGGCAGAGCATGTTTGGAGTGGGGTACATCCCTGGGACCAGGGACTATATCTGCAGAGCATGGCTGGATTGGGGGTATATCCCTGGGACCAGGGGCCATACCTGGTAGAATATGGCTGGATTGGGGTACATCTCTGGGACCAGGGACTATACTTGGCAGAGCATGGCTGGATTGGGGTACATCCCTAGGACCTGGGGCTATATCTGGCAGAGCTTGGCTGGATTGGGGTGCATCCCTGGGACCAGGCGCTATACCTGGCAGAGCATGGCTGGATTGGTGTACATCCCTGGGAGCAGGGACTATACCTGGCAGAGCATGGCTGGATTGGGGTACATGCCTGGGATCAGGGACTGTACCGGGCAGAGTATGGCTGGATTGGAGTACATCCCTGGGACCAGGGACTGTACTTGGCAGAGCATTGCTGGATGGGGTACATCCCTTGAACCAGGGGCTATACCTGTCAGAGCATGGCCGGACTGGGGTACATCCCTGGGATCAGGGGCTATACGTGGCAGAGCATGGCTGGTTGGGGTAGATCCTTGGGACCAGTGGCTATACCTGGCAGAGCATGGGTGGACTGGGGTACATCCCTGGGACCAAGGACTATACCTGGCAGAGCATGGCTGGATTGGGGGTACATCCCTGGGACCAGGGGCCATACCTGGCAGAGTATGGCTGGGATGAGGTACATCTCTGGGACCAGGGACTATACTTGAGAGAGGATGGCTGGATTGGGGTACATCCCTGGGACCAGGGGCTATACCTGACAGAACATGCCTGTATTTTGGTACATCCCTGGGACGAGGGGCTATACCTGCCAGAGCATGGCTGGATTGGGGTACATCCCTGGGACCAGGGGCTTTGCCTGGCAGAGCATGGCTGGACTGGAGTACATCCCTGGGACCAAGAGCTATACCTGGCAGAGCATGGCTGGATTGGGGGTACATACCTGGGACCAGTGGCTGTACCCAGCAGAGCATGGCTGGATTGGGGTACATCTCTGGGACCAGTGGCTGTACCTGGCAGAGCATGTCTGGATTGGAGTACATCCCTGTGACCAGGGGCTATACCTGGCAGAGCATGGCTGGATTGGGGTACATCCTTGGGACCAGGGGCTATACCTGACAGAGCATGGCCAGATTGGGGTACATCCCTAGGTGCAGGGGCTATACCCGGCAGAGCATGGCTGGATTGGGGTACATCCCTGGGACCAGGGGCTATATCTGGCCGAACATGGGTGTATTTTGGTACATCCCTGAGACCATGGGCTATACCTGGCAGAGCATGGCTGGATTGGGTACATCCCTGGGACTGGGGTCTATATCTGGCAGAGCATGGTTGGATTGTAGTACATCCCTGGGACAAGGGGCTATACCTGGCAGAGCATGGCTGGATTGGTGTTCATCCCTGTGATCAGGTATTATTCCTGACAGAGCACGGCTGGATTGGGGTACATCCCTGGAACCTGCGGCTGTACCTGGCAGAGCATGGCTGAATTGGGGTACATCCCTGGGACCAGGGGGCTTTATCTGGCAGGGCATGGCTGGATTGGGGTACATCCCTTGGATCGGAGGCTATACCTGGCAGAGCATGGCCAGACTGTGTACATCCCTCGGATCAGCGACTATATCTGGCAGAGCACGGCAGGATTGGGGTACATCCTTGGGACCAGGGGCTATATCTGACAGAGCATGGCTGGTTTGGGATACATCTCTGGGACCAGGGACTATACCTAGGAGAGTATGGCCAGACTGGGGTACATCCACTGGACCAGGGGTATATCTAGCAGAGCATGGTTGGATTGGGGTACATCCCTGGGATCAGGGACTATACTCGGCAGGGTATGTCTGGATTGGGGTACATCCCTTGGACCGTGAGCTATATCTGACAGAGCATGGCCAGATTAGGGTACATCCCTGGGAAGAGGGGCTATACCTGGCATAACATGCTTGGATTGGGGTACATCTCTGGGACCAGGGACCATACTTGTTAGAGCTTGGCTGGATTGGGGTATATCCCTGGGACCAGGGGCTATAACTGGCATAGCATGTCTGGATTGGGGTACATCCCTGGGAGCAGGGGCTATACCTGGCAGAGCATGGCTGGATTGGGATACATCCTTGGGACCAGGGACTATACCTGACAAAGCATGGCCAGATTCGGGTACATCCCTGGGACCAGGGGTATATCCGGCAGAGCATGGCTGGGTTGGGGTACATCTCTGGGACCAGGGACTATACCCGGGAGAGGATGGCTGGATTGGGGTACATCCCTGGGACCATCGGCTATACCTGGCAGAATATGGGTGTATTTTGGTACATCCCTGATACCAGGGGCTATACCTGGCAGAGCATGTTTGGAGTGAGGTACATCCCTGGGACCAGGGACTATACCTGCTGAGCATGGCTGGATTGGTGGTACATTCCTGGGACCAGGGGCCATACCCGGCAGAGTTTGGCTGGATTGGGGTACATCTCTGGGTCCAGGGACTATACTTGGCAGAGCATGGCTGGATTGGGGTACATCCCTGGGACCAGGGGCTATATCTGGCAGAGCTTGGCTGGATTGGGGTACATGCCTGGTGACCAGGAGCTATACTTGGCAGAGCATGTCTGGATTGGTGTACATCCCTGGGAGGAGGGACTATAGCTGGCAGAGCATGGCTGGATTGGGTTACATGCCTGGGATCAGGGACTATACCGTGCAGAGTATGGCTGGATTGGAGTACATCCCTGTGACCAGGGGCTGTACTTGGCAGAGCACTGCTGGATGGGGTACATCCCTTGGACCAGGGGCTATACCTGTCAGAGCATGGCTGGATAGGGGTACATCCCTGGGACCAAGGACTATACCTGGCAGAGCATGGCTGGATTGGGGTACATCCCAATTTGTATTTTCAAATATTATAGAGAAGCAGTGGCAGGATTTTTAGGACAGTAAATTAATAAAAAGGGAACTAGGAGAGCTTCAGTAGCAGACAAGTAGTGGAACTGCAGTATAATGTGGGGAGTGGTGCAATGCAGTGGCTGTGGGGCAGCCATATTCAGGCAGACCTTCTGGACACTGAGGTGCTGCCCTATCTGCATGCATCTTTCTGGACTGCGGGATGAGGTAGCCAGACTCAGAAGCGAGTAAACTGGGTCAGGAGTACCATCACCCCATCCAGGGACCACCCAGTCCATTGCAGCTGCCTCAGAGGATGCAGAGAACGAGGAGTACTTGGATGACAGTGGGCTCAGGGAGGGTTGGACCAGTCAGGCAGAGGCTCATCCCAGATCCTATTCCACTCAAGAACTCATATGCCACACTGCCAAACAGGGACATCCAAATAGAGGTACCCAGAGAAATGGAAGGAAAGGATGTGGAGGTTAGCCAAGTGCAAAAGATTGAGATTAGAACCCAGGAGGTGGATAGGCAGAATAGGGGCAAAATTCAGCAGAAAGGCAGACAGCAAGGTGAACCAGGGATAAAGGACAACCAAGGAAGGGGCTGGAGTAGAACAGTGAAGCAGTCTAGGGAGGTCAAATCGTGGAAAGTAATGTGTGCAAATGCCAGGAGCCTTAGCAACAAGATGGAAGATCTGGAGGCTGTCATGGTGCAGTCAGACCTGGACATTGTGGCCATCACTGAAACCTGGTGTAATGATAACCATGACTGGGAGTTGGCCATACCTGGCTACAACATATTCAGAAGAGACAGGGCAGGCAGGAAGAGAGGAGGAGTGGCACTGTATGTGAAAAATGACATAAGGGCCACAGGGATCCAGGAGGAACAAAATGGGGGAGAAATACTGTGGGTTAAGCTGGAAAGGAAAATGGGGCCAGACATCCGCACAGGTGTGGTCTATAGACCACCAGCCCGGAGGAAGAACAGATAGGGAGTTGATGCTAGCCATCCAGAGGATGGCAGACAAAGAGGTAGTACTGGTTGGAGACTTCAATATTCCAGATGTGGACTGGAGCATCCCAGCAGCAGCATCAACTAGGAGCAGATTTATCCTGGACTCCCTTCAGGGTGCCTTCCTCAAGCAGCTGGTCATAGAACCAACTCGGCAGAAGGCAATACTGGACCTTGTGCTCACAAACAGGGACAGTGTGATGGGGGTAAGAGTGGGGGAGCACCTGGGGAACAGTGACCACCAGTCACTGTGGTTTGAAATCACAGAAAGAGCAGAACCAAACCACACAAAAACACGTATCCTGGATTTTAGGGGGGCAAACTTTGGGAAATGGGGAGATACTTGAAAGAGGCATTAAGGAATGGGGCAGGAATCAGGGGTTGAGGAACAGGGAAGTATTTAAAATGGGGACTACAAGACAACAGAATTATGTATTAAGCAGGTTAGCAAGAGGAAAAGGAAGAGAGACCATTATGGTTTTCCAAAGAGGTAGCAAAGAAAGTGAAAGCCAAAAGATTGCATTCAGGCAATACAAAAGACACAGGCAGAAGGGATGGGAGAAGTACCAGGAGAAGCAAAGGGAGGCAGGGAAGTCAGTAAGGGCCAAAGCTCAGACAGAAGAACACATTGCAAAATCAGTGGGTAAAGGGGACAAAACCTTTACAGGTACATAAGTGAAAAAGAAAGGCAAAGGAGGGATAGTGAGACTGAAGGGGGAGGATGGGGACTGTGTGGAGGATGACAACAGTAAAGCTGACATATTGAACAGGTATTTCTGCTCAGTCTTTACTGAGGAAGAGGAGGGTAATGGGTCTGAATGGAGTACAAGGGGTGAGAATGGTGCAGAAATGGACACAAGTCCCTTTACACGAGAAAAGGTCCTGGAAGGAACTGGAAGCAATAAGAGTTGATAAAGCAATGGGGCCAGATGGGGTGCACCCCAGGGTCCTTAAAGAACTAAGAGAGGTGGTGGCTGAACCTCTTGCTATCCTGTTTAGCCGATCACTAGAAACAGGGGATTTACCCAAAGACTGGAGGATAGCAGATGTAGTCCCCTTATACAAAAGTAGGAACAAAGAGGAAGCAGGGAACTACAGACCAGTCAGCCTCACCTCGGTAGTGGGGAAGATCATGGAAGCACTACTGAAGGAGAGATTGGTGGAACATCTGGTTGTCAATGGACTACAGGACCCAAGGCAGCATGGTTTCACCAGGGGAAGGTCATGTCAGACCAACCTCATTAAATTTTTGACTGGGTGACTAGGAGGGGTGGATCAGGGGAGGGCAGTGGACATGGCCTATCTGGACTTCAGCAAGGCCTTTGACACTGTGCCACATAGAAGACTATTGCACAAACTGGGGAATATGGGTGTGGGCAGGACAGTAGTGTGGTGGGTAGGTAACTGGCTGGGCAGCAGGACACAGAGGGTGGTGGTAAATGGCTGTCACTCCACAGAGGGAAGAGTGACCAGTGGGGTACCACAGGGATCAGTGCTGGGACTGGTACTTTTCAATATCTTCTTCAGTGACATTGCGTAGGACCTAGAAGGCAGAATTTTACTGTTCGCTGATGACACAAAGCTCTGTAATAGAGTAGAGACACCAGAGGGTGTAGACAAAATGAGAAGGACCTGCAGAAACTTGAAGAATGGTCAGGGTTTGGCAGTTGAAATTCAATGCAAAAAGTGCAAGATAATGCATATGGGGCACAAAAACCCTGGCACAATATATCAGTTGGGGGGTGAGGATATAGCATGCACCAAGCAGGAAAGGGATCTTGGAGTTATCATCTCTGATGACCTCAAGGCAGGGAAACAGTGTGACAAGGCAGCAGGTAAAGCAAATAGGATGCTGGGATGCATAGGCAGGGGCATCACCAGTAGGAAAAGGGAGGTCATAATTCCACTATACAAGACACTAGTGAGGCCGCACCTGGAGTACACTGTGCAGTTCTGGAGACCTTACCTACGTAAAGACATAGACAGGGAGAGAAGGTTCAGAGGAGGCAACAAAGATGGTGCATGGATTGCATCACAAGTCCTATGAGGACAGGTTGAAGGCACTGAACATGTACTCCCTGGAGGAGAGGAGGAGAGGGATATGATAGAGACATACAAGTATCTTACGGGAGGAACAGGGTGCAGGAATGCAGTATTTTTAAGTGAAAAGATGTTCCAGGACTAGAGGGCATGGGATGAAGTTGGAGGAGGATGATTCAGAGAAGCGTGAGGAAGAATTTCTTCGCAGAACAGGTGGTGGACAAGTGGAACACCCTGCCAGAGGAAGTGGTGGGGGCTGAAACAATCACGGGATTTAAGAATGCATGGGATAGACATAAAGGAATTCTGGAGGTCAGGGTAAGGGGCAACAGACTTCCTGGATAACATAAACTGAACTTACAAACTTAAATGGGCAGACTGGGTGGGCCATAGGCCCTTATCTGCTGACACTGTCTATGTATCTATGTATGCCTGGGACCAGGGGCTATACGTGGCAAAGCATGGCTTGATTGGAGTACATCCCTTGGACGAGGGACTATACCTGGCAGAGCATGGCTGGATTGGGGTACATCCCTGGGACCAGGGGCTTTACCTGGCAGAGCATGGCTGAATTGGGTGTACATTCCTGGGAGCCGGGGCCATACCTGGCAGAGCATGGCTGGATTGGGGTACATTCCTGGGACCAGGGGCTATTCCTGGCAGAGGATGGCTGTATTGGGGTACATCCCTGGTACCAGAGGCTATACCTGGCAGAGCATGGCTGAATTGTGGTACATCCCTGGGACCAGGAGCTATACCTGGCAGAGGATGGCTGTATTGGGGTACAGTCCCTGGACCAGGGGCTATACGTGGCAGAGCATGGCTGAATTGGCTGTACATTCCTTGGACCAGGGACTATACCTGGCAGAGTATGGCTGGACTGGGGTACATCTCTGGGGTCAGGGACTATACCTGGCAGAGCATGGCTGGATTATGGTACATCCCTGGGAGCAGGGGCTATACCTGGCAGATCATGGCTGGATTGTGTACATCCCTGGGACCAGGGTCTATACCTGGCAGAGCATGTTTGGATTGGGGTACATCCCTGGGACCAGGGACTATCCCTGGCAGAGCATGGCTGAATTGGGGTACATGCCTGGGAGTAACGATTATACCTGGCAGAGCATGGCTGGATTTGGGTACATCCCTGGGACCAGGTACTATACCTGGCAGAGCATGGTTAGATTGGGGTACATGCCTAGGACTAACGATTATATGTGGTAGAGCATGGCTGGATTGGGGTATATCCCTGTGACCAGGGTCTATACCTGGCAGAGCATGGTTGGATTGGGGTACATCCCTGGGACCAGGGACTTTACCTGGCAGAGCATGGCTGGATTGGGGTACATGCCTGGGACTAACGATATTACCTGGCAGAGCATGGCTGGTTTGGGGTATATCCCTGGGACCAGGGACTATACCTGGCAGAGCATGGCTGGATTGGGGTACATCCCTGGGACCAGGGACTTTACCTGGCAGAGCATGGCTGGATTGGGGTACATGCCTTGGACTAACGATTATACCTGGCAGAGCATGGCTGGGAATAGACAGTAAATGAAAAATAAAAAAACAAAGATGTAGGGGATATGCTATGGGTGGGTAAAAATATCTAATTTCTATGGTTTAAGAACAGCAGAGCCATGAGTGAGTTCCACAGAGGTCAAACTCTGCAGATAAACATAAATGAGATATTCTGAACCAGCCAATGGCATCTGTCATTTGTACAATGATAGCAACTGACTTGCAAGGTAGGTCCTACTGCTTAAAGACTAGTATGATACTAATTAAAAAAAAAATTAAAAAGCTTGATTCTGGACTTTTCCCCTCTCACAGTGGATCAGTGCTCTCTTGCCAAGTGCACTGAAACACAGACATTCAAATGAGTGAAACATTCCAAGCATTCCAAAGAAGTTCCAGTAAGGATTACAATAATTTAGGAATTTTGACAGGTGTTCTGGGATTGGATGATGAGTAGAAATATCCATGGTAATACTTCTGGAGGGCAACCTTTTACAAAACATGTCTCAGGAATAGCTACAAGTTCATAGGCTGTTCACATTTTGAGACATACTAACATACTAAAATGCCAGCAGAATAGGCCTAACGGTCTTTCGTGTCTGCTCGTTTGGTCAGCCCCCACCCTGGGTGCTGACCTTGCTGTCTCCCTCGCCTTCTCTGGCTTCTCCCTTCCCAGTTCCGGATATTCTTGCTGCATTGGATTTTGCTTCCAGAACCCTTCCCCTGTACCTGTCCCACCCCCTCTTGAACCCCTCCACTGTCTCTGCCTCCACCAGCCCCCCTAGGTAGTGCATTCCATGGCTCCACCACCCTCTCAGTGAAGTAGCACCTCCTCCTTTCTCCCCTGAATCTTCCCCCCTCCAGCTTCCACCCATGCCCTCTAGTGGCCCCTTCCTCCTTCCTTCGAAGCACCCTGACTGTTCCTCCCCTATTTACCCTCTTCATGTACCTGAAGCCTCTATCATGTCCCCGGTCCCTTCTCTTATCCAATGTGTACATATTTGGCTCTTGAGCCTCCTCCTCATAGGTCCTGTCCCCAAGCCCCAAATCATTTTGGTTGCCCTCCTCTGGACCCTCTCCAGGAGGTTAATGTCCCTCTTTAAGTGTGGCCTCCAAAACTGCATGCAGTACTCCAGTGCGGCCTCACCAAGCAGTTATACAGAGGAGTATCACTTCCCTCCTTCTGGAGGTGATCCCCTAGCGATGCATCCCAGCATCCTGTTGGCCTTGGCTGCTGCCCTCCTACAAGTCTCAGAATTGTTCATCTTGACATCCACCACCACCCCTAGGTCCCTCTCAGCCATCTAGACTTAGTATTTCCCCAGGGTGTACACTTGGCCTGGGTTTCTGGCCCCCAGGTGGAGTACCTTGCATTTCCCTGCATTGAACCTCAGCTTCCACTTTCTAGACCATCTTTCCAGAGCCTCCAGGTCCCCGTAGGGCCACCCTCCCCTCCTCCCCATCTACCACCGCCCCCAGTTTTGAGTCATCTGCAAAGAGACTCATCTCACTCCTGATTCCTGTCCTTATGTCAGATAGGTAGGCGTTGAACAGAAGGGGCCCAAGGACTGATCCCTGTGGGACCCCACTAATGACCCTCCTTGGGGATGAGACTATCCCACCAACTACAACCCTCTGGGTCCAGTCCTGGAGCCAATTGCCTATCCATCTGATCATCTGGTTTTGCACCCCCATTTCTCCTAGCTTATCCAACAGGCCCACATGAGGAACAGAGTCAAATGCCTTGCTGAAGTCTAGAAAGAAGACATCCACTGGTCTACCCAGGTCCAAGGCACTTGTCACCCAGTCATAGAACTCCACCAGGTTTGTCTGACACGATTTCCCCGGGATGAATCCATGCTGTCCATCGTCCAGGCACCCTGACTTACCCAGGTCCCCCCCTAGCCTCTCCTTGACAATGCCCTCCATCACCTTGCCCACCACCGATGTCAGGCTGACAGGCCTGTAGTTCCTGCCACCTCCCTTGATCCCCCTTGTGGATAGGCACTACGCGCCACCTTCCAGTCTTGGGGCACCCACCCGTCCTCAGAGAGATGGTGAAAAGCTCTGCCAGTGGTTTCGCCTAGGACATCTGCAAGTTCCTTCAGCACTCAAGATGTAATTTATCCGCCCGGTGCTTCCTCCTCCGTCTTAAGGGAGCTGAGGGTTTCCCTCCTCTCTGCTGTGATTTCCACTTCTGGTACCTCTTCTCCTGCTTAGCCTCCCCCACCTGCCAGTGATGCCTCCCTCCCCAGACCTGCCGATCGTAAGGGTCCCCCCTCCTCATTATCTCTGTCTCCTCCCATGTATGATGCAGCATCCCCATTTTCCTGGTGAAAACTAGGTGAAGTACTCATTTAGTACCTCAGCCTGCTCCCCGGTCTTGTGCCCATCTCTCCCCTGATTTAATCCTGCTAATCTGCCCTTCACCCTTCGTCTT
Organism: Neoceratodus forsteri; assembly: GCA_016271365.2. Classification (NCBI taxonomy): domain Eukaryota; kingdom Metazoa; phylum Chordata; order Ceratodontiformes; family Ceratodontidae; genus Neoceratodus; species Neoceratodus forsteri. Next base: position 1,688,538,991 of record CM028131.1, read on the forward strand.
TCCCAATGTATCTAAAGACCCTTTTCCCTCTCCTAATTTCCTGGCCAGGTTCTGCTCCTTCCTTGCCTTAGCCGCCCTCACCACTCTAGTGGCCCTTCTATCCATCAGCTCGTACTCCCCTCGATCCCTTTCACTCCTTGAGCACTTGAATTTCTTATAGGCTGCTTTCTTTCCCCGCACCACCTCCTGGACCTCCCTGGTCCACCAACAGGGTTTTTGGGCCCTACTGCATTTTCGTCTTACTCTTGCACAGGTGCTGGTAGCATCCTACACCCCTCTCCTGATGATTTCCCACCTACTATCAGCGTCCATGTCTGACCCAATCCCATCCAAATGCTCCTTAAGGATCCTTCCCATTTCCTTAAAATCTGCCCTCTGAAGTCAGTTACTTCGTCTTTGTGCAGCCTTCTACCCCTCCTAGGTCCAGGCAGAACCAGACCGTGGCATGGTCACTCCCCGCCAATGGGTCCCTTACCTCCAGGCCCCCAATCTGGTCACTGTCTGCCAGGACCACATCCAGTACCCGTGCCTCCCTGGTCGGTTCCCTCACCTGCTGAGTTAGGAATGCGTCTTGAAAGACATCCAACAACCTCTGTTTCCTGGTCCCAGAGGATGTCATAGTCTCCCAGTCTGTTCCTGGCATGTTTAAGTCCCCTAACACCACCACCGTTCCTCTGCCCAGTCTGCAGTGTCTCCTAACATCTGCCACCAGACTGTCCTCCAGCTCCTCCCGCCAGGGCAGGGTCTATACACCACTCCTATTTTTACTCTCTGCCCCCTTGTTATCAAGGTGACCCAAATGCCTCCACGGTTCCTCCACCTCCTCTACTCCCCTATGCCAATGCAGTTTTTGACTATCATTGCTACCCTCCTCCCTTCCCTCCCCTGTCCTTCCTGAACATAGTGTAACCCTCCAGGTTCAGGTCCCAGTCATGTCTTGCAGTGGCCCAAGTCTCAGTGACCGCTGCCACATCCACTGCTCCCTCAGTTAACTCTCGCCTGGGCTCCAGGCATTTTATTGCCCAAGCTCCTGGCATTTATAGGACTACCTTCCACCCTTTCCTATAGTTCCATTTCCCTGCTCGTGTTCCCATGGGATTCTGTTTTCTCCTGGTCTGCACTTTGCCAGTTGGCCTTTTCCTGCAATCCTCCTGGTCCCCAGGGGTGGAGACAAAGTCCTCCTTTATCGACACCCCTTGACTGCCTTTTCTCCCATCCCACCCCTTCACAAGTTTAAACCCACTTTTCACCAATGAACCCTCTATTTTCAACTTAAGGATTCCCTCCTCCAAATTGAGATGGAGTCTCATCTCTAGCATACAGCTCCTTATCCTCCCAGGTCTCCCCAATCCCCATCAACCCATACCCTCTGGCCTCACACCACTCCCTGAGCCACTGGTTTATCTCCCTAATTTTCCTTTTGTGTTCCCCACTAGCCCTTGGCACTGGCAGGATTTCTGAGAAGGAAACTGTGCATCCTATGTCATGACAGACCCTGGCGAGCTCCCTGAATCTTGCCTGTATCTCTAGCTCGCTATTTTCCTCAATGTCATTTGTACCCAGGTGGACCAGTATGTCTGGGGAACCCCCACAATCCTTTGCCAGCTGATATACCTTGTGCTTAGCCCTCTGCACCGTTAGTCCAGGGAAGCATCTTGTTCTAACTGGCCAGGCTTCTCCTCCCTATCCCATTTGATACCCCTGATCATAGAATCCCCAGCAAGAAGCACTCTGACCATCCTTTCCTCCATTCCCTTTCCATGTCCTCATCCTTCTACTGGCACCTCCACCCAGCTGGCTCCTTGTTCCTCCCCTATCTGGGTGCCACATGCCACCCTCTCCTTATTTACCATGGCCACCCCTCCCTCCAATCCTATGCTCTCCTCCTGAGTATCCTCTGTACCTTGCCAATTCCCCTCAGTGCTGCAACTGGTCCTTCTCCCCATCTGCTAAACTAGCCTGGCTCATCCTCCCTTCCTTCCTGTCTCCATTTAGTTCCTCCTTGCTTGTCGTGCTCCCCTGGCCTAAACCCTCTGCTCCCTTTACTGAATCCTCCTTGTACTTCTGGTCCTTTACCTTTCTTCCCAACTGGTTCTTCTCCTTGCGCTTTCCTCCCTCTTCCCCCTGCCCATCCTGCTCTGATTCACTGCTCCCCCCACTCTCCTGCATTCCAGGTCCCCCCATGTTCTTCCTGCTATCTGGCCCCTGCCTCCTGCCTCCCACTCCCTTTCCGTCTCTAACTACCTCTGTTGTGGCTACATCACCCCCTCATCCTTGAGCAGAAGAAGAGAATTGAAGCGGTTACTGAGTGTAAGGTCTGATCCACCTCCCCGCCTTGCTTCCTTCTGTCCAGCACTGGCCATCTGCCTACTTCCCCTGAGAATGTTGTCCTCCGTCCCCCTTTGTGAGGGTCCCCAGTTACCTGCCTGCTTCCTTGGTAGTGTCCTTTGGACCCCTCCTGCCAGGGTCCCTATGTGACCCCTGAGTATTCTCCTGCACTCCTTTCCTATCCCCCCACCCCCAGTGCTTGGTGCAACCCTGTGGGAGATTTCCAGCCCCTTCCCCCACCATACCACCCCTTTCCCCAGCTTTCTCCTCATCCCCGCAACCTCCTCCTAGGCTGTAGCGGTAGACACTGGGCAACCACCAAACTTCCAAGCCCAGTCCAGTATCATGGCTGCTCCACACCCTGTGCACCTCACTACCCTCCCAAAGATGCCGGCCCTAATGATGTGTGGTTCCATCCCCTTCCAAATAGGTTTCCTTGGGTGAACCACCAGGTCCAAGATACCCCTACTGCCTAATCAGGTCACCCACTAATCTTAGAGACAGTCCCACTTTACACCAGTAACTCTGTTACTAGGTGCAGTACAACACATTAAACTTAAGGGAAATGAACAACTCCCTAAGCTCCTCTCTCCCAGCCTTTAAATCCAGCCCCCAGTGGCCAGAACTACATGAGCTGCACCAGCAGCCTTTTCCTCCAGTTGCAGGGCAGGTGTTCCCCTATAAATTTGCAGACTTCTGGGGAAGGAGAGGTGGGGGAGGGCGGGTGTTGGGCAGACACCTGACAAGAGAGAGTGTATCAGCCCTGTGTCTCCCCTCCAAGCCCTGCAGCTAAAGAACCAGGCCCAAGCAAATCCCACCAAATAGGTTTTAAATCAGCAGAAATAGGCCTCTACCAGTGCAGCCTGTTACACAGTGAAACATCCACAAAAAGAGCCCCACTTACAGCCACCAAATCAGTTTACAAACATCCAGCATCCCCCAAAACAATACCCTGCTAGCCCCTTAGAAGTAAGAAAGAAAAGAACTAACCTACCAAGTAAAATCCACAAGAACCCTGTGAAAACAACAGCAGCAGCTACTGTCCTGGAACACAACTGATCCTGTCCCCTTCCAGTTCTTTCTGAGAAAAGAAAGCAGCTAGCACCTCAACCTGATTCAGCCCTGCTCCAGTCAATTGGCTGAGTGAGACCTGGCCAGACCATTAACACCCCTCCCCCACTATGAACTAACCTTTACAGCTAATGGAGTCAGCACAAGGAATGAAAATTCAAGTCAAAGCCCCCAAAATATGTTTGCTGCCAAAGGAAACAGGTCTCCAATTTAATCAGCTTCACTAACACCACATCAGAATAGGCTTGAAATTAACAGATATGGTCTCAATTCAAATAACCATCTCCAAGCAAATCCCACCAAATAGGTTTTAAATCAGCAGAAATAGGCCTCTACCAGTGCAGCCTGTTACACAGTGAAACATCCACAAAAGAGCCCCACTTACAGCCACCAAATCAGTTTACAAACATCCAGCATCCCCCAAAACAATACCCTGCTAGCCCCTTAGAAGTAAGAAAGAAAAGAACTAACCTACCAAGTAAAATCCACAAGAACCCTGTGAAAACAACAGCAGCAGCTACTGTCCTGGAACACAACTGATCCTGTCCCCTTCCAGTTCTTTCTGAGAAGCCAAAGCAGACCCTTCCATTAATCTTTGTTATAAAATGACTTGAATCAAACAAGCAATCTGATTGGTCAAAACTGGTCACATGACTGTGCATTAATTGAGCATTACTGCACTGCTCAAATGTTACTTTTTGTTTTCCTGCTTTTTTAACTCTTAAAACCATTTTATAAGTGCAATAACACACTCCAGGGTGTGGGATAATGCCATAAATTAGTGCACTTCACAGATGGTTGAAGGTACCCAGCTGTGCCTCATGCCTCACAACCCACCTGGGCCATGCAGTAATTTAGCATTACTGCTCGCTCTGTCATGTGTCACTGCTTACCTAAACTTCCATGTAGAGTCTTACCACCATAGCACATAAATTCTTCTGCAAAAGTAGGAACATTCCACCCCTGGTACTACTGAATGAAAGTAATGCTTTATGACATTCTTTTTTTAACTCCGTTTTATTCAAGCATTATAGGATAATGTATGGACATTTCTAGCTGGTACACATATTTCTACTTTCATGCACCTACATATAAGGACCTTTTAAGACTGTGATGAAACCAACTTCAAACATGAAAGTAAATTGGTTATACACAGGAGAAGAGTAAAAAGAAATCCAGAACTACCTACAAGAGCTCAGCATTGCTCCAGTCAAGTCAAAAATTACTGTTTAGTTAGAGTTTAAACAAATCATGTGGCAGTATGTTTGGGTTGGGGGCCTTAGCCTTCAGTCCTGCATGTGTGAGCAAGGAGTATCTTCTCTCCTCAGCTGTTGTGTCTGGGCAGTTGTCAAGGAAAAGATTGTACCTTCTGCTGTGCCAAAACTGACGTAGTTTTTACTTAGAGCTCTGTGATGGAGCTGACCTGTAGGTGTCCCAGGGGCTCCAGATGTCCAGAAAGTGCTCTTCTCTTAGATTCAGAATGGAAGTGATGTATTCCATGTCTGTGATGGCCTGCATCTTTTTATAATCCAAACCACAAACTGTGGGGAAGCTTCAGACAACCATTTCACAGTAATACTTTTATACATTACTGTCATAGTAAATAATTTTCATTTTTTGAATGTTAGATTTCCTTCAGTAAGGATCCCCAACACCTCATCCTGGAAGGTGCACGGGAGTTCCTAGTCTAGGACTTGTACTAATGCCTGGTGTATTCTTTAGCGAAACCTGGAAACCCCAGGGAATTCCCCAAACACATGTGTTTGGGTGCCTATGTCCCTACACCCTCTCTAACACCCATCTTTATCTATATTCCCTAAATGTTTGGTGATTACAGGGATTTTAAAATGCAGCACCAGTACTTTCCATGCAAATTCTGTATAAACTGGTGATGATGTAACTGTCCAGCCCATCTGCAGCCTCTTAAGCCAGGGCCCTTGAGAGGGTGGGGGAGCAGGGGATAATTCCCGGGGCCTGACACCAAAGAGGGACCCTGGCCACCCGGCACACTACTGTACACAGCTACATAGGGGTCCAGAGTCTGAACTTTTCCCAGGGCCCAGAATTCCTCTCATGGAGCCTGTCTTAAGCCAGTGTTTCTCCACTACTGGTGCCCCCGCTCCCAATGCAACTGTAAGCCCTCCTTCCCAGTGTCTAGGGATATGAATTGAGGGTAATGTTCGTGAGAAAAGGGGCACTCACAGCCATTGAAAACAGCCACAGAAATTGCCTTGTTTACCTTGTTCAGTTTATTGCTTCTGTGGGGTGTCCCAGCCTCACAGTCTCAGGGTGCAGGCAGCTTCAGGGGGACAAACTTGGACAGAACAAAACACAGTGCAACATTTCATTGAAGCCAAAGTCCACACTTATTTTAAAAGTTCCAACGGGGTTTAATGGCCAACAATTTAAAACAAACTTCCACTTCGTGGAGCATTGGGCTTTCAGTGGATACAATTAATTTGCAAGGCACAAGTCCAAGATCACAGTGGCTAAAATGATCGAATAAAAGCTCCACCTTACAGCATCCCTTTGGAGCCGAATAAGGCTCTTTGAACAATGGCAGCAGCATTAATCAGGGCCAAATAAGGCCTTCAAAGAACTGGCAGCTCTCTTAATCCCTCCCACACACAAACTTGGATTTTTCTGCATCGAGCCTCTTGACCTCAGTCCAGCCTGCTTAGTTGAGCACCTCTCAAACACCTACTTCAAACTGAAACGTGCTTCTTCCAGGTGCAAACCTGCTGCAGTGCTGTGACTGGGGGGTTCAGTACAACTGCATACTCTCTCTTCTCTTCTCTTCTCTTCAAACCATGGGGCACTATGAGCCAGACGTTAAAATGAGTGCTCCAGACAGAGGCCAAGGGCTGTCCAGCAAGGTGGCCGCTTAAAGAGGCTTATGCCCCGTACTCCTTACAACCTCCTGAACTGTCCCCACCCACTCCAGCTTGGATCTTACAGGCACCAGTTTCAGTCACTAGGTGAACGCATGGCACGCTCTCACCTCTGCCCTGCCACGGCACAGGATCTCACCACTGGGCTGCGCACTTTCTCTCCCTGTGGCATGGAGTGCCAGAACTTTGCAGCACTCTAGGTGACTCAAGACATTCTTCACTTACTGAACTGCTTCACTTCATACATCGACGCTGCAAATACTGCTGGATATTGTGGGCTGGGTGGCCATTTCCTTACCCTGGCCTGACCTCGGTCCCTTTCTCGGGTACAGAGTTGGGCTCCCTCTTACTCACATGGGCCTGATATCTCTCTCTCTCTCTCTCTCTCCAACCCAAATCAACCTCCGTTTGGCACCAAAAATCCCTTTTTTATACCCCTGAGCACCCCGGCCCCACCTGCCATCAGGCAGTCACAGAGTACTCCCAGGGCTAAAACTTGTGGGCAATACTAGTAAGCTCCCATGGGGGGCTTACACAACCTAATATGTTCCAAAGAAGGTTTGTACCCCTTGTTAATGGTAGTATACATTTCTTAAATGTATCCTTCAGCGCCGGCCCAGTGGCACTGAGGGTTGAGGCATTGGACTCTACACCTCACACCATGCCAGTGAACCTGGTTTTGGAGCGGGCTTGGGCCTCCAGGGGTAGGCTGGGGAGGGGAAGGGGAGGGCGAAGAGCTGGATCGAGTGAATGCAAAGCAGCTTTCCTCTCTGGGAGGGACATGGGGTTTTCCCCTGCTCTTGGCTGCCACCTGGTGGAGGCTAGGTAGCAGTGCCAAGCCACAAGGGAAACCTGGCAATAGATCAGGTGGGCGGAAGGGGCCTTCACTGGAGCCACAGACCGCATGCATGCCTCCACGTGCATGCACGACTGCAATCTGGGGTCCTCGGGTAACGGGGAGAAAACCACAAAAACACATGTCTCTTTGGCCCAGTGGCGCTGAGGGTTGAGGCGCTGGATGCCTTACCTCACGCCACGCAAGCAACCCGGGTTCGAGAGCAAGCTTGGGCCACTGGGGGTCGGCAGGGGAGGGAGCAGATCAAGCATCCTATGGACTGCTCTCCTCTCCTCTCCTGGGGCGGGGCGGGGTACAGTGTCTGACATAAGTCTGACACCTAGCAAAGGCTGGGTGTCAGCATGTCTGGCCTGGTAGAATGGGGTGGTAGGCGGGGCAGCCGGCGGGTGCACTGCGTGCGGACACATGCACAGGGAGCCCTTGTCGGCATTGCATGCCCTGTCTCCAGCAGAACTTGGAAAAAGGGGAGTGCCCAGCTGTTGCGACTTGATGGCCATCCGCGATGTCCTGCGCTGCTCCGAGGGACCACCGTGAGTGGATCCATTGTGTGGTGGAGGAGTTGATTGACACCACTGCCCCACCATGGGGAGGTAAGCCGTGGGGTGTCGGTGATTGCCACTCAGTTGGAGAGCGAGGCGCGGGTTGGACGGCAGATTGGGATCACAGGGATACAAGGGCGATGAGGCCAGCTGGGCCCCGTGGAGAAAAAGTAACAAAAAAATACATCCCTGTTACCAAGTAAGACAAGAGGCATAGTAGGAAGCAAAAAGCTGTGTGAAGAAGCAAAAGTTGTATGAAAAAATCCTTCAGCACTACTGCCCATTAGAAAAACTTTTTGAGTTCTTATTTCTAGATACCCTTGCTATATTTCCATCACTGCTCAGAAACTAGCACACCTGTCTATATCTAAAAATATCTTGTGAGCCTAACATGTATTTTTGTCTCAGTATGTCAAACTCTATTATCCTGCCCGAGGAAACACATTGAGCGAAGGTTGTCAGGTGCTCTTCTGCCCACCTCTGAAATCTACCATCTAGGCTTGGGGATTAAACCCTGTGTGGTAACATATTAGCGTTAGGGGACTTAATATCCCCTGAGAGTGGGTGGCTTTCTTGAGATTGGTAATAATTTGTAAAGTGTGGGCAACCCATGGATTTTAAACTTTCTATGTAAACCAAATGGGAAAGGTTCAAGAGTGAGTGCCCAAAGAGGGAAGTCGGCTTCTCCTGTGCTTCCATCTCTACCCAATGTGAGTCTCTTCTCTGTTTGACACAAGAACAGAGTATCACTGACTGAGCAGCCAAATAATATCTGCATAAGTTTGGGAGTGCTAAATCTCCCTGCTCTCTTGAAGGTGTCAGGATAGACTGCTGAATCTGTGGTCAAGCCTCTATCCCCCCCCCCAAATCTGGATATATCATTTAATTAGGTTTTCCAGAATGCTTCTAGTACGGAGATTGGTAGTGTCTGGAATCAAAACAATAACATAAATACATAGTAATTGTCAGCAGATAAGGACCTCCTGGCCCACTGAGTCTGCCCAAGTATACTAACAGCATGTCACCCAGGAACCCTATGTGTCCCAGGTAGTCCCCCCCCATCTCCAATATACCTTTGTGCCTATCCCAAGCAGCCTAGAATCCCATCAGAGTCTTAGCCCCCACCACCTCCTCAAGGAGTGCATTCCAACTGTTCACCACCCTTTCAGTGAAAAAGTATTTCCTAATGTTCCCCCTGAATCTGCCTCCTTCTAACTTCATGTCATGACCTCTCGTTTTTGCGAGTCTCTTTTTCTGAAAAATGCTGCTATCTGGGACCCTGTTTATACCCTTTTGGTACTTGAAGGTCTCAATCATGTCCCCCCTAATCCTCCTTTGCTCCAGGTCATACTTGTTGAGGTCCTTTAGCTTCTCCTTGTATGTCAATTTGCTGAGACCCCGCACCATCTTTGTTGCCCTCCTCTGGACCCTCTCCACCCTGTCCATGTCCCTCCTGAGGTACGGTCTCCAGAACTGGACACCGTATTCAAGGAGCAGACTCAGCAGTTGTTTGTACACCTACACATCCCAGCATTTTACTGGCCCTCACTACCGCCTTCTCGCATTGCTGTGCCACCTTGAGATTGTTAGATATGATTATACCAAGGTCCCTCTCCTGCTGTATCACTTCCAGTACCTGACCACCCATCCTGTACTCTGCTCTTTGATTTCTGCTCTCTAAGTGCATGATTTTGCATTTTCTTGTGTTAAAGCTTAACTGCCACACTTTTGACCACTCCTCTAATTTGTGTAAATCTCTACTCATTGTTCCTACCCCATCCAAAGTGTCTACTCTAGTGTAGAGATTTGTATCATCTGCAAATAGACAAATTTTCCCCTCAAGCACCTCTGCAATGTCACCTATGAAAACGTTGAACAGGATCGGTCCCAGTACCAACCCATGTGGTACCCCGCTGGTCACCCTCCCCTTCCCTGATGGAACTCCATTAATGACCACCCTTTGCCTTCTTCCCTCTGGATCCACCCCGAGGGCTCTCATTTTGTGCAGAAGTCTTCTGTGCAGCACAATATCAAATGCTTTACTGACGTCAAGGTAAACCACATCCACTGCCCCACCCTGATCTTTCACTCTGGTCATCCAGTCAAAGAACTCAATTAAGTTAGTTTAACATGATCTCCCTTCTGCGAATCTGTGCTGTCTGTGATCCTTCAGGTCTTTTTGCATCTAAATACTTGGTCATTCTTTCCTTCAGTAATTTCTCCATCAACTTGCCCACCACTGATGTTAGACTGACTGGCCTGTAGATGCCTGCTTCTGCCTTTGTGGAGAGGGGCAACATCTGCTCTTTTCTGGTCATTCGAGACCACCCCTGTCTCCAATGATTGGTTGAAGAGGTCAGTTAATGGCTTCACTAGCACCTCCCTCAGCTCCCTCAGTATTCTGGGGTGTATCCCATCAAGTCCTATGGCTTTTTCTACTTTTAGTCCTGCTAGTTGCTTTAGGACACCCTCCATCTTGAATGGACCGATGTCCACCGCCTCTCCAGCTTCCCCCCTCTCCCTGATCCATCCACCTCCCCCTTCCCCACCACCATGAACACGGAGCAAAAGAAACTGTTTAGGATGCCTGCCTTCTCCTTTTCCCCTCCACCATCTCCCCCCCATCCCTCAGCTGAACTATCCCACCTTAGTCTTCCTCCTCTCACATACTGGTAAAGGTTTTGTCCCCTTTTAACTGATTGAGCTGTTTCTCTTCAGCCCTTGCCTTTGCTCTCCAAACCTCATTTCCCACCTCCTTTTGCCTTACCTGGTACTCTGCTCTATCTTCCTCCCTCTGCGTCTGCTTGAATCTTTTGAACGCTGTCCTTTTCTCCCTGACCTTTACCGTTACCTCCCTACTGGACCATAGAGGTTTCCTTTTTTAAGTTTGCTTGGATGCATGTGCAAGAAACATAGTGCCACCATACGAGTTTTCATAGGAGTGCCACCCCTGCTTCCAATGCCCTGCTCCTTTTTGCAGGCACGGCAGCACCACACCAATGAATATCTGAGTTGTCTATGACAGCAGTTCAGATGTAGTGGCGTACAGTTGAAAGAGAACCACTGCTGCAACGAGCGGAGGTAACGTGTAGGTCATTTGCATATTTAGCCTGTCTTTATACCAATCAGGTTTCAGCTGATCGGTATTACGATGGGCTAAATATGCAAATGACCTACAGGTTACCATCACTTATTTCAGTGTCTTTCAACTGTACGCCACTGCATTTCAAACTGGTTATTATTTTGTTGAGCGATTACCTATTTTTTGTTAAGATTCTACTCAACCGACCATCAAAGGTGCTGGAACAGGGGGGGCCACTAGGGCCATGGCCCTACCACTTTCATAAATGGCCCTAGCAGTTGTTGCGATCATATTAATGTATTTAATAGGGGAGAATTTACCCCTTACATCCTTGGCCCTACCACTTTTCAAACTGTTCCGGCACCAGTGCCGACCATGTATTCCCTTTTGATGATCCTAAAACAGTGGTGCAGGATGTTAAATGCAGTAAAGTGTTGAGTCAGGAAGAAGGGGGGGCTGGTCATTGAGGAGGCTGAAGGATGCGAGAGCTGCAGCGAGATGTTTCATTCATGATGTCCTTCTTTAATGAAACATGTTGGTCTGAGTGAGTGCTTTAAGAAGTAAAAGTCTTCCTGTCTTCATTTCTGAAAGAAGGTGTAATAGGACTACATGTGGAAGTTAATAATTTTTATTTATTTATTTTACTGGGTTCAGTTTCTCCATTTTGGCTGTTTCTGTTTGCTATTTTTGAACACCAGCAGCTGTACATTCCCCGATGGCTGACTACTGAAGTAACCTTACTCATTCATAGGACCCCATCAGGCCTTTATTTCATTCTTTGCAATAACGTACATTATTAGTCTGTCATTATGTTTTGTTGGTGGACTCTGAAGATCGGACCTCAGGTTATGGATTGCCTATCTATGTGGTGCTCTTCATATTACCTGTTCCTATTACCTGGGTGCCTGTCATCATGATTTGCATGAATGCTAAATTAATTAAGCATTGTGCCTAGTGGTTTTAGGTAGTCTTTTTTTTTGGAGGGGGGGTGCATTTGCTATACATTTGTTTTATTGGTTCTAAGGGCACATACTTACTTTGATTTCACTTTATGATCACTGGATGTTTTTTTTTCAGATAGTGCCACCACTGGGCTCCACGCTACACTGATTTTGCAGTGGCAACTGTGTACTGTAGGTGGCCATTCTTGGAACATCCTGCAGCTCCGTGGCAGAGAGAGACTGAGCGAGAGAGACAGAGTGTGAGTGCGACGTGCAGAACACAATTCCTTCACTCTCTAAGCACGTTTTATTTCTTCAGAAGCCCATTTCCTTCCTACATGTACCTAAAAGATCAACTGGCCAGCCCGACAGCAACACTGGGATATCTTCCTGACTCTATTTCTCTGTAGTCAGTGTGTCTTTTCTTAGGTTAGATGGCATGTCCCCGTATTATCCTGGATCCCCCCTACCCCCCATTACTGTGGCTAGCTTGACGACCATTCCTTGAGCGTCCCTGGCAGAGTCAGCATTGTAAATATTTTATCTACTCTGCAGATGTCCATGATGGTTTGGTTTTGGGCCCCTTGATATTTTCAATTTTGTCACTGTCCTATCAGCTGCCTTAACTCATTCACAGCCTCTGTTGTGTGCATATGCTGTGGTCTTTCCCAGCTTGAACCCTTTGGTGTCATAGATTGAGCTGCAATTGCCACTGAGCTAGGGTGATTTGATTTAGTGGTTGCCCATGCCCTATGCATTGCTTGGGTTGTTTGCTGCTGTCCTGTTTTTCCCTTCACATGTAAGCGTGGCCCGAGGTGATATTGACCTCGTCATCCAGGAAAGTTCTGCAAGTCATTTGCCCGGGTTCCCTTCCTGCTCTTTTCAACTGAATATGTATTCCATTACACATACCTAACCCCCAAAAAATCAGTGTTCCCTGCCCTACAGTCCATCCCCCTCATCCCCCTTCCTTGTTCTTGCCTTGTTTCTCTCTTGCCAGCTGTTTTACCTAGTTTGGCACATAATTACACCAATCATAAAAAGAAAAGCTCAGACAGGTGCTGTTACATGGTCACCTGGTTGCAGTGCACGCATACCATTCCTGGGGCAGACCTTCTTTGTTTTCCAATAAGCCATATCACCTACCCAACAGTATCCACCAGTTTGTGTCCCCTCCTCACTCCATGAGATAGAGAAGATGTTGCTGCGGGATCTGTGAATTGCCGCTGCTGATAGGTAGATAGCTAGAAATGCTGGCTGTGACAGGAATCAATACCTCTGTGGCAGACTGATTCTGTAACAGCTCAGACTCAGAGACAGTGAGAGGATGGAGACAGGTTGGTAAAGCTAGAGGGTTCAAGGCACTGTCACATTAGTATCGCAGTGGGCATAAGGGGTTGTTTGAAAAACATGTCACAAACACTTTTACTGCATGCTCGCAGAACACAGAGGCGCATGCTACAAAAAATATCCCATATCAGAAAACCACAATAATGCTGCAGTTGATATAGTAGCTGAGAAGTCAGCAGATCCATATAAATCAACCTGCTGATGTTAACTGCTAGAAAAAATAAGTATTCCCTTGACTTGCATTAAGTGAAACTGTAGCAAAGAAGCGTTTTGTCTTGGATAAGAAGCGTCAGGATTTTCTTGCTCCTGTCTGCTTTGCTACTACCCCAAGTGTAACATTATTGTTAGCTTTCTTGGGGAAATCGTGTCCATGAGTGTGGCACTTGAGGAACGTGTGTCCCTGAGTCAAAACTGCAGTCATCTGGGTCAGTGTTGTTACATCTGTACGGGGCATGGATGGTTGCAAGATTAGATATTTCATACAGCCCCAGAGATTGCACTGAGCCCAGCGGTCCTGGATGCAGCCCTTGCATATTTTTTTCAGATATAGAAACTGTCGGCCGACGGTGTCTTTTCTAATTCTTTAGACTAGTTCCTACACATTCTGCTTGCCAATGTCTCAGCTTTGGTACTTGTTACAAAAGATTCCCTTTTTGGGAAGGCTAGTGTTTAACCTCAACACTGGCAGGGCTCAAGAACGTTCAAGGACATACAAGAGAATAAGCTATTTAAATGGTGTTATTTTTAAAGACTACAGTGCATATTACAAAAATAAATTGCTGTGCATCATTTAAATTTGAAGGCACTAGGCACTTGAGGACCTACGTGTAAATATAATTGTAACCCAGCGCTTTGGTAACTATTACAAAAAGTTTTGTGAAGATATGGCACTAGACATAATAGGAGTTGGACCTCCAAGAAAATCAGGCACTGAAAGACTTGGTACAACAGTGCCTGAAATAATGGAAGGGCTAATATTTAACCTAAATGCTGGTGTGGCATTAGGGGACCCACGAGTGAATAAGGTATTGAAAAACGTGCTTTGAGGACTTGAGCACAAACTGCAAAGCTTTCGTACTTATTACAAAAGATTTTGTAGAAAAGGGGAAGAAGAAAAAACACTTACATAAAATCTCTGTCAACTGAAGAAACAGGTGTGCCATTCAATGTATTTCAATGGAGTTTGAACTTGGAGATGTACCTTATTAGTTTTAGTTAATACTGCTTTGTTTCACAACGCCTCTCTGAACTTTTATAGGCAGGTTTAAGTAACAGTCATTGCCGATACCTTCTAGTTTACAATTATCTCTACTTATAAGCTGTTAAAGTAATACTATGATGTTGTATAGAGGGTTTAGTAAAAAACAGAAAATACAAAGAAGCCAGAGGATGGACGAAACAGCTGATGTGGTCGTGGATAATTTTGTTATAGTATATGGGTGCCTTCTGTTGTGTATGGATTTCAGCAAGTGCTGAAATCTTGTTGTAGGGCAGTTCAAAGGTAAAAAAGCTGTTGTACTATCGTTCTGACATCACATCGATAGTATAACAACTTTTTACCCTTGACCTGCCACCTGATTGGCTCAGAAGAGGCTCTCTGTAAAAAAATAAAAACAAACATGGCGATGTGGTTTAGCGAGCACCGGGCAGCGGAACCACTGACTTTGAAGGCATGGCTCCTTTTTTAAAAATATATTTTCTCTTTTTTTTCCCTGCTTTTAATGTTAATTGACCCGGAGAGGCGAAACTAAGAAGCCTGACCGAGCACCAGTGGCACCAGCATGATCGGGAGCGAGCAGGATCACCAACGGGAATGGGAGCAGCACGTACAGCAAGTAAGGACAAGAAATAACATAAAAAACCCCATATACTATGTAAAACAGTGGATGGGCAAACATCCACAACTAAGGCTGGGTTTCCATCTCGGGCAGTTGATGACATCGGCGAGACCTCTCGAGCTTCGCTCTCGAGGTCTCTATGATGTCATCAACTCCCTCGATGGAAACACAGCCTTGTTGTGGATGTTCACCCATCCACTATTCTATATGTAGTGTTAATTTGTATAAAGAAGGCACAGGGGGTAATCAGACCACCAGGAAATTAAGGTATTGAAATGCTACCTTCAGCCATCACAGAAAATATTTCCTTCAGACGTGCAGATGCAAAGGATGTGTTAAGTGCCACACTGCCTATAATGGCTCCCAGCTGCCAACTCCTAACACTTCTTAACTCTTCGACAGATTACGCTTGGTCTGAGTCCCAACTCCCTACCATGAAAAAATACAGCACTTTGCTCCTTTTCCTTGGCCATTAAAGGCATTCTGTTTGGGGGACTCGCGTTTGAAGTAGCTCTGCACTGGTTCCTCCTAAGTAGCAGCTGTCTGCTGCAAACAGTGGTGAAAGCTGAGAAGCCAGATTAGCTCTGTATAAATGTAGTCTCTTCAGAGCTTTGATTTCTTCTTGGTGTTCTTGCTGCAAACTTGACTTTTTATCCACTAGTTCCTTTAATGTGTCAGTGTGTGAGCGGTGCAAGTGTCTCTGACCGACCAGTCTGACAAACTTTTTTTTTTATTTCATTTACTTGCCATCACCCAACCTTCTGCTACCATGGCTTAACAATTAATTGGAAACTGGGAAACTTCACAAAGCTGTGAGAATAGTTTCACAACACAGAGCAATAATAGTCTCTCAGCACCCCCACCAGCACAATTTGGGGATAATGTAACTTGGATCCTCTAAATGTTTGCAAGAGCTAAAAGCAGTCTCAGTATTCAATAAATAAATTATAATTAATGCCTTACAATTGTATATACCTTTCAGGTTAATCAATTGATCAATCAATCAATCAATCAAATCTTTATTTATTCAGGTGAACATCATTGAGCAAAGCTCATTTACAAGGTGGACCTGATAAGGTCAAGTTTCAATAGTTGGTACATAAACAGATACATTCAAGACACTTATATATGCATAACAGATACAGTCAAAACACTTATATATACAATAATCAAGGGAAAGAAGTTGATTAAAAGAAAACAGGACAAGGTGTAGGTTATATGAAAATTACACTAGAAAATAAAGTATATACATCAGGGCGCCATTTAGAAACGCCGTGGGTCGCATTTGCGACCCCTATGAAAATTATGCGACCCCTATGACAAGGCTTGCGACCCCTGCTGCCCTGCCTGCCGGGCGCCTGACAGTCTGCTGCTGTGCTGATAAATGATAAAAGAAAAGTAGGCTAGCATTAGCAGACTGCACAGCACAGCACAGACTAGTAATCAGGGAGGAAGGGTGGATGGCGCTAACTCTGTCTGCAGGCTGCAGCGTAGTTTGCACCCCCCCAGGTGCCTCTTACTTGGTGCTGGAGCTGGTGCTGCTGCGAGCCTGCGATTGGCTGAGGAGAGGACTGGAGAGGATAGAGGAATGAGGAGATTGGCTAAATAAGGGCTTAGGCGCGCGATACGTATTACGCGCATGCGCGGGGGAATGATCAGCGGGATTTTGACCCGGGTCTCGTGCAGACAGAAGAACTTACAGAAGATTAGTCGCAGTTGGTCAGAGAGAGAATCTTCTGGCCTGGGGTCACTCAGTTGGGCTAGTGTAGTGACAGTCCTAGGCAGGCAGCCAGAGCCAGCAGTAAAAAGTGTATCGCGATTCGCAGGCGCGGCGCGGGTGTGACAGTGAAGACAAGAGTCAAGGAGGGAGCGGGAATATAAGCGTGCCGCACTGCTGCTGCATCAACAAGAGCTGGAGGGAGCAGCTGATCCAAGTGGCCATGTGTGGGGCAATCCTTGAATTATCCTCCAGATTTGGCAGGGCGCGCAGCGCGGGCAGGCAGCTGGTGGGGCAGGCAAGTACTGTCGGCGGGCAGGCACGGCCTCGGCCTGGCAGAGAGAAGAGAAAGACAACAACTGCAGTGCAAGTAGGGACTGGGACACACTCACACAGACTACTTTATTGGCAAAGTCGGCAGCAGTGTGTGTCTGTGTCTTCTGGGGAGACTGGAGAAAGCCTTGTTCGTTTGTCCAGGACAGGTGAGGTCAGGAGTCAGGACTGGGTTGGGAGTAGGACTGGAGTCAGAGTCAGCTAGTCGGGAGGAGACCAGTGACCACCAGGCACTCCAGTGCTGTAGCTGCAGGGCTGCCACTGGGGTCTACTGGGAGAGAGAAAATAGGGTGAGTGGAGTGGGGTCAGGAGGGTAAGGTACTTTAAAAAAGTGCCTTCCTCATAAGTCCGTGCTGTTGTCCTCTCTTACTGTTGAGGCCTGACAGTCCAGAGGCTGTAGTCCCCATCCTTTGCCCTTGCCCCTGACCTGATCGCCACACTTGCACACAGCTGGGAAGGGTGCTAAGGATTATCATTTGAGCATCTGGCAGGTGAGGTGAGACAGCGGAGGAGCAGAAGCCAACGGTTTTCTTCTGTTGGAGCTGGAGTGGAGCCACGGAGGAGCAAGCGAGCGAGGGGGGAGAAGCTGCAGTAGCAGAGGAGTTGGAGAGCATCCGTCAGCACAGCCAGCCAGCATCGCCCAGCAAAGGTGGTAAGGTAAATAGCAGGCTAGGACATTTTTTTGCTCACTTGTGTTTGTTTGGACTGAGCAGTTGACAACAGAGCTATTCTTTCACCGAGTTGGCACTATGATGACGGATTACCTCGAGAGTGCCAACGAGGTGAAAGATGCCCTATTGTCAACTGTTCCCCATGCACCTTTGTTTATAGTGTATGGTGGAACGTCGTTTTTTGGGAAAAAAAATCACTACAGCATGTTTCTGCTTCAATACAGGACTGTGTGTGTGCCCCCATGCATGGGTATATGCAACTCCGAAAGACATAGACATGATGGAAGCTGTCCAGAGGAGGGCAACTAAAATGGTGCAGGGTCTGCACCGGAAGACATATGAAGAGAGACTTAAGGAGCTTAATACGTATAGCCTCGAGGAAAGGAGGGAGAGGGGGACATGATAGAAACTTTCAAGTACCTCAAGGGAATCAACAAAGTCCAAGAAGGTAGCATCTTTCAAAAAAAGAGGTGTGCAAGAACAAGAGGGCACAATTTGAAGATGGGGGCAGCTCAGAGGTCATTTAAGGAAGTATTTTTTCACAGAGAGGGTTGTGGATGCATGGAATGGCCTTCCGGAGGAGGTTGTGGAGTCAAAATCAGTGGTGGAATTTAAGCATGCATGGTATAGTCATAAGGCAATTCTGGGGGGTTGGGGTAGGAAGAAGTCGGCTGCTGGTTAACTAGGATCTGCAGCTTATCCAGTAGGTAGGGAAATGGGCAGACTGGGTGGGCCAAGTGGTCCTTATCTGCCGTCAAATTCTATGTTTCTAAGATTAAAGCATAAGGAGGCCAATTGACCTGCTCAAGGGTTCACTCCAAGCTAGATGTGTCGAGTTGTAGTGGGATTTGAACCTGAAGTGTTTTTGTGCTCTTCTCTAACCACGGGGACAACAGTCAGTTTTCCTGCTTCAGCTAAATCTGCCTAAATGATAAGCAATGAGCAAGCAGGACAACTAAGCTTTAGGTGTGTGTGAGTGTGTGTGTGTGTGTGTCAGTGTGTTTGGGGGGGGGAACCCTTCCTATGAAGAGGCACAAGGCTGCAGGACATTTCAGTTTTGTTAGGGGTTCAGACAGTGCTAAATGCTTACAGTTGATTACAGTCACCCTTGATTTATGTCTGCTGAGCTGCTGGGCTGGGCTCTGAAGATTTTGCAGCAGCAGTGCAACAGCTTACTCAATGTAATTGTCACTGTGAAAAGGAATGCAGACACAATTACCCTTTTTATTTGTAACTGTACACTGCTTTAACAAAAAAGTCCCATGATGTCATGATGCTTTCAGATGTTAGCAGCTGTGTTTGGACAAGTGAGAGAAGCCCAATAAGGCATGACCAGGGGTTATGTTAACGGTCTGTTAAACACCCTCTAGGTGCATAATGTGGCACGAGGCATTTACAAGTACCACATGCCCCTAGAGAGCGATAACCCTGGTGTCTTATTGCTGTTAGAACAAAAATGTTTTTTTTAAACAGTGTTAAACCTTGTTAAATATATGGGTAAGTTGCATAAGGATGTTAATTAAGCAATTTATCCCTCCAGCGTGTGGGCATATACTGGAGGATTTACCACAGCTGGTGCACCTTGTGACCAAACCACACCAGTCGTGTTAAGTCCTCCAGTATACCCACACCCTGGAGGGATAAATTTATATTATACAACGGTAAATGTAGTTTTATTTAATTTTTTTAGATATAAGTAACTGAAGTTTGTACGGTTGGAAGGAAGATGTAATTTTTTTGTAATATTTACCGCGGTGTTTTAGCGAAGCGGCAACAGGACAACTGGTTTCTATCAAAATGAAAGTGACCAGATTGGCACGATATAAGATTGGCTGGTACTTTTTCCAGTGGGGTACACTGGAGGATTTACCACACTGGGAAAGGTAGAAGCTGAAGCCAACCAATCAGGGTGCAAGATTTGGCTCATTCGATTTACCACATCATATAATAAAGCAATATACCCCTCCAGGGTGTGGGTGGGTATACTGGTGGATTGATTTACCACACCAGAAGAGGTAAATCCACTGGTATACCCACTCCCCGGAGGGGTATATTGCTATTATGCAATGACTTACATTTTGGGGTGACTAAAATATATAAATACTTTTTGTTTCTCTTCTTAATCATCATTTTTGTTATTTTATTGCTGCACCAAAGCGAAATAGTTCCTTGTTGCTAGGCAGAGTTAAATTAGTGGTGATGCCCCTCAGTTTTTCTTTATCTCGTTTGTGAAGCTCTGCATTGATGTGTGTGTGTGTGTGTGTGTGTGTGTGTGTGTGTGTCGGGGGTTGTGTTTCTTTTTCTTTTTTTGCTGTGAGCATTAAGATTTGCAGTTTGATATGTTGTTTTTCTGCATCTTGTTTGGATTCTGGCAGTCGGAGTGATTGTTTTCGAGGGTTCCTGCTGCATGACTGAGAGGCTGGCACCTTTTCCAGTGGGTACACTGGAGGATTTCTAACGCTGAAAAGGTGCCAGCCAGCCAATCAAAATTCAGGACTGTGTGAATTTGTTTGTGCCTATTGTATAATAAAGATTAATATAAGGCTGTTAGAAT
This sequence comes from Neoceratodus forsteri, assembly GCA_016271365.2. Lineage (NCBI taxonomy): Eukaryota > Metazoa > Chordata > Ceratodontiformes > Ceratodontidae > Neoceratodus > Neoceratodus forsteri. The sequence goes on from CM028131.1 coordinate 1,688,559,162, forward strand.
GTTTACAGCCAATCAGAAAGCTTCATTTCTCAGACCATTGTTATAATTTTATTTAATAAAACTGAGGAATTAGCTTAATGGTGCTTCATGTACACTTATCACATTACCTGAACTATATTCTGAAAATGAAATGTCTTCAGAGTGATGCTGTAGGCAGGCAGGCAGCATTGGTGCCCCCCCCCAAAAAAAATGCCCACTAAAAGAAGAAAAATCTCACTGGTGAAGAGGTTGAGAAACTGATGCATGTTATGACTTACTGGGAGACAGTCAGTGGCCCAGTGGTTAGAGCACAGAAATGTGATCCTGAGACCTGGTTTGAAATTTTGAATCCTGGAACTGACACTTGCTGTGTGACCCTGAGCGAGTAAGTTAACTTCCTCTGCTTAGTGGTCTCTCGCTGTTTTCTGTGTGCTCTCAATCTCCCTGTGTGCTAAAAAGTGGCAGCAACATTATAACATGAAAGACGCTATTTAAAAATCCAGTGGGTCCAAACAAACTACAGTTTTGAGCCATGCTCAAACAAATTGGATGCTGGTAGTTTGTAACCACTCTGTGCTGACCATTTATTAATAAGACACTGATGTGTAGAACTGTCTTGGTAGAGTGGACTGGAATGAGGACTAAATTTATTTAAAAATGCAGTTTTTTTTTTCTAGATAAAGAATTTTAGGTGCCAACAATACTCCAAATACTGCTGTCAATTTACTCACCAGTTTTAAAACATAGTGAGTAAAACAAAAGTGGATGCATACAAGTGTAATCTGGCAAAAAACTGTTACTTTTGAATCACCAGTTATGTTATGTTATGTTATGTTATGTTATGTTATGTTATGTTATGTTATGTTATGTTATGTTATGAAGCACTATTCTTTGGCGTGTGGAGGAGTATTTACAAATGTTGGGTGAGTACAGGTAATCATTTAAAAGAATTTCTGAAGAGTAGTTCTTAAAATGAGGTGAGTGTAAAGACTGGCACACACTTTATCTGGAGCCGTAGTCACGACTGTGTGAGTGACACCATCTGGACTGTGACATCATGACTACCGATAAATGTATTTATTCAATGGCTCTACAGTTCTATTACACAGTGGTGAGAATATATGCATTTATCCAGTGGTTTGACCACTCACCCCTATTGTATAAATATAAATAGATATTTTATTTAAAAACATCTGAGGTTGAAGGTATTTTACAGTTGACAAGGACTCGAAAGTCAAAACAAACCACACAGACCGTCCGATACCATCTTACATCAACATCTTTAAACATAACCCCTTCACTGGTTACAATAAGTACTTCCAAACTGGTCACAATTAATCTGCCATGGGCAATTGGAAACATTAAGGTTTTTAAGGGACTTAAAGCAGCTTAAAGACGTGGCCAGAGCTCCAGATAAGGTCTGTACCAGCCTATTTACTCACCTGTCCTCATTTAGGAAATATGCTTCAGAAATGTTTTTAATGCGTACCAGTACTCACCCAACATTTGTACATACTCCAACGCCAAAGAATAGTGCTTCAAATCATAACATAACTGGTGATTCAAAAGTAACATTTTTTGACAGATTTACAGCACTTATGCATCCACTTTGTTTCATTACAGAAATGTTTTTAGTCCTTGCATTCATAAGATTATTTTTAAATTCAGAATTATAATAGACATTTTTAGGTTCATAGGTACAGTTAAATGTAAAATTTACACCCATATGTTAGTTTTTAATTCCTGATGTCATCACTATTTGCAGATTTACGTCACGCACACTGGTGATTTCTTTAGACTGTGTGCACATTTGAATTCATAGCTGTTTTTCAGGGGTTTCAAAACTGATATCTGATTTGCTAATCACTGGGCATAGCTGCTGGCAGGCTGTACATTGCTAAATTTCTTCTTTAGTAGCCTTCACTGATTGAAATTTCTTTGACGTTGGCTGCTAAATAAGTATTACTGAAATGTCTCTGTCTAAGAAGAAGGCAACCAGTGATCCAAAGCAACCATCGGTGCTTCAGTTATTTGCTAAGAAAAGAATTACAGCAGATACTGCACATGCTGAACATACAGTGAAGAAATCAAGACCTGAAGATAGTGTTCTGTCAGCTGGCATGCATGAATCTGATAGTAGTACTATAGTTTCAGAGCCTAGTTCTGCTGCTACAGGCCCATTACTTGTTGCTTCGCCCTCACCCTCTGATGCATGTGAAAGCACATCCTCCGATGCATGTGAAAGCACGTCATTGCCATCTAGTGAAGGCCACTCATTTTCAATGGGTGAGTGTGTTGATCACGATACTGTGCCAAGTGACATATCTGCTAGTCCTTACCAAGCTCCAGTTCAGCTGAAGTGTGTTTTCCCTGTGACAAAATCACGTAAATTTAATGATGATTACAAACTCATAAGTGGGTAGAATATTCAGTACAGAGAGATGCTGTATACTGTTTTGCATGCAGGCATTTTACTAGCACTTACTGCACCTGGAGGTGGAAGTCGTGAATGTGGAAAACGTTCCTTTTGTCGATATTGGTTTCTGTAAATGGGAAAATTGGTCGTGCTTCAGAAAGCACAGCGAAGTCTGAGAAACACAAAGCATCTGTTGTAGCATGTGTGAATTTAACCATATACAGTCTTCATCAGGACATCAGTCAGGTGATAGACGGCTTGAAAAAATAGGGACATTGAAATTGAAGAAAACAGACGCCATGTTGAATTACTACTACATGCAGTGTGTTACCTAGGACGGCAAGGTCTTGCCTTCAGAGGTGGTGATGAGTCGACAAATTCGATAACAAAGGCAATTTTATTGAGTTTCTGGAAACATTATCTGCACATGACTCAAAATTAAAAGAAAAAATGTCTAGGAGATACGGTCATTATACCTCTCCAGAGTATCAAAATGATTTGATTAACATAGTTGCAACATTAATACGAGAAAAAATTGTAAGTAAAGTTACAAAATATTTCTCTGTTTTAGTCGATGAAACTAAGGTTGTATCACGCAAAGAGCAGCTCAGCTTTGTAATCCGTTTTGTTGATGGAGATGGTAATATCTGTGAAAAACCACTTGGCTGCTACCACATGGGTAAACTGGATGCTGGTAGTTTGGCTGGTGCAATCAATCAGGCAGTATGTCAGGCTGGACTGCAGTGGAAGCACTGTGTAGCACAGTGCTATGATGGAGCTTCTGTGATGAGTGGGTGCTTCAGTGGCGTACAAGCAAGAATAAGAGAGATTGCTCCTCAAGCTGTTTATATTCATTGTCATGCACACAGACTGAATCTTGTCTTGGTGCAAACAATTAATAATATATCAGAAGTGAAAGAATTTTTCAGCATCTTACAGGCTGTATATGTTTTTATTTCTCAAAGTTCACCAAGACATGAGTTGTTTGTTAAAGCTCAGAAAGAAGAAGGTCTACAAGTTCTGGAACTGGAATGACTGTGTGGTACACGGTGGTTTTACTGGTACAACTGTGTCAAGAAATTTCAGTTCGTCTAGAGTCCATTATTATAACACTTCATGCTATTCAGTCACAAAACACTGACAGAGAGGCAAGTAGTGAAGCAAAAGGTCATCTGTTTAAAATTCAGAACTTCACCTTTGTAGTAACACTGTACAGCCTAGAAACAATTTTAAGGAAGATACAATCGGTGTCTGAGGAACTTCAGAGAAAAGATCTGGATTTGCCAAGTGCTTGTAATCTTGTCCAGTCTTCGAAAAGTGAGCTCTTGTCTCTACGTAATGATTCACAGTGGCAGAAGATTTACAAGGAGGCACAACAAGCCGCTGATCACTGTGGCATTGATTATGATGTAGAAGCCACTCAGCACACAGGAAGGCCACTGCGCAAACATCAGTTGAGCTGTTTTAAAGGTCCTAGCAGAATCTTACCCAGGAGTAAATATAGACATAATTGTGTTAGAGTCACAGCTGGAATCAGCAAAGGCATACCTACAGAACAAAAATATGCAAAGTATTCATTGTGTCAGACAACAGTTGCAATGCCTTTGTAATGCATTTTCAGAAGTCCTGGAGATTTTGAACCTGGTGCTGGCACTCCCCTGTGACCACAGCTTCAAATGAACGTTTCTTTTCATGCATGAAAAGAGTGAAAACTTACTTAAGAAACAGTTGTGGTGATAGACGACTCAGTGACTTAATGAAGATGGCATGTGAGCCACTGGAGGTGAAGCAGCTAGACCTGTCGGTAGCAATAGACAGATTTGCTCAGATGCATTCAAGAAGATACCCATTACTGAAGTAACTTTACTATCTACAGTCAGCCATCAGTCATGTGTGCTACCAGTGTCTCCAGTCAGCCACCAGTCCTGTGTTCCAGTTCTGTCCCAGTCAGTTCAGCAACGAGTCCCATTTGCAACTTGTGCCTCCAGTTGTGGTGATAGACGACTCAGTGACTTAATGATGATGGCATGTGAGCCACTGGAGGTGAAGCAGCTAGACCTGTCAGTAGCAATAGACAGATTTGCTCAGATGCGTTCAAGAAGATACCCATTACTGAAGTAACTTTACTATCTACAGTCAGCCATCAGTCATGTGTGCTACCAGTGTCTCCAGTCAGCCACCAGTCCTGTGTTCCAGTTCTGTCCCAGTCAGTTCAGCAACGAGTCCCATTTACAACTTGTGCCTCCAGTCAGCAACCAGTCCAGTATGCCAGCAGTGTTACCACCAGTCAGCCAACCAGCAGTCCCATCTGCAAGTAGTGTCTCCAGTCAGCCAGCAGTCAGTGTGCCAGTTCTGTCCCAGTCAGCTCAGCAACGAGTCCAGTTTGCAACTTGTGCCTCCAGTCAGCAACTAGTCCAGTATGCCAGCAGTGTTACCACCAGTCAGCCAACCAGCAGTCCCATCTGCCAGTAGTGGCTCCAGTCAGCCAGCAGTCAGTGTGCCAGCTCTGTCCCAGTCAGCTCAGCAACGATTCCAGTTTGCAACTTGTGCCTCCAGTCAGCAACCAGTCCAGTATGCCAGCAGTGTTACCACCAGTCAGCCAACCAGCAGTCCCATCTGCCAGTAGTGTCTCCAGTCAGTCAGCAGTCAGTGTGCCAGCTCTGTCCCAGTCAGCTCAGCAACGAGTCCAGTTTGCAACTTGTGCCTCCAGTCAGCCAGCATTTTCTCCAGTCAGATACCAGTCCAGTGTGCTAGCAGTGTCTCCAGTCAGCCAGCAGTGTGACAGCAGTCTCAACTCAGATACCAGTCCAGTCAGCCAGCAATTCATTGTGCTAGCAGAGTCTGCAGTCAGATATCCGTGTGCCAGCAGTGTCACCAGTCAGCCAGCAGTCCAGTGTGCCAGCAGCCATTGTCTCCAGTCAGCTTAGCTACCAGTCCAGAGGCAGTTTGCCAGTTTTGTCTCCAGTCAGCTACCAGTCCAGTTTGCCAGCAGTGTCCCCGACTAGTCAGCAGTCTAGTGTGCCAGCAGTCACCTACCATCCCAATCTCCAGTGTGCCAGCAGTGTCTCCAGCCTCCAGGCAGGTAATAACACTCCTATGTCCTTTACTTTACCATTTTCATGGGTGTTTGGGAGGGAGTTTATGCTTTTTTAAATTATTGTAAGAGGGGGTAGTAGCCTTGGTGTGGAGAGTTAGAGTACTTTCATTTGCTTTGCTGCAGTAATTGGAAGTCTGGAAGACTTTATTTTGTGTAACCCTGGGACTCGGTTCTTTTTCCTTTTATTACAGTTTTTCTTTACAGGTTTTTTTGGTGTACAATTTTACTAGGATCTTTTCTTTTCTTTTATTTTTTTCTTTACAGGTTTTTGGTCAGTGAGTTTTAATTGTGTTTTTCCTTTTATTTTTTTCTTTGCAGGTTTTTGGTGTGATTTATTTATTTATAATGTATGTTAGAACGCTGTTAACCTTAGGAAATCATCATTTCCTAAGGTTGTTAACCAATCAATGTGACGTAGATATGTTGTTAACCTATCGATCCTACGTCACATTGATAGGTTAACAGCAGTGAGTGGTCTGCGCATGGCGCACTTTTTTTCCGACGGGGAACCGACTAAAGGGAAACAGACAGGGAAGGACTGAAGGGCCGCAGCGGTGACTTTTTAAAAAACGTAAGCTGTTCAATTTTTGATAGTGGGACCATACACTATAAAAAATAATGTATGGTCCCTCTATCGGCAACCGGTCAGTTTTAACCGTCTCGAGGTTGCCATGGCGACGTAAACCTCTTGAGCTTCGCTCTTGAGGTTTATATGGTCGCCCTGGCAACCTCTCGACTGTTAACTGACCGGTTAACGATAGAGGACCATACATTATCCTCTATTTTTTTTCATCAGTTCATTTTCCTTTTATTACTTCTTTTACAAGTTTCATTGTCATTTCTTTTACTAAGCTCTTGTTTCAACAGAGAAGAAGTAAAGTTCTCTCCATGGTTCAAGGTTCAGAGTATGCTTTCATAACAGTATTATTTCTCATGTTTTGATGTGTGTTTTTTATGTACTGTAAGGTATTGGTTTAGAGACGGCTCTTTATTTTTAGCAATGTGTGCCTTAGCTTGTATTATAGTACCAGTTATTTGACATGAACAGTGTGGTAATATTTTTTTGGGAAACAGTGTGGTAATATACAGAGGATAATGCCTGATGTACAGGTGATAACCATGGTATAATCACTTCAGGTGGTGTCTAGGGCATCAGTAAACCTAGAATGCACAGCTTGAGAGGTTTACAATTGCCCTAACAACCACTGAGAAGGATTACACCCTGGTTATCACCTGTACATCATGTATTGTCATTTATAGTGTATGGACTCCGACATGAAGCCCCCAACATAAGTAATTTAGCCTACCTTATTAATGGATCTGCACTACACCCACATGATTGTTTAAGAAAACAATTTATTAGGATACACGGACTGAATGACAGTGGCCAAAATAGCACCAGAGTTAAAATCTCTATCAGACATAGTGATTGCTAGACAATAAACTGTGACAATTAGAATGTTATTTGAATACTGTACTGAAACTAACAATCACATTCTAGGTATGTAGAATACTGAATAACACTGGCATTCCATTTTGTAAACCCACTGCTATGACATAGAGAGATAGGTTTATAAGGTTCTGACATAACAACAGTTCGATTACAAGGTTGTAATCTGTTTGATTTCAATGGGTAATAAGGGCTACCCATGCATTAATATTGTTTAATATTTGTACAGTTGAGGAATGGGACTTTCACTATACTGATGATTCCATAATTTGATGAAAACTAGCTATTTAAGTTGAATCAACATCTGTAATGGCCCATTTCAGATTTATACTCAGACTTTACTATCCAATTCATACCCATTTTTATTTTAAATTACTTGGTAACTAGCTCTATGTCACATTGACAAATGCCACCCTCTCTGGCTCCGCCCACACCTTGGCCCCGCCCACACCTTGGCCCCACCCACACTGTGGCCCCACCCACATCATGCCCACCCCACCTTGCTACCCCTATGATTTTGCTGAAATGACGCCCCTGATATACATATCCCAATAGGGGAGTCAAGGCATGCACGTAACATAAGGTATCCAGAATTACCAGGTTCCAGGGCAAGCTAAAGCAGCCAATGAAACATAGTGTTTGAGTGACTGAGAAAATGGTGATCACAGCCTCTGGTAAAAGGCCTGGAAGGGATGGTGGGGGTTAATGCTTTTGCAACTGTTGTGGCAGTGACTTTGGAAATACTTAAAAACTGAAGAGATAACATTGGCATTCCTTAAGACTCCTAGTTTAATGTCTGAAGGTTCTAGTTAATAGAAGATAAATCAGGGCTGGCCCGCTGGCGCAGCGGTTGGATTTCCGCTTGTGGCGCTGGCGACCTGGGTTCGGGAATGGACCCGGGTTGTTGGAGGGCCGGCCGGAGAAGGATCGAGCGTCCACAGGACTGTTCTCCTTCTCCGGGGGAGATGGGTTTGAGTACTTGGTGCCACAGTGACACCTAGTGGAGGCTGGGTGCACAGCAAGCACTGATGCCAAAATGAATTCAGGGGTGGGTTGGACGCCGGCTGTCATTGCACGTCCCCGCCCCTGTTCACAAGGGAGAAAAACAACATCCTGTGCCTGGCTGTCTTAATGAAGCTCAGCCCCTGACACCTCAATCAGCCTCCAGGAGCCGACTCCCTGACCAGGTATTTGTAGCATGGCCTGATATGGGTGTCGGTGCTGCGATCCCGCTCTCTGGGAGAAAGCCAGCGATGACAGGGTGAGTGCGGGCATGTCTGGAGGTGGAAGCAAGGGGTCCCGTGACCAGAGCAGATCCTGACAGCTGGCTGGGGACCAAAAAGCAGAGTAATTAAAAAAAAAAAAAAAGATCAATCAGTTGTATTTCTATAGCAGCCCACCCACTAAGCTCTAGGCACCATATATAACATATTGGGGACTAACATTCTTTTGCATGTTGTTCCTAAGACTCCTCTCCTCTGATGGGAAAGTCAAGGGATATTGATTTACAGAAAATTCAAATGGTGGCATCATAATTTTCTTTCATCAATGTCGGGTGTACAAGAACCCTCTAAACGGAACAGGAGGAAACAATGCCAAACAGAAGTGCCAAAACCAGTGCTACACTGACTTACGTATTGTTGGGCAGTTGGAGAGGGTTGCAGTGCATACTCATAAGGTGTTTTATTCATGCATGAAAGAGGCTTCTCAAATAGAAAAGATGTAGGTTGAATTTCTTTTTTTGAGATATGCAAATAACCTATTTTAAAAGTCTAAATATATTTCAATCATTTCTGTCTTGTGTGTTGCAGGATGTAAGCTTAGAACATGTCACACCAAATCAAAAACTGCTGTGAATACAGCATTGACCTTTATATGATTTTGAGTTAGTTCTTACAGTGGTACCTGAAATTTACAGGCAGTCATTGTCACTAATACTGTATCATAATCACCCTTAATCAAGTATCTTAAAACCATCTTAACACTATATGTTAATAAAGCCATGTGGGGTTGAGTATGGGAAGGAGCAGAAACGTAGTGCTTCATTGTGGCTTTTGGAAATGCCAGTGCTGGCGGGGGGAGAGAACAGTGTTCTGTTTCACAGTCAATGCCTTCCCTCATTCTCTCGGCTGCTCAGCGCTCATTCCATTGTCCACATTTTCCACAGAAGCAATGGGTTAACATCTGCTGCCAACAATCAGGTCAAGATGACTCATTCACAACACTTATTTGTATTTATTTCATCGTTTGGAAAACATTCGGAATGTTTTTTTACAACGTGACATGGAGTGGCAGCTAGGAGCCTGTAACAACATTATTTATCTAAGAGCACATACAGTACTTACTTTGATTTCAGTTTAGGATCGCTTGTTTTTTTTTTTTGTCTCTAAATTTGGCCTACCAGATGGCAGTGCACCCAACTATATTTCTTATATAGACAATTTTGATATTTTTTGATCTGTTTATCCTTTAAAATTGTTATTTTTAAAGTCTACTTTATGTGTGCATATTCTGGAACAAGGTTATAGTGTCTGTAAGCTTAGTTATTTAAGAGGGGCATTCTTTTAGATGGCTGCTGGTGGGATGGTTATTTCATTTTATCAGTCCACTAGTTTTCCAACTTTTTTTGTTTTAGCATTTAGGCTCCATTTGCTCATTCCTCTGCACTGGTAACACAGGCTCATAACTTTAATATACCCCTGACACAAACACCATGCAAGAAAACGTTAGGCATTGACAAATGCTTGTTTCCTGATTTTGCTGACTTGCCTGATGCAGAGATTAGTGGCTTCTACTATGGCCACCTTTATTTTTGCCCATTTTTCTTCCACCCCCTTCAGATCCCTCACCCCTACAAGTGTTTTCTTGAGGTGGTGGCCCATGCTCTTAAAAGTCTGCCCTCCTGAAATCCAAGACTTTCACCTTAGATTGTTTCCCTTCTGCTATTGTTCTTATTGTAAACCATACTGTATTGTGGTCACTTGTGTCTAGGTTTGCCCCCACTGAGACCCCTGCCACTCTGTCTCCATTTCTGAGGATTAGGTCAAGTACTGTCCCTTCCCTGGTAGGTTCCCTGACTAGCTGTCCCAAATATGCCCTCTGCAAGGAGTCTATGATATCTCTGCTCCTGGCAGAGGCCACTGTTGGGATGGTCCACCCCACATCCGGTAGATTGACATCCCACAACAGCAGCACCTCCCCTTTGTTTGCCATCCCCTGCATTTCCTCCAACATAGCTTTATCCACCCCTCCCTCATGTGATGGTGGCCTATATATCACCCCTGTGTGAATAACCTCACCTTTCTCCATCTCCAGGGTGACCCATAGAGCCATGGGCAAAACGTTCATTTTAACTGAGTCCACCCGCCGTATCAAAGAAAAAGGTATAGTTGAGCACCGCACCATATCAGCCCACTGGCTATTATGTAATGGTTTATACTGTATAGCAGGTTGAATTAGCGTCTGTTATATTTAGCATGAGTCAACCTATACATATTCACGTCTGGTAGAATTAGCGCAGGCAGCTTACTCTTCAATACAGTACTACTGACGATCAGCTGTCCATTATTTTTCACTATCTGTTTGTATTCGCTGATTGTCAGCAATAGCGAATATAATGAAAATAAATGGATAGTGAAAATAACCTTGTATATAGTAATTTATAGTGAACAGTTAATGACTGTGGTCACTTGCACCCCATGGTTTCTGATTATTCCTGGCCCAGGAAAACATAATGTCCTTCCTAATCTGTGGTGTACAATTTCACTGACCCAGACCACCACCAATTCGGTGTAACTTTTTTTATACCCAACCAGTTTGCCAAATTGTTCCAGGATTTTAAGTAGTGCTGGAAATGAGGTATGTGGTGAGACAGAAAAAGAAGAAGGAATCATCTGCATATAGCAATAATTTATGTTACAGTATGTCCCTCCCAAAGTCATAGCCATGCTCTATATGGTTGGTGTCTGTCAAACCTTAACTGCCAAGGCCTCCAGGTTTAAAGCAAATAGCAGTGGGGATAAGGGGCAGCCCAACTCTTCCACGGTACAGTGGGAACCTTGGGGAGGAGAGGTCATTAACTCTCACTACTACCTCTGAGGCGTCGTAAAGGGCTGCCACACTGTGAACAAATGTAGGGTTGAATTGGACTGCAGAGTATAATTTAGAAAATGCCAATCTACCCAATCAAAGGCTTTCTCTGTGTCCACTGCTATTACCAAGTGAGGTTCTTTGTTGGATTTTTCGGAAGAGAAAACCTTCAACACCTTCCAAATATTGTTGGAGATGAACCGGCCTTTGATGAAACCCATCGGTTCCACATCATAACAGCGATCACAAAACAGTGATCACTGTTATGATGAGTGTACATTGCCATAAAGCAAAACAGTGATGTACACTACCCGGCAAACCCAACAACAGTGACACCGTAACAAAAATATATCTATGCGGGGGGGAGGTGCTGTGCCCCGCATCCCCCTAAATTAAGATTCTCAACTCCAGGGGGGTGCATGTCTGGGAGGGGGAAAACTGGAAATGCAAAAAAAATTAAGTCCCATGCACCGAAAACAAAATAAAATATTACTCTTACTCAGCCCCCCCTCATTGCAGGCCACCACCCTCACCACCACATTAGAATGCCAGCTCAGCAACACACCGCCAAACCACAGCCCACATACAGTACCTCTGCTTCCTGCCTAGACTCTCTTCTTCCTGTCATTTGCCTTGTTACTACTTCGCCCTTTTTTCTCCTACCTCGTCGCTATAACTCCGCTCGCTACCCTTTAAGAGTAGCTCAAATCACAAGCGCTCAAACTGAGTCACTCAAAATCAAGTCACTCAATTTGAGTTGCTGTTATGACGTGCTACGAAACCAGTCTGGATGAGGTGAACTACCGGTGCTATGTGTGGCTGCAACCTGTCTGCCAGTACCCCGTGTATATCTTCATGTCTTCTCCCAGCAAAGATTTGGGTCTATAGGACTGATATTCTAATGGATCTTTGCCTGGTTTGGGCAAAATACTAAATGATTTATTTTATTTATTTATTGAAGATTTGGAATTACAAACCTTGTAAATTTGCACTTGCCTCCTCAATATTGGGGTTTGCCACCCTTGGTGGATTTCATTGAAAACTTTTAACAGTAGTGGTACTAATTCTGCACTAAAGGTTTCATACCATTCAGCAGGGAATCTGTTGGCCCTGGCAACTTCTAATTTTTCATCCCCTTAATTTTGCTAAGTACCTCCCACTCTCTGATGGGGTCCTCCAACTGCTGATGAGCTTGCTCTGATGAGGTTTGGAGATTTAATCTTTCAATATATTTCTCTACTCCCTGTGCTCTCTCTGCAGTGTACAGAACCTTGTAATAAACTGTGAATTTATCTAGGATTTTTTGTCAGATTTCCTGTAACTCCTGACCACTTTGTGTGTCTCTACGCTGTAGCACTTCCCTATTTACTTTGTGTTGCCTGAGGCGTTCTGCCAGAACTTGCCAAGCCGTGTCCCCCTCGTAATACCACTGTATGGTGCAGTGATGTTATTCATCAGATTGAGTTTCCAGCAATTTAATAAGTGCCTGTTTCTGAGTCTCTACCTGCTGTTCAACCTCCACATTTAAAGTTATTTCTAGTTATTTGGTATTCAGCCACCAGGTCAGATGTATTCTCTGATGTGAGGTAGGCTTTGCGTTTTGACATTCTGAACCAGTATTCTCGAGCAGATGGCAGATGGACTTCTTTGTTAAAAGTCTCCCTCTCAGTGAGCAAAACATTCAAAATGTACACTTATAGCAATTTCTTAAATATTCTTTATAATAGCAATAAGGCATTCTCAAGGGTTAGGTTAACAATTATTTAATCATCCCAAGGGACAGTGTGGCACACTGTGCCCTTAGGGGTGTTTAACAGACTTTTAATCTAACCCTTGGCTTACCTTATTGCTTAAAGGGAAACTCCAACACAGCCAGAAAGTGCAGCAACTGTTGCAGAAATGCCCGATTAGGGCTTTTAGCATTAAACTACATTTTTCATTTACCTGCTGCAGTATGATTTTAATTCCAAAGACTCACTCTGTTCATAACGTCTGCAGAGCTGTGGGCAGCCATCTCATGCAGATTATGCTATTGAGGGCTACCAACTAATGGCAGAGTTGGTAGCCCTCAGCAGCATAATCTGCAAGGTGGAAGCCACCTGGAGTGTGTGAGATGGCACGGGGTTATTATGCCGAAACCAAAAACAGCGCAGCAATGTACTGTGCTGTCAGTACAGAAGGCACATTGCCAGTGCTTGCCAATAAAGCTGAATACAAACATTGATGAAAAATGTGCATTAAATCTTTATTTCTTGCAGGGGGCTACACCCCCCCCCATTTATATAATCAACTCCGGGGGGGGGGGCACAACACAAGGATGGGGGAGAAACATGGGCAGGTGAAATAAAGAAAGTGCAGAAACTAAAAAAAAAACATAAAGTAACAGACAACACCAATGGTCTGGGACCAGGATTCAAGCAACGGTCCACAGACACACTGCTTCCCTCTAATGCTAGCAGTTCATCCCTCTGAGCCACGGCAGCTGCTCGGTGGACCACCTCCCCAGTGGAGGTCTTATCCTCTGCGTCACTGCCTACCAGCCATGAGTGACAGGGTACAAAATCACACTTGCAACATTTCCTCTTTTTGGTGTTTTGTACCCTTTCGCTATATTCCCCGCGCTATGTCTGATGCACGGTTTTGACTATGCCATATTTCATATGACATATTGACCCAATGCCGCGTGAGGTGGCTGCCCACTGCTCTGCAACCATTATGGACAGAGCAGGTCTTTGAAATTAAAAATGCAATGCAGCAGGTAAATGAAAATTTTAGTTTGATGGTGAAAGCCCTAATTGGGCATTTCTGCAGCAGCTGCTGCACTTTCCATCTGTGTTGGAATTTCCCTTTAATAATGCATTTACCTGGCATTTTATAGTTTCACAGTCTTTGTACAAATAGGGGATATGCAATGGCTTGCCTCAGAATATGTAATTTATCTTCAAGTATAAGGGGCAGGATTATAATTCAGAAGTACAAAAAATATAAAACAACAAGAGGGGATAGGGAAAAGGAAATGTACCATCTTGTATGTAGAAAAGTCACCCGGATGGTGACTGGGGCAAAGTCCAGTAAAGAGCAATGGCTGGCACAGGGGTATATGGAGGGGGAAAAGGGGTTCTTCCGGTACATTAGACAGCGGAGAAAAACTAAGGGCCATCTCGGCAGATTGAGATCAAAAGGAGGGTGGGTGGAAGAGGAGAGGGACTAGGCAGAGGTATTAAACGAGTACTTCATCTCTGTGTTCACTAGGGAGGGGGATGGGATATCTACAAAGCAAAACATGATGGGAATAGAAGCGGTAGTGAGTGGGATAGGGGAGCAACAGAAATGGAGCAAGAGGGAGGGAGAGGTACCCCAGGGGTGTCACATCAGGATAAGGATAAAAAGGCCAGTAAGGTGGAGGGGACGGATGATGCAATCTCCACTGAAAGGGTGTGGTTAGCCCTCAAGGCCCTAAAGAAAGATAAATCTCCTGGGCCAGATGGCATTCATCTGAGAGTACTATGGGAATTGGCGGACATACTGGCTGCACCCCTGGTGGAGCTCTTCAACAGGTCGCTTGAGACAGGAAGGGTATCTAGGGATTGGCGAGAAGCACATGTGGTGCCAATCCATAAAGGGGGGTCGAGGGAAGTACCAGGTAACTATAGACCCATCAGTTTGACCTCGGTGGTGGGAAAATTAATGGAGAGTATACTAAAGGAACGATTAGGGGTGTACTTGGAGGAGGTGGGAGGTCTGGATAGTTGGCAACATGGGTTTGTGTCAGGTAGGTCATGTCAAACCAATCTTGTGGAGTTCTATGAATGGGTAACATCAGAACTGGACAGGGGAAAGCCTGTGGATGTATTATTCTTGGACTTCAGCAAGGTGTTTGACTCTGTCCCCCACAATGGTCTGGTGGAGAAACAGACGGGGTTAGGAGTAGGCCCTTTGATGGTCAGATGGATTGAAAACTGGCTAGCTAGATGCACCCAGAGAGTAGTGGTCAGTGGGGAGCTCTCGAACCCTAGAGAGGTCGGTAGTGGGGTACCGCAGGGCTCGGTCCTGGGTCCAATCCTGTTTAATGCATACATATGGGACATCAGGGAGGGTATAGGGTGTGAAATGAGTCTCTTCATTGATGACTCCAAGATGGGAGCAGTAGTTGAGGGGGAAGAGGGGAGGTTGGCCAAGCAAGGAGACCTGGACATCCTGGAAAGCTGGGCTCACACATGGAAATTAAATTTCAATATCACCAAGTGCAAGGTGTTACATCTTGGGTGGGGAAACCCTAAACACAGGTACACCCTGGGAGGGGAGGCGCTGGAGGCCTCAACAGGGGAAAAAGACCTAGGGGTCATGGTGGATGCATGTATGAATAACTCTGAGCAGTGCAAGAGCGAGCTAGCAAGGCAAACAAGATGTTGGGATGCATCAGAAGGTATCACCTCTAGGAGCAGGAAGTGATTCTGCCGCTGTACAATGGACTGGTTAGACCACACCTTGAGTACTGTGTACAGCACTGGAGACCACACTTGAGAGGGACATACAGCTGCTGGAGAGGGTACAGAGGAGGGCAACTAAGATGATACGAGGACTAGAGGATTTGACGTATGAGGACAGACTTGAGCTCTGCCTGTTTTCACTGGAGGAGAGGAGAGATGGGGGGACATGATTGAGGTCTTCAAGTACCTCAAGGGAATAAATAGGGTAAACATGGAGAGGATCTTTAGACTAAAGCAGGGAGGTATCACCAGAGGGCATGGTTTGAAGTTGGAAGGTGGAAGGGTGAGGGAGGAAAAGAGGAGGAGGTTTTTCACTGGAATGCGCTGCCTGGTTAGCTGGTTCAGAGATCCACAGTGGAGGGCTTCAAGAGAGGGATGGGACAGACACAGAAAGCAAATGTATCAGATGATGGCCTGGCCCAGGGGGGTGGGGATGGATGATAGGGGTTACTGGAACACAAGGGGGGGAGGGCCTCGGCACCCAACTAGGGATCTGTGGTTCGAGTAGACTCAATAGACCGTAAGGCCTAATCTGCTGGCAATTAGTATGTTAGTATGTAAGTACAGAGCCTTGAATGAATTATGGAAGTCCTACCCCCACTCACAAGTGATGATAAACTGCGTATTTTGAGTCAGACCATTGCGTTTTCAATTTATGCAACACCACTTTACTACTGTAGTTATAGCTTTTTGATCTGCTGTTTGAAGCTTTAACGGTTTCTCTTTGATTTCAACTGCTGGCTTTAGTACTGTGCAGTGCTAGTGTGATGTGATGTCATTAGCATTTGTAAAAGTTAACTCAGATTGATTCATTAATACATTGTAATGTGCCTAAACAAAGTAGACAGGACTGGACTCAATCACCATGATGTCTTGATATGTAGTTTTCATCGGGCAATTCTTCAAGGCCACATGGCCCCAATGTTTTGTGTACTCTACTTCATTGTAGGACGTGGTCTTTTTCTAAATTGTTGATAAAGGCAATAAGAGACTATAGTGGTATAACATATTGCTTTAAGATGCTGTTGTGATGGTAGTAGTTATTTTGTTGAGGGCATATTAGCCTTTTGTTTGGAGGTTTGCTCAAAAGGCAATCTGACAACACTGTAAACCAGGGCAGCCTCTGCTGTAGTTCTCACTTCCATGACTAAGAATTTTTAACAGTATTGACCAGAAAATAATATGTATATTATAGTGGCACGGTAGCACCACTATAGTTAGGGTTGAGCAGGAGTTTGTTTCTATGTTAAACCTCAGTCTTTGCACTATAATAATTTTGCAACTGTTCAACAGATTCACACAAAAGTTTGAATGCACAAGTCTTGTGTGGTAGATCTCTTGATGTGCCAAGTTTCGATTTGGTTGGATTTGCCAATTCTGAGCTGCGTGTAGTACTAAACCATTAAAAATTGCTATTTTTTTGCACTTTTTTTGCCATCTTGCTGTGCACAGATGGCTTGGAATTTTGGTTTGACATTTTCAGGGTAGAAAGGGCTTGCCTCACAGAAGTGCCTTTCACTGGTTTGGTGAAAAAATGCTAATCCATTTCAAAGTTATTTAATTTTAAATTTTGAGTTCTGAGCATGCTCATCTCAGTCTTTTGGATAGCTTCCTGAAATGGCAAAATAATTTGGTCTCACAAAAAATTATTTTTTGTTGTGAGGGGCCAATCCTTTTTTGTGAGAAAAAAATATTTTTGTTGAGATGCCGTTTTTGCACTTTAATGTCTTCATAACCGTTCAAGGGATTTTTACAAATTCCTGCATTTATGGTCTTGGAGGATAGATCTCTTGACTTGCCAAGTTTTCTTCCAGCAGCATATGAGGTTTCTGAGATCTGAATAGTGAAAAAAGTTGTAAAATCGCCATTTTTTTGCTGTTTTTTGTCATCATCTAGTGCCCCGATCATTTGAAATTTGGTCTAAAATGTTCAGGGTAGAAAGAGCTTGGCCCACAGATATGCCTTTCACTGGTTTGGTGAAGAAATATTAATCCATTGCCAAATTATAAGGATTTGAAATTTTGGTTCTGAGCATGCTCAGTGGGATCTTTTGGATAGACATTTGATACCCTACAGACTATGCTAATAACCAAAATCTCAAATGCTTACAACTTGGGAATAGATTAATATTTTTTTCAACAAACCAATGAAAGGCACTGCTCTGAAGCATACCCTTTTTACCCTGAACATTTCAGACCAAAATTCCGAACCATCTGGACTATAGGTGATGACAAAAAAAAAAGCAAAAAAAAAAACAATTTTTCCTAAAAATGCACTATTCGGATCTTGGAATTTTCACATCTGACTGGAACAAAACTTGGCAAATCATGACACCTTGCCCCCAGACTGTGCATGCAAAATCTAGTGCAATTCCGTTGAACGAGGACTACGTTTTTAATATATTTATATTCAGTGTATCTCTGTATATAGTATATATATTATAATGGCACAGTAGCACCACTATGGTTAGGGTTGAGCAGGGAATTCTATGTTAAATCTTTGCAACAATTCAATGGACTTGTACAAAATTTTGCATGCGCGGTATAGAGGGTGTTTCTCTTGACTTGTCAAGTTTTGTTCCGGTTGGGTGTGTGGATTCCAAGAATTGGATAGTCAAAAAAAAAAGTTACAAAATCACCATTTTTTACTGTTTTTTTGTCATTCTCTAGCACCCAGATGGTTTGAAATTTGGAAATAGACATTTGATACCCTACTGCGCATGCTCAGAACCAAAATTTCAAATGCTTATCACTTGGGAATGGATTATTATTTTTTCACCAAGCAATTGAAAGACACCACTCTGGGGCCTAATCTTTCTACCCTGAAAATTTCAGACCAACATTACAAATTGTCTGGGCTGCAGGTTATGACAAAATCCCCCCAGAAATAAAACGTTTTTTGTAAAAATGCACTATCCGAATCTTGGAATCCACACATTTGAGTGGAATGAAGCTTGATGAATGAAGACACTTGTCCCCAGACTATGCATGCAAAATATAGTGCAATTCTATTAAATGGGGGTGAAACTATTACTATATTTATATACAATGTATATCTATATACAGTGTTATAGTGGCACGGTAGTGTCACTATAGTTAGGGTTCAGCAGGGGTTTCTATATTAAACCTCAAACTTTGCACTTTAATAATTTTGAAGTCGTTCAACAGATCTGCAAGAAATTTTGCATGTGCAGTTCTGTGTGGTAGGTCTCTTGCCATGCCAAGTTTCGTTTCAGTTGGATTTGTGGATTCTGAGCTGAGTATAGTGCTAAAATGTTAAAAATTGCTGTTTTTGTCATCTCACTGCACCCAGATGGTTTGGAATTTTGGTCTGACATTTTAGGGTAGAAAGGGCTTGCCCACACAGAAGTGTCTTTCACTGGTATGGTGAAAAAACATTAACCCATTCCAAAGTTATTTAATTTTAAAGATTTAAGTTCTGAGCATGCTCAGTTCAGTCTTTTGGATAGCTTCCTGGAAAGGAAGAAGAATTTGGTCTCACAAAAAATGATTTTTTGTTGTGAGGGGCCAATCCTTTTTTGTGAGAAAAAGTCCTCTTTCGTGGGAGGCCATCTTTGCACTTTAATATCTTCGTAATCTTTCAATGGATTTGCATGCAGTGTTGCATGCACAGTCCTGGAGGGTAGCTCTCTTGACTTGCCAAGTTTCCTTCCAGACATGTACAGATTCCAAGATCCAGATAGTGGAAAAAGTTTAAAAGAAATCACACCTTTTTGCTGTTTTTTCTCATCATCTAGTACCCAGACAGTTTGGAATTTGGTCTGAAATTTTCAGGGCAGAAAGGGCTCGGCCCACAGATGCACCCTTTGCTGATTTGGTGAAGAAATATTAATCAGTTGCCAAGTTAGAAGGATTTGAAATTTTGGTTCTCAGCATGCTTAGTTGGGTCTTTTGGATAGACATTTGATACCCTACTGAGCATGCTCAGAACAAAAATTTCAGGGACTTCCTGTTCTGGTATGGCGTGGTGAACACCGAGTCAGAAAAGCTCCCCTGTATAAAACTATAAAATCAGGTCTAAATCAACTGTATGACTTTATTTCTTTAAATCGGAGCGAAACACAGTTAGACCTGACCCAGACTAAAGTTTTATGGCGAGGAACCAACAGAATCTCTATCAGCTATTGGCAGATCTGGAGTAGAAAGATGATGGCAGGGAGTCGGGAACAGAGGAAACAACTAGGCCAACAACAAATCGAAGACTCAAAACAATACAATCAGGAACAAAAAATAAAAAAAGTACTCTGACCTCAATCCTAATGAACCTGTCCTGCAGGCCATCGCAAACTTCAGAAGCGAGATGCGCGATTTCATCAAGGATTTAAGAGCAGATAAAAACTCTTTTCAAGAGCGCATGGCTGAGGCCGATCAGCAACTAATAGATAACACCTCCCGCCCGGACACCTTAAAGGACACAGTTAAAATTTTAGCGATGGAGCAACGGATTATGTCCTCTCATCAGGAAGATGCAGAGAACAGGGGCCGTCGCAAAAATATCCAGATTTTTGGCCTTCCAGAGTGGGGAAAAGGCAACGACCCTCAGGCTTATTCTGATTACTTCCTGCACATGGTTCTCAACTTAGATCCTGACTATCAACTGGATTTTGAATGAGCACACTGTGCTTTGGGACCCAAACCCTCCCACCCTGATTCCATGCCTAGATACTTTGCGATTCATTTTTTAAGCTACCAAACAAAGGAGCAGCTTCTAAAGAAGGCCTGGAAAAATGGCTGCATCATTTTGGGGCAAAATCGTCTGATATTCGACAATGATTATTCTCCATTTACTCAACGCCAGCATACAGAATATGCCCCTTTGTTTCCGGTGTTGCACTCACAAAACATCAGATTTCACACACCTTATCCTGCCACACTCACCGTGTTACTTCCCTCGGGACCCCAAACCTATACCTCAGCTTCAGAGGCAACGAAAGACTTAATCGCCAGGGGAATCATCACAGGAAAGGCCCAGGAGATACTAAAGACCCGCATGGAGCAGCTTCAATGACAGACCCAAGAGAAACAGCAAACATCACCTCTTTCCTTGCCTGAAATGCTTGTAAAACTGCGTCAACTCAGAAACCCAACAACTCCTACCTGAAGGAACCTGGTGAGAGCATATTTCTGGTTTTTCCTGCATGGACTCTCTCTCCTGTTTCCACTCTTGTCTGGCCTGACTGGGGATGGTTGGGGGGGGTCTTTCTGGGGTTGTGGGAGGGGGAAGGGCACCTCTCATTTAGTTTCCAGGCAGCCATCTAAGTAACAAATAAGCTAATAAGCTACAGTATTAGTGACCTGATCATATATTGTTGCAATTCTGGAGCCCTAAAAGATCTCCCGATGGCGGGTTTAGACCAGGCTAGTGGATCTGCCTTTTCTTGAGGCCATTGCCCCTTCTGCCCGATGGCCTGGGGACCCTTGCTGTCCTCCTTCCTATCCCTTCGTGTTATGGCTGTTGCAGGGCAGATAAAGGGGGAGAACGGACAGACCAAAGGAAAAGTGAACCCCTTACAAATAAACATGGTAGCTACTTTGCAGAGGCCCCTAATTCCTCAATCAAAGAAACAGGAAGGGACACTCTACAACCACAGTATTTTCTCCTTCCACACTGGCCGGGGAAGTATTTCAGAAGCTAGCCCCATGGAAATGGCAATACATCGATTTACTATAAACTGGTTGAGCCATATACTTTTCTTATTTTAGACTTTGACATTTGGACAATCCCAGTTTCTTCAATTTAAAGGCTGAGAGACGGTTTTTGAACATTTTCTAAACTTGCATATATATTTAATGGCGCTGTAATGATCTGTTTGACCAATGTCACTGGGAGACAAGTATCCCATGGTGCCAAATGGCCTCCGGAGATCCGGATTTATCTATAACTGGGGGATTTCAGAAGCCTCTTTGATCTTACCATAAAAAATAAAAAAAAGGGAGAGAGAGTCCCCCAATAAGGGGTTGCTTACACAGGAGTTTTCTCCCTAATCTTCCTTTATTTAGCGATCCCTACTTGGACCTTGCCATAGATATCTTAAATGACATGGGGGGGGGGAGCTGTGAATTTGTGGATCATAATCACCATACTGGAACCACTCAGAGGTTGGCAACATATGGTGCCCTCCCTTCTGGATCTTCTT
Source organism: Neoceratodus forsteri (assembly GCA_016271365.2). Lineage (NCBI taxonomy): Eukaryota > Metazoa > Chordata > Ceratodontiformes > Ceratodontidae > Neoceratodus > Neoceratodus forsteri. The sequence goes on from CM028131.1 coordinate 1,688,580,840, forward strand.
TTCCTGTGCTGGGTGTTTTTTTTTCTCCCCAGAGCAGGCTTGAAGCTCCATACTCCACCTTCATTCCTCTCAGGGAATGGAAAAGGAGTAATTTGAGGTGGCTTGGTGCAAGCACCTCCTCAGTGGGAGTCATTTTGTTTATAGTTATGTTAATAAATGTTCTGAAAGTTGTTGCTACAGTTTGTAGATATCCAGAGTTAAGGGTACTTAAGTAGGGAAAGAGGGGGAAGGGAGGGATAAAGAAAAAATTGTTGTTATTAGTGAGGGAAATATTAGGAAATCAATGCGGGGGAAGAAACACACAAGTTGGGTCGTAGTTATATTCAACATAACTTTATTGATACAGGAACAGTGATATGGTGCAGGTACTGCTTCGGGGGATTTGGCTTGGAGATCCTACGCCCTGGTCCCAGTTCCCTGTCATGGAGATGGCAGGGGAGACAGGGGGGTGGTGGGCCCTGAGTCATCTCTTCTGTTGGCCTTGCACCCCTTGGAGAAGTGATCTGGATGGATACAGGCATTCTCCCCCTGGAAAAAAAAAAAAACAATAATTAAAAGGGTGCTATGTCCACACACCCAGTGAAGATATTCTCCCAGAACATCAAGGGGTTGCACAACCTGATAAAGCATTCCCATTTTATGCAATGCCTTAAAAAACAGGAGACAGATGTATACCTGATCCAGGAGACACACCTCTCGGATACTGAACATATGAAGCTGAGCTGGGGCGGAGATACACTGTCTATGCTTCCTCCCATTCTAGCATCCGAAGAAGGGGCACAGCAATTCTAGTGTCCGCCACAACTCCCCTAGAGGTACATTATTCCTTTACTGATGGCCAGGGCTGGTTTGTTGTATTACAAGGCAAATGATATGCCCAAGAGGTCACCCTGGTAAGCGTATACCTCTCCCCAATGTCTAAAATCCCAATCATCAGATCATTTGTGCCCAAAGTGATGGATCTTCTCCTGGGACAGTTAATCCTAGGAGGAGACCTAAACATAACCATGTCCACTAACCTGGACAAATCTAACCCATGGGTCGGTCGCCAAGCAGGGGCGGTGAAATACTTCAAGAGCATGTTGGACCATCTTGATATAATAGACATATGGCGTAGGCTATTCCCGTCTGATCCAGGCTATACCTTTTACTCTAATAGAATGCACTATTACTCCAGGTTAGACTATTGTTTAATGTCCTGTGAGCATTTCTTCCTCGTCCAAGATATCTCGATAGGACCCATGGTGCTATCAGACCACCACCCTCTGACTATAAAATTAGAGCTATGGAAAACTAAAAGACAAACACTATGGCTCTTAAATCCAATTTTGCTGAAAGATCACCAGTATCATTCTCGATCTTATAAAACATAGAATCCCACAATTTTTTACAGAAAGCTCCTCCCCAGACCTTCCTGAGGCCATAATATGGGACGCTCTGAAGGCCACACTTATGGATGAAACCATAGCCTATGCCACTAGGAGAAAAAGGGATCTGGAAGCTAAATATAAAAAACTTACAGAACACCTACGGACCTACCAATTATTATATAGAGAGGGGGATAGGGAGGTTCAACAGAAAATTCGAGAAACCAAAGCCGCAATACAGAAAATCATGGACATTAAAACCTAGCAAACCCTACTCTACCTAAAACAAGCAAACAATGAGGGAGGGGTTAGGGGCACTTGAAGGATAGCCCAACACTAAAGAGCTCAGAAACGCACTACCACAATCCTTCAGATCAAGGACCCTATCTCCGGTCAACTATTTCATAAAGAGTCAGAAATCAGACACATTTTTGTGGAATTTTACCAGAGACTATATCAGTGAGAGAGCTTGATCGGTTGCGAGGAGAGACACTGTTTCCTGAGAAATCTTTCTTTCCCCCACCTAACAGGCACCCAGAGAAGGTCACTAGAGACCCCTATCTCGGCCGATGAGGTCCAGAACTGTATAAAATCTCTCTCTGTCCAATGCTGCCCAGGTCAGGATGGCCTTCTGGCCAAGTGGTATAAAATATTCATGAAAGAATTATCCCAAAAAATGTTATTGGCATTCAGGGAAGTGACAAATGGTGACCCCCCCCCTTTGGGTCTATGCCACCTTGGCTGCACTCTTAAAACAAAGCAAAGACCCCACCAACCCCTCCTCTTTTTGCCCAATATCCATTCTCAACACAGACTACAAAATTTTTACCGCCATATGGGCAACAAGAGTCGAGAAAATCTTACCCCATATAATTAATCCTGATCAAGTGGGTTTTATTAAAAATAGAAATACAACGGATAACATCCGTAAAACCCTTATACTGCTAGAACACATACAAAATTGAAGGATCCCGGATGCCTTATTAAGTTTGGATGCTGAGAAGGCCTTCAACAGAGTGTTCTGGTCATTTTTATGGGACACCCTGTTGAAATTTCACTTCCCGGAATAATTTCTGACCTGGCTAAAAAACATCTACACAGCCCCGTGAGCATATGTGAGAATAAATGGGGGCATATCCACCCCTTCCCCCTACAATTGGGTACTCATCAGGGATGCCTATTATCCCCCCTGCTAGTTGACCTTTATATGGAACCTTTGGCGATGGCTCTGAGGAGCTCCTCTAAAATCGAGGGCATACCCATGTGCCAACAGGAATATAAAGTCAGCCTGTTTGCTGATAATGTCCTCTTAACCTTTCTCTCTCCAGATAGATCAATTCCCGCTGTTTGGAAGATCCTTAGGGAGTCTGAAGTTGTGGCAGGATTCAAACTAAATATTACAAAGACGGAGATTCTTCTATTCAACTTTTCCCAGACTAGTACTCTCCATCAGCTCTGTCCCCTTCGATGGACAACCACAAAAATCAGATACCTGATACCTAGGAGAGTTAAAGTAGCAAGCAGAGTTTTATTTTCTCAGAAGAAGACAGAAGGGGAAGGAAGGAAACACATTCAATTCAGTGCTTTAGAGTAACTGGTAATTGCTATTTTTATTTTAAACCTAGATTGTGGGCTTTTAGTGACACTATACTTTCTTTGTTGTCTTTACTTATAATTGTTTTTGGGCTGTTGAAAATTTAAAACATAGTGGTGGTGTAATTCTGTGCTGTCTTTAATTGCTGCAAATTTTATCTTGGCTTGTCTGACTGCCCTGTAGTTGGGTGAAGGGTGTTAATTGTCTGGCCTCTGACCTCAGCTACGTGATAACTGGAGGTGGGGCTTAGTCAGAGTTAAAGTAGCAAGCAGGGTTTTATTTTCTCAGAAGAAGCCAGAAGGGGAAGGAAGGAAACATATTCAATTCAGTGCTTGAGAGTAACTGGCAATTGCTATTTTTCTTTTAAACTTAGATTGTGGGCTTTTAGTGACACTATACTTTCTTTGTTGTCTTTACTTATAATTGTTTTGGGCTGTTGAAAATTTAAAACATAGTGGTGGTGTAATTCTGTGCTGTCTTTAATTGCTGCAAATTTTATCTTGGCTTGTCTGACTCTCCTGTAGTTGGGTGAAGGGTGTTAATTGTCTGGCCTCTGACCTCAGCTACGTGATAACTGGAGGTGGGGCTTAGTCAGAGTTAAAGTAGCAAGCAGAGTTTTATTTTCTCAGAAGAAGCCAGAAGGGAAGGAAGGAAACATATTCAATTCAGTGCTTTAGAGTAACTGGCAATTGCTATTTTTCTTTTAAACTTAGATTGTGGGCGTTTAGTGACACTATACTTTCTTTGTTGTCTTTACTTATAATTGTTTTGGGCTGTTGAAAATTTAAAACATAGTGGTGGTGTAATTCTGTGCTGTCTTTAATTGCTGCAAATTTTATCTTGGCTTGTCTGACTGCCCTGTAGTTGGGTGAAGGGTGTTAATTGTCTGGCCTCTGACCTCAGCTACATGATAACTGGAGGTGGGGCTTAGTCAGAGTTAAAGTAGCAAGCAGAGTTTTATTTTCTCAGAAGAAGCCAGTAGGGAAGGAAGGAAACATATTCAATTCAGTGCTTTAGAGTAACTGGTAATTGCTATTTTTCTTTTAAACTTAGATTGTGGGCATTTAGTGACACTATACTTTCTTTGTTGTCTTTACTTATAATTGTTTTTGGGCTGTTGAAAATTTAAAACATAGTGGTGGTGTAATTCTGTGCTGTCTTTAATTGCTGCAATTTTCGCCCTCCCTTCCCCTTCCCCCAACTCTTAATTATATGCCCTGTTAAATCTGATTGACAGGAGCTAAACACAGGGTATAGTGAGGGGTGTGAAGTAGGAGGGGCATAAGGGGGAAGAAGTCCACCCTCAGCACAACAAGTGTTTTGACTCATTTATTTATTTATTGGTTTCTTTTTCTTTAAAAAAAAATATCTGAGGATCAGTGGCAGGATTTTTAGTACAGTAAATTGATAAAAAGGGAACTAGGAGAGCTTCAGTAGCAGACAAGTAGTGGAATTGCAGTATAATGTGGGGAGTGGTGCAATGCAGTGGCTGTGGGGCAGCCATATTGAGGCAGACCTTCTGGACACTGAGGTGCTGCCCTATCTGCATGCATCTCTCTGGACTGTGGGATGAGGTAGCCAGACTCAGAGCGGAAGTAAACTGGGTCAGGAGTACCATCACCCCTATCCAGGGACCACCCAGTCCAATGCAACTGCCTCAAAAGATGCAGAGAATGAGGAGCACTTGGATGACAGTGGGCTCAGGGAGGGTTAGAGCAGTCAGGCAGAGGCACATCCCAGATCCTATTCCACTCAAGAACTCATATGCCACACTGGCAAATGAGGACAACCAAATAGAGGTACCCAGAGAAGTGGAAGGAAAGGATGTGGAGGTTAGCCAAGGAGGTGACCTCAGCGGGGAAAGCAGTGGACCCCAGAGGAGGAGGAAGTGAATCCTGTTGGGGGACTCCATCATAAGAGGGATCCAGCTAGGAACACAGGAGGGAGAGGACAGGGAGGTGAGGTGCCTACCAGGTGCCACGGCATGGAGGGATGGAAGGAAGATCCTGGGGATCACTGGGAAGGCAAGACGAGAGGGTGAGCTGGATGTCATTATCCACCTAGGTACTAATGATCTGGCAAATGGGGAGCCAAAGGAAGTTCAGGAAGAGTTTAGGAAACTGGGGAGGTGTCTCAAGCAAGTAGCTACTTCTGTCACTTTCTCAGAAGTACTACCTGTGAGAGGCAAGGGAAACATAAGAGTGCATGCACCAGGAACTTTAACTCATGGTTGAAGAACTGGTGCTGTGAGAAGGGTTTGGATTCATTGGTGACTGGGGACCCACCTGGAGGGATGGAGGTTTGTTCAAGCCTGACGCCTGCATCCATCCTGGAGGGAATCCAATCACTCAATGATAAGTTTAAATGCTACATTGACAAGCATTTAAACTAGCAAAGGGGTGGCAGTCAGCAAGGAAGGTACCTACTTGCTCACCCCCACAGCTAGCAGTGGAACCAGTGAACCAGAGGGTGGCTATCTCTGCAAAGCAGTGTGCAAAAGATGGAGATTAGTGCCCAAGAGGTGGATAAGCAGAAAAGGGGCAAAATTCAGCAGAAGGGCAGACAGCAAGGAGAACCAGGGATAAATGACAACCAAGGAAGGGGCTGAGTAGAACAGTGAAACAGTCTAGGAGGTCAAATCATGGAAAGCCATGTGTGCAAATGCCAGGAGCCTTAGCAACAAGATGGAAGATCTGAGGCTGTCATGGTACAGTCAGACCTGGACATTGTTGGCATCACTGAAACCTGGTGTAATAATAACCACAACTGGGAGATGGCCATACCTGGCTACAACATATTCAGAAGAGACAGAGCAGGCAGGAAGGGGGAGGAGTGGCACTGTATGTGAAAATGACATAAAGGCCACAGAGATCCAGGAGGAACAAATGGGGAGAGATACTGTGGGTTAAGCTGGAAAGGAAAATGGGGCCAGCCATCCGCACAGGGTGTGGTCTATAGACCACCAGGCCAGGAGGAAGAAACAGATAGAGAGCTGATGCTAGTCATCCAAAGGATGGCAGACAAGGGTGAGGCAGTACTGGTTGGAGACTTCAATATTCCAGACGTGGACTGGAGCATCCCAGCAGCAGCATCAACTAGGAGCAGATTTATCCTGGACTCCTTCAGGGTGCCTTCCTCAAGCAGCTGGTCATAGAACCAACTTGGCAGAAGGCAATACTGGACCTTGTGCTCACAAACAGGGACAGTGTGATGGGGTAACAGTGGGGAGCACCTGGGAAACAGTGACCACCAGTCATTGTGGTTTGAAATCACAGAAAGAGCAGACCAAACCACACAAAAACACGTATCCTGGATTTTAGGGGGCAGACTTTTGGAAAATGGGGAGATACTTGAAAGAGGCATTAAGGGAATGGGACAAGAATCAGGGTTGAGGAACAGTGGGCAGTATTTAAAATGGGGATTACAAAACAACTGAATTATGCATTAAGCAGGTTAGCAAGAGGAAAAGGAAGAGGAGACCATTATGGTTTCCAAAGAGGTAGCAAAGAAAGTGAAAGCCAAAAGATTGCATTCAGGCAATACAAAGACACAAGCAGAAGGGATAGGAGAAGTACCAGGAGAAGCAAAGGGAGGCAGGAGGTCAGTAAGGAAGCCAAAGCTCAGACAGAAGAACACATTGCAAAATCAGTGGGTAGAGGGGACAAAACCTTTTACAGGTACATAAGTGAAAAAAGAAAAGACAAAGGGAGGATAGTGAGACTGAAGGGGGAGGATGGGGGCCGCGTGGAGGATGACAACAGTAAAGCTGACATACTGAACAGGTATTTCTGCTCAGTCTTTACTGAGGAAGAGGAGGGTAATGGGTCTGAAGGGAGTACAAGGGGTGAGAATGGTGCAGAAATGGATACAAGTCCCTTTACACGAGAAAGGGTCCTGAAGGAACTGGAAGTAATAAGAGTTGATAAAGCAATGGGGCCAGATGGGGTGCACCCCAGGGTCCTTAAAGAACTAAGAGAGGTGGTGGCTGAACCTCTGGCTATCCTGTTTAGCCGATCACTGGAAACAGGGGAGGTACCCAAAGACTGGAGGACAGCAGATGTAGTCCCTTATACAAAAGTGGGAACAAAGAGGAAGCAGGAACTACAGACCAGTCAGCCTCACCTCGGTAGTGGGAAGATCATGGAAGCACTACTGAAGGAGAGATTGGTGGAACATCTGGTTGTCAATGGACTACAGGACCCAAAGCAGCATGGTTTCACCAGGGGAGGTCATGTCAGACCAGCCTCATTGAATTTTTGACTGGGTGACTAGGGAGGTGGATCGGGAGGGCAGTGGACATGGCCTATCTGGACTCAGCAAGGCCTTGACACTGTGCCACATAGAAGACTATTACACAAACTGGGAATATGGGTGTGGGCAGGACAGTAGTGTGGTGGGTAGGTAACTGGCTGGGTGACAGGACACAGAGGGTGGTGGTAAATGGCTGTCACTCCACAGAGGGAAGAGTGACCAGTGGGGTGCCACAGGGATCAGTGCTGGGACCGGTCCTATTCAACATCTTCATCAGTGACATTGTGCAGGACCTAGAAGGTAGAATTTCACTGTTTGCTGATGACACAAAGCTCTGTAACAGAGTAGATACACCAGAGGGTGTAGACAGAATGAGAAGCGACCTGCAGAAACTTGAAGAATGGTCAGGGGTTTGGCAGTTGAAATTCAATGCAAAGAAGTGCAAGATAATGCATATGGGGCACAAAAACCCTGGCACAATATATCAGTTGGAGGGTGAGGATATAGCATGCACCAAGCAGGAAAGGGATCTTGGGGTTATCATCTCTGATGACCTCAAGGTAGGGAACAGTGTGACAAAGCAGCAGGTAAAGCAAATAAGATGCTGGGATGTATAGGCAGGGGCATCACCAGCAGGAAAAGAGTCATAATTCTGCTATACAATACACTAGTGAGGCCCCACCTGGAGTGCAGTGTACAGTTCTGGAGACCATACCTACGTAAGGACATAGACAGGGTAGAGAAGGTTCAGAGGAGGTCAACAAAGATGGTGCATGGATTGCATCGCAAGTCCTATGAAGACAGGTTGAAGGAACTGAACATGTACTCCCTGGAGGAGAGGAGGGAGAGAGGGGATATGATAGAGACATACAAGTATCTTACAGGGAGGAACAGGGTGCAGAAAAACACTATTTTTAAGCGAAAAAGATGTTCCAGGACAAGAGGGCATGGGATGAAGTTGGAGGAGGGACGATTCAGAGGAAACATGAGAAAAGATTTCTTCACAGAACGGGTGGTGGACAAGTGGAACACCCTGCCAGAGGAAGTGGTGGGGGCTGAAACAATCACAGGATTTAAGAATGCATGGGATGGACATAAAGGAATTCTGGAGGTCAGGGGTAAGGGGCAACAGACTTCTAGGAAAACAAACTGAACTTACAAGCTCAAATGGGCAGACTGGGTGGGCCACAGGCCCTTCTCTGCCGACACTGTCTATGTATCTATGTATCTATGTACCTGGGGATTCATAGTCCCCTTGATCTGGGAGTTCTGGAAGTGGTCAACTATGAACTGTTAACTATTACTATACAAATTAACCTAAGCAGATGGTCATCCCTTCCCTTAACATTCTTTCAATGTATTGAAATCATACGTTTGAACATCCTGACGCGTCTTCTGTATTTATTTCAGAATGTCCCACTCTTCCCCCTCCTCTTATTTCTTCAAATCCTGGGACAAAATGATTTCGGTCTTCATATGGGGAGGTCAGCGCCCTAGAATCCATCTGTCCATACTTAAACTATCCCTAGCCTAAGGAAGAACAAATCTACCCAATCTAAAACTCTATGTGCAGGCCGCTTTTCTTCGCATCCTCTTTCTTTGGTTGGCTAAAAACTATAGAACACCATGGAAATCTCTGGAGTTTCTTTTAAATGACATGCATGATATCTTTATACTTCTTTTTTCCTCGGAAAATAAAACCTCACCATTGAGAGATTTTACACAGATAACATCTAGTATACTAAAAATCTGGTACAGGATGAGAAATAGGCTGGAATTCAAACCAATATATGATTATTGTAAAATTATTTCGCAGGATACCCATCCCAGTCTGATCTGGCCTTCTCCAGGTGGAGGTTATACGGCCTGTCACACCTATTCCAGTTTCTGGGCAAAGATGGGGTTCTTTCTTTTGACCACCTCAGGGAACACTTTGGCCTCCATAACAAAGATTTTTTTAGATGTCAGCAAGTAAGAAATCATATTCTCCGACACTGCACAATAACAGCCAAAATGCCCTCTCCAGTGCCACCCCTACTTAAAATGTTTACTGATTTCATCCAGGGTAACTCTAGGGACCACCTAATAAGCAATATATATAAGCTCTTGAGGGACATGATGGGTGACTCAACAGAGTCCATATTAGTTAAGTGGAATAGGAACTTGGACTTGGAAGTGCCACTAGCTTCGTGGATGGCAGCAGCCTTTTTGGCAGTCAAGGTGACTTCCTCCCCCCTTTGGAGAGAATTCTCCTGGAAATGCAGGAGCAGATGTTTTCACTCCCTGGCAGTCTTAATCAAGTACCTCCCAGAAAATGATGGGCGCTGCTGGAGAAAATGTGGCTGTTTATTGGCGGATTTAGGTCATGTCCTGTGGCATTGCCCTCTCCTTATGCCCTTTTGGTGCTCTCTCCAGATAGAATTAACAAACTGTCTTGGGGAACCTATAGAACTAACCACGGAGATAACCTTGCTATCTATCTATCTGTAACCAATCCCCTCATTGGGCTAAGACGCTGTTACCGGTACATATGGTGACTGCTAAAAATGCTTTCACCAAACAATGGATGACACAATAGGTGGAAACCGTTCTACATTGGAGAACCATCATGATAAGCATATATCAAATGGAAAACCTAACTGCTACAATACAAGAATGTACTCCGGCTTTCCAGAAAAGATGACAGAGATCGGTTCTTCACCAGTCAGGGGGTGACCCTGACTTTACTCCTTGTCTCGGTCAGTATTGGCTACTGAGGGGAAGGGAACTGGCTACTGAGGGGAAGGGAACTGGCTACTGAGGGGAAGGTCTGTATTGTACAGGAAATATATCTATTATTACAAGGTTGATGTTTTTGGGAAGAAATAACATACGTAAACAATTGTTAAAGTTATGGGCCTGGATATTCACAAGGGTTGCGCATGGCGCAACACTGTTGCACCATGTGCAACCCACTGATGAGCCCGGTGTGATATTCAAATGGGGATTGAACTTGGCACAATTCCGATCTTGGTCGCGCATCAGTAATGTATCTTGACACAGGTGGGGGCATGCCCATGCATACTCCAGCATCCCGATATTCAGCCCGGATGTGCTGAGCCCATGGCAAGAACTCCCTACCACGCTGCACACAGGTGAGCCAAAAAAGGAACAGCTGGCCACTCCACAGGTGAGCTGCCACATTGCAAGGCGCAACACGGCAGCTGCCACCTGTGGGTGGCCACCCGAGCTCTGGCTGCACCTTCTGGTGGCACCCCCCCAAGTCCGATCGCGGGCATACGTATACAAATAATCGTCCAACATCCCTGGTGGTCCAGTGGACCGCTCCCAGCCTGATTGCAGGCTTATGTAGAAGTAATCAATCATCCAATATCCCTGGTGGTCCAGTGGACCGCTCGCAGCCCGATCGTGGGCATATGTAGAAGAAAAGAATCGTCCACTATCCCTGGTGGTCCAGTGGACTGCTTGCAGCCCAATCACAGGTGTCAGTAGAAAATAATGCCACTCCAAAACAACCCTAGTGGACTAAGCGGCACTTCCCCACCCACCACCAGGCCCCACCACCCGCTCCCCGGTCAGTGGTGGTGGCAGCTCCCACCGCTTGCCTCCCCGCCGACTGACACGTCGGTAGGGCTATACGCCTTGGTCCACAGCATGAGCCAATGGGCGTGCAGCCTGTACCGTACTACACAGTCCAGGTTTGCCCTTTTTTACCCTGAAAATTTCAGGCCAAAATTACATACTATTTGGGCTGTAGGTGATGAAAAAAAAAACAAAAAAAAAGAAATAAAATCCGATTTTTGTAAAAACGCACTATCCTGATCTTGTAATCCGCATATCCGACTGGAATGAAACTTGGCAAATCAAGACATCTTGTCCCCTAGACTGTGCATACAAAATTTAGTGCAATTCCTTTGAATGGGAACAACACTATTAATATATTCGTGGTCGTGCCAGTATAGTTATGGTTCAGTGGTCACTTCTATGCTAAACTCGAAATTCTGCACTTTAATAACTTCTCAATCGATCAAGCGATTTACATGAAATTTTGCATGTACTGTCAGGGACCATAGACCTCTTGATGTGACAAGTTTAGTTCGGTCAGATGTGTGGGTGCAGAGATACAGGGGTGGAGGGTAAAAAATGTGAAATTTACTATTTTTGTCTAAATTCTTTGTCATGCCACTGCACAAAAACAGTGTGGAATTTTGGTCTGGGATTTTTAGGTTATATAGGTCTTGGGACACAGTGGTGCCTTTTGAATGTTTGGTGAAAAAATATTAATCTGTTCAAAAGTTATTAAATTTCAGAGTTTCCTAATATTTCTTATGGGACCAGATAGAGCTCTCATTCAACAAAGGGTTCTTTATGTGGAATCCTTTGCACCAAGTGATGGGGCTGGAGTGGTTTGTCCGATGGAGGTGGCTGGGCAGCTAAGGTGGGCGCACCACAGGATGAAAAAAAAAATGAACAAAAATGTAAATTAGTACTGTACAAAACCAGCCTTGGGTGCTGGGGGTGGGACCTTTGACAAAGTGCAACTAAGCTTGTTTCCTCGAAAGAACCTGTTATTCCACTTCACAGATTGTGACCACCTGTTCACATTGCACTTTATGGAATAATAAAAGCATTTTGCACTACAATTATCTAGTTGGGTTGTCCTCTGAAGCAGATTCTAAGCCGATGCAGTGGATACAGCATGTGGCAGGAGTGCTAGCGCTACCAGTATCCATTAGCCAGAAGCGAGTGGTGAGTATAAACTTTTTTATGAATTCAGTTGAACTGCTACTAAGTTTTGCACCCATATCCTGGTGAAGCTGATTTCTCAAGATTCAAATATTTATTTCAGATCTGGATTACTGTTGAACAGTTGGCACCTGTATTTGGACTATATCTTCCTGCTGTTGCGCACCTGTTTGGCATTTTGTTATAATTAACAAATGCGTAAAATTTTGATTAAATAATGTGCTTTAGATATGCTGTTATTATTGGAATAATTACATGGATGAGGAATTGACAGCATTTTAGTGTAATTGCCAGCACTATGTTTTCAATTTTTGATTTAGTTATTTAATTGTAGAGACATGTATTACAATGCTGTCACCACACTTGATGACACTGATTGCTGCTGTAGGGATGTATGTTACATTACTGTCACTAGTTATCACCTAATGGCACTGATTGCTATTGTATGGATGTGAGTTACATCACTGTCTGTAGTTATCACCTGATGGCACTGACTGCTGTTATTGGAAAGTGTGTTACATCACTGTCACTAGTTATCACCTGAGGACACTGATTGTTACTCTAGGGGCATGTGTTAAATTGCTGTCAGTAGTTATCACCTGACAGCATGGATTGCTGTTGTGGGGACATGAGTTACATCACTGTCACTAGTTATCACCTGATGGCTCTAATTGTTACTGTAGGGACATGAGTTACATCACTGTCACTAATTTTCACCTGATGGCACTAATTGTTACTGTAGGGACATGAGCTACATCACTGTCACTAGTTATCACCTGATGGCACTGATTGTTACTGTAGGGATGTGTGTTACATTGCTGTCACTAGTTATCACCTGATGGCACTGATTGTTACTGTAGGGATGTGTGTTACATCGCTGTCACTAGTTCTCACCTGATGGCACTGACTGCTATTATTGGAAGGTGTGTTACATCACTGTCACTAGTTATCACCTGATGGCTCTGATTGTTACTGTAGGGACATGAGTTACATCACTGTCACTAGTTCTCACCTGATGGCACTGATTGTTACTGTAGGGATGTGTGTTACATCACTGTCACTAGTTATCACCTGATGGCTCTGATTGTTACTGTAGGGACATGAGTTACATCACTGTCACTAATTCTCACCTGATGGCACTGATTGTTACTGTAGGGATGTGTGTTACATCGCTGTCACTAGTTATCACCTGATGGCAATGACTGCTAGTATTGGAAGGTGTGCTACATCACTGTCACTAGTTAGCACCTGATGGCACTGACTGCTATTATTGGAAGGTGTGTTACAGCACTGTCACTAGTTATCACCTGAGGACACTGATTGTTACTGTAGGGACATGTGTTAAATTGCTGTCAGTAGTTATCACCTGATGGCATGGATTGCTATTGTAGGGACATGAGTTACATCGCTGTCTGTAGATATCACCTGATGGCATTAATTGTTACTGTAGGGATGTGTGTTACATCACTGTCACTAGTTATCAATGTCACTAGTTATCACCTGATGGCTCTGATTGTTACTGTAGGGACATGAGCTACATCACTGTCACTAGTTATCACCTGATGGCTCTGATTGTTACTGTAGGGACATGAGCTACATCACTGTCACTAGTTATCACCTGATGGCTCTGATTGTTACTGTAGGGACATGAGCTACGTCACTGTCACTAGTTATCACCTGATGGCACTGATTGTTACTGTAGGGACATGAGTTACATCGCTGTCACTAGTTATCACCTGACAGCACTGACTGCTATTATTGGAAGGTGTGTTACATCGCTGTCACTAGTTATCACCAGATGGCTTTGATTGTTACTGTAGGGACATGAGTTACATCACTGTCACTAGTTATCACCTGATGGCACTGATTGTTACTGTAGGGACATGAGTTACATCACTCTCACTAGTTATCACCTGATGGCACTGATTGTTACTGTAGGGACATGAGTTACATCACTGTCACTAGTTATCACCTGATGGCTCTGATTGTTACTGTAGGGACATGAGTTACATCGCTGTCACTAGTTATCACCTGATGGCACTGACTGTTACTGTAGGGACATGAGTTACATCACTGTCACTAGTTATCACCTGATGGCTCTGATTGTTACTGTAGGGACATGAGTTACATCACTGTCACTAGTTATCAATTGATGGCTCTGATTGTTACTGTAGGGACATGAGTTACATCACTGTCACTAGTTATCACCTGATGGCTCTGATTGTTACTGTAGGGATGTGCATTACCTTGCTGTCACTAGTTATCACCTGATGGCACTGACTATTATTGGAAGGTGTGTTACATCACTGTCACTAGTTATCACCAGATGGCACTGATTGTTACTGTAGGGATTTATGTTACATCACTGTTGCTAGTTATCGCCTGATGGCATGGATTGCTATTGCAGGGACCTCGTTGTCACTAGTTATGAGTTGATTGCACTTATTGCTATTATAGGGACTTGAGTTACATCACTGTCACCAGTTATCAGCTGATGTCACTGATTGCTGTTTTGTACATTGTTTCTGACACTTTTTTCACAATGTATTTCTCCTCTGAACTGCCCTGACTGGCCCCCTTCAGATGGTGACCCCAGCATCATCACCTACAGTACCTTCTCTGGGATTTACCTTACCTGTTTACTCAGGACCATGGCCACTATATGGTGGAGGTCATGTTTGGTAGAGTGGGGTCATCACCATCCTGCTGGCTGTCAGATATTTCTCCCTTTTCCGAAGTCTGCATTGGACCCAGTGACACACGTTCTTGTGCTAACAGACAGCATGCTATTGACTCAGGTCCTCTGGATGCAGCGACCACTGCTGTACTACCCAGCCTCTGCTAGTTGGTGACCAAGCAGCAATACATGCCTTCTCCTCTCCCTGAAGGAGGAGGAGATCTGTCCATGTCATTGTCGATCTTCATTCCCCTAGCTGCCCCCCCACCCGGGTGATCGAAATTAATTTCTGAATCCTGTTCACTGGTGTAGCAAGCAGTAAGGCTACTGCAGTGCTATCAGGCCAGCTTGTGTTTTGCACTTTTTTTTATTTTATTTATACTTTATGCTCCTTACCTCCTTGCTTGGGGGTGTTGCCTATGGTGCCCCTTTCAGCCCTGCGACCTCTGGTGCCCCACCGGCTGCAACCCCTGTTCTCGACCTCTTCCCCTACACACAATCCAGGTCTTAACCCAGTGGGTAGGTACCCCGTACACTGGGGAGTTTCTGGTGAGCCGGGCTGGAGGGAGAATCCTTGGTGCATTTGGTGTGGTGCCAGTATGCTGAGGCTTCATCGCGCCAGAGGATTCCACTTTTTCTCCTTTTTCTTCCAGCGCAGGCATGCAGTGATGTCTGGGATATCACAGCATGTGCACCCACATCCTGTACATCCAACGTCTGCCCTGTCATCCCCATGCTCTCTGAGCTACTGTGCACCACCATCCAACTGCCACCAGGAGCCAGTGCTACAGCAGCTCTAAACCCCACCCTCCCCAGGAGAGGAGAGCTGCCCTCCAGACACTCAATCCTCTCCTCTCCTCCCCAGCTGATCCCCAGCAACCCAAGCTCGTTTCTGACCCCGGGTCACTGGCCTGGTTTGAGGTGTGGTATCCAGTGCCTCAACCCTTTGCGCCACCGGGCTGGCTGTGTTTTGCACCTTTTAAACGCTATTTCAGGATGGCCACTAGATGGCAGTACAGCTCTAATATCAATAATAATACTGATCATTCTAATAATGATAAGAAAAAGGACTGTGCAAAATGTTGAGCTGTGTAGTTCCTGCCTTCGTGTCTATTTTTAACTTAAACTTTAATAAAGTTTTTTTATCTAAATATTATCCACATAGTGGTCTATCATTCCACGTTATGTTTTCAGCCTGACTTTTTGGAATAGGACTGGGAAGGTTCCAGAAGGGTACACTGCAGACAACCCATATGTTTCTCTAATGTTTCTTTGCTGCCAGGTTTAGGTGCAGAAAACATAACACATTTATGACAGTATTTTTACACAGTGGCATGCAGCGGGGAGCATATTATCCTTGGGGATCTAATACAAACTGGTACGTAACAAATAAAACCAAGAAATCAAAGCTGGTTCTTGCTGAGAACTAATTTACTCAAAATTATTGTATGTCCTGCAACACTAAATCTCAAAATCATGCATAGATTGGATGGTAGCTTGTTTCAAGACATAATATTGTTGGGGGGGCAGGGTTTTGTCATGGCTGCCCATTGACCCAGAGACAGCACAATGCACTGTTGGGTTGGTGATCCAGGTTCAGGCAAGCTGGACAGCAAGGCAGCTGATGGCAGTGCTCTTCAGCTTGGGAATGAAAGTCACGACTTAACGGCATATATCATGTAGTGGCCCCAGGAGAATGCTGCAGCATCTGAGGCCAACTTTAGGCTGTGTGTGGCATGTAGGCTGAGACTGGAGAGGAGGCAGGAAAAACCAAGAGGGAAACACCCCCCCAGTGGTTGTCTGAACAACAATCTAAGAACACATGGACCACTCGCCATGAGGCTCGCCGCCTGTTTGGTAAATTGGTTATTTTTATTTAATCAGTCACAAAAAAAACAATTGTAACAAACCAAGAAGGAATACTTTTCAGAGAATATTAAGAAATCAAACTTTGGGAGGATGTTATAGGCCTCTAAATCCTTTTAGGCCTAATAATGCTATATAAAATTTATCTGGGGCAAGTTGTTTTTTATTAATACATGGGGGGGAGATATTGAAGTGAATCCAGGGCCTTCAAATTTAGAACTTAAAATCTTTCATGATAATGCACGTAGCATTAGTTCTAAATCTGATCTTTTAGCAACTTTACTGAAAGATAAAGATCCATGTATATTAGTGTTAAGTGAAACATGGCTCTCAAACAAACATCAAGATGAAGAATTTGGCACTCAGGATTATAAAGTATGGAGAGTAGATAGAAAAACTAGAGGGGGGTGTGATGCTTCTTTTAAAATGAACATTAGGTTTTTCAGAAATTATAATACAGGGTAGTGAAAACAATATAGAATTTTTAGCTGTATACCTGGGACATCTAGGATTGGTAATTTTGATTATTTATTCACCCCCAAGGGTAAAAATAACTGACTTGGAGATAATTCTTACTAAGATAGCAGATAAAGTAGGAAGTAGACCATTAATTTTGATGGGAGATCTAAATTGTGATTGGAAAAATATTAGAGGGAGACAATTAAAAGACATAGTAACTAACCTAGGATTAAAACAACTCATAAAAACCTACCAGGTACACATCAAATATGACAAATGGATCCATATTAGATTTGATTTTGGTATCTACTCAAATTGAAATTGAAGCAGTGGGTGTTTTATCACCATGTCTTGGAGACCATAACTTGATCTGGGCTACTTTGCCCAGGTCTCAGTTTAATCAAAATCGGGTATATGAAAATAAAAATTGGACTAGGGACTTCAGAAGATTTTCAGAATCTAGGTTTTTAGATAGTGTTAGTAAAATAAAATCGGATAGATGTAAATTAATTCCAGATATTGACACTTCAATTAAATATTTAGCCAAACTTTGAAGAAGTATGTGATTTTTACGCTCAAAAGTTAAAGCAAAGAAGAAATTAAATAAATTACCATGGATAAATGATAGACTCTTGAAACAAATTGAATCAAAATAGAATTTGGAAAAAGCATTGAGATCAAAATTAGAAAAGGACTGGATTTCTTTTAAGGTTGCTAGAAATAAATGTAAAAGGTTAATTAAGGCTTCAAAAATTTCATTTTACAAAAATAAAATAGATTCAAGCATTGATCCAAGACAGTTTTGGAGAGTGGTCAAGAAATTAACTAAACCAGGATGCGATTCCTCAGAGGAGATATTAAGATTAAAAAATGGGGATATTATTACTGAAAATCAGGAGGAAATTTGTAATGTCTTAAATAATTTTTTGTAGATCTCCCAAATTGTGAAATTCCTTGTAATTTAGACTTAGAACAAACTAATGTAGAGTCTATACAAAATAAATGTCCTCCATTTAGATTTAAAATTTTGACAGTCACTAAAGTATATAAAATTCTTCAAAATATAAATGCTCATAAGGCTTTTGGTAGTGATTGTCTGGAAGGTAAATTCTTAAAGCTAGCTGCTTTTCATATAGCACCAATTATCACTTATTTATTTAATTGGAGTCTTCAAATTGGATATTTTCCCTTATCTTGGAAAGAGAATAGAGTAAAACCTATTTTCAAGGGGGGGTGCGGTAGAAGTTAATAATTATAGGCCCATAGTCTTATTACCTCTTTTGTCGAAATGTTTTGAAAAACTTGTCTCTAGCCAGATAATGGAATATTTGGACAGATACAGTTTGTTGACAACTAAACAATCTGGTTTTCGGAAAAACTATTCTACTACAACAGCCCTTTTGGAATTTTACGACCAAATAAATAGGTCATTGGGGGAAACTAGGGAGACAGCTGTTATTTTTGTAGATCTTTCAAAGGCTTTTGACCTGGTGGACCACCCCTTACTAATTGAAAGACTTCATGAAATAGGCATGAGGGAAGATCCCTTAAATTGGTTAAAATCTTATTTGGATGATCGTTCCCAGAGAGTCGAGGTACAGGGATGTTTGTCAAGAAAGAGGAAAGTAAATAGAGGAGTTCCCCAGCGATCAATTTTAGGACCTCTTTTGTTCCTAATATTCATAAATAACTTGCCATCGACTATAGAAAAATCAGAGATTCGACTTTATGCCGATGATACGGTTATAATTGCATCCGGAAAAACGGAAGAAATATTACAAACTAACTTGCAGTCTGATTTTAGAAGAATTGAGGGGTGGTTCACCAGGTCAGGGCTGATAATGAACACAAAAAAAACAAAGTGTATGTATTTCCCATTGAAAAAAAGTGGTGAACTTGTTTATGATTTATCCATTTATACAGAAAATCAAACTAAACTGGAACAAGTTAAAGAATATAGTTATTTAGGGATTATATTTGATGAATATCTGACCTTCTCAAATCATATTACTGCACTGATTAAAAAAGTAAATAGAAGGGTAGGGGCGTTAAGAAGAAGTACTGATTGTTTATCTTTTTTAGATAGAAAAAACTGGCAGATCAGTTAAGTATTCCAGTGCTAAGATATGGAGAATTAATATATAGAAATGCAAATAAAACTCTATTGTCTAGATTAGATAGAACTTATTATCGAGTAGCAAGATATGTATTACAAGGAAACTATTGGATTCATCATTGCCTATTGTTGAAGAAAGTGAACTGGTCACCTTTAGACATAAATCATAAGTGTCATTGGTTATCTTTAATACACAAAATGATATTCATCTGTAAATCATCCAATTTCTTTAATATTATTTACAGTGAACAACTATCAAAACGGATATTTACAAGATCAGTTCACTTAAATAAGATAGTTGTAGGTAAACATTATAATAAATATTGGGACAGGTCTTTGCTATATCAGGCTGCTAGTTTTGGAATTCTCTTCCTGATGAGGTAAGAAATTCCAAATTATTATGTTTACTCATACTATAAAGAGCTATATGCTCACATTTGTGAGTGTTAAATGTTTTTTCTCTAAGGTTCCTTGGGATTTTGAGATTTTATAATCTAGCTATTGTAAGTCTTTTAGGTATACCGTGTTGTTTGTATATTGTGGTGTTTGTATTTATATGTATTTAACATGGAACTTATTTGTATGTGACTAGTTAGGAATTTACACAGGTCTGTCTTGTAAACTGGATTATGTCCAAATGACATGTATTACCTGTGTAAAAATAAATTTTACCTACCTACCTACCTACTCATCGGGGCGGTGGGGGGGCTTCACCTAGGGCCTTGCTCTGGGGGATGAAGTCATGGGGAGGATGAGGGCAGTTTACAGGAGGACTGGTCTGCGGGGGCACCCAGACTCAAAGAGGGAGGACCTGTATCTGCAAGAAGAAAAAGTTACAGTATATGATTGTAGATCGAGAGATGCTCCCGGCCAATTGAAGTGCTGCTTTCCTCTGCATTTGAGACAGTTATTCTCTGAAGGGTGTCTCATGTGCAGCTGCCGTGGAAATGGGTATGTTTGGGTAAGGTTTAAAAAAAAACCTGTATATATTATTGATCAAGCTTGCTCAATAAGATATTATACTGCTGCTGAGACCACTCTTAATGGTTGTAAGAGTGGTCTCACTTACATTCTTAGGACAATAATAAGATGGTTTTGGTGCAGTATTAGCCACTGCTAAGCAATTTAGATCATAAATGGTAGTGTGAAACAAATAATATGACCTACTGGGAATCTGTATCCTGTCAAGTTGCCGAGTGATTTTGGTCACTGCAATTTTGGCGCTGCAACATGGGCGACAGTGAACGGGGTGATCTTGATTTTAGATTGTCCCTCACTCCTGCCACCCTTTGTCCCCACACAGTTTCTACCCCCTCTGGGCATGCCTGCCCCAGAGGAGTAATATTTAGTTTTGGTGGTGCGTGGGGCAAAGCCCCCCACACTGGGGGGTGCATGGGGCGAAGCTCCTCTCCAATGCCGACCATTTCCCGGAAGAGTGCTTTGGCACTATACCTCTGGGAGAGGAAACGCCTGGTGCCGTAATACCAGGTGGCAGTTTGCATGCACCATAATTGGCATGGGTGTATCCTGGGAATTGAACCCAGGACCCCGGAATACCATCTCGGTGCTCTGACCACTGAGTGATAGGCTCAGATGGTTGGACCTGACTCTTCCCAGGCACACTTCATTTCTCTGGTATTGCAAATTCTGCAACTAGGAACAGTCGAGATGACAATTAGATGTTTGTGATGCAGTATTACCCACTGCTTAGAAATTAAATCACAAATTGTGAGAAAGAAATAATGTGACCTTCGGTTAGCAGTTTTCATACACTAAGAATGCATGTGAGAGCACTCTTACAACCGTAAGAGTGGTCTCGGCAGTGATATTAACATGCAAAAAAAGAAATGAAAGGGTGGGTGCTAGCAGATACAATCAGTGACCACTTGCCAATTTTTGTTTTTGGAAAGTCACATCTTCTAAAGCACCACCACGAAATAACTGTAAGGCCTCAGGGGGTACTCTAAATGTAATATTTTCAGTTCCTAGAGGAGTTGAAGCAGGTTAACTAGTGCTAATACGTGATGTGGATTGCGCATGTTTTCCTACACTACTTTCTTTCCACATAGCTATTTATCCTCCAGTTGTCATTCTCCCAGTCTGCGAGTCGTGGAGCCTCACTGGAAACTTGCGAGCCATGACTGTTTATACCCTTACCATCTTCCTAGTGTGTGGGTGTGTGTGGGAATCCCTGTGATCCAAGGTCTGAGCGGGATCCTGTTACCCTGATGACACCATGGTTTTTTTCCCCAGTTTCTCCCTTAAGCCTGCACACCACCCAGCAGCAGCAGCACGCATGACCTATGGATCTACCCACGTGCACGCAACTTTGGCTCCCTATGTAGAAGGAAGCTTCTGGCTGAACTTTGGGGTCACTGAAGTGGTGGAATAAGACTCCAGTCACTTTCTGGCTAGGAGTTTTCTTCCATCCTGGCTGTCCAAGTGCCGACCTCACTGAGTTTGCTCCCAAAACCCAGGTCTCTGGTGTGACAGCCCAATGCTGTGGCAGCGGGCCATCGTGCAACCCCATTCCACATATTTCTACAAATTAACAAAAAGTGTGCACCTTTAATAAAGAGATGGTGAGTCAAGAGCAGTATAGCACAGTAGCTGTCCTCAGAGTTTTCTCTCAGTTCAATGTTGGAGATGCAGCCTGGAACAAAATTATTCTGGACCACATTCTGAAACTTATAGAACTCTGTGCAATTCCTGCAATTATGAAATGTGTACAAAGAATGCTGGCTGCTGATCAGTAGAGAGCTACGTTCAGCTGGGCCGTTATCCCAGCACAACAGCCCGGCTGAAAGTAGCTCAAGAAAAATATGTTTAAAAATACATCCGCTTTACTGAAAAGGGCCCATTTTGTAATCACGATAAAGCACTCCAGGGGAGCTTTATGGTGAGATGACGGCCATTACTGAGTGGTGGAAGCACTTGGCTTTGCCTCGTGCTTCAAACCCACCCAAGGTGAGCCATTAGCTCATTATAATGCACCCCCTGGAGTGCCTTATTTCTCAGACATCCTCTTTTGTTTTGTTTTTACAATTTTTGGCCTGGAAAGACACCCTAAGCTGAGAAGTGTTTCCAGGTGTGTCCTGTGAGAACAAGGAAGTTAAGTGTCTTGTTCCTGGTCACACAGTATGCAAGTGGTGGCTGTGGAATTCAAACCCAGTTCTCCAGGTTTGCAGCTCAGTGTTTTAACCACTACACTATACTGCCTCCATGTATGTTGTGTAGGGGAGGACACTCATGTAACCCTTGAACCATTTTACAGACTGCCAGATTATCCCAATGGCCTCCAGTTTTTTTATGGAATAGGAGGCAGTCCCGGCCTGGGGGGGGGGGAGCCAGGGGGCAGCACAGCAGTGTGTCATGGGTGGGCCTAGATGCCTAGTCAGGTGAGTCATTGGGTCTCGGCAAATGGGAAAGGGATTGGCAGGGGAGGAAAGAGAAGCCCACCAGAGCCATGGGGAAAAACATGTTAAAAAAAACCAAAAGTGTGTATTGGAATGCACCTTTTAAAATGTACCTGTGCACTTTAAAAAAAATAATGTAACACTTTTTAAGTACTTTTTATGTTGTCTTGCGTGCACAGCGCAGACAACATATTGGGATTGCTTGAAGTGGAAGAGCAGGTTTTGGAGGCACAGTCGTGTTGTGGCCAGTGGTGCCACTGCTTTTTGGAGCTGAGCTGTGTGGCACGAATGAGATTGCATGCTGTCTATGACAGCAGTTGCAAAGTGTGCCACCAACTTGAAACGTTTTAGCCACTGCAATGAGGGAGCTCCACCTCATTGCAGGGCGTGCCTTTCATGGTGTAACATTGAAATGAAGTGAGACATGGCGGCGGCTGTGCTGTCTGCCTCTCACAGTCCCCAGAAAAGCCGACTTCAGGGGTGCCCAATCCCCCTGTCAGCATCATCATCATGCCCCCCTCCCCAGTTCATTTGCCGATGGGAAAGCCCAATCCCTGTCGGCATCATGTCCCATGACAGTCGTTTGCCAAGGGGGGTGCCCAGTCCCCCTCGGCATCATTTCCCCTCACCCCCACCCAAACACCCTTTTTTAATTTTTGCTGATGGGGGTGCCGAATCCCCGTCGGCTCTAGTCACCCCCTCACCTCAAAACACGCAGGTGGCATGCTGGGAGCCCACCCCAGCATGCCAAATATACCTGTCAAAAGAAAAAAGCCTTCCCGCGATGTTTACATTTTTTTTAACCTGTAAAGTAGAAAACGGTCCCTCACTGTCTGCGCTTCCTCCCCCAACCCATGTCCACCCTAAGCATACCCCACCTCCCCACACACACCCTTACCCCATACTTACCTCCAGAGCCTGGCGCGATGATCTTCGGTGGACCAGCAACATGTCTGCACTCTTCAAAGCCGACCGCCAACTGAAGAAATACTGGTAAGCTGTATAATGGCATAAATAGGGTTTTTTCAACTTTGGTGCATATCTCGGACATTTTGGGGAATTTTGGCACCACATTTTCAACATGGGGTTATGAGGACCCCTCCTCATGAATTCAGTCACTGTCATGGCGTTATTCGGTCCCAAAAGGTGATTTTGCGGTCACTGTGCAGAACCACCTTTCAGGACCGATTAATGAAACGACAGTGCCACTGTTCATGAGGTGGGCTCTTAAAAAGCCTATGTTGCAAATTTGGTGAAAAAATCAAACAATGACTAGTGTTAGAGCGTGCATTGCGCAGTTTACATGCACGCTCATAACTTCACGAATTTGTAATATTTTCACTCCAGATTTTCAACATTGGCATTTTTCCACACCTCTTTATGAACAGTACAACTGTCATTTTTCACATCCTGGCGAAATGTGTTTTCGCAGTTCCGGTGCAGAATAGTGTGGTCACTGTGGGAAATCAATGTTTGGGACAGCGTAAGAAAATCACAGTGACACTGTTCATGAGCAGAGGTCCTAAAATGCCTATGTTGAAAATTTGGTGACGAAAGTCCATAATATGACTATGTTACAAGCGTGCATTGTGCAGTTTCGAAGTACGCTCGTAACTCCGATAATGTTTAATATTTTCACTCCAGATTTTCACCATTGCCATTTTTTCACACCTCCTTATGAAAAGTACAGCTGTCATTTTCCATATCCTACCTGAAATGTGTTTTTGCACATCCGGTGCACAGTAGCGTAGTCACTGTAGGAAAATAATGTTCAGAACAGAGTAAGAAAATCACAGTAATGCTGTTCATGAGCAGAGGTCCCAAAATGCCTATGTTGAAAATTTGGTGGAAAAATTTCATAAAATGACTATGTTACAAGCGTGTGTTGCGTAGAGTCCATGCACAGTTGTAACTTCGAGAGTTTGTAATATTTTCACTCCAGATTTTCCACATTGTCATTTTTGCACACTTTCTTATGAACAGTACAGCTGTCATTTGTCACATCCTGCCTGAAATATAGTTTCGCACATCTGGCACGCAGTCATGCGGTCGCTGTGGGAAATCAACATGCGGGGCAGATTAAGATAATCATAGTGCCACTGTTCATGAGCAGAGGTCCCAAAATGCCTATGTTAAAAATTTGGTGAAATAATTCCACTAAATGACTGTGTTACGAGCATGCGATGCGCAGTTTTCACACATGCTCGTAACTTCGAGAATGTTTAATATTTTCACTCCAGATTTTCAACATTGCCATCTCTTCACACCTCCTTACCAATGGTGCAGGTGACATTTTAATGTGGTGCAGAATGGCGCGGTCACTGTGGGAAATCAACGTTCGAGACAGATTAACAAAATCACAAGGACACTGTTCATGAGCAGAGGTCCCAAATGCTTTCATGAGGTGGGGTCACAAAAAGGTCATGTTTTAAAACTTGGAGTGCAAATACCAACAAATGCCCAGGGCATTAGGGTTTCTAATCATTATGTCCCACCCTGTACAAACTAACAGGCATCAGGGGTGTTTCTTTGGATTGTCTGCTGTAGTGCTCACACCATCGGTCTCTACCCCCACCCTGCAGCCACTGACAGGAATCAAGGGGTACCTTGGACTCTTCAGTCCCAAAGTTCAACCCTTTCGCCTATGCTGCACCCATCTCAACATACTTCCTTATGAAATGGGGTGAGCATAAGGCCCGATGACCCCAAGGCACAATGCAACACTTGTCAGACTCTGCAGGGTAGGGTGAGGTGAAATGGCATGAGTGTTATGGCCAGCGACCCAAACGCACACCCACATGCCTGTCACTCTCTGCAGGGTGGGGTGGGGTTGACGTCGGTTCTATACTTCACTGCTATTCTTATTACGCATCTCTCTAACTCCTGCACTACCAATGCCAACACTAGCAAGACAACATTCGGCATTGACAAATGCTTGTTTTTCATAGTTTCACAAAAACATATATTTTGCATAATAGCAATAATACAGTCCTGGGATTGAGGGCAGGGCTGTCCACTGTGATGCTGCCAACTGGTGGCAATGCAGCTTGGAGGGGGGTTACACATATGGTGCATTCTATTACACACATGCTTTCGTGTCCTCATTAATCGGGAGTGGGAAACAAATGGAATGAAGACAGCCCTTCCTAACAGATGATACTATCCCCCCCTCCTTCCCACATAGTTGCAGTGCACAGACACCAGGCTTCTCCCCCTCTCCCCTCATAATCCCAAATTCCTCTTTTAGGACCATTGCAAGGCACTGAAGGACAGCCCTGGAGGAGGACACAACCTCTACCTGGAAAGGGACACATCCAGGGGCTTGGGGCTTATGCTAGAAGTAACCCCTCCGGGGGGGGGGGGTGTCAGCTATGGCAGTTGGGA
This sequence comes from Neoceratodus forsteri, assembly GCA_016271365.2. Lineage (NCBI taxonomy): Eukaryota > Metazoa > Chordata > Ceratodontiformes > Ceratodontidae > Neoceratodus > Neoceratodus forsteri. The sequence goes on from CM028131.1 coordinate 1,688,606,716, forward strand.
AGGTGGAAGAAGTTTGTGTGGAGATTAAAAAAAGAGGGTAGACATGTATGAAAATGAGACTGAGGTTATAAGGAAGTCTGTGACCAGTGCATGTGCTAGCTTCTCCAGTGGTTTGGACAGGACGGGGACATCAAATATTAGTATGGACTGGTTAATGAGCAGCTGGTTTGACAAAGTGGCAAGTCTTGAGCATTTCCAAATAGAGGATTGTTAACCAATGCAGCTGTTAAGAGCTCTTCAGAAATACTTCAGATATCCAACCTAAAAGGAAAATAAGCAAGCATTTGTCAATGCCGAATGTTGTCTTGCTGGCATTGGCATTGGTAGTGCAGGAGTTAGAGAGATTCATAATAGGAATGGCAGTAAAGCAGTGAACTGATGCCAACCCTACCCCCACACTGCAGAGAGAGACAGGCATTGGGGTGTGTCTTTGGGTCGTCGGCCATAATGCTCACGCCATTTCACCTCACCCTACTCTGCAGACACCGACAGTGTCGCGGTGTGCCTTAGGGGTCTTCAGGCCTACGTTCACCCCATTCCATAAGGAAATACATTGAAATGGGTGCAATATAGGAGAATGGGGTGAATTTTGGGGCCAAAGAGTCCAAGGCACACCTCGATGCCTGTCAGCGGCTGCAGGGTGGGGGTGGAATGGCGTGAGCATTACAGCCGACAATCCCAAGTCACACCCCTGACACCTGTCAGTCTCTACAGGGTGGGTGGGGCGTAATGGTTGGAAAACATACACCCTAGGCATTTGTTGGTATTTTCACTACAAAGTTTCAACATGGGCTTTTTGTGACATCACCTCATGAACAGTGGCACTATCAGTTTGTTAGCCAAAAGGTGATTTTGCACAGTGACTGTGCCATTTGGCACCACAGGTGCAAAAACACATTTTGGGCAGGATGTGACAAATGACAGCTTTACTGTTCATGAGAAGGTGTAAAAAAATGGCAATGTAGAAAATCTGGTGTGAAAATATGAAAAATCGGTGAAGTCACGAGCGTACATAGAAACTGTGCAACACACACTGGTAACGCAATTATTTGGGGGATATTTTTAACCAAACTTTCAACATAGGTATTTTGGGACCTCCGCTCATGAACAGTGGCACTGTGATTTTGTTAATCTGTCCTGAAGGTTGATTCCCCACAGCGACCACGCCATTGTGCGAAAACACATTTCAGGCAGGATGTGAAAAATGACAGCTGTACTATTCATAAGGAGATGTGAAAAAATGGCAATGTTGAAAATCTGGAGTGAAAATATTAAAAATTGTCAAAGTTAAGAGCGTGCGTGGAAACTGCGCAATGCATACGCATAACGCAGTAATTTTTTGGAATTTTTTCACCACATTTGCAACCTAGGCTTTTTGAGACCCCACCTCATGAACAGTGGCACTGTCATTTCATTACTCGGTCCTGAAAGGTGATTCCGCACAGTGACTGCGAAATCACCTTTCAGGACCCAATAACGAGATAACAGTGTATGTGTTCATGAGGTGGGGTCCCAAGAACCCCATGTTGAACATTTGAGCCAAAATTAAAAAAAATGGCTGAGATATCCACCTAAGTTGACCCCCCACACACACACTGATGCCATTATACAGCTTACCGGCATTTCTTCATTTTGCAATTTGGCTTTGAAGAGTCCAGATGTGTTCCTGCTCCACTGGAGATCGAAGCGCCGGACCTCCGGAGGTAAGTATGGGGTGAGGGCATGTGTGGGGAGGTGGGGTGCGCAGAGGGTGGCTGCGGGTTGAGGGAGGGGGCACCGCATACAGTGTACCGTTTTCTTTTTTTCAGCTACAAAAAAAAAAAAAACCAGACACTGTACTCCGGGGTAGTTTTCTTTCTTTACAGGTGAAAGAAAACAAATGTTGGCCACACTGGGGTGGGCTCCCGGTGTGCCCCATGATGTTTGGGGGGGGTGATGTTGGTCACCTTGGGGTGGGCTCCCAGTATGCCACACAATGGGGGTGGGGCGGAGGTAGGAACATGCCGATGCGGTTGGCTTTCTGTGAGCGGCAGCACACTGGGGTGGGCTCCCAGTGTGCCACACAATGTGGGGGGGTGGCAGACATGCGGACACAGGGATTGCACCCGATGTCAGCCTCCTTTGGGGATTGTGTGGTGGCTGCAGGATCTGCCAGATGTTTACTGAAATGTTTCACCAGGAAAGGCATGTACAGGAGGCATATCATCCATGGCGCTGCATGACGAGCTTGTCTCCGATTGCAGTGACATGTTTGTTTCAAGTTAGTGGCACTTTACATAATACTTGTGTCAGTGCTAGCATGCTGGCTAATTGGGGAATGAGGGACGCACCTACTAAAGCGTGCCCTGCATTCGCCAACACTGACACACCTCTGCGTTTCTCCTACTACCACAAGATGTTGCTTATTATCGCGCAAGACAACATAAAGAGGCAATAAACTCCTCAGCAGCTACAGACCTATTACCATTTTACTTGCACTCAGTAAGGTCCCGGAGAAAATTGTCTCCTCTCAACTTATCACCCATATCACTGCTCATAACTTCCTCTCCCCAGCTCAACATGGTAATACTGCTTTGCTCATCCTCACCAATAGTATCATCACCTCTCGACAAAGGCGAGCTCACTGGCGCCGTTTTCATAGACCTAACTAAGGCTTTTGATATGGACGATCACGCTTTACTATGCAACAAACCACATGCCCTGGGAATCTCAGATAATACCCTCCCTTGGTTCAGAAGCTCTCTAATAGACAACATGTCAGGTTTGGATCCTCTCTATTCGATCTTGCCCGTGCCACTATTGGTGTTCCTCAGGATTCTACACTCGGGTCACTCTTTTTTCCCTCCACGTCAACTCTGTCCACCTGTGCTTCTTTCACAGTACTCCTCTCTTGTATGCTGATGACTGGGTCTTCTTCACCAGTGCCCAAAACATGCCTGACATCAATAGAACCCTCTCAGCCGATCTGATGGCTGTTCAAACCTGGTTCCACAAGAACCGGCTTTTAGTGAACCCGTCAAAATCACATGCAATGCTATTCAGAACCGCTCACTGGTTAAAGAATATCTCAGCTCCCCTCACTGTGGCCTGTGATAACAGCACTCCCTGGTCATTGATCCCCAATTTCCTGGGTATTACGTTAGATCCCTCCCTTGACTTTTCTCTTCTATCATCCACCTGTAAGGTGCTAGACTTGGACTGCCTTACTGAGCCAGCCGTAATCTCTCTACATCTGCCCAATTACCCATGGTATCCTATTTCCCAAAGCTCTCTTATGGCCTGCCCATTTGCCTCAAATGCTATCCTGTGGAAATGGGACATGGCTTGCAATAACATCTGCCAATCTGACTTGCCTGCAACCGACTCACCCACCACAGTACCCTGTACTCCAAACTAAGTTGGCTACCTCCTGCTACTCGACGTGACCTCTCCCTGGGTGGCACTACTCACAGTGCAATTCAGAACTGTGCACCCCTGTCTCTTGCCTCCATCATGGTACCCTACAGAAATGCTTATCCTGTCAGATCCTTGGACCTCGACCTCCTGTCTGTACCCAGGACTAGGACCAAACTCAGGGAGACAGCCTTCACTGTTGCTGCCCCTAAATTGCGGAATAACATACCTGTTAATATAAGACAATGTACTGTTAACCGCACTTTCTGGAGCCAATACTGTTCACATCTGCTCCAACTGGCAATATGCTCCTGTCCGTAACACCTATCCCTCGCAATCTCTAGCCACTGGTATTTGATACCCCTGCCCTTGTCACTTTGTATACCTGTTAGTTGGTCCACACCTTGGAGCTTTGAGGCCAGTGACCTCTCTCCTCTGCTTCTTAATTTATACCCCTCAGTTTACTCTAGTCACTTTGATACTTAATTTATTGTCATGCACTGTGCTGTTTTTTCTAAATTTATCACATACTCTAACACTGTAGGATAGTTTCTGTATTCGTACTTTTTAATGGTTTGCATCCTCCCGGGTCATGCTTGAAAATAGGCAACTGTTTGTCTAGTGCACCTTACCAAGTAATCAAAAACTAAATTATTTATTTATTTCAATTTTGTTAACTAATAAATAATTTGAGAATGCAGAGGCAAGCCCATCATTGTCACCACCACATTTTGAGGGAAGAGGCTGGGGTAATCTCTGCTTTGGAAGAAAAAAATCTTCTTCAATTAAAAGTTTGGAGGGCCAGTATTTGAAACAAGTTCATCTGTTGTTAGTTTGCTAGCATCTGAAGAAACGTGGTCAGAATCAAGACTGCAGACAGAAATGTTCACAGATTTCTCAGATGCAGTAAGGCAGGGCAGATGGTAGGGGAGCGAGTACAAGTAGTATACGGTATAACACAGGGTAGACTGGATCCACCAATCGTCTTTTTCTGCTGACAGTCTGTTCTACTAGGATGGATGCTAAACATAAACTATGCACAAATGAAAGGCACTTGTTTCCACAGTGTTCTGAGCCTATATTTTCAGATTTGACTAGATGTGCACCACATTGTGCGGGCCAATGGGCCCATAATGTTCCACATTTTGAGCACATGTAATTACAATTAATTCAGTTACAGAAACCTGAGCGGTACATTGTAAAGTACTGTAAATTTGGGGGCGGGAGCATAGCCAAGGCAGACTTGCTACGAGCCAGCAGTTTGTTGTTATGGTATGTTACTAGTTTATGCCGCCCATCCCCTGCGGTGTAATACATATCGGACAAGGCATCATTTATTATTACACCGGACCCGTGCCCATCTTACTTGATTTTCGGTAATCAGCACTTCAACAGGCAGCTGTCAGTTAGGTGTACGGGTAGGAGTACCAGGGCAAACTCAGAAGCCTCAGCATTCCCCACATCTGTCACTCCTGTACCTTCATGCCGGAGACCGCGGTCCCCGCCCTTTCCGAATTTCCATCCTCGCCCACGTTTGGGGAGTGGTGTAAGGTAGAGAGACTAATGAGGCTGCAGCCTGTTGAATGTGGTAGTCCGGGGAGACTGTGTACAATGGAGGATCGGAAAAAAAACAACACAGGAGCTGCAGCAGGTAGGACAGCATACAGTCTTTGTATAAGTTGCTGTTTAATTGCCTATGCATATGGTAACTAACTATTCCTCACAACTATCGCTATCTGTTAAGCAGCTCTGTACCTCTGTCAAGCTATTGTGATCTTTGTATGAATATGTAGCAATATGAAGATGCTGCTATCTTTGTATGTATCGCCATATATTGTTTGACTGTATTCTCCCAGGTCATGTCTGAAAATAGGCAATTTTGCCTAGTTACCCGGTTACCAAAAGCAAATAAGTGCGGGGTCACCACGGAGAAGTTCATAATACAGCATAATTATAATGATATTTAGGGGGATTTGAAATCAGTTACAGCCTAGAGAGGAGGCCGAGCAGACTGATCAGCAGTAGGCAGGGAGCACTCAGTATTTAAACATGTTATAATACTATTGTATAATATAGAACGAGATTTGGGGGTCTTGAACTCAGTTACATGAAGGTGGAGGCAGTAAGACGATCAGCAGCAAAGTCGGAAAATGTTACCAAAATCCGGTGGATCCTTCTAAAAATGTCATATCAGCTCAAAATAATTAGGGACATTGAAATAGCCAGCAATGGAGTGAAAACAGGAAATGCTCAGGAGGAGTGTCATTGGTGCCGCTGCATGAGGAGTTTGTCTCTGACTGTAGCGGCACTTTTCTTAGACGTTTTGTCCACTTTACATAATGTTGGTGTCAGTGCGTGTCAGCGATAGCATGCTGCCTTATTGGGGAATGCCAGACGCACCTACTAATGCATGACCTGCATTCGCCCACAATGACGCACCTCCAAAATCTGCCACTACCGCAAGATGTTGACTTGTGCGCAGGCGCAGCAAGCCAACTTAAAAAATCAATAGTTTGTTTAACAGAGGCAGATTAATGCAGATTCTGTTCTTGTGGCGCACACTCACCAACTGCATAAGAAAGTCTGTTATGGTTTTTCCACCTCAAGTGAGAGAAACCAAAGTGCTACTCAGAATCTTTTCTCTCTGCGGCTGTTACAGTCTTCTTTTGTTTGGCTTTGCTTTTGTTTTCTGACAGCTCTCAGTTTGAGAAGGCTAATTTCTCACTGAACTAATAGCAGGGCAAAAGTGATGTGCACATTTTTAAGATTTTCTCATGATCTACCAAAAAAAAAAAGCTGAGAAAATTGAAATGTTTTGCTAAATGAAATATGTGAAAGTGTTTCAAGCAAAATCCCAGGCTTTGTTTTTTTGCATGATTTTTCATAAAGTGAAAACAGCGATCATGTATAATGGAATTTTCTGCATGATTTTGCATTTGCATGAGAAAGGCCACATATCCTTACAATATTCACAGTAAGATCTATCATGCAAAAATGGGGTTAAATGGGATTTTGTGTACCCACAAAATATTTACCCAGCCCTTCTCAAAATTCATCAAATTCATGTTTGTTCTTGGGGGGAAAACGTGATGGGTAACAATTGTTGACTTTGAGTCATCTAAGCTCGGGGGGTCTCAAACCTAGTTTGCCTGATGCTAATAAAGAGCTCCTGCATTCTGTCACTAATGGCATACAGCTTTTTCTTTCGTAGCCAGTGCATCAGTCCTTTTGCTTACAGACGTCTGGGCTCAAATTCCAGCTCAGGCAGCCTTATAAAGGGTTAAACTGGAGAGGCTGTGATTACCTTGGTTACATTACAAAGCTGACCTTGAATACACACCAAGTTTCAGTGGCTGAGAAATGCAGTTAATCACTGCTAGCAGTGAATAATGAACTGAATAACATCTCAAAATGTAAACAAAGATTTCCTGTACCCACAGCTAGTAGTGAATATTGGAGTGTTAATAATGGACTGTGACTAACAGACTGTGAATAAATGGACAGTGAAGGACCGTGAGAAACATCTCAAAATGTGAACAAAGATTCCCGTTACCCACTGCTTAGCAGCAGATAACACTTACCTGCAAAGCAACCATACCACTACAGACTCCTCCTACTATGGAACACCTCATTTTCAATTAATACTCCCAAAAACATTCCCACGTGGAAAAGCTACATGAATACAAGTCCACTTCTTTACCATGTAATGTAGCAAATTACACATAAGCACCTGTGAAGACCTTGATAATTTCATCTCACGAAGCTGGGGGCTGTAGAAGTCACTTGTCCATTTGGGCTTGTGGCTTATCCTGCCCCAACTTCATACAATGAAATACCCACTTTGTTCTTCACAAGAACCATGCATAATCCTCTATATAACACATGTCCTGAGCTTCACTTGATAAAATTACCACCTTGTTCTGCACAGACACCCATGCATAATTCCCTATATAACACATGACGTATCCTGCCCCCCAGCTTGTCTTGATGAAATTACCACCTTGTTCTCCACATGCACCCACTGTATGCATAATCTTCTATTTAACACATGGCTTATCTTGCCCCCAGCTTTACTTGATGAAATTACCACCTTGCTCTCATCAGGCACCTTTACATAATCCTCTGTATAACACATGGTTTATCCTGCCCCCAGCTTCACTTGATGAAATTACCACCTTGTTCTTCACCTATGTGTAATTCTGTACATAGTATATGATTAGGGCGTATTGTTCATGGAAACCAGAACCTTCAAAAATATTGCTGTGTATGTTCGAAGTTGCCATGCACATTCTACAAATGTTGTGTACATTCTACCATTTAGTGCACCTGTAGTCCTGCATGCGCTGAGTTTCCCTCAGATTTCACAGCAGTGAGAAGAGGCAGAATCAGACTGGAGCCAGGAGGGATGTTGGGTCGGGTGGACTCAGTAGATCACCCACCGAGACAGCCATCCCCAGCAGCCAGTGGAAACTACCAGATCAGGACTGTGAGTCATGGCAGCACCATTAGGTGCTGACTGTTTAAAAAAAAGTGTTTTCCCATACCAAATGGTGCATTGGGCTAGGCCTCAAGAGGAAGGCAGGCCCCATGCTAGCACTTAAACTCTATAGTATAAAAAATAAAATATGGGTGACCATACACAGCTCGGCTTGTGTTTCTGTCTCCGGGTTTAAATCGCAACATGGACCTCTCGAGTTTCCTTCTTGAGGCTGCTAAGATGTCATCTCAATCCCTTGATTTAAACGCAGGCTTCTAACCCCAGTAATACTCAGGTGTTCATAACTTTCTGCAGTAAGTCTGGAGGCATGGACTGCCCGGAGAGAATGGAACATATGCAATTGATGGAATCATCTGCATGTGATAACTAGTGGGGGGTGGCAATTGGGCAAGAGACATGCAGAGACCACAGATTGGGAAACCATATGAGCTTACCCCCTCAAAAAAGTGACAAAGGACAAATGGCAAGTACTGTTGGTGATGCTAGGAAAGGAGGGCAGGATGGGGGGGGAGGGTGGAAGGTGGTTTCCCTTAATGCTAGGAGCCTTGGGAGGAAAACTGCAGAGTTACAGGTGCTCATGGCAGAGGGAGAGGTGGACATTGCAGCCATCACAGAAACATGGGCCACCCAATACAATGACTGGGACCTGTCTGTACCAGGGTACAGGTTATTTCGTAGGGACAGGGTGATTGAGAAAGGAGGGGGGTGGCACTATATGTGAAGGAAGGACTGAAGTGTGTAAGGAAGGAAGGGGAGGAGGGTAGTACGGAGTCACTTTGGATGCAAATCCAGGATTCCAAGAATAGGATTCTTAGAATGGGAATGGTGTACAGGCCACCATCTAAGTCGGAGGAGTTGTACAGGGAACTAGCGGGACAGATCAGGAGGACCTGCAAGAAGGGTAGTGTGGTGATTGTGGGGGACTTCAACATGCCAGGAGTGGACTGGAGTACCCAACAACCAGGAACAGAAAGGAGCAGGAACTTCTGGATGCCTTCCAGGACAGCTTCCTGCTGCAAATGGTCAATGAACCAACCAGGTTAGGGAATACCCTTGACCTTGTGCTGGCAAATGGGGACTTTGTGAGAGAACTTACAGTGGAGGAACCGCTGTCAGGGAGTGACCACCACTCAGTATGGCTCACACTGTATATGAGGCAAGGAAGAGTGGAATCTAGCACAAGAGTGCTGGACTTCAGGAGGGCCGACTTTGGGAGGATGGGGGAAGTGGTAAAAGGGTACCTGGCCGGAATTCAATCTAGTATGGACACTAACCAGAGGAGGGAGCTCATAAAGCTGGGGATAGTGGAGGCAACCTAAACCTGCTGCAAGGCCCAGGGCAAGAAGGCTAGGGCTAAGAAACCGAGCTGGTTGAGCAAGGAGGTCATGGAAAAGGTAAGGAGGAAAAGAGCTGCCTTTAGAAGAAGACAGGGAGAGGGGAGGACAGGGAGGAGTACTTGACGGAATCGAAGGAGGTGACAAGGGCAGTAAGGCAAGCCAAGGCATCTACAGAACTCAGGCTGGCACAAGGCATTAAGAAGGGGGAGAAGGACTTCTTTAGGTACCTCAGGGAGAAAAGGAGCTGTAAGGACCACATAGTAAAGATTAAGAAGAAGGAAGATTGGGTGGAAGCAGGGTGCGATAAGGCAGAAGCACTAAATGAGTACTTCTGCTCAGTATTTATTAAAGAGAAGAGGGGGGTGACACCCAAGGGGGGAGAAATTGCAGAAACAGGGGGAGGGGGTGACAGATGGGGAAATCATGGAGGGCAGAGTTCGGGAGGGTTTAAAGGCACTGAAGGTGGATAAGGTGCCAGGCCCAGATGGCATCCACCCCAGGGTACTGAAGGAGCTGGCAGTGGTCCTTGCAGGATCTTTGGCAGACCTATTTAATGCCTCACTACATTCAGGGTGTGTACCTCAGGACTGGAGGATGGCTCACATGGTGCCCCTCCACAAGAGTGGCCCCAAGGATGAACCGGGAAACTACAGACCAGTGAGCTTCACATCCATTGTGGGTAAGCCAATGGAGACTATCCTGAAGGAGAGGCTGGTGGCCCTCCTAGAGGCCAAAAGACTACAGGACAGCAGACAGCATGGCTTCATATGGGGCAGATCCTGCCAAACCAACCTGGTGGAGTTCTATGACTGGGTAACTAGGCAATTGGACAGGGGACATGCAGTGGATGTCCTGTATCTGGACTTCAGTAAGGCATTCGACTCGGTGCCGCATGGAAGGCTGGGAAGTAAGTTAGTAGGCACAGGGGCAGGTGCAAAGCTTGTGAGATGGGTAGGGAACTGGCTTCAGGGAAGGCAACAGAGGGTGGTGGTGGGTGGGGAGCTCTCACACCCAAGGGTAGTGATGAGCGGTGTTCCACAGGGCTCAGTGTTGGGACCAGTGTTGTTTGGGATATTCATTGCAGACATATCATTGGACATCAAGAGCAAGATCAGTCTGTTTGCTGATGATACCAAGGTAGGAGCAGTGGTGAATGACCTAGGGGGATGGCAGGGGTTGCAGGATGATCTGGCAAAGCTTGAAACCTGGTCAGACACCTGGCAACTGGGGTTTAATGTCAAAAAGTGCAAGGTGCTGCATTTTGGGATGAAGAACCCAAGGAGGAGTTACCAGCTGGGGGGAGTGCAGCTAGCCCAGACAGAGGAGGAGAAGGATCTGGGGGTGCTCATTATAGGGTCAATGAACAACTCGGCACAATGTAGGAAGGCAGCTGCAAAGGCCAACAAAATGCTGGGTTGTATTGCAAGGGGTATATCCTCGAGGAGGGAGGAGGTGATTCTACCACTGCATAGGTCATTAGTTAGACCATACTTGGAGTACTGCGTGCAGTATTGGCGCCTGTATCTGAAGAGGGACATTAAGTTACTGGAGGGGGTGCAGCGCAGGGCAACAAAGATGATCAAGGGGCTGGGGGACTTATCATACGAGAGGAGGCTGAGGGAGTTGAACATGTACTCACTGGAGGAGAGGAGGGACGGGGGGGACATGATGGAAGCCTTTAAGTACATGAAAGGAATAAACAAGACAGGTACAGAGGGGCTGTTCAAAGTAAGGGAGGGGAGGGACACCAGGAGCCATGATATGAGACTGGAGGGAAGAAGGTTCAGGAGGGAGATGAGGAGACACTTTTTTACAGAGGGGGTGGTGGCTGGGTAGAATGTGTTACCTGCAGAAATGGTATCCAGTAGAACAGTGGACTGCTTCAAAAGGGGATGGGACGGGACAAGGGGGAGGGTTAATGAAGGGGAAGGGTGGAAGGGAAGGGCAGCTGCAGAATAAGGGGTGCTAGCTGCACATTCGAGCAGACTTGATAGACCTCTAGGCCTTTATCTGCTGGCAAATTTCTTATGTTTGTATGTTTGTAAATGCTGCCCTATACTAACTGCCAATATTCTAAACCTCCTCAGATTTTACTCTCTGCCTGAACAGTCTGGTTGCTTGGAGTCTCACTCTTCAATCAACTGTTTGACGTGAAGAAACTTATAAAAATATATAAGCATCATTTCTATTTCATTTGCTGTTTTATATTAATTGTTTTACTATAGCTAAACTTAGTTTTATAGATATTTAGTTGTTTTTGCCAGTTCCTCTCAGTTCAGAATAACCGGGAGGGAACCGGGTTAGTTTTTCATATTTTAGGGGTTTTCTGACACAAACCCCATTTTATTTTTGATTAAATTTAGTTTCAGAGTGTTTTTTGTAACCGTAGTTTTTGGTTACTGAACCGCTAGTACTGGCTCCAAATTTTCTATCAGTTTGGTTCCTCCGGTTCCTCTTCGGTTCCGGAACCGACTGTAACCGCAAGTGTTATTATTTGAATCTTTTTTACTTAGTGGTTATCTTTTTTATTGGTTCAATGGCAGAAAAACCGAAGAAAAAGACCAGTGAGCCCGGTTTTAAGAATTGTACTTAATGTGGGGATGTTTTTGCAAAGGCAGATAAGCACAGGATGTGTGTGGCTTGTCTGGGAGATGAGCATCTTAAAGAGGATTGTCAAATCTGCCTGACTTTCCCTGAAAAAACTATTGAAAAACGCCTGGAATGGCTGAAAAAGAAGCTCCCCAAGGGTCCCTCTGGCTCTGACCAGCTGATACCCCGTTATTGTGGCTGAATCCACATCTGTTGCTACTTCCACCCCTGAGACGGATGATAAAGCTACCAAGAGGATTTCCGAACCGCCTAGCTCCCCGGTTCCCTCTAAAAAAGCACGCAAGCTAAAGCATGCAGAACCCCCAAATATTGATCAGGGGACTTCTGTACCTGCTAATATCATGCCTACTCCTCAGGAAATCGCACAGGCTTTTAAAGTCATTCAGGCTTTGCAGGGCTTAGTGCCCCCTGCTCAGCAACTACCTGCTCCAGCAGGACAGCCTGGCAGAATTCCCCTTATTGAAGAGGAGGAATACAGCGAGTATGAGGAGGATGAAGGGGAACCCATCTTACCCGAGGAATCCCTGGAACAAGATTTTGGTTCACCCCCTAGAACATCTGAAGATTTTTCTTCTTACTTCACTTTTGTGAGAAAAATGGCAGATGCCCTAGACATCTCCACAAGAGAAAAAGTGGAGGATGAGGAGGAAATAGAGTATCTGGAGATGATGGGGTTGACTCCCACCAAAGCCCTCCTCCCAGTGAACAAATTCTTTAAAAAAGATGCTCTAAAATTGTTGCAAACCCCAAATTCTGCCCCTTCCCTCTGGATAAGAGGATGGATAAGAAATATCAGTTGGAGAGGGAAGGGCAGAGTTCCTTTATTCCCATCCAGATCATCAAGGGGTCATTCAACTAGCAGCCTGTGATAAGGCTAGAGTCCCTCTGGCATCCCACCCACCAGATAAGAACTCTAGGAAAATAGATAGTATGGCTAGGAAAGGGTACCTGTCAGCCTCCCTAGCCATACGACAGGCTAACTTTCAGGCCTATGCTGCTCAGTACCAAAGGTCCATGTGGCAGTCAGTTTTGGCCATTTCTCAGAAAGCTCCCTCATCCCTATCTGAAGACCTAGCGGATACAGCTAAGTTTGGGCTAGAGGCAGCTAAGTACCAGTTCCAGATGGCTGCTGATACCAATGCCACTGCAGCCAGATGGATGGCAAATACAGTAGCCCAGAGGAGATTTGCTTGGCTGAGAGTCACAAATCTCACTGCTGATACACAGTCTAAGTCTCTGGATTTTCCTTTAAGGGGAAATGCTCTTTTCAGAGAATCTACGGTGGCATACATGAAAAAGGTGGATGAGTATAAGGCCACTTACAGAAGCAACTCTAATAGAGAGAGAGCTTCTCCAACCACCAGGCCTTATGGAAGGGGAGGCCGTGGCAGGTCCTTCCACACCTGGCCCTTTTTCCAGTCAGTGGCCACAATCCAGTATCAACAGTACCCACAGCAGGGGTACTTTAGGGGTAGGGGTCGAAGGGGTTCTAGGCGTGGATCTCAAGCACAGCCTCAACCCCAAGCCAAGCAGACCCCCTGAAGTACAGGCCACCTCCTCACTCCCTGTTGGAGGCAGACTTTCCCACTTCCTCCAGGCTTGGCTGAACATCACCACAGACAAGTGGGTCCTGGAGGTAGTGGGCCAGGGTCTGTCTCTGGCTTTCAAATCCCTTCCTCCTCTAGCAGCCAGGGGTTTCAGTGCACCTTCCCTGGCAGAAAAGAACCTGCTGGAGGCAGAGGTCCAGAAACTGTTACTTTTAAAAGCAGTGGAACCTGTTCCAAGCTTACTGAGAGGAAGGGGCTTTTACTCCAGATACTTCCTCGCCACAAAGAAAAGTGGAGAGTGTCGGCCTATATTGGATCTCAGAGCCCTAAACAGGCATCTGAAAAAGCCAAAGTTCGAAATGGTAACTTTGGCATTGAGTCTGCCAACAATCCAGAAAGGGGATTGATGGAATCACTGGACTTAAAAGATGCCTATTTCCACATTCCCATAAAGGAGTCTCACACAAAATATTTCAGGTTCAAATTCCCTTCAGGTCATTACCAGTTTTCAACCCTGCCTTTTGGCCTTTCTTTGGCCCCAAGGGTGTTTACAAAGTGCCTAGCACCAGTGGTAGCACACCTTCAAAGACAGGGTGTGACAGTTTTTCAGTATCTGGATGATTGGCTGGTGGTGGACAAGTCACCACAACTGGTCACTCAGTATCTAAACCTTACCCAAGGCTTGCTGGAATCCTTGGGGTTCATTGTCAATCTCAAAAAGTCAGTCCTTATTCCTGCACAAAAGTTGCAGTTCATAGGGGCAGAGATAGACACCTTGCAGGGCAGGGCCTACCTCCCTCTGGACAGGATCAGAAATCTTCAGCTAGTGGCAAATTCCTTCACCTTGAACAGGAGCAAGCCAGTAAGACAGTTCTTGCAACATCTGGGTCATATGGCTGCGTCCACAGCCACAGTGCTGGGTTCAAGTTTGCAAATGAGGGACATCCAGTTCCACCTCAGGGCTCATTGGAGTCAAAGAAAGATTCTCTTTCAAAACCCATTCCTGTCACAAGAACTTTGCTGCAAGCTTTGCAGTGGTGGAAGGAAGTACCCAATTTAAGGGAAGGTGTTCCCTTTCAGAAAGAATACCCCTCAGTTGTTCTCACAACAGATGCATCCCTACTGGGCTGGGGTGCCCACTTGGGAGACCATACAACTCAGGGTACTTGGTCAACCACAGAGTGCCTCCAGCACATAAACCTGCTGGAACTTAGGGCTGTTTTTCTGGCTCTAAAAACCTTTTCAGGGCTACTACAGTCAAAGGTGGTACAGGTCAGGACAGACAATACCACCACAATGTACTACATCAACAAACAGGGAGGCACGAGGTCAGGGTGCCTTTGCACAGAGGCCTTGAAAACTTGGACCCTGGCGTACTCTTTAGGAGTCTCCCTGTAGACAATCCATCCACCAGGAAAGGACAATACCTTGGCAGATGCCTTAAGTCGAATCAACCAGGCCCATCGTGAATGGACTCTGAACAAACAGGTGGTGGAAATAATTTTCTGAAGGCGGGGCACTCCAGAGATGGACTTGTTCGCATCCCACCAGAACCACCATTTGCCACAGTACTGCTGTAGGCCACCAGATCAGGGTACTTTGCCCCTGGATGCCCTGACTCTAGATTGGTCAGAGAGGTTCCTGTACACTTTCCCTCCCTTTCCTCTGGTTTTCAGGGTGTTACTCAACCTCAGGTGCCACTCAGCATCTCTAATCCTAATAGCCCGAGATTGGCCCGGGCAGCCATAGTACTCTCTAATGCTCTCCATGTCTGTGGCCAAACCGATACGACACCCTCTGAGGCACAATCTATTGACCTCCAACCAGGGGGACCCTGTTATATCTGAACCTCAAGTCCCTCAACCTCAAAGCTTGGTTCTTGAGGAACTAGAATATGCTGACTTGCAACTCTCTGAATCAGTGCTTCACATTCTATGGGTCTATAATAAACCTTCTACTAAGAAAACTTATTCTTCAAAATGGAAAAGGTTTTCAATCCGGTGTTCGACTAAGGATTTGATTCCATTACAGGCTGGAGTCCCAGCTGTTTTGGATTACCTCTCTCATTTACACTCTCTGGGTCTACAACCCAATTCACTCAAGATACACCTTGCAGCATTGTCTGCTTACATTTCTGCTGGTGCCAAGGTAACACTAGCTTCAGACCTCATTTTTTAGAAGGTTCTTCAAGGGCTTGGCCCATTTGCACCCTCCTCACAGGGCACCTGTGCCAGCATAGGACCTTAATGTTTGTATAGCCAAGCTCATGGGGCACCCCTTTGAGCCTATGGCTACAGCTCAACTTAAATATGTCACTTGGAAAACAGTTTTTCTAGTGGCATGACTTCTGCAAGAATAATAAGTGAGCTCCAGGCTCTCTCTCTGTGGAGCAGGATTATATCTCCTTTCACAGAGATAAGGTAGTTTTGAGAACAAACAGAAAATTCCTACCAAAGGTAGTTTCTCGATTTTCACCTTAACCAATCCATTATCCTACCTGTCTTTTTCACTGAGCATTCTACTTCTGGTGAAAGAAGACTTCATAGTTTGGATGTAAAGAGAGCTCTCAATTATTATATTACAGCCACTAAGGACCATAGGCAGGACAGGAAACAATTGTTTCTGACCTATGGGGATGTGGGAAAAGGTAATCCAGCTTCTAAGAGAACTATTTCTGTCTGGATAGTCCAGCATATTCAATTCTGCTATACAAAAGCTGGTAGGGAGCCCCCAACAGGGTTGAGGGTGCATTCCATCAGGGGAACAGCTGCTACTCTGGCAGCTGCGAGAGATGTTCCACTGGTTGATATCTGTAAAGCAGCTACCTGGAAGACCGTACACACCTTTACAAAGCATTACAATCTGGATATCCGGTCTAGAAGCGATGCTAGGTTTTGCACAGCAGTCCTGCAAAGTCTATTTCCAAAATAAATGTTCTGTGCCCACCTCCAGTGGTACTGCTTTGTAGTCTGCAGAAAGTTATGAATACCTGAGTATTACTGGGGTTAGAAGAAAAAAAGTACTCACCTTAGTAATCTTGTTTCTTCCCAGTGATACTCAGGTATTCATAACTTCCCACCCTACCTCCCCTTCCAGAACTCAAGCCTCTGCACTCCCACATGCTGCACTGCCACAAAAGAGTATCATCACTATGGCCTGGATATTCAAAGGGGGTTAGCATGGTAGCTGAGGAATTGCACCATACACAACCCCCAAATGCGCTCCGGTGCGATATTTAAAGGGGTGAGTTGCGATGCACAACTTTCGATGCACCGGGGCACATCGGTAATGTATTAGGTGCAATTGCAGGGGGCAAGCCCATGCATATGCAGCACATCCCGATATTCAGCCTGGGATGTGCGGCACATATGCTGGCACAACTTTTGCCTTGTGACGCCCGGGGGGGGTGCAAAGTTGTGCCAGGTGAAATAAGGAACAAGTCCTGGCCCCCACAGGTGAGCTGCTGTACTGCAGGGTGCAACAGCAGCCGCCCAGCCGTGGAGTGGCATGCGCATTGCCAGAACACTGCTTACAAGCACCCTGGGGTGTTGTGCCCCCCGATCCTGTCACCGCGATCGCGAGCATACGTAAACGTATAACCTTGGTGGTCCAGTGGCAATCCCCCCATCGCCCGATCACAGGCATATGTATGTGTAAAAACCCTGGTGGTCCAATGGTAACCCCATCGCCCGATCGCGGGCATAAGTAATAGTAGCCACCCTGGTGGTCCAGTGGTAACCCCCTCATCACCCAATTGTGGAAATAAGTAATAATAGCCACCCTGGTGGTCCAGTGGTGACCCCTCCTCCCCATCGCCCAATCACGGGCATAAGTAATAATAGCCTCCCTGATGGTCCAGTGGTGCCCCCTTCCTCACCCGCCCACGGAGGTCCCCCACCACCCAGCACCCCCACGTCATCGGTGGGCAGCAGCACTCCGTCCGAAAGCCACCCGGCCGCCCACCGAATGACAGTGTACTGCATGGTCTGTACGCCTATTAGGCCACTGCATGGCCCAATGGACGTGCAGATCATACTGTACTACACAGGCCTGATATGTGAATGACAGACCATACTGTATGCTGTCATTCGGCAGGCGGCTGGGCGGCTTGCGGGCGGGGTGCTTCTGCCCACCGATGACAGGGAGTGCTGGGTGGTGCTGGACTTCAATGGGTGGGTGGTGAGGAGGGTCAGCACTGGACCACCAGGGAGGCTATTATTACCTATGCCCGCGATCGGGTGATGGGGAGGGGGGTCACCACTGGACCACCAGGGAGGCTATTATTACTTATGCCCGTGATTGGGTGATGGGAGGGGGTTACTATTGGACCACCAGGGTGGCTATTATTACTTATGCCCACGATCGGGCAATGGGGGGTTACCACTGGACCACCAGGGTGGCTATTATTACTTGTGCCTGTGATCGGGCAATGGGGGGGTCACCACTGGACCACCATGGAGGCTATTATTACTTATGCCCATGATCGGGCAATGGGGGGTTACCACTGGACCACCAGGGTGGCTATTATTACTTGTGCCCACGATCGGACGATGGGGGGGGTTACCACTGGACCACCAAGGTGGCTATTATTACTTATGCCTGTGATCGGGCAATGGGGGGGTCACCACTGGACCACCATGGAGGCTATTATTACTTTTACCCATGATCGGGCAATGGGGGGTTACCACTGGACCACCATGGGGTCTATCAAATCATATGCCCACGATCGGGCGTACAGGAGCAGGGGACCACAATGGGACTGCAGGGCGTCGATCCCCAATGGCTTCAGTTTGGCTTGGCGCCAGGCGCAAGTCGCCCTGGATCGGTGCATCGCATGCAAATGGGGCCATAATGACATGCAAATGGTCCCATTTGCACCTTGCATGCATAATGGCCTCATTTGCATGCCCCATGCTGAATATCACCGGCCATGCGCATAGCGCAACTGCACTTGCGCTGGTGCATCCCCCTGCTCCTGTACAGTGTCTTGTGCTGGTGCAGTGCCACTGCGCCGTGCACATTGTGTGCAGCCTCTGTGCCATATGCAATGGTGCTGAGCCATGGTGCAGCACCGTTGAATATTGCCTGGCCCATGCTCAGGTGCAGCCCAGTTGCGCTGTGCCTAGGCTTGTGCCCCTGCCCGGCGCAGTTTGAATATCTGGGCCTATGACTGTATATATGTTGCCACATAGTGGTACAAGTTGGTAAACAAGGCTTATGGTCTTTTTCCTCTCTTCAGGTGTTTCTGACATGCTGATTCTTTAAAATGTATGTGTTTTCTCCAGTTGGAGTTTTTTTCTTATTAAAATTGGGGTTATTTTGAATTCTATTCTCTAATCATAAATACCTGCAGTATTTTACTGCATGGCTTTGCCTATTCAGGCTCCTAGGAAATCTGAGGAGGTTTAGAACACTGGCAGTTAGTATAAGGCAGCATTTGAAAAGTTGTCACATGCAGATGATTCCATCATTTGCATACTGTATGTTCCATTCTTTCCGGGCAACCCAACCCTCCAGACTTACTGCAGAAAGTTATGAATACCTGAGTATCACTGGGAAGAAACAAAAATACTAAGGTGAGTAATTTTTTCTTGTTGCATATCGTGGCCCATACATTATTCCTTAAGGTTTGCTTGCCTGTAGGGGGTAATGTGGCTTCCTAGGTGAGAGAAAGCCTTTAGTTAATAGCAGCAGTAACCCAGTGAATTCATGCTTATGATGTACCCTATATAACTAAAAGGCTGTTTTAAAAAGATGAACAGTGCAGGCTATGAGTGAAATGAGTTTGTCCAGTCCCAGTTTAGCAGGCTGGGCCATTGGCACAATGGTAATGCTATCACTCACAATGCTGATGACCCAGGTTTGGAAATGTGCCTGAGTTGCTGGAGGGCTGGCTGAAGCAGGAGGCTGAGTGTCCCAGTGATGCTCACCTCCTCTGGGGAGAGTGGGCTGCCTTTCATGCCACATGACCACCATCTGGCTGATACCAGGTGGAGTCAGAGGTGAGAAGTGAAAAAGGGCGTGAGGAGCTGCCACTTGGCTTGACAGAACATTATCATGTCCTGCTTATGCACACCTGTCACTGAGCATGGCCCAGTGGCTCTATGGGGAGGAAGCACAAGGAGGAAAACACCAGCAGTGTGAGGGATTAGGCAATTCTGGCTCTGCTGGGCCCCGACACACTGACTGTCTGCCCACTTCCAGCACCTAAGTTATTTGAGGGGAGCCTGGCCAACTCCCCTCACCGCACCTTGGAGAGGAAGTCTGAGGTGATGGAGGACTAAGGTAAGTGGCAGAGAAGGTACCAATGGTGTTGGGAGGCCAGGACTGCTAATGGAGGCAGCTTCAGGGTGAAGCAGCAACAAAAAAAATGGCCTGTTTAGTGGCTAAAGTATTGCCAGCCACATTGTAAAACCTGCTGGCTGCAGTTTGGCATATATTGTTTTCTTAGGAGTGGCACCAGGATTTAACAGTTGCGCAGTTGGGCATTGCCTGCCCTGGGCAGTATCAACATATGAAAGTGCAATTTTTGTATAATAAAAGACACAGACACATGCTAAACAATGTGCACACAGATATTGCACAATACAGATACATACATGCATGAAAGTACATATGCACTGCTCAAAAAATAAACAAGCATAGCTCACACAATACACATACTCAGAACTTTTAATCTGATCAGTTCCTGCACTAGGGCCTCTGGGGTCAGCATCATCTTTTCATGTGGGATCAAACTCAGAACCCCTACCACCTATTGCTTGATAGCCTGTAGCTCTACCACTGTCCTAGAGCTTCTTGACAGGAAATGCATGCTGTGGCAAAGGACATCCAACACTGAGTGCAGACCCCTCCCCCCAAGAGCAGCAGTGGTTTTAGTAGCCCATTCACTGCCAAGCAAATTTTGCTATAAATATTTCTTTACATGTAGGTGAATAAAGTTTTAACAGTTCTCAGTTTCTTCCTATACATTACTTTGAGGACATGCTTCATTCCTCACCCTGCAGTGCCATCTTGTGGCCATTGTTAAACTCCTGTTTAAAAGAAAAACACATTGATTGTAAATGTATTTATGCTTTACTCATCTAATTTGTTTCTATGCCACATAGTTTCTGATATTTTATTCTAATCATTATATATGATGTCCTATGGATGCACAGTAGCTGATATTGCATTAAAATGTTCCAAAATGAGTAAAAAAACCATCAAAATAAAGTTCAGGGCATACAGTGTACATCTAAAGGCACTGAATAGGTTAATGAACCAGTGTGTCAATTTGAAGTAATGCTTATCAAGTTGCATTCAAACCTCAAAGTCTTAGTTTGACCTTTTCAAGTTATCAGCATTATAGAACTTCAGATCTTGATGAAACTCCATCACTAACATCAGCAATGACATTTAACAGTTATTCACATACTACATAAATTGTAGTGAGAATGAAAATATCTTCCACACTGGTGACTGAACTCAGACCACCTACCCACTACTGTTTGGTAGCCTGTAGCTCTACCACTGAACTAAAGCTTCCTGACAGGAAATGCATGCAGTGGCAAAGGATATCTAGCAGTGAATGCTAGTATGTTACTTTGAAGCAGTCTTTCCCAAGTCACGTTCAGACCTAAAAGTCTCAGCTGGAGCTTTTCAAGTTATCAGCAATACTGAACTTCAAATCTTGCTGAAACTATATCACTTACATCAGCAATAACATCTATTTCCCTCATACTACATACTTTGTAGTGAGAGAGAAAACAATGTCACAAACTAGGGATCAAACCCAGGCCACTTACTACTACTACTACACACACACACAACATCCAGCACTGAATGCAGACCCCCATACTGATGCAGTAGATTTATTAATGAGGGAGTCTGTCAGTTTGAAGTAATGTTACCCAAGTTGCATCCAAACCTCAAAGTCTCAGCTGGAATTTTTTTTTTATTTTTATTTATTAAATTCTCGGATTACAAATACCTTTGAGCAGAAACTGCTCATTTACAAAGGTTCCACGTCAAAGGATGAGGGTCAACATATATACAGAGGTAGTAAAAGAATGCACAATAAACAATCAAAACAACTGAAAGAAAAGAAAAAAATAAAGATATTCAGTTATAACATACTTTGAGATAATATTCATATAATGAGCAGCTTGAGTAGGCAGCTGGCTGCGGTAACAATAAGAGATAGAGGGCACAATAGGCAGTTAGTATTGCAGGTGTGCGACCGGGAGAGGTAGTTGGCAGGCTAATGGGCCACTGTCAGATGCTGTTGGAAAATGTCTTGTTCCAGTAGAGATGCGAAGCAGGAGAGGAGTCACAAGGAAGGCCCGGTGTCAGAGGGAATGAGACTGGGAAAGGGAGGGCTGTGAGACATGAGTGAGCTGGGAGGTGTTTAGAGAGATCTCTGTTCAGAGAAGCAGTCACATTGAGTGGTAGAGGTGAGGTAAAGTTTGAGATTCCTTTTGAAGGGTCCAAGTGTAGTAGAGGAAAGCGCTTCTTTATTGCAGGAATTGAACCACTGAGCGGCTCTATAGATAAAGGACCGCTGACCCATGGAGGTACGACATCTAGGAACCTGAAAGGTTAGAGATTGGGCTCCACGTGTTTGTTGAGTGCCACTGTAAGTAGTAAGGAGTGAGCTAACACCAGGTGGCATCAGACCGAGGAGAATCTTTTTGGTAAGTAAGCAGGTCTGGTATTGAATTCTGCTGAGTAGAGGTAGCCAGCTGGCCTGTGCATAGAGATCACAGGTGTGAGTTTGTCGGGCCACACCCGTTAGTAGTCTACAGGCTTTGTTGAGAGAAACTGAGATCCTATGGAGGGCACTTGTTGAGGCAGAGCTGTAGATGGCAAGGCCGTAGTCAATGATAGAGGTGACAGAGCTGTAGATGGCTAGTTTAAGGGCAACCACAGGCATACAGTGCTTGTGTTTGTATAGTAGTCCAATCCATATATTGGCAGTCTTGGCAACAGTGTCAATATGCCGGGTGTAGGAGAGGGTACTATCCAGGGTAATACCAAGGTACTTGAACTCCTTGACATGTTTGAGTGGGTTCCCAGCATGGTTCTTGATGGTGAGGGACAGAGAGTTGTGTCTAGTCCATCGGTTACAGAAGGACATGACTTTGGTCTTGCTGTGGTTCAGGACAAGTTTATGAGAATTGAACCAGTCTTCGATGCACTTGAAGTCAAGCTGCAGCTGGGATTCAAGGACAGTAATGTCATTGTGGTTGGAAAACAGGACTGCATCATCTGCATAAAGTAATATTTTTTGGTGGCAGGCACTGGGGAGATTGTTGATGAAGCGGGAGAAGAGTAGAGGGCCCAGAATAGACCCCATGGGGGGCTCTGGAGCAGACCGGTTTCTCATCCGAAGAGACCTCTGCAATCCTTACACGCTGGATCTGATTATCAAGGTAGCTGGTGAACCATGGAAGGGCAACGATGGAGACCCCAATGGAGGACAGTTGCTTGAGCAGTAGGGGGTGGTTAACTGTGTCGAATGCCTTGGTAAGGTCTATAAATACTGCCCCTCCACAATTCCCTTTGTCAAGCGTGGCATGGATGAAGGTTATAAATTCCAGTAGTGCAGTGTTATCAGGTTATCAGCAATATACAACTACAAAACTTGATGAAACTATTACTGACATCAGTAATGACATATAACAATTACTCTCATATTACGTAAACTGTAGTGAGAAAGAAAAAACTGTCTAACACTAAAATTGCATACAGGCCACCTACTCACTACTGCTGGGTAGCCTTTAGCTCAACCACTGTACTAAAGCTCCTTTACAGGAAATGCATGCTTTGGCAAAATTCATCTAGCACTGAGTGCTAGTTTGTCAATTTAAGTAATTTCCCCAAGTTGCATTCAAACCTCAAACTCTCAGATGGAACTTTTTAAAGTTATCAGCAATATTGAACTTCAAATATTGCTGAAACTCTATCACATACATCAGCAATGACATCTGGCAGTTTCTCTTGTGCTACATACATTGTAGTGAAAAGAAAAAAAAAGTCTCCCAAACTAGTGATCAAACCCAGGCCATCTACTGTACTAATGTTTTGTAGCCTGTAGCTCTACTACTGTACTAAAGCTCCTTATCAGAAAATGTATGCTGTCACAAAGGTCATCCAGCACTGAGTGCAGACCCCCCACCCAATGCAGTGGATTTATTAATTACGGAGTGTGTCAATTTGAAGTAATGTTTTCCAAGTTGCACCCAAACCTCAAAGTCTCAGCTAGAACATTTCAAGTTGTCAGCACTATAGAACTTCAAATCTTTTTGAAACTCTATCACTACCATCAGCACTGACATAGAAACATAGAAACATAGAATTTGACGGCAGATAAGGACCGCTTGGCCCACCCAATCTGCCCATTTCCCTGCCTACTGGATAAGCTGTAGATCCTAGTTAACCAGCAGCCTACTTCTTTCTACCCCCAACCCCTAGAATTGCCTTATGACTGTCCCGTGCATGCTTGAATTCCACTACTGTTTTTGACTCCACGACCTCCTCCGGAAGGCCGTTCCATGCATCCACAACCCTCTCTGTGAAAAAATAATTCCTTAAATTACCTCTGAGCCGCTCTATCTTCAAATTGTGCCCCCTTGTTCTTGCACACCTCTTTTTTTGAAAGATGCTACCCTCTTGGACTTTGTTGATTCCCTTGAGGTACTTGAAAGTTTCTATCATGTCCCCCCTCTCCCTCCTTTCTCGAGGCTATACATATTAAGCTCCTTAAGTCTCTCTTCATATGTCTTCCGGTGCAGACCTTACACCATTTTAGTTGCCCTCCTCTGGACAGCTTCCATTCTGTCTATGTCTTTGCGAAGACTGGGTCTCCAGAACTGCACACAGTACTCCAGATGGGGTCTGACCAGCTGTCTGTACAGAGGGATAATAACTTCCTGTTTTCTACTGGTGATGCCTCTCCCTATGCATCCCAGTATCCCCCCAGCCCTCCTTGCTGTCTTCTCACATTGCTTGCCCACCTTTAGGTCATCTGATATGACTACCCCCAGGTCCCTTTCCATTTTTGTTGTTGTTAGTATCTCACCCCCCATTGTGTACTCTTCCCCTGGGTTTTTGTTTCCCAGGTGCATTACCTTGCACTTCTTAGCATTGAATCTAAGCTGCCATACATTTGACCATTCCTCTAACCTTCCCAAGTCCCTTCTCATCCTTTCCACCCCACCTTGTGCATCAACTCTGTTGCAGATCTTTGTGTCATCTGCAAAGACATACTTTCCTTCAGTCCCTCTGCAATGTCGCTTATAAAGACATTGAAGAGGACCGGTCCTAATACTGAACCCTGTGGTACCCCACTAGTAACCCCCCTTTCTTCAGAGTGGACTCCATTTACTATTACTCTCTGTGTCCTATTCTCCGTCCAATTTTTTACCCAGGCTGTCATCTTGGGACCCACTCCCAGGCTAGCTAACTTGTATATTAATCTTTTGTTTGGGACATCTAACAATTTCTCTCATACTACATCAGTTGTGGTGAGGAAAAAAAAATGTCCAACACTGGGATCAATCACAGGCCACCTACGCACTACTGCTTGGTTGCATGTAGCTCAACCACAGTACTAAAGTTGCTTGACAGGAAATGCATGCTGTGGCAAAGTACATCTAGTACTGAGTGACGGTCTTCCAATTTAAAAATAATGTTTCCCAAGTTACATTCAAACCTCAAAGTTTCAACTACAACATTTCAAGTTATTAGTAGTATGGAACTTCAAATCTTGCTGAAACTGCATCACTAACGTCACCAATGACACCTAACAATTTCTCTCATACTACATAAATTGTAGCGAGAAAGAACAAATGTCCTGCACTGGGGATCAAACCCAGGCTTGTGTAGGTCTGAATGCCAAGACCTAAAAGTCCTATCACTGACATCATCTATGACATCTTGCAATCAAATAACTCACATTGAATGTAACCCTGAACTTGATTAAATGCACAAAAAAATTCCCAACAACAATAGTTGCTTACAGCATGTTGTTGGCACTTAAAAAAGGAATCACTGACTGACTCTGTCACTTCAGCTACCACACAGCTTTTAAAATCCAAGTTTCAAAACACCCAGTCACATAATGTAAAATGGATAAGAAAAATGAAGCCACTTGACAACAGGCCCTCCTTGGTGTGCAGTTATGTGGCACCTCAGCCACACACCTGAGGACTGGGACTTTTTCATAGCCACATCACACAATGAGTTAATCTGTCCCCCTCTACCTAGAACTGACCTGCCAGCACAAACATGGCTGCCCTTTTACTCACTAAATGTCTTCAACAAGGCCCATAAATTAAATGTCCTTAAATTAAAAAAAAATAATTAAATGAAGCATTGCTCATTGTTTTCATTATTAGTATTCTTTTGCTGAATACAAAAAAAAAAATCCTCCTCCTATCTTTACCTTCTTATCAGGGAAATAAAATGAAAACTATGCTCCTAGGCACTGCCCCTAAACTTAGGGCGTGTCCCTCGCCCTTGATGGTCCATGACCTTGAGGGGACTAAACTACAGTCTGTCACATCCTTTAAGTATCTTGGTGTTATGCTTGACCAATCACTTGATCTAAGTTTCCACATTCAGTCAACATGCAAAACAGTAAATAGTAAATTGGGTGTTGTCTACAAAACTAGCTACATGTTAACACCATCTGCTAAACTGGCTCTTGCCAGGGGGATCCTGCTCCCCAACCTGCTATATTGTGCTCCTATCCTTACGGCTACCCAAAAATTATCTCTACAGAAATGGGACGTCACCTTACAACAATACCTGTTGTTATGCATCATTGTTCCCTCGACTTAAACATCGTTGTCAGCTCTATAGTGACCTTGGTTGGCTCTCTCCCTCTGCATCCAGACAATACTATCTTGGCTCTGTGTCTGACACCATAATCAGACTGCAAACCCCTACCTCACTTGCAATGCTACTACTTCCTCTCACCTCCTCCTCCCGTGGACTGAGATCAGTTGATAAATCACTACTAAGGGTACCTAGGTGTCACACCTCTAAAGGTACTGGGGCATTCAAATATACTGCGCCTCTGCTGTGGAATGCTCTTCCCTTGGATCTAAGGCAATCTGCATCCCACTGTCGCTTCAAAAGTGGGCTCCGATGATACCTATCTCTGGCTGAACCTTGTACTCATTTTGACCCTAGTTGACCTGCTGGTAGGTCTGCCAGGCCCTCGTCCTGATCACCGTACTTTCAAAATCTCCTGCTTCTTATAACTACCTTCTCACCCTTTTCTCTTCTTCTCATTCCTCTCATCTTACCCTGCCCTTGTCCTCTTTCTTGCCTTGGCCTCCATTTCATCCCTCCTAATATACTTACTCTTCCTAATCTACTCCCCTTCATCTTACCTTTCAGCTGTTACCCTCCTCCTCCTCCTCCTGCTTTTTTCCTCATTTGAAATCCTTAGGTGTTACTCTAAACTAAGTTGTATCCTTTATATGATGACACATGCACTATGCATCATTATCGTTGGTGCCTGATCCTTTCTGCTAAGACTTGTTCTATTATTTGTCTATTTGGCTGTATTATCCTACATGATGTTGTATATGCCGTTGTTACTGTATGTATGTACTGCTTGCTTTTGTTCTGTTATCTGCTGTTATCTATATTTAAATGGCTAAAAACTAAGCTATTATGTATTGCTGTCATGCACTTCTGAAATGTTTTCTGTATGTTTTGCACTGTACTCTCCTGGGTCGTGCCGGAAAATCGACATTTTGTGGCTAGTGCAGCCCCCTTAAACCCTCCCTCTCCTCTGACTCCACTTCTCCCTCTCTCTGCTAAACCCTACCTTTTATATGTCTCTCTCAATCCTTGCACTCTCTCTGTCTTGAGGGAGGGCTCACCTCATCCTAGCTCAGTCTGCCTAGATCCCCCGCTGCTTACCCTTGTAAACTTTTAAGACACCTGTGTACAGTCATTTTGTTTTTTACTTCAAGTATTTTACCTCTATTTTGTTGTCCACTGTACTGCACTTGTAATTGCTGTCACTGCATTTCATTGTTGAAACTGTCTGCCTGGATTCTCCACGTTCCCCTTTCCCCCGGTTCACACCTGGAAACAAGCCTCAGCTCATGTGCCTTTCCCAGTTACCAAACTTTTAAGTAAGTAACTAAAAAACACAAAATAAAGATTTGGAATACAGTTTATAAAGCAGACAGCATCTCATTCTCTCTGAATGGTCAAACTGATATTGGGGCATTACGGTAGGCCAAGTGGATCTTATACATAATGGCGAGAGACCCCAGCTTTGTACCCTAAAAGTTAAATCACATAATTAAAAAAAAAATACAACACTGACTGCACAGTTGAGAGGGACAGTGGGGGCAGTGGAGAGGATTGTTTCTATTATGAAATAAGAGAGGGTGGATAACTCTGAAAATGGTGAATGGACTTAACCTATTATTATTCTGTCATGTTATGAAATTAAATCCTATGTACTCTACACGTGTATGATATGTAACTCTTACAACCTGTATAAGTTAACCACTATGTATTAAGATGAATTTATGACTGCCTTCCCCTGTACCTTATGAAAAATTATAAATAAAAATCATACTAACAAAAAAAAGATTTGGAATGCAGGACACGTGAGGGTCGGGGGGCGAGGCCTCAGCAGTCCAGAAAGAGTGGAGGGAGGTCAGAAGAACCTGTGGCCAGCACAAAAGGTGGTCAGTTCTGCACAGTGCAGAAGAGCAGAGAGAGGCAGTTTGGCTGTATCATTGGCGGGAGGGATAGAGATCCAGCGAACAGCTGCAGTAGGAGAAACCATCCTGGTCC
Organism: Neoceratodus forsteri; assembly: GCA_016271365.2. NCBI lineage: Eukaryota > Metazoa > Chordata > Ceratodontiformes > Ceratodontidae > Neoceratodus > Neoceratodus forsteri. The sequence continues at coordinate 1,688,634,915 of CM028131.1, forward strand.
GGGAACCTGAGTACACTGCAATACAGCATTGTTTCGAGGGACAGCACCTGTTGTTTCACTGTGTTTCACAATCTGGATTACAAGTACCCCACTGTGAGGGGTTTTCTGCCATTTAGGCAACTGCATGGCCGTGGGGTTCAGGGGACTGAGCAGGTTGTTCTATTTAAAGTTCAACAACACCGGCCAACCCATGACAGTGTCTACTGGCCTGTAATGCTTCTACACCTGTGGTACCTGGGGACTGAGATAAGGATGCTCCCATTTGGGTCTGTTTTATATACCAGGAGGGAAGGGGTAGATCTGGCTGGCAGAGAAGGGTGACTAAAAGAGCCATGGTTAAACTTAACATTTGCACTAACCCCCTTCTCTTGAAGGAGCTCTGTTGTTAATAAAGTTGTGTCATTCCAATAAAATTAGGCGGTTATTAAGTTACTAAATTATTTGAATTTGAGACGCAGGGCTGATTTCTTAATCTCTAGTAATTAAACCAATACATTAACTGCTCCAGTGGAGAAGCACATTAATCTAACAGTCTGCCAATACATCTAAACTGCGAGTCTGTCACGCATTGCAGTTGGACTGATTAAGTACTGTCCTGTTGACACTGCTTTTTCCTTACAGGCTTGCAGCAGTAAATACAGTAGTTTAAAGTCTCTAATCTGTTATGCCCAGTCTCTGATGCATAATTGCTCTGTGTCTCCTGTTTACTTTAGTAATTTACATTTGTTACCAATGACAACTTCCTAGTGGGATTTGTGTGTGGTGTGTGTGTGTGTATGTGTGTGTGTGTGTTGGGGGGGTGTCTTTATATTAAGTTGCTGTAACTTCTATTTTTATGTTTGCTTGCACGCATGTGCAAGAAACATAGTGCCATCATCCGAGTTTTTGGAGGTGTGTCACCCCCTCTTCCAATTCAGTCAGTGTGTTGGCAGGCGCAGCCCCAGTCCTCCAATGCATGCTGGAGCTGTCTATGACAGCTCCAAAATGCAGTAGCGTACAGTTGAAAGGGGAGCTACACTTCGGTGAGCAGCGATAAGATATCGCCTGCTCATGCGCCAGCTCCCCAACACACACACACACACACACACACACGCATACTGCGTCACTGCCACCCCACGCACACACTGTATGCCGACGGGGTGCCCAATCCCCTCGGCTGTGCTGCGCCCCCCAAAGCCTTCCACATGCCACGCTGGGTGCCCACCCCAGCATGGCAAGTTATTAGATAAGCCGAGAGGTGCCCAATCCCTCGGCTCCACTGTCCTCCCGAAAGTACTGGGTGCCATGCGGAGCCCACCCCAGCGTGGCAAATGATCTATGGCCGACGAGGTGCCCAATCCCCGTCGGCTCACCCCCAGCCGTCCCTTGTGCCACACTGGGAGCCCACCCCAGCGTGGCAACGCCCCGCCGCCTTTTTAAAAAACACACCTGAAAAGCAAAACGGTCCCACGCAGTCTCCTGCCCCCCACAACCCGCACTCCACCCACTGCCCACCCTGCCTCCCACCCCTCACCCCATACTTACCTCCGGAGTCCGCGCGATGATCTTGGTGGACCGGGAACACGCCTGCACTCTTCAAAGCCGACTGCGAACTGAGGAAATGCCGGTAAGCTGTATAATGGGATAGATAGGGTTTTTTCAACTTTGTTGCATATCTCAGGCATTTTTTGGAATTTTTGCACCAAATTTTCAACATGGGGTTTTTGGGATCCCTTCTCATGAATGATGTCACTGTCATGGCGTTATTTGGGCCCGAAGGGTGATTTCGTACTCACTGCGTGAAATCACCTTTTGGGCCCGATTAATCGACACTGCCAGCATTCATAAGGTGAGCTGTCAAGAAGCCTATTTTGAAAATTTGGTGGAAAAATTCCAAAAAATGACTGTTTTACTAGTGTGCGTTACGCAGTTCCTACGTGTAAGTTCGCGAATTTTCAATATTTTCACTCCAGATTTTCAACATTGCCATTTTACCACACCGTCTTATGAGCAGTACAGCTGTCATTTTTCACATCTCACCCAAAATGTGTTTCCAACCATGTAGCGCACAATGGCGCAGTCGGTGTGTGAAATCAATGTACGGAACAAATTAAGAAAATCACAGTGACACTGTTCATGAGCAGAGGTCTTAAAATGGCTATGTTGAAAATTTGGTGAAAAAATTCCTAAAAATGACTGTTTTACGAGCGTGCGTTGAGCAGTTCCTACACGCTCGTAAGTTCGCAAATTTTCAATATTTTCACTCCAGATTTTCAACATTGCCATTTTACCACACCTCCTTATGAGCAGTACAGCTGTCATTTTTCACATCTTGCCCAAAATGTGTTTCCGCCCATGTAGCGCACAATGGTGCAGTCGGTGTGCGAAATCAATGTATGGGACACATTAAGAAAATCACAGTGACACTGTTCATGAGCACACATCTTAAAATGGCTATGTTGAAAATTTGGTAAAAAAATCCTTAAATATGACTGTTTTACCAGCGTGCGTTGCGCGGTTCCTACGCACGCTCGTAAGTTTGCAAATTTTCAATATTTTCACTCCAGATTTTCAACATTGCCATTTTATAACACTTCCTTATGAGCGGTACAGCTGCCATTTTCACATGTCGCCAAAATGTGTTTTCGCATGTAGCTCACAATGGTGCAGTCAGCGTCAGAAAGCAATGTTTGGGACAGATTAAGAAAATCACAGTTACACTTTTCATGAGCAGAGGTCTTAAAATGGCTATGTTGAAAATTTGGTGACAAAAGTCCATAAAATGACTGTGTTATGAGTGAGCATCTTGGTTCCACGCACCCTAGTAAGTTCATGACTTTGTAATATTTTCAGTCCAGATTTTCACCAGTGGCATTTTCCACACTTCCTTATGAACAGTACAGCTGTCATTTTTCACAACATGGCGAAATTTGTTTTCACACTTTCAGCAGAGATCGCGTGGTTACTGTGTGAAATCATTGTTCGGGACAGATAAAGTAAATCACAGTGACACTGTTCATGATCGGAAGTCCCAAAATGCCTCTGTTGACAATCTGCTGTAAAAAATCCCCAAACTAATTACATTACAGGTGTGCATTGCACAGTTTCTATGCACGCTTGTGACTTCACCAGTTTTTTTAATATTTTTACTACAGATTTGCAACATTGCCATTTTTTACACCTCCCCATGAACAGTACAGCTGTCATGTTTTACATCCTGTTCGGAATGTTTTGCACCTGTGGTGCTAAATGACGTAGTCGCTGTGCATAAGCAGCTTTCGGCTAACAAACTGATATTGCCACTGGTTCATGAGGTGGGGTCACAAAAAAAACATGTTGAAAATTTGGAGTGAAAATACCAACGAATGCCTGAGGTATCACGGTTTCCAACCATAACGCCCAACCCAGTAGAGAATGACAGGCATCAGGGATGTGACTTGGGATTCTTGCCTACAATGCTCATACCATTCCACACCCTGCAGCCAGTGAGAGGCATCGAGGTATGCCTTGGACTCTTTGGCCCCAAAGTTCACCCCATTCTCCTATACGCACCCATCTCACCGTATTTCCTGATGGAATGGGGTGCGCATAAGGGCCAAAGACCCCAAGGCACACCGTGACACTTGTCAGTGTCTGCAGGGTGGGATGTGGTGAAATGGCATGGCCGTTATGCCTGACGACCCAAAGGCACACCCCAATGCCTGTCACTCTCTGCAGGGGTGGTGGTGGGGTTGGCTTCAGTTCAATACTTCACTGCCATTCCTATTACGCAGCTCTGTAACTTCTACACTACCACTGCCAATGCCAGCAAGCAAACATTCGGCATTGACAAATGCTTGTTAACTACTGGCAGAATAACATTCCAGGGCCAACTGCTGATTACAGACACTAGGGAGGGCCACTTAACCAGATTTATTTTCTTTCTTTCTTTCTTTCTTTCTTTCTTTCTTTCTTTCTTTCTTTCTTTCTTTCTTTCTTTCTTTCTTTCTTCCCTTCCTTCCTTCCTTCCTTCCTTCCTTCCTTCCTCCCAGAGGGCTTGCCTGGGCTCAGCCCCATAGCTCTGAAATGAGCCTTGGTAGCTCACACATCACTGCCTTGACTTATAACGGGGGTCAATGGAAGAATAGGACCCTCATGGGTCCCCATAGCTCCACAGCTCATACACTTTTCTCTCTCTTTCTTTCTTTCTTTCTTTCTTTCTCTCTCTCTCTCTCCCTTCCTTCCTTCCTCCCTCCCTCCACAGCAGAGATGCAGTATCTCATTTTCTGTGTAATCCTGCTTTTAGGCAGTTTTACAATGTGTTTACCCAGGCAAGTGAGGCTGTGTGCCTTGCCCGCCTGTTCATATAGTTATCTGTCATACAAGGTCTCCTTCAGTTAGAGCTGCAGCTCATGGTTTTGTTCTTCACTTGGCTACCAAACACTGCCTGAAACAGTATTCCAGCAGAGGTGGTGGGGTGAAAACAGTGTTACGCTTCAAACATGCATGGGATAGGCACAAAGGAATCTTGGTAGGAAAGTGGTGGGGGGGAGTAGCTGGAGATCAGGTACGGTCTGTGGTGACAGTATAGGCAGGGGAAAAAAATGGGCAGACTGGGGGTGGCCAAGGGGTCCTCATCTACTGACAGATTCTATGTCTCTATAGGCCCCATATTCAGAGCCGGTCAGCTGCGCATGGAAACAGGTGTGCCATGTGAAAAAATAGGGCCGGACGGCTCTAGGGCATATTCAAACAGATAGCACGATCTGAACTGACTGTGCTATCTGTTTGAATATTGGACCCTGGTAGCGTGGCCCCACAGCAAGTGGTCACCATGCTTGGCACAGCGCTACCAGAGGGCAGGACTGAAGACTGCCCACAGGGGTAAAGGGCGGTGCACACTAGTAAGCATTGTGGCCCCCATGGGCGATATTCAGCCCAAACATGCAAATGAGCTCATTGGGCATGCATAGAGCTAAGGGGTCATTTGAATGCCCATTATGGGCTCATATGCATATGAGCACCTGGCCTGTATTTGGACTTCAGCAAGGCCTTTGATTCTGTGCCACATGGGAGGCTGGGGGGAAGCTGGAATACATAGGGGTGGGAACAAAAATGGTAAATGGGATCACCAAGTGGCTGAGGGGTAGGCAGCAAAGGGTAGTGGGGGGGGACTCTCATCACGGGGGGACGTCACGAGTGGGGTGCCACAAGGTTCAGTACTGGGACCAGTGCTATTTGGGATATTCATAGCCGATATCTCACACGGGGTCCGGAGTAAGATCAGTCTGTTCACAGATGATACCGAGATGGGAGCTGTGGTAAATGACATGGAGGAGTGGAAGGGATTGCAGGAGGACCTGACCAAACTACAGGAGTGATCATAAACATGGCAGATGGAGTTCAACGCCAAGAGCCGACGTCCTGCACTTAGAGTTAGAAACCAGGGAGGAAATATCAGCTGGAAGAGGTACAGTTGGAATGCACTGTGGAGGAAAAGGATCTGGGGTGCTTATTACGGGAGCACGAACCACTCAGCTCGGTGCAAGAAGGTGGCTGCAAAAGCGTACGATGCTGGGGTGCATAGCGGGGAATCTCCTCAAGGAACAGGGAGATGATCCTTCCCTTGTACAGGTCACTGGTCAGGCCGCACCTGGAATACTGCGAACAGTACTGGCACCCATTTCTAAAGGAGGACATCAGATTGTTGGAGGGGGTGCAGTGTAGGGCCACGAAGATGATCCAGGGATAGGGGGGAAAGTCCTATGAGGAGAGGATGGGGGAGCTGAACATGTATACCCTGGAGAAGAGGAGGGATAGGGGAGATATGACTGAAACCTTTAAATACTTAAAGGGAATAAACAAGACTAATACAGAAGATATTTTCGAGATCAGAAGGCGGAGGGACACAAGAGGCCATCGGCTGAGATTGGAGGGGAAGATTCAGGAAGGAAATCAAGTGATACTTTTCACAGAAAGGTGGTGGACAAGTGGAATATTGTGCCGAGGAAGTAGTATCCTGTAAAACAGTGGGTGGATTTAAGAAGGGGTAGGACAGAGTGGGGGGGTTGTTAGGAGGTGGGGGGCAAGGCAGCTGCAAGTTGGGGGGCTAGCTGCACAAACAAGCAGACTCGATAGACCATGAGGCCTGTTTCTGCTGGCATTTCGTATATTCGTATGTAAGAAATAAATCCCTGAAGAGGTGATCTTTATTTCCTTATGTTGCTGACTGATCTGCTCTCAGATTGACACAAACTGCGGGGATTTAGACCCCATCCTGTCATCTACTCTCTGTTATATTCCTCAGAAATCAAATGTGGAATATATCTAACATTCTTCTATGGATCCCTGAATGATGTTCTGTCATGGTTCTCAGCTGTCTCAGCCTTTGTCCCCTAATTGTTTTGCTGACTGATCTACTCTTGCATTATTTCCGACTCCATCCAGCCATCTACTTTCCATTACTTTCCCAAGCATATTGTGGGGAATCTATCCAACCTTTTTGTAGTGATCCCTGTAAGACATCTCAGATATACCCTGAAATGTCTAAATCTTCATTCACAAATGATATTGCTCACTACCGTGCTCTTAGAGTGACAGCACTGCTGTGCTCCAGCCCTATCCTGCCCTAGACTCTCCATTATATTCCTCAAGCATTGTGTGTGTAATATATTCAGCCTCCTTCTGCAGCTCCCTGTGAGATATTGTCTCAGGCATACCCCAGACATTGAAGCCTGTGTTCCTGGTGGTGCTGCCAACTAATCTGCTGTCAAAGTGACACAACACTGCAGGGTTCAAACCGCACCTTGACATCTAATCTCCATTATATTCCTTAAGCATCGAGCGTGAAAATCGTCTGACCTTCCTCTCTTACTTCTACTTGAGCTGTCAGGTTCCTTCACCATGCAGAAGGGCAGGCAGTACTGAACTAGGCTGACAGCATAGCGTAGAGGTTAGAGCAAGTATCTGTGTAAACAAGCTTGGTACATCCAGCAGGCCTGGGTTTTATTCCACAACATCATCTTGCACATGTGACCCCGAGCAAGTCAGTTAACTTTCCCAGTGCTACCTGGTGCCCTGAAAATGGACCTTGTGCCCAGTGGGCCTTACCTGGTTGCCAAAGAATTAAAAAACAAAATGAATAAACTCCCAGAGATCCTGATCTTAGCGTTGCTGCTAAATGGTCATGAGTTCCAGATGTCAGAGACATGATGAATATTACTGGAAGTATTGCTTCCATTATTCAACTGTTCCCCTTTGTTTCCACCAGCTTGCAAGCTATCATAATCTCTGGCTGCTAGTCTATGTTGCACTGAAGCAATTTTAGTTAGGAATTAGACACGTTATTGGTTAAATAAAGATTGCATCTCTCAGTGTTTGTTTACCAAAATGGAACAATACCCTCCTGCCACTAGGGGGTGGTGGTTTGGTTACTAGACTGCCGGACCCAGATCCTACTGACAGGTAGTGGCTCTGACTTAGAGAGACCAGTAGGCAGAGCTTAGTGCCAGTGAGAAGGGTACAAGGGTGCCCTCAAGTTTACTTGCCAGCTGCTCACTTGCCAGAACCCCTGTGGTGGCTAGGGTCTCACATCTGCAGCTGTGGCTGGATCTAGCTTTGAGACCAACTTATCTCAATGCCCAGTCACATGGTAGCTTCCAGTGACAGGCCAAAGACAACAGTGGCGCTCCCAGGGGATTTGGGGCATTTAATGTAGACTGCAGTTAATTCTGGGAGTATATAGGGGACACACCAGGAGGGTGTGGGACCCCTGAGGGGCTTCCCCTCAAGGGGAGACCCTGGCAGCCTTGTGGTGCCGGGAGGGTCCCACAGAGGAAGGGTGTTCACCTTTGGGGGGGGTGGGCGTTTGCGATCCTGTTCCTCGAGAGATGCTGCCAGCTGAACTGCTAATGGAATGAGAGCTAGTGAGAGAGATAGGCTACAGACTAAAATAGGACATATGCCTACACTGAGGACAGGAGATCCTGAGCCAGGATGGGTACCAAAACTACTGCCTCTGGTAGAGGGGTTGGGGCAATTGCCAGCTGCTGCCAGTGGGCAGGCTGGAGTTTGTGTTACCGTACTGCGCCCAGCACACCTGTCAGTGAGAAAGGAGACACCAATGTCAGGTACCCAGTTCAAAAGTGAGACTGGCCTGGCATAAAGTGGCAGCCCTCAAGATCATGGCTTCCCTGGATGCCAAGCAGTAGACTGAAATCTGAGAGTGAAGTCCCTTCACTAGTGAGGCTTCTTGCAACACCTACTGACCAGACGCTATGGTATCACAAGTGTGTGTAAAAGTGTAAACCGAAAGCTTGTACCCGAGTTGAGATACCAGAAAAGTTATGCTGAGTAGGACAGGCTCTGACCCAAGGTATAACCTCACCCACTGGTGTATGAAAAGGAGGGGACATGTGGCTCCTGTTGTGAGAGAAACGGAAAAACCTTTATAAAGAGACCCTGAGGTCCTGACCCAAGTCTGGGGTTAGAATCGAACCTGTCAGTACAGTGCTAACAAGGAGAGTGTTCAGGGACTTGGTTCCCCTTGTGTGTTACTGTAAAAATGTTCAGTAAAGCATGACTACTGCTTGCAGTGTGATGTTATGTACCAGAACAGAAGTCCAAGCTGAGTTTCCCCCACGGTTGGGGAAAATGTGCAGCGTGTGTGTGTGTGTGTGTGTGTGTGTGTGTATGTGTGTGTGTCTGTCCCATGGGTGGGGAAATTGTGCAGTGTGTGTGTGTATGTTTATGTAGCCCAGGCATCATGTGACAATGGGCTACTACTTCTTCCTGTTGGCCCTCATACAGTTTAAGGGGCCTGGGTCCAGCTACAGAGGCAATTGGGAGTTCTTGCCCAAAGTTAAGAATAATAGCACGGTACCTCCACCCAGAGTAAGTTGTAAGTGGGTCTGGTGACTGGTTGGTACAACTCCCTGGGATACAGCACCTCCCTGACCAGCCACCCTGCACACTGGATTCCCAATAACCTTTTCCCACCAAATGCCATAAACCTACTAAAAGGCAGAATGCAATGAACTTTCTGGACACAGCAATTTCAACATCCAACTCACTTCTTTATTAGGGGTGGGGCTAGGAAAAGGGTACCTGGAGGAGGGATAGCTGTGAAATAAGAGGAAGAAGAGGAAGGTAAGGTTAGTAGCAGAAAATGGCAAACAATAACATAAGGGTCTGTAGGCCAGTCCCCCAGCTGCCCACCCCCACTGGTACCAGTGTTACACCCTGAGAAGTCCCTGGGGTACCCACCAGTTGCAGGCTTGGATGTTGCTGTGGTTGGTCGGCGGTTGGGACCCTGAAAACTTGAAAAAATATTTGAATTAGACTCACACTCCCCTGTTTCAACTCCAGGAACCAGGTCCTGGATATTCACAGTTTGAAGGACCTAGGAATGTCTGGAGATGTGGAGCTCTGCTCGATTAGTGCAGCAAAGGGCAGAAAGTAGGATGGGTCAGTTTCCTTGACAGGTGGAATCTTGCTGGAAGGTCTTGCAGCTTGTCCCCTTGATGGAAGATCTGGCTGCTTGTTACCTTTGACCGCATGTCACCTTCAGCCACTTTCTGGCCCACTGCAGAGCTCAATCGCAGGCCCTCACCAGCCCCAGAAGGCCCAGACCCGGAAGTGGCTCCACAGCCCAGCTCCCCACCAGGGTCGTAGGTGCCCTAGCACCCCCAGCAAATGCTGGTGGACTCCTGAGACTGTAGGTCCCACTTGGAAGGGGTTAGTTAGTTCCCTCCCTGGATCTGGGTGAGTACTCCCAGACAGTGGAGGCTCCCCGCAGTCCCTGCACTGAATCTGCAAGGCACTGGTAGGCAGTTCCTTCAAATGAAACAACAGTGCCTATTTGCCACAGGTGCTAGCCTTTAATCAACAGCCTCAGTTCACAATCAGATGATAGCAATCCAGTAGGGGATTCACAGCTAAGCAAGCCCTGCTCTCTTCAATGTTTCCAGTTTGGGACCCAACCCCCAGCCACTCCTGTCAGTCCACAAAGCAAATTCACACAACCTGGCTAGCACCTACCTCCAGAGAAGCTTTGCCTCTTCAGATCATTATCAGAGTCCCAATCTGTGGAGCAGTTTCTCTGCAGCAACTGAATAGCTTCCAAAGAGACAGCACAGTTCCATCAGTTCAATTCCATGCATTGCAGGATCTCTGCAGCAGCTATTCTCTCCAATTTAGGCAACACAGTTCATAGTACCTGGAAAAGTTCACAGGTAGTCCTGTCTCTCTCTGTTTTGCTTCTTAAATTCCTTTTCCTCGTGGCAATCTCCAAATGGAGACCTGAGCAAGGTCTCTGGCAGTCTGAGTCCACACACACACAGAATCCTCCTGACTCGAGAAGAACCCAGGAACAGACTTACTCCAGTCCAGAAAATCCTTGGGTTTTCACTCGAGAATCCAGGCTCCTGATTGGCTGTTCAAACTTATCAATCAGCAGTAAACATAGCAATCAACACTCCTCAAACTCTCATTGAGGCAGGTGTTAGGCGCCTGAATTCGTTAATTCCTTCTCTCCCAGAAGTCCTTGGTCATAGTTTTGAGTGCCTAGAAAGGGATTGGCTGTTAGGAGGGGTCAAGTATCAAGGAAACAGCTGTTGGTACACCTTAGAATGCAGTGTCATAGAGTTCTGTAGCAGCCCTATATTGTCCTTCGTTTAAAAAGTTATGGTGCAGCAAAGGAAAATACTTTTTATTTACAGTGACCCCACGGTCTGGTAGCCCTCTGCTGGCCCTCTCAAAACAGCCCCATCTTGCATATTTACACTCAATAGATTAGCCGTCGCTGCCGCTAAAACAGTCCCCCTAGGTAGCAGGCAGCAGATAATTAATATTCATTGGGTGCTCATTAATATTCATGAGCCCCAATTTATACCCATTCTCTGCCGAGGCTTCCCATCTAACTCTTTCTGGTCTCCGGTCCCTTTTAGCTAATGAGGGGCAGTGGGACCATCAACATACCTTTCATTGGACCGCAAATGGCAGTTGGTAAAATCAAAGTGCTTTTTAGTGCATGCACAAGTACTGGTGGCATTGAGAAGATGCCAGCAGCTCGCAATTTGGTTTTCCAGCCCAGTCGGGGCTGGAAGCAACACAGGGCTTTCGAGGACATTTGGGCTATGCAGTGGACCATTCGGGGAATGCCAGGCAGAAACAGGAGATGGGAGAAAATGGGGGCAATGCAGGTAAGCCCCCAAAGGGGGTTTACATTTATATGCAGGGAACCCTGTGGCGAGCAATCCATCTTACCCCTAGGCACACAGAGGGTCTCACCAGCTTATGCCCATCCTCTGCTGACATTAAGAGAGGATAACCATTCTGGTACTAGCCTCGGCTGAATAAGCGGTATGTTGTCAGAAGACAATCCAACAAGAGGTTTGAGCTGACATTCAAAAATGAACTACACTAAGAATTTTAATTAACTTAAAAAAAGGTTTTGTGAGTCTGTAGAAAATCATTGTGATCTACAGAATCCTGTGCAGCACGCAACAAAATCACTGCATAGAAATGGATCCCTCCTCCTGCCCAACTCGTATCTACACAAAACACCAATGGCAGATCATCAGTAATGCTGCTGGTAATCTCCTGTCTATCCCCGATTACATAAAACACCGGCGGAAGGTGTGCAGTCCCATCACCGGTACCACCTTCCCACCTGCCTGCACAGTTGCTGTGCTTAACCAGTGGCAGATGCCCAATCCCACCACTGCTACCCACTTCCCACCTGCCTGTGCAGTTGCTGTGTTTAACCAGTGGTGGGTGCCCAGTCCCACCACCAGTACCCCTTCCCACCTGCCTGCCCAGTTACTGTGTTTAACCAATGGTGGTGCCAATACCACTATCAATACTTCCCTCCCTCCTAGTCCGCTGATCAGTTGTTTTGAGGTCCGATGGTGGATGACCAGCACAGCTATCCATCTACCTCGACCAGCCACCATCTTTTGTAGCGTGCCCCTGCCAATCTGTTGCTGAAGTAATCACTCCCCACACACATACCCACATCACCCCCCACACACACGCACACATTCATTCTGCCACCCAGGCTCATCATTAATTTTGGTCCTACACTGGCTGACTAGCAAAGCCCTCCTCCCACCATGGTTAGTCGCTGTCTTCTCTGGTGTCACCATGTGATCTGTACTGGGAAAAAGTAACACAAGCCACCAGATTTACCCACCCTCTGGCACCTACATGACCCTCCCCAACTGGTACCTGTAGTTCGCCCTCATTGTGAATCTTCACTGTCCCTCAATGGCAGTTTGTCAATGATCCTCAATGTGCTCCTTTACCTGACATGAAAGAAAACTGGTGGTTAACATTTCTATATCAAGAAATGTGCATACTGCACATGTGCCAGGACTCAGGAAAATGTCCCACTTTTTAACTTTCTATTCATTTCTTCACATTTTAGGCCATTTAGCCCAAATTTACAGGGTAGCTAAGTTGCAGACTCATTACAACACAAGTGGCACTTTTTAAATTGAAGCCAAAATGCATTTGGGGGTTAATCTCCATAATGCCTTTTGACCCAGATGTACAAGGAGCCACTTTTGGGGTTGTGAGGTGGGTGGCAACTTGGCTAGCCTGAATATCTGGGACCAAAATGGCCAAAATTGACCAAGATATGACAAAACTGGACCCTGAGCAAAGCAACTTAGGACTCCGCTCCCTGTGACACGTTACAACTCTGTTTTTTTTTTTCCATAAAGGTTTTTATCCACGCTAGCCAAACTGGGTGGCTATCAGCCTCATCCCTGTGCTGCTCAGCAGCCATTTCTTGCCTCTCTTGAGTCCAGGAGCTCAGTTACCTCATGAATTTCCCCCCACAGTGGGGTCAAGGAGGAGAGCCCCCCCCCCCGAGCACACATTCAGAGTTTGCCCCAGAGCAGCAGATTGGGCGTGGAGACACACAAAGCTTCACAAATCCGTTGTCCCTAGCTTTCCCACTTTTCTAGACCCTCTCCTGGCTGCGGCACCAGGACATGTGCATGGAGGAGCTCATGTCCCACGCTGCTGCAGCTCCATCCTTCTAGTTTCTTATGCCTGAACTACCACTGGGCCTCCACGGTGGAAGTCATGGGCTGAGAGAGTGCCCCGAGGAGGTGCAGTGCCTGGATGCTCGATCCTCTCTCACCCTGCTGATCGACAGCAACTCATGCTAATTCCTGAACATGGGCCATCAGCATGGCAGAAAGTAAGGCGATCAACGCCTTAACCCTCCACGCAACTGGGCCGGCCTGCAACACTACGTTTTAAAAAGTAAGGAAAGAAATAGCAAAAAACATTAATGTAGTGTCAGGGTTGAAGCACGAAAAAGTAGAAAATGAAGTTTTATGCAGCCTGGTACAATCTCTTTTCCAGGTACCACCTGGGAGGAGAATAAGGGGTATGTGGGAAGCTATTCAATTCAAAATGACAGTTTTCAGAATATAATGCATAGTGAAATGCTATGGCTAGCAATGATATGTGAGAATGAGAGACATGAAAATGAGTATATCACACACCAAAATAGGTGTGATACATTCTGAAATGGGTATGACGTATACCAAAAGTGGTATGCCACATATCAGACTGGATATGACACACACAGAATAGAAACAACACTTACTGAAATAAATAGGACATGTACTATAATTTCTAGGACACATACCAAAATAGATATGACACACACCAAAATGAGTGTGAGACAAACTGAAACAGATATGATATGCCGGTGTAACCCCCGTGCAAATGGGGGTTCCCAAAAGACTTCCAGGAGCTTGCTTGAATGCTCCAAGCCTGAATGGTGTTTGGCGTTTAAGCCATTTATCAGTGAGTGTTTTTAGAGCCTCTGGTACTGTCTCTTTAAGAGCTGTCTGCTTGCAGACATAATTAGTTTGTATGGGGGGACTGTGTGCTTCTCTGCTTGAGTACCACTCGAGCAGCTGCCAATTCACTCCATTTTTGCAGTCACTAGGAGTGCAAAGGGAACCTATCTGAAAGATGTAACTGTTTGCCAGAAATCATTTAGAGTAATAATGAAAATACAGTTTGTCTAACCTGCTTTCTTTGCAGTCAGAACTGTGTTTGCCTAGTTCCCATTTTAGTTTTGAACTGCTGAACTTGACCAATCAGTGTGGGTTAAGGTAGCTCTAAAATGGTGCCTTGGATGAATCAGAACTTGGACTAGTAATCTGAGCCAGCCACAAGAGGATTGTATGGGCAGTGACTCTGGGAGATGTAGTTTGGACTTGGCCTTTTGGACCAACAGGAGCAGTCTATTGTGAGTGACAGCCAATCCAGCCAAGAACTGGGAGGAACTCAAAGGAAGTGCCGGTTTTGTCTGCTGGAGTTTCAGTTGAGCTCTGGCAGTGAAGAGGTAGGAGCCCTGTGCTTTTTCGGTGTGCAGTTTTAGTCGGGAAACGTGTGTAAGGCCCAGAGTTCCAATCTGCAGCTTGATTAACTGCTTGTTAGGACTGAATCTGTCCTGTGAAGAGAATCAAAGGATATCTGAAGAGTAGAAACCAGGTTCACCCTGTAGAAGACAGGAGAAATTGCTGAATTGCACTCGGTCTGTCAGGAACTGAATCTGCTGTGTGTTCTCCCGGGTATTGTGCAGTAATTGCGATCGGGATAGAGAAGCAGCCTGCCTGGTATAGTACTTTCTTTTTACCATATAAATGTGTGAGGAGGCTTGTGTAGTTCAAGTGAATCCTGCTGCCATTAAAGGACTTTTGCCTGTTACTGTTTACCATATAAATGTGTGAGGAGTCTCGTGGAGCTCAAGTGTAATCCTGCTGCCATTAAAGGACTTTTGCCTGTTGCAGTTTGCCATATAAATGTGTGAGAGTCTCGTGGAGCTCAAGAGTAGCCCTGCTGACATTGAAGGACCCTATCTTGTTTGGAGGTCGTGAGTACTAATTCAGGGTTAGCTCCCTGTTGAATTGCCACATTGAATCCAAATGGAATTACTGTACTGCTGACTGTTTAACTAATTTTCTTTTCTCTGTGTGAAAGGGCCCTACCAGCTGCCACGGTTTGGACTAGCCACTAGGGCTTGGGTACCCAGGGACAGTAACTGGTAGGGATAGCCTGTGCACAGAGCCATAAGTAGATGAGTAAAGTGATAAGCTAATTAACCTGATTTCCCCTGTCCTTGTTATATCCCCTAAATAAATCAGAGCTGCTTGTTTCAGCAAAGTTATACTGCCTGAGGTATTTGTCTATGTTAAAGTATTGTACTGTGATTGTTGCACTGTATCTCTTATTTTACAGGGGTCCCAAAGCCTGAACCAGTCCTGGGGTAAGTGTATACTGTGAAGGTAATTCTGATATACTGTGTGGCCACTAGTGGGAAGAAAGGGGTTGCAGTGTCCCAGAGGGCTGTGACCAAGTTAGTTTAACTATTGCAAACCTGACCTCTGGGTGGAGGCACCCGCCATCGGATCCAGGCCCCTCAACCTGTTAGTGGCAAATCAGGCAGGGGTAGTAGCCCCTGGGATAGCGCCATCTGGGGTTACATCTTGGAGGCTCACCGCTGGGATTGTGTGTCCTCTAGTGGCCATATTCTGAACCACTGTTAAGAAAAAATGGGTACCCGACAGAAGTGGCTGTGCACCGGCTGGTGGAGTGGTGTACTGGGAGGAGATCGACCCCCAAAATGCTATGCTTATCCTGGACATCCCCCTGGGTATCAATACAGACACTGTACAGGGAGTACTTTCCAAGGTGGAAGGTTTACAAAACCCTGTGGTGGTGGGTCGGCATGCTAATCTGCTCACCCACACTTTCCTGGCCCTAGTAGAGTTTAAGGATCCCATAGATAGCTCCAAAGTGCCACAGACCATTACCCCAGAGGGCCCTCACTGCCTGGAGAGTGATAACTAAGGACAGTAAAGACCGAGAATGAGCCCCCACCACTGTCTGAAACTTTGAGGAGAAATTTGCTAAATGGTTGCTGGGGAAGGAAAACTGTGGAGGACTTGAAGAAACTATTCTTGCCACCTGGGGTGTTCCTCCCCAACACCCTCTCGCTCCAGTACCCGTAATGGTGGCTGAACCAATGCAGACTCCTATTTCTGCACCTGCCATTAGTCACGACTCTTACCGAAGGTTGAGGATCTTCTCTGGCACCCTCCCCAACCCCCAAGGGGAGGATGACTGGGAGACCTGGATAGACTATGTTGCCCCCCAAGTGCTAGAATGGCAATGCTCGGAAGCCGAAAAGCGAAAGAGGGTTAGTGAGAGCCTCCGAGGTCCTGCCCTGGCTACCATCTGTGCTAAGCGGGCCAGTAACCCTGAAGTGACTGCACAGGCCTATCTTGAGGCCTTGGAGAATGTGTATGGAGCCAGATTCTGATGAGGACCTATGGTGGAGAGTAAGAAATGCACAACAGTACCAAGGGAGTTGTTGTCTGTGTATGTATCTCGGCTGGAAAAATTGTTGCAAGAATGCCTCAGAAAGGGTAGTTTGCCAGCGATTGAACTGGACCGAACCAGGCTGGACAGGATCCTTAAGTCTGCCCCCTTCTCAGAACTGCTGTTGCTTCAGTTACGCCTGGCAGATCGACTGGAATCCCCACCCTCCTATGATGAGTTAATGAGAGAAATTCGAGGAGTTGAGAAAAGGCGACCTCGGGAGGGACCTGCACCAATAGCTGCGGCTACGACCCGAGTGACTGAGGGTGACCCATCAAGTGAAGTTCAGGGGCAGAGGTTGGCAGTCAATGAGTGCTCTGACAAGGAAAAAGATATGCCACAATGGGGCGAACTGTTGAGAGAGATCCGGGAATTCAAAAACAGTCCCTTTATGAAGGCCACGCCTGCAAGTACGGGCCCCGACCTATATCCGACTGCATCTGCTATGGGGGTGGGGTACCCACCATGTATCTCCTGCTGATAACAGCTCCAAACTCAATTCCTTGACCATGGAAGTGGAGAAACTGAGAGATGTCTCCAAATGCTTATCACGCCAAACAGAGATGGCACCAAGGTTTCCAGTTAGTAATACCCCGCCCTGGCTCCCAGTGTGGCGCCTCGGCCAGCTCAAACTCCAGAAAGTATGTTTTGCTATAATTGTGGGAAGGATGGGCACATGAAAAGGGAATGCCAGTCCCAAAGACACTGACAAAGTTGCATATAGGCTACAAGGAGAGCTGGAGAACAAATCAGTGGTTAAGAGGTGCGAAATGATCCCAGTGAGGGCACCAAAATGCTAACTCACGTCCTTTTGTGCAAGGTCAGTTGCCCAGGCCCCTACTACCGCCTCTCCAGACTGGTCCAGAATAGTGGGTCCCTCCATGGAGACCACTGTAAAGGTGAATGGAGTGTCTACAAGAGCTGTATTAGACAGTGGCTCCCAAGTGACAATTATGTTCCAGGATTGGTATCAGAAGCATTTGTCAGATGTACCTTACAACCATTAGAAGGACTGCATGTATGGGGGTTAAGTGAGAAGGCCTACCCCTATTCCGGGTATATCCGAATTTGGCTGTCTTTCCCCACCTCCGTGGCTGGAGTGGCGAACAAGTAGAGACCCTAGCCTTAGTGTGTCCCCCACTGGACTGTATGATGGTGTCCTTTGTTGATTGGAACAAATGCTCATATGTTCGAAGGCTGGCACAGTTGTGTTATGAAAAACAGGGGTCAAAGACTAGTAGAGCTTTAAGAGTTCCGGCTTTAATTAAGAAGGCCTATGAGGCACAGAGAGATGCTGAAAAAATAGAACCAGAGGAACGGTCGGAATTGTATGGAAGAAGGATCCTGAGTCTCTGATCCTGGCGCCAAATGCCCAGTGTACCTTACAGGGAGAGGTCCGTATCAGAAAGGATGTTAAGAATAAAATATTAATGTTGGATGCACCAGGCGATGGAAAATTGCCAGAGGGACTGCTGGTCAAGCCTAGTATTTTGCCGCTAGAGCCCATGCTTATGCCAGAAGGGTAATGGTCCAAGTTCATAATGTGTCTGAAAGAGACATTCGGTAAATAGAGGTTGCATCCTGGCTAATGTGCATAGTGCAGACACTGCAGTGCTACCCAGCAGCAAGAGTTCGAGGAAGAATGACAGAGTAACGCCTGACTTGTTTGATTTCGGCGACTCCCCATTGCCAGCGATGAAAGTGAGGATCAGTGAGAAGCTTGCCCAGAGACACCAGGTGTTTTCTTTAAAGGAATGGGACGTAGGATGCGTGCAAGGAGCTGAGCACAATATCCGGCTGCATGACGAAAGACCATTTCGTGAGAGGTCTCGACGCCTGGCACCTGCTGACATAGATGATGTGAGGCGGCATCTGCAAGAGATGTTAGCTGCTGGTGTAATACAAGAATCCAGAAGCCCTTATGCTTCCCCATTGTGGTAGTGAGGAAAAGAATGGGACAGTAAGGATGTGTGTGGATTATCGCACCTTAAACGCGGACTATCCTGATCAGTACACAATGCCCCGCATTCAGGATGCTTTGGACTGCCTAAGCGGGAGCAAGTGGTTCTCTGTGTTGGATCTCCGCAGTGGGTACTACCAGATCCGATGGCCCCAGAGGACCGTGAGAAGACAGCCTTTATCTGTCCGCTTGGCTTCTATGAATTCATGAGGATGCCTCAAGGGTTTCAGGTGCCCCAGCCACTTTTCAACGATTGATGGAGCGTGCAGTGGGGACATGAACTTACTAGAGTGCCTGGTATACCTAGATGATGTTATTGTGTTTGGCAGCTCACTGGAGGAACATGAGAGCAGATTATTTAAGGTATTGGACCGACTGGAGGACTTTGGCCTTAAACTGTCCATTGATAAGTGTCAATTCTTTCAAACATCAGTAAAGTATGTGGGACACATAGTATCCACCGAGGGAATAGAGACCGACCCAAGTAAAGTTGAGGCCTTGACCACCTGGCCACAGCCCAAAAATCTAAAAGAACTGCAAAGATTCCTGGGATTCTGTGGTTATTATCGGCATTTCATCAAGGACTATTCAAGAGTGATCCGCCCTTTACTTAACCTTACTCAAGGGTATCCCCCAACCCACAAAAAATACCAAAAGTCAGCGTCCCTCAAGACTGAAAGAGTGTATTTTCATCCGAGTGAAGTATTTGGGGCCCACTGGACTCCTGATTGTGAGACTGCTTTTCATGAGATCATATATCAACTTACCCATGCTCCAGTGCTGGCCTATGCGATCCAAGAAAACCTTACGTCCTGCACACTGATGCTAGCTTGCAAGGGTTGGGGGCTGTGTTGTACCAAAAGCACGAGAATGGCCTGAGACCAGTGGCCTTTGCCAGTAGAAGCCTGACCCCATCCGAAAAGAACTATCCTGTACATAAGTTAGAGTTCCTAGCTTTGAAGTGGGCTATTGTTGACCAATTCCATGAGTACTTGTATGGGGCTAAAATACTAGTAAAACTGACAATAATCCTTTGACCTATGTGCAGACCTCAGCTAAGTTGGATGCCACTGGCCATAGGTGGCTTTCTGCATTATCTACATATGACTATGCTCTCGAATACCGAGCAGGTCTGAACCACATAGATGCTGATGCTCTCTCCGGAGGCCTGTTCCCCAGAATGATTGGGTCCGATTGGCAGAACCTGACATTCGGGCACTCTGCCGGAAGTTTGACAGGGAGGAACAAATGTCCACGGAAGCAGTGGACTGCATGGTGGATTGCTTGGGACCCTCTGAGAATTGCATACCTGCTGCTTATTGCTACTTTTCTGCAATAGACATTGGTGCACTGCCTCAGCTGGACAATGACAGTATTCGGCGGGCTCAATCCTGCGATCCCATGATCAAATCAGCTTTAGAAGCCCTCTATGCAGGAAAAGATGTGTCCAAATTACGCTCCACTGATTTGAGAACTGCACTGTTATACAAAGAAGGTCCTAAGTTGAAACTGATCAATAAACTGTTATACAGAGAAACAGTAGACAGAGGGGACAAGTAGACAAACAACAACTAGTGCTGCCCACTGCCTTCGAGACTCAGTACTGAGGTCCTTGCACAACCACATGGGGCACCTTGGTATAGACAGAACACTTGACTTGGTGAGATCCAGATTCTATTGGCCTAAGATGGGGGCTGATGTGGAGCAACACATTCAACTTGTAGTCGCTGCTTACAGAGGAAAGCTTTGCCCCAGAGGGCTGCCCCCTTGTTAACATCACCACCAGTGCACCCATGGAGCTGGTCTGTATTGATTTTCTGAGTTTGGAGTCAGATCAAAGAAATATCAGTAATGTGCTGGTAGTCTGACCATTTCACGAGATATGCCCAAGCTTTCCCACCAAAGACCAGAAAGCATCCACTGTGGCCAAAGTACTTGTAGAAAACTTTTTGTTCACTATGGGGCTCCACAAAGAATCCATTCTGATCAAGGAGAGACTTTGAGAGTCGTCTGATCAAGAGATGCTTTCTCTGTGGGAGTCGAAAGTCCAGAACCACTCCTTACCACCCCAGGGGACCCACAGCCTGAACGTTTCAACCGCACTTTGCTAGATATGCTAGGCACCCTGCACCCAAAGGACAAGCCTAGATGGAGCCAACAAATTAGCACCCTGGTACATGCTTATAACTGCACCAAAAGTGATGCCACTGGGTTCTCCCCCTACCGCCTGATGTTTGGAAGAGAAGCTCGACTACCGGTAGATGTGTGTTTTGGGGTCTCTCCTGATGGGGTTCAAGCTGACAACTATTTACAGTATGTGCAAAAGTTAAAGGCCCAGCTAACTCATGCGTACCAACTGGCTCAAACCATGGCTGCCAAAAGAAATCTGGCCAACAAAGAAAGGTATGATAAAAAGGTGAAAGCACAGGAACTCCAGGAGGGAGATCGGGTATTGCTAAGAAATCTGGGACTGCATGGCAAACACAAGATTGCTGACAGATGGCACCATCTCCCTCACATTGTAGTGGGCAAACTAGATGATCTGCCAGTGTACAAAGTAAGGCCTGAGAATAATTCAAAGATGTAAAAACAATGCATAGAAATCATTTACTGCCCATTGGACAAATCTTGATTGAGTCTGAGCCCCGAAGATGCCCCTCTGGACCAGTGACTAGAGCTGCTGCTAAGAAAAGATCAAGAAAGTCTGCACCTACAGAAGCAGAAGTTAAAGTGTTCCCTCCACAAGTCCCAGTTGAGCATGACTGTCAGTCTGCAACCCCTGCAAATGGGGTTCCCAAAAAACTTCAGGACTTGCTTGAATGCTCCAAGCCTGAATGGTGTTTGGCGTTTAAGCCATTTATCAGTGAGTGTTTTTAGAACCTCTGGTACTGTCTCTTTAAGAGCTGTCTGCTTGCAGACATAATTAGTTTGTATGGGGACTGTGTGTTTCTTTGATTGAGTACCACTCAAGCTGCTGCTAATTCACCTCATTTTGCAGTCACTAAGTGCAAAGGGAACCTATCTGAAAGATGTAACTGTTTGCCAGAAATTATTTACAGTAATAATAAAATTACAGTTTGTCTAACCTGCTTTCTTTGCAGTCAGAACTGTCTGCCTAGTTCCCCATTCTGGTTTTGAACTGCTGAACTGGACCAATCAGTGTGGGGTAAGCTAGCTCTAAAATGGTGCCTTGGACGAATCAGAACTTGGACTCATAATCTGAGCCAGCCACAAGAGGATTGTATGGGCAGTGACTCTGGGAGATGTAGTTTAGACAGTGCCTTTTTGGACCAACAGCAGCAGTCTATTGTGGTGACAGCCAATCCAGTCAAGAACTGGGAGGAACTCAAAGGAAGTGCCGGTTTTGTCTGTTGGAGTTTCAGTTTGAGCTCTGAAAGTGAAGGGAAAGAAAGCCCTGTGCTCCTTCAGTGCACAGTTTCAGTCAAAAACGTGTGCAAGGCCCAGAGTTCCGGTCTGCAGCTTGTGTAACTGCTTGTTAGGACTGAATCCGTCCTGTGAAAAGAATCAAAGGATCTCTGAAGAGTAGAAACCAGGCTCACCCTGTAGAAGACTGGAGAAATTGTTGAATTACACTCGGTCTGTCAGGAACTGAATCTGCTGTGTGTTCTCCTGGTTATTGTGCAGTAATTGCGATTGGGATACAGATGCAGCCTGCCTGGTATAGTGCTTTCTTTTTTACCATATAAATGTGTGAAGAGTCTCTTGGAGATCAAAGTAGCCCTGCTGACATTGAAGGACCCTATCTTCTTTGGAGGTCGTGAGTACTAATTCAGAGTTGCTCCTGTTGAATGCCACATTAAATCCAAATGGAATTACTGTACTGCTGACTGTTTAATTTCTCCTTTTCTCTGTGTGAAAGGGCCCCTACCAGCTGCCACGGTTTGGACTAGCCACTAGGGCTTGGGTACCCAGGGACAGTAACTGATAGGGATAGGCCTGTGCACAGAGCCATAAATGAATTATTAAGTGATAAGCTAATTAACCTGATTTCCCCTGTCCTTGTTATATCCCCTAAATAAATCAGAGCTGCTTGTTTCAACAAAGTTATACTGCCTGAGTATTTGTCTATGTTAAAGTACTGTACTGTGATTGTTGCACTGTATCTCATTTCACAGGAGGTCCAGTGCGGAACCAGACCTGGGGGTAAGTGTATACTGTGAAGGTAATTCTGATATATTGTGTGGGCCACTAGTGGGAAGAAGGGGGTTGCAGTGTCCCAGAGGGCTGTGACCAAGTTAGTTTAACTATTGCAAACCCTGACCTCTGGGTGGAGGCACCGCCATTGGATCCAGGCCCCTCAACCTGTTGAGTGGCAAATCAGGCGGGGTAGTAGCCCTGGGATAGCGCCATCTGGGGTTACATCTTGGAGGCTCACCGCTGGGATTGTGTGTCCTCTAGTGGCCATATTTACGAACCACTGTTAAGAAAAAAAATGGGTACCCCGACAGAAGTGGCTGTGCACCGGCTGGTGGAGTGGTGTACTGGGAGGAGATCGACCCCCAAAATGCTATGCTTATCCTGGACATCCCCTGGGTATCAATACGGACACTGTGCAGGAGTACTTTCCAAGGTGGAAGGTTTACAAAACCCTGTGGTGGTGGGTCGGCATGCTAATCTGCTCACCCACACTTTCCTGGCCTAGTAGAGTTTAAGGATCCCATAGATAGCTCCAAAGTGCCACAGACCATTACCCCAGGAGCCCTCACTGCTTGGAAGTGATAACTAAGGACAGTAAAGACCGGGGGAATCAGCCCCACCACTATCTGAAACTTTTGAGGAGAAATTTGCTAATGGTTGCTGGGAGAGGGAAAACTGTGGAGGACTTGAAGAAACTATTCTTGCCACCTGGAAGTGTTCCTCCCCAACACCCTCTCCTGCTCCAGTGCCCGTAATGGTGGCTGAACCAATGCAGACTCTATTTCTGCACCTGCCATTAGTCACGACTCTTACGAAGGTTGAGGATCTTCTCTGGCACCCTCCCACCCCCAAGGGGAGGATGACTGGGAGACCTGGATAGACTATGTTGCCCCCAAGTGCTAGAATGGCAATGCTCGGGTGGCGAAAGAGGGTTAGTGAGAGCCTCCGGGTCCTGCCCTGGCTACCATCCGTGCTAAGCGGGCCAGTAACCCTAGAGCGACTGCAAGCCTATCTTGAGGCCTTGGAGAATGTGTAGGGAGCCCAGATTCTGATGAGGACCTATGGTGGAGAGTAAGAAATGCACAACAGTACCAAGGGAGTTGTTGTCTGTGTATGTATCTCGGCTGGAAAAATTGTTGCAAGAATGCCTCAGAAAAGGTAGTTTGCCAGCGATTGAACTGGACCGAACCAGACTGGACAGAATCCTTAAGTCTGCCCCTTCTCAGAACTGCTGTTGCTTCAGTTCGCCTGGCAAATCGACTGGAATCCCACCCTCCTATGATGAGTTAATGAGAGAATTCGAGGAGTTGAGAAAAGGCGACCTCGGGAGGACCTGCACCAATAGCTGTGGCTACGACCCGAGTGACTGAGGTGACCCATCAAGTGAAGTTCAGGGGCAGAGGTTGGCAGTCAATGAGTGCTCTGACAAGGAAAAGATATGCCACAATGGGGCGAACTGTTGAGAGAGATCCGAGAATTCAAAAACAGTCCCTTTATGAAGGCCACGCCTGCAAATGCAGACCCTGACCTATATCCGACTGCATCTGCTATGGGGTGGGGTACCCACCATGTATCTCCTGCTGATAACAGCTCCGAACTCGATTCCTTGACCATGGAAGTGGAGAAACTGGCGAGATGTCTCCAAATGCTTATCACCCGCAGACAGAGATGGCACCAAGGTTTCCAGTTAGTAATACCCCGCCCTGGCTCCCAGTGTGGCGCCTCGGCCAGCTCAAACTCCAAAAGTATGTTTTGCTATAATTGTGGGAAAGATGGGCACATGAAAGGGAATGCCAGTCCCCAAAAGACACTGACAAAGTTGCATATAGGCTACAAGGAGGCTTGGAGAACAAATCAGTGGTTAAGAGGTGCAACATGATCCAGTGAGGCACCAAAATGCTAATTCACGTCCTTTTGTGGCAAGGTCAGTTGCCCAGGCCCCCACTACCGCCTCTCCAGACTGGTCCAGAATAGTGGGTCCCTCCATGGAGACCACTGTAAGGTGAATGGAGTGTCTACAAGAGCTGTATTAGACAGTGGCTCCCAAGTGACAATTATGTTCCAAGATTGGTATCAGAAGCATTTGTCAGGCTGCCCTTACAACCATTAGAAGGACTGCATGTATGGGGTTAAGTGAGAAGGCCTACCCTATTCCGGGTATATCCGAATTTGGCTGTCTTTCCCCACCTCCGTGGCTGGAGTGGCCGAACAAGTAGAGACCCTAGCCTTAGTGTGTCCCCCACTGGACTGTATGATGGTGTCCCTTTGTTGATTGGAACAAATGCTCATATGTTAGAAGGCTGGCACAGTTGTGTTATGAAAACAGGGGTCAAAGACTAGTAGAGCTTTAAGAGTTCCGGCTTTAATTAAGAAGGCCTATGAGGCACAGAGATGCTGAAAAAACAGAACCAGAGGAACCGGTCGAATTGTATGGAAGAAGGATCCTGAGTCTCTGATCCTGGCGCCAAATGCCCAGTGTACCTTACAGGGAGAGGTCCGTATCAGAAAGGATGTTAAGAATAAAATATTAATGTTGGATGCACCAGGCGATGGAAAATTGCCAGAGGACTGCTGGTCAAGCCTAGTATTTTGCCGCTAGAGCCCATGCTTATGCCAGAAGGGTAATGGTCCAAGTTCATAATGTGTCTGAAAGAGACATTCGAGTAAACAGAGGTTGCATCCTGGCTAATGTGCATTGTGCAGACACTGCAGTGCTACCCAGCAGCAAGAGTTCAAGGAAGAATGACAGAGTAACGCCTGACTTGTTTGATTTGGCGACTCCCGCTGCCAGCTGAATGGAAAGTGAGGATCAGTGAGAAGCTTGCCCAGAGACCAGGTGTTTTCTTTAAAGGAATGGGATGTAGGATGCGTGCAGGAGCTGAGCACAATATCCGGCTGCATGACGAAAGACCATTTCGTGAGAGGTCTCGGCGCCTGGCACCTGCTGACATAGATGATGTGAGGCGGCATCTGCAAGAGATGTTAGCTGCTGGTGTAATACAAGAATCCAGAAGCCCTTATGCTTCCCCATTGTGGTAGTGAGGAAAAGAATGGAACAGTAAGGATGTGTGTGGATTATCGCACCTTAAACGGCGGACTATCCTGATCAGTACACAATGCCCGCATTCAGGATGCTTTGGACTGCCTAAGCGGGAGCAAGTGGTTCTCTGTGCTGGATCTCCGCAGTGGGTACTACCAGATCCCGATGGCCCCAGAGGACCGTGAGAAGACAGCCTTTATCTGTCCGCTTGGCTTCTATGAATTCATGAGGATGCCTCAAGGGATTTCAGGTGCCCCAGCCACTTTTCAGCGATTGATGGGCGTGCAGTGGGGACATGAACTTACTAGAGTGCCTGGTATACCTAGATGATGTTATTGTGTTTGGCAGCTCACTGGAGGAACATGAGAGCAGATTATTTAAGGTATTGGACCGACTGGAGGACTTTGGCCTTAAACTGTCCATTGATAAGTGTCAATTCTTTCAAACATCAGTAAAGTATGTGGGACACATAGTATCCACCGAGGAATAGAGACCGACCCAAGTAAAGTTGAGGCCTTGACCACCTGGCCTAAGCCAAAAATCTAAAGAACTGCAAAGATTCCTGGGATTCTGTGGTTATTATCGGCGCTTCATCAAGGACTATTCAAGAGTGATCCGCCCTTTACTTAACCTTACTCAAGGGTATCCCCAACCCACAAAAATACCAAAAGTCAAGCGTCCTCAAGACTGAAAGAGTGTATTTTCATCCGAGTGAAGTATTTGGGGCCCGCTGGACTCCTGATTGTGAGACTGCTTTTCATGAGATCATATATCAACTTACCCATGCTCCAGTGCTGGCCTATGCCGATCCAAGAAAACCTACGTCCTGCACACTGATGCTAGCTTGCAAGGGTTGGGGGCTGTGTTGTACCAAGAGCACGAGAATGGCCTGAGACCAGTGGCCTTTGCCAGTAGAAGCCTGACCCCATCCGAAAGAACTATCCTGTACATAAGTTAGAGTTCCTAGCTTTGAAGTGGGCTATTGTTGACCAATTCCATGAGTACTTGTATGGGGCTAAAATACTAGTAAAACTGACAATAATCCTTTGACCTATGTGCAGACCTCAGCTAAGTTGGATGCCACTGGCCATAGGTGGCTTTCTGCATTATCTACATATGACTATGCTCTCGAATACCGAGCAGGTCTGAACCACATAGATGCTGATGCTCTCTCCGGAGGCCTGTTCCCCAGAATGATTGGGTCCGATTGGCAGAACCTGACATTCGGGCACTCTGCGAGATTTGACAGGGAGGAACAAATGTCCACGGACGCAGTGGACTGCATGGTGGATTGCTTGGGAGCCTCTGAAATTGCATACCTGCTGCTTATTGCCACTTTTCTGCAATAGACATTGGTGCACTGCCTCAGCTGGACAATGACAGTATTCGGCGGGCTCAATCCCGCGATCCCATGATCAAAGCAGCTTTAGAAGCCCTCTATGCAGGAAAAGATGTGTCAAATTCGCTCCACTGATTTGAGAACTGCACTGTTATACAAAGAAGGTCCTAAGTTGAAACTGATCAATAAACTGTTATACAGAGAAACAGTAGACAGAGGGGACAAGTAGACAAACAACAACTAGTGCTGCCCACTGCCTTTGAGACTCAGTACTGAGGTCCTTGCACAACCACATGGGGCACCTTGGTATAGACAGAACACTTGACTTGGTGAGATCCAGATTCTATTGGCCTAAGATGGGGGCTGATGTGGAGCAACACATTCGAACTTGTAGTCGCTGCTTACAGAAAGCTTTGCCCCAGAGGGCTGCCCCCCTTGTTAACATCACCACCAGTGCACCCATGGAGCTGGTCTGTATTGATTTTCTGAGTTTGGAGTCAGATCAAAGAAATATCAGTAATGTGCTGGTGGTCACTGACCATTTCACGAGATATGCCCAAGCTTTCCCCACCAAAGACCAGAAAGCATCCACTGTGGCCAAAGTACTTGTAGAAAACTTTTTTGTTCACTATGGGGCTCCACAAAGAATCCATTCTGATCAAGGGAGAGACTTTGAGAGTCGTCTGATCAAAGATGCTTTCTCTGTGGGGAGTGAGAAAGTCCAGAACCACTCCTTACCACCCCCAAGGGGACCCACAGCCTGAACGTTTCAACCGCACTTTGCTAGATATGCTAGGCACCCTGCACCCAAAGGACAAGCCTAGATGGAGCCAACAAATTAGCACCCTGGTACATGCTTATAACTGCACCAAAAGTGATGCCACTGGGTTCTCCCCTACCGCCTGATGTTTGGAAGAAAGCTCGACTACGAGTAGATGTGTGTTTGGGGTCTCTCCTGATGGGGTTCAAGCTGACAACTATTTACAGTATGTGCAAAGTTAAAGGCCCAGCTAACTCATGCGTACCAACTGGCTCAAACCATGGCTGCCAAAGAAATCTGGCCAACAAAGAAAGGTATGATAAAAGGTGAAAGCACAGGAACTCCAGGAGGGAGATCGGGTATTGCTAAGAAATCTGGGACTGCATGGCAAGCACAAGATTGCTGACAGATGGCACCATCTCCCTCACATTGTAGTGGGCAAACTAGATGATCTGCCAGTGTACAAAGTAAGGCCTGAGAATAATTCAAAAGATGTAAAAACAATGCATAGAAATCATTTACTGCCCATTGGACAAATCTGAATTGAGTCTGAGCCCCAGAAGATGCCCCCTCTGGACCAGTGACTAGAGCTGCTGCTAGAAAAGATCAAGAAGTCTGCACCTACAGAAGCAAAGTTAAAGTGTTCCCCTCCACAAGTCCCAGTTGAGCATGACTGTCAGTCCATATCGGAAGAAAGTGAGGTGACTTTGAATACTATCCTTCTTACGAACTGAGTCAATTGTTTGGGGCAATCCCTAGTCAATACTGGAGACAAAGCTGGGCCTTCTGGACTGTCTAAGCCCCAGCTTCATCCCTGAGCCAATGCTCCCAGAAAGTGAAGTGCAAAGCATCAGATCAGATGAAATGGAATCATTGTGCATGGTTGAACTGTTTGAGCTTTCAGGGAGAAAATGATAGATTGGGGCAGACTGGTGATACACCGAACAAGAAGAGTATTTTGAGTGCCCTGACAGTCCACTGCCAGTGTCAAAGCTCTCCATGCGAGCCAAATGTTGTGGACTCAGAAACTGTAACTCCTGGAGCTGAAAGTGCCCCAAGTTCTAGCCTCTCTACCCCATGGAGACTCCTGACAAGTGAGGACAATGCTGAAAATGAGGCTCAGGTGCAGAGACTGTAACAGTTCCCCTAGAAAGACTGGTCGAGCTGTAAAGCCTGTGGTGCACCTCAGTTATGATTCCCTTGGGAGGCCTGTGGACTTGCCTCTCAATGTTGTCCATAAAGGTGTATGTGTCCCAGGCTCATTGCCCAAACTGAGCGTCAGTGCTAACTCAAGTTACTTGTGTTGCCCTCTAAGTATGGTGCCTTGCCCCGTCCAGCCCCAAGGTAACTGATAGGGAAGGGCCCCTCTCTTCAGGTTTCATGTACAAGAGGTAATAACTTGAGTTATGGTACAATGTGTATGTAATACTGTGTAAAAGTGACGTACTGCAATGTTTCAGAAATGTGTTCTTGGTAAAATGATATATTGACTGATGATTACATGTGTGAGCCTAATGCAAATGTATATGGTTGCAGTTGAAACTTATGAGGTACTTGCTTGCGGACGTCAAGCTTTCCCAAACCAGGAAGGGTGTAACCCCCTGCAAATGGGGGTTCCCAAAAGACTTCCAGGAGCTTGCTTGAATGCTCCAAGCCTGAATGGTGTTTGGCATTTAAGCCATTTATCAGTAGTGTTTTTAGAACCTCTGGTACTGTCTCTTTAAGAGCTGTCTGCTTGCAGACATAATTAGTTGTATGGGGGACTGTGTGTTTCTTTGATTGAGTACCACTCAAGCTGCTGCCAATTCACTTCATTTTGCAGTCACTAGTGCAAAGGGAACCTATCTGAAAGATGTAACTGTTTGCCAGAAATTATTTCAGTAATAATGAAATTACAGTTTGTCTACTGCTTTCTTTTGCAGTCAGAACTGTGCTGCCTAGTTCCCCATTCTAGTTTTGAACTGCTGAACTGGACCAATCAGTGTGGGGTAAGCTAGCTCTAAAATGGTGCCTTGGACGAATCAGAACTTGGACTCATAATCTGGAGCCAGCCACAAGAGGATTGTATGGGCAGTGACTCTGGGAGATGTAGTTTAGACTTCAGTGCCTTTTTGGACCAACAGCAGCAGTCTATTGTGGTGACAGCCAATCCAGTCAAGAACTGGGAGGAACTCAAAGGAAGTGCCGTTTTTGTCTGTTGGAGTTTCAGTTTGAGCTCTGGCAGTGAAGGAAAAAACCCTGTGCTCCTTCAGTGCACAGTTTCAGTCAAAAACGTGTGTAGAGGCCCAGAGTTCGGTCTGCAGCTTGTGTAACAGCTTGTTAGGACTGAATCCGTCCTGTGAAAAGAATCAAAGGATCTCTGAAGAGTAGAAACCAGGCTCACCCTGTAGAAGACTGGAGAAATTGTTGAATTGCACTCGGTCTGTCAGGAACTGAATCTGCTGTGTGTTCTCCTGGGTATTGTGCAGTAATTGCGATCGGGATACAGATGCAGCCTGCCTGGTATAGTGCTTTCTTTTTTTACCATATAAATGTGAGGAGTCTCTTGGAGATCAAAAGTAGCCCTGCTGACATTGAAGGACCCTATCTTATTTGGAGTCGTGAGTACTAATTCAGGGTCGCTCCCTGTTGAATTGCCACATTAAATCCAAATGGAATTACTGTACTGCTGACTGTTTAATTCTCCTTTTCTCTGTGTGAAAGGGCCCTACCAGCTGCCACGGTTTGGACTAGCCACTAGGGCTTGGGTACCCAGGGACAGTAATACTGCTCATAAGGAGGTGTGGTAAAATGGCAATGTTGAAAATCTGGAGTGAAAATATTGAAAATTCGCGAACTTACGAGTGTGCATAGCAACTGCGCAATGCACCCTCGTAAAACAGTCATTTTTGAATTTTTTCACCAAATTTTCAACATAGACATTTTAACACCTGAGCTCATGAACAGTGTCACTGTGATTTTCTTAATTTGTCCCGTACATTGATCTCGCACACCGACTGCGCCATTGTGTGCTACATGGGCAGAAACACGTTTTGAGTGACATGTGAAAAATGACAGCTGTACTGCTCATAAGAAGGTGTGGTAAAATGGCAATGTTGGAAATCTGGAGTGAGAATATTGAAAATTCGCGAGCTTACGAGTGTGCGTAGGAACTGCGCAATGCACCCTCGTAAAACAGTCATTTTTAGGAATTTTTTCACCAAATTTTCAACATAGCCATTTTAAGACCTCTGCTCATGAACAGTGTCACCGTGATTTTCTTAATTTGTCCCGTACATTGATTTCGCACACCGACTGCGCCATTCTGCACTACATGGGTGAAAACACATTTTGGGTGAGATGTGAAAATGACAGCTGTACTACTCATAAGAAGGTGTGGTAAAATGGCAATGTTGAAAATCTGGAGTGAAAATATTGAAATTTCGCATAACTTACGAGCCTGCATAGGAACTCGCCAGCACCCACCATAAAACAGTCATTTTAGTTTTGGCACCAAATTTTCAACATGGTGTTTTGGGACCCCTTCTCATGAATGATGTCACTGTCATGGCGGTATTCAGGCCTGAAGGGTGATTTCATAGTCACTGCGAAATCACCCTTGAGACACTGAATACCGCCATGACAGTGATCATCAGTCATGAGAAGGGTCCAAACCCCATGTTGAAAATTTGTGCAAAATCCAAAAATGCCCGAGATATGCATAAAGTTGAAACCCCTATGTAACCCATTATACAGCTTACGGCATTTCCTCAGTTCGCGGTCAACTTTGAAGAGTGCAGGCGTGTTCCGTCCACGAAGATCGCGCCCGGAGTCGAGAGGTATGGGGTGGGTGCAGGGAGGCTGTAGGTGCGCAGTGGGTGGGTGCGGGTTGTGGGAGGTGGTTGGGAGACACGCCGCAGGACAGTTTTTATTTACAGGTTTTAAAATAAAAAAGGCGTTCGTGGGGCGTTTGCCACGCTAGGGGTGGGCTCCCAGCGTGGCACAAGGCTGAGGGCGTTCAGCCGACGGAGTTAGGGCACCCGTCGGCAAAAAGACGTCGTGGGGCGTTTGCCAGCGGGGTGGGCTCCCAGCATGGCACAGGACTTGGGGAGGCGATCAGCCAGCGAGGATTAGGCACCCCGTCGGCAAAAAAAAAAAAATTACGGCACCGTTTGCCATGCTGGGGTGGGCTCCCAGCGTGGCACAGAACAGAGCGTTCAGCCGACGGGATTGGGCACCCGTGGGCTATTCAATGAAGGCGTGCCGTCTGTCTGTGCGTGGGGGAGCTGCGCGTGAGCAGCTTCTTGTCGCTTCTCACTCAAGCGTAGCTCCCCTTTCAACTGTATGCCACTGCATTTTGGGCGTGTCATAGACAGCTCCAAAATGCGATGGCTACAGAAACGCGCCTGCCAGCACAGTGCCTGAATTGGAGGAGGAGGTGACACACCTCGAAATCTCCGATCAAGGCACTATGTTTCTTGCACATGCGTGCAAGCAAACATAAAAATGACTTACAGGTTCAGCAGCAGTTCTCCTTTAAAGTGAAAAGGAGAAGAAAGTGGGCAGAATTAGGGAAATAATTCAGAATTCTGATGCTGTAATATGTAAAGAAGGAGCACTCCTCCCCCCAAAAAAATAAAGTGGCCACATTGTTCAGACCAATACCAGTTTATTCATATGCTTTACACAGGGAATAAATGCTGGTAAAGTGTAGTATATGAGGATATAATGCCACTGAGAGGCTTAATTAGCCAATAAACCATGAGCCTGCAAGGATGGTCAAATCATCATGTCGTGCGGCTCCTTTGTCGCCCCCTCCCCCCAATTAACACTCCTTTTCCCATGTGGAAATGATCTGTTATCATCCTAAATGCAATCTGGAGCTCAGCAAAACCTAAGTAGTAATGGACATCTCGGATGTGATGACCACTCGAGCTGAGGGAGCCAAGAAAGCTGCAGAGAGCTACAATGTGGCTCTTGCAGTTGCCTTGGACTCCCTGGCATCCTGCTGTGTTTAGTCACACTGCACTGTGGTGAGAGACACAGCAGTATTACAACAGGGTATGCTGTTCAATCCTCTGTGCGCCAGGGACCGGAGCATGATTTTAAATCACTAATGTGATTTCAGCCAATCAGCATGTTGAGCCACTGTACCTCTTACTGTGTGTACTGTATGCTCTCATGCAGGAGCTGTAGGAGGGAGCGATCCACTTCAGTGCTTGGCAGGGGGCAAATAAAATAACAATTCTCTATAAACTTATTACAAATCACTTGAGCTAAATTCGAGTGATTTATAATAAGTTAATAGGGCCTCCAAGATATATTTCTTATGGTATAAGAGACTCTTGTGAGGCTTGCGGTCCTGTTGCCCAGAACTCACTCACACTTGGGGTCTTTTATACCATAACAGAAATCCCTCGGAGGCCCCATTAAATTATAACCCAGGTAGCTGGTGGCATGAGTGGCAGCTCTGATGCTACACTGATAGGCTGACCCAGACTGATGCATTTTAATAGTAAATGAGAAGGGGCGGTAGACCGTGGTTTAAACCTGTGACCCCACTCTAGGAATATTAGTTGTTGCATTTGCTGTGCATTACACCTTAGCTGTAAAATGACAGCTGCTTTTCCAGCAAAACAAAACTTAAGACTTGATAACAGATGTTTGCTACCTTTGTAAACGTCCAACCAGCTTTTTTCAGTACAGCTATATGGATGGGAAAAGTAGGAATATCAATACTACGCACAATCAAGTCCACCATGAGCTTACACTCACCCCATCCTCGTCTTCGATTATGTCATTTCCTATGGATGCTAGCGTGGTCCATTTGCAGTTGTTGATGGCCCTGACAGCACAGCGCTTATGAGCTTTAATTTCCACACTAAAAAGAAAGACAGAAAATGAGCCAGTCTGTGATTTCATGTTACAGTGGAGGCCAGAAGCAGAATATGTGCATCTCATTCTGACAATGTGGTGGGGTGGAGGGGGCTGTGCAGGACCTGTCACGTGAATATAAATAACAAAGGCTGTCAGTGTCCAGTGCTGTCAGTTTCACTCCTTTTTAGTTTTATCATGAAATTATTTACTGGCTGCTTTCTTGCTTCTTTTTACCTTCTATTACCCCACATCCCACTTTCTCCTTGCCTTTCTCTAGGTCCTTCTTCCACCTGCCCAAGCACTTCTGCCCATCGTAGGAGTCTTCTAAGATTCCAGACCTCTGCCCATCTCTGCTCAGCTTCTCTCTCTCTCTGGAACCTCTGACTGTATCCCACAGCTTTTTCACATTGGTAGGACTCCCTGGTTCCCCAAGCTAGAGGGAACAAACTCATTTAATGGCTGTGCTCCAAGAGGAGGTGTTAGTAAAGAGCAGAAGGAGTCAGCAGGACCGGACTGACAGAGTGGCTTCATCTGCCTGAAACCAATGGGGTGTTTCAAGACCCAGGAATCTCCTAGTAGTATTAGACATAATAGCATGCAGTCTAGATCTGCTGACTGCCCCTGGAAAAATGTAATCTTTACTGAAGGTCTAATCCTACTAGGAGATCCCTTGTAAGAAATAATATTACTATGGTAAATATTTTGTTCTTTTCCCCTGCAAGTCCCTTCCCTTATCCTACCCCCAGATTATGATCCTGAGAGGTGACCCAGACAATACCCTATTGGGTCATCTGAAAGAAGGGTCTGTCCACTCTTCCTTTCCCCTGCCAGCCCTCTGGGAGTGGATGCCCACCTGTCACGCAACATGGAATTGGGTGCCTGCAATGTATAGCTGCTCCAAAGGAATCACTGTGTTCCTTCCCGCATGATATGCCCTCCCCCAGAGACACCAGGGGTTGTCAAGCAGCAAAAGAAGGTGCAATCTCTCTCCGAGGCATTCAGGATAGATGCCAAAACTCTGCCTTGCAGGTCAGAACCAGACATCCCTGGCTCAAGACATGAACATGGGTTGTCTGGAGCCACTGGCCTAATCCCCACTGTGGCTGGACTAATAGTCAAGTAGCCTCTAACCAGTCACTTGGACTCTACCCTTCTCTGTGCACCCACAAATAAGTACAGTACAATGAAGCCCTTATTCCTACTGGCTCTGGCTGCCCATCTGACAAGCACCCTTCTACTAATCAACCTCTCTTCCTCATTTCTATCCCTCAACCAGGCGACCCTCATCCACTTCAAAGAAGATAATCCCCCCTCTTTCCAACTAGATGGACTCTAACCCCACTCAGTACCCTCACACTCAGCTTCCTAACTAACCATGACCGCCACCTGCTAGGTTTCTCCCTCTGCTCCATCCAATCCCTCCCCTGCCTCACATTTACTATTCCTCTATCGCCTCCTGCTCTCCCTGCTTTTATTGGCTGGGGACATTGAATCTAACCCTAGGCCTGACTCCTCAGCCTCTGGTTTTCCCCCTGCCAGCAGTCTGAACATCTTCCAGCTAAATGCGAGGAGCTTTCAGCCCAAGCTAAATCACATCAAGGCTTGGATATCCCAAGGCTCACCGGTATTCTCCACATGTTGGAGATGCGGTTATCCACCAAAGTCCCTGACTCCTCAGTCACCATTTCTGAGTACTCCATTCTCCGTCTAGACAGGGTAAGTGCAGTGGTGGTGTTGCACTCTATGTCCAAAAGTCCCTAAATGCCACCATTGTCTCCCAGGAGGTAGCCCCAAAATCACACGAGATCCTACTCTCCAAGCATGTCTTCCCCTCCTCAGCTCCCCTTTTAGTCACTGTCTGCTACTTCTCTCCCAGCGCCTCACCTTCCTCCTTAGTCTCCAAACTTGCCACCTTAACTTCTTCAGCTGCCTCGGGTGAGCTTCTAACCCTAAAAGACTTCAACTTTAACTGGTTTGCCCAGCACTCCAAGGCCATCACTCAACAGATCAAGGCACTCAACCTCACGCAACTCATCACCAACCCTACCAGACTCAACCCCCGCTTCTCTAACCACTCGCTCTAAAATTCTCATCAGCTGGCACACTCCCCGACACTTTCAGTGACCACTGCATTACTTTCTGACCACTGCATTACTTTCTGACCACTGCATTACTTTCTGTCACAGGAAGCACCGTCCTCCCCCAGCCCAGCCCAAATATATTTAGTTCAGGTCCCTAAGGGCCCTCAACCAGCAGGCCCTACTAGCCGACCTCTACCTGGCGGACTGGTCTGGTGTCTTCATGGCTCCAGACACTGACTCGGCACTGGTAGCATTTAACTCTACCTTCCTAGGCATTTGGAACTCCCACGCCCCCCGAAAAAGCTGTGTCTCCAGTGCAGGCACCTCCCCTGGATCTCCCCTCACCTGGTGAATCTTTTCAAAGCCAGAGACAAAGCGTGGAAAGCATTTAAGGCCTCCTCCAACGCTGCTGACCTCCAAATGTACAGATCTCTGAGGAACGCATGTACTAAGGCTGTGCGCTCTACCAAAGCTGGCTTCTTTAAGTCTCAGCTCGAGGACTGTTACCCCACCCCAGCTGCTTTCTGGAAGACTCTCCACTTCCTGCTCAGCTCCACTCATCAAGCTCCTTCCCCATGCTCGGACCCCACTAACGATGGCTCCAGTGTCATCACCTCCTCCATAAATCAATTCTTCACAACCTGTGACCTACCCCACAGGAAACCACCTCCCTCTCTCTCCCCTCCCACCAGACACAAATACGTCCCCTCCTCTCTCGGGTCCAGCCATCTGTCCAAACCCCTCTTCTTGTATGCCTTACCCTGCTGACCAGCTATCATCTTTATAGCCTTCCTCTGGACCTTCTCCAGCAGGTTTATGTCCTTTTTGAGGTGTGAGCACCAGTACTGAACTCCATACTCTAGATGCGGCCTTACCAGTGACCTGTACAATGGCAGTATAACCTCCTCTCTCCTACTACTGATCCCCATAGATAAGCATCCCAGCATCTTGTTTGCCTTTGCTGCTGCTTTCTTACACTGTGTGGAGTGCTTCAGGTCACTAGTGATCATCACTCCTAGGTCCTTCTCCTCCTCCTCTGATACAGATACTCAGACTCCACCCAGGTAGTACTCTGCCCTAGGATTCTTGGCTACAATATGCATAACTTTGCATTTCTTGGCATTGAGGCCAAGCTGCCAGATCCTGGACCACCTCCCTAGCTTTTCCAGATCTTCCTGTAGGTCCTGTATCCCTTCTGATGTGTCCACTCTCCCACAGAGCTTGGTGTCATCAGTGAAAAGGCATATTTTGCCCTTAATGCCATCTCCGATGTCACTGATGAAGACATTGAACAACACTGGCCCCAGCACCAAGCCCTGTGGGACCCCACTGGTTACCTGTCTTGTGCCAGATAACTCTCCCCCCACAACCACCCTCTGGGTTCTGTCCTTCAGCCAGTTTTCCACCCATCTGGCCATCTTTTCCCCAACCCTGAGATCCACCAACTTCCTGATCGACCTTTTGTGGGGCACAGAGTCACAGGCCTTGCTGAAATCAAGACAGAGGATGACTACCACTTGGCCCCTGTCTACTGTCTTAGTGACACAGTCAAAGAAGTCAATCAGATTTGTTTGACATGATTTCCACCACCATGAACCCATGCTGCCTTGCATCCTGGAGACCATGCTCACCTAGATATTCCACCAACCTTTCCTATAGTATGATCTCCATGAGCTTTCCCACAATGGAGGTCAGACTGACTCATCTGTAATTTCCTGGGTCATCCTTGGGACTGCTTTTGTGGAGCGGCACTACACGTGCTGTTTTCCAGTCCTGCGGTACTACGCCTGTCTCTAGTGAACTATTAAATAGGTCTACCAGTGGCCCTGCCAGTTCCTCAGCCAGTTCCTTTAGTACCCTTGGATGTACTCTGTCTGGGCCTGGTGATTTGTCCAACTTCAATGCCAGCAGCCCCTCCCTCACTCTGTCCTCCTCTATCACTACATCTGTGTTCCCCTCCCCCCTGCTCCTCTTTTCCCTCCTGAAGGCACTGGTCCATCCTCCCTGGTGAAGATGGAACAGAAGTATTCACTTAGTATCTCTGCTTTTCCCCCCATTACCCTCCACCCACTCCACCCCTTTCTTAAGCCTAACAATCCCATCCTTCTTGTCCTTTTCTCACTTACATAGTGAAAGAAAGTCTTCTCCCTCTTCTTAATTCCTTCAGCTTTCTGCAGCTCCTTCTGTGCCTTTGCTCGTCTGACTTTCTTACTTGCCTCACTAGCCAACCTTAGGTAATTTTCCCTATCCACCTCTTTCTTGGTCTTCCTGATTTTTCTGTTGGCCAGCCTCTTTTCCCTTACTGCCTGGCAACCCCAGAACTGAACCAGCTGGGCGCTGGCTGTGTTCTTTATTGATTTTTATTTTATTTTTGAAAGTGGTTTACAACCTTGAGTCGGGACTCGCTTACAAAGGCACTTCATTGCAGGAGGGTAGACATGGTTACAGTGTGAGATACAACAGTGGTAACATACAGGTGCAATACAGATAACAAAAGAACACAATATAACAGTGTTTTACAGAATAAAGTTACATGCAGTAAATAGCAATCGTATAAAGTATAACAATAGTAGAAGTCACAACCCTGGTCATACGGGAAATACCTATGTGGAAGGGTGTGGGGTGGGGACATGGGTGAGGAAAGAAACAAAAAATAAAAATAAAAGAGGGTCCAACAGACATTGTCAAGGCTATGGGCCAGAAATGGGGAGGGACCCCAACATTAGGTTGATTAAGGGCAACTACAGCTCCGGACGCCAAAGAAGTGGTTACGGAGAGTGACTTTAAAGGTACCAATTTTGGTAGATTTAGTGACAGAGGGCGGGAGGGAGTTGAACCATGTGGGGGCACGGTACTGGAAGGACCTTTGGGCTAGGGAGGTCTTGGTATGGGGCACCAGAAAGGTGGCCTTAACTGAGCTATGGGTGACAACAGATGGGGATGCAAGCCGTAGGGACGCGGTGACCCCTTGGGGGGAGAGTCCTAACAGAGATTTTTTGGCAAGTAAGCAGGTTTGGTAGTGCAGGTGCTCCTCCAGGTGAGCTGGTTGGTGGTGGAATAGTGCAGGCAAATATGGGTGCAGAGGGATGTACTGGTCAGGAGCCTGCAGGCCTTGTTTATCGAGGTCTGGATTCTGGTGAAAGCAGTATTGTCAGCCACAAGCGTAGACAGGTAGGCTGTAATCCACTAGGGACAGGACGGAGGTTGATGGCCAGTAGGAGGGTGGTTTGGGAGGCAATCTCTGTGGCAATAGAAAGCCAATCCAAGAGTTTATGGCTGAGGTCAAGGTATTGATGTGGGTATGGAATGTAAGAGCCGAGTCGAAGGTGATGCCCAGTGCGTACTTACAGGACGACACCTGTTCAAAAGGTGAGCATTACTGGGGAGAATGCAGAGGGGGCATTTTGGCCTTATTCTGGTGATGCTAAAAAGCATAGATTTTATTTTTGAGGTTAATGACCAGCCGGTGGTCAAAGAACCACTTTTCGGCTTGGTTGAATGTGCTGCAGGGATTCCTGTAGAGATGCGGGGTCAGGGTGGGAGGCAAGCAGAACTGCATCATAGGCATAGAGTAGCATATTGCCCAGGCAGGATCTGGGGAGGGTGTTGAGAAATAGGTTGAACAGAACAGAACAGGGCCCAGGATGGAACCCTGGGGACCCCTGAGCAAATGGGCAGGGTATTGGACAGGTGCCATTTACCTCCCAGCTGTGATCTGGTAGAGAGGTAACTGGGAACCAAACCAGTGGGCCAGGAGAGAAGCCAAGTTGGTGGAGGGAGTCAAGTAGGAGGGAATGACAGACAGTGTCAAAGGCCTTGGAGAGGTCAAACAACACTGCACCCGCAACATGAACAGAGTCGAAAGCAGAGTGGAGGTCCTGGGAGAACTCCAGGAGGGCTGTAGTGGTGCTGTCCAGGGCGGAATCCATTTTGTTCCGGACACAGCAGGTAGTATTTGGCCAGATACTTGGAGAACTGAATGGCCACTATTTTTCTAGTGCTTTGGACAGAGGGGAGATGGAGATGGGCCTGAAATTGTTGGGGAGGTTCTATCTCCACTCTTATGGATAGGGTGATTTCTGCAATTTTCAGGCACTGGAAATTGATCAAGACATAGTGACAGGTTTAAAGTGTTGGTGAGAGGAGCTAGTACAGTATCTAGGACTTATTGGAGAATCCTGGCGTCCAGGAGATCACAGCTGGGGTTGGTGCTAGCTAAGGCTTTTGCAGATGAGGCCTGGCTTCAAGGGTGATATGGCATGCAGGTAGAATTAAATTGGAGACCTGTTTCCTTTGGCAGCAAACATAGTTTGGGGGCTTTGACTTGAATTTTGATTCCTTGTGCTGACTCCATTAGCTGTAAAGGTTAGTTCATAGTGGGGGAGGGGTGTTAATGGTCTGGCCAGGTCTCAC
Organism: Neoceratodus forsteri; assembly: GCA_016271365.2. Classification (NCBI taxonomy): domain Eukaryota; kingdom Metazoa; phylum Chordata; order Ceratodontiformes; family Ceratodontidae; genus Neoceratodus; species Neoceratodus forsteri. Next base: position 1,688,674,893 of record CM028131.1, read on the forward strand.
TCAGCCAATTGAGTGGAGGCAGGGCTGAATCAGGTTGAGGTGCTAGCTGCTTTGTCTTCTCAGGAAGAACTGGAAGGGGGCAGGATCAGTTGTGTTCCAGGACAGTAGCTGCTGCTGTTTTCACAGGGTTCTTGTGGATATTACTTGGTAGGTTAGCTCTTTTCTTTCTTGCTTCTAAGGGGCTAGCAGGGTATTGTTCTGGGGGATCCTGGATGTTTGTAAACTGATTTAGTGGCTGTAAGTGGGGCTCTTTTTGTGGATGTTTCACTTTGTAACAGGCTGCGCTGGTAGAGGCCTATTTCTTCTGATTTAAAACCTGTTTGGTGGGATTTGCTTGAGATGGTTCTTTAGCTGCAGGGCTTGGAGGGAGACACAGGGCTGATACATCTCTCTTGTCAGGTGTCTGCCAAACACCGCCTCCCCCCCACCCTCCCTCCTAGAAGTCTGCAAATTTATAGGGGAAGACCTGCCTGCAATTGGAGGAAAAGGCTGCTGGTGCAGCTCATGTAGTTCTAGCCACTGGGGTTGGATTTAAAGGCCGGGAGAGAGGAGCTTAGGAGTTGTTCATTTTCCTTACATGTTTAATGTGTTGTACTGCACCTAGTAACAGAGTTACTGGTGTACAGTGGGACTGTCTCTAGGATTAGTGGGTGACCTGATTAGGCAGTAGGGGTATCTTGGAATAGAGGACCTGGTTGCGTCACCCAGGAAAACTATTTGAGAGGATGGACCACACATCATTAGGGCCGGCATCTTTGGGAGGGTGGTGGGGTGCACAGGGTGTGGAGCAGCCATGATACTGGACTGGGCTTGGAAGTTTGGTGGTTGCCCAGTGTGCTACCAGCTAGCACAGCTTAGGGAGGAGGTTGCGGGGATGAGGAGAAAGCTGGGGGAAGGGGGGTGGTATGGTTGGGGAAGGGGGCTGGAAATCTCCCACAGGGTTGCACCAAGCACTGGGGGGGGGGTATAGGGAAAGGAGTGCAGGAGAATACTCAGGGGTCACATAGGGACCCTGGCAGAGGGGGCCCAAAAGGACACTACCAAGGAAGCAGGCAGGTAACTGGGGACCCTCACAAAGGGGGGACGGAGGGACAACATTCTCAGGGAAGTAGGCGGATAGCCAGTGCTGGACAGAAGGAAGCAAGACAGGGAGGTGGATCAGACCTTATACTTAGTAACCGCTTCAATTCTCTTCTTCTGCTCAAGGATGGGGGGATGTAGCCACGACAGAGGTGGTTAGAGACGGAAAGGGTGTGGGAGTGGGGGGCAGGAGGCAGGGCCAGATAGCAGGAAGAACAGGGGGACCTGGAATGCAGGAGAATGGGGGAGTAGTAAATCGGAGCAGGGGAAGAGGGAGGAAAGCTAAGGAGAAGGACCAGTTGGGAGGAAAGGAAAGAAGGACCAGAAGTACAAGGATGATTCAGTAAAGAGGCTGAGGGTTAGGCCAGGGGAGCACGATGAGCAAGGAGGAACTAAATGGAGACAGGAAGGAAGGAGGATGAGCCAGGCTAGTTTAGCAGATGGGGAGAAGGACCAGTTGCGAGCAGTGAGGGGAATTACAAGGTACAGAAGGATACTCAGGAGGAGGAGAGGCATAGGATTGGAGGAGGGAGTGGTCATGGTAAATAAGGAGCAGGTGGCATGTGGCACCCAGATAGGGGAGGAACAAGGAGCCAGCTGGGTGGGGGGCCGGTAGAAAGGATGAGGACATGGAAGGGGGAAAATGGAGGAAAAGAGTGGTCAGAGTGCTCCTGCTGGGGATTCTATGATCAGGGGTATCAAATGGGATAGGGAGGAGAAGCTTGGCAGTTAGAACAAGATGCTTCCCTGGACTAACGGTGCACAGGGCTAAGCACGAGGTATATCAGCTGGCAAGGACTGTGGGGTTCCCAGACATACTGGTCCACCTGGGCACAAATGACATTGAGGGAATAGCGAGCTAGAGATACAGGCAAGGTTCAGGAGCTCGCCAGGGTCTGTCATGACATAGGATGCACAGTTTCCTTCTCAGAAATCCTGCCAGTGCCAAGGGCTAGTGGGGAACACAAAAGAAAAATTAGGGAGATAAACCAGTGGCTCAGGAGTGGTGTGAGGCCAGAGGGTATGGGTTGATGGGGATTGGGGGAGACCTGGGAGGATAAGGAGCTGTATGCTAGAGATAGACTCCATCTCAATTTGAGGAGGAGAATCCTTAAGTTGAAAATGGAGGAGTTCATTGGTGAAAAGTGGGTTTAAACTTGTGAGAAGGGGTGGGATGGGAGAAAAGGCAGTCAAGGGGATGCCGATAAAGGAGGACTCTGTCTCCACCCCTGGGGACCAGGAGGATTGCAGGAAAGACCAACTGGCAAGTGCAGACCAGGAAAAACAGATCCCCAAGGGAACACGAGCAGGGAAATGAAACTATAGGGAAAGGGTGGAAGGTGTCCTGCTAAATGCCAGGAGCTTGGGCAATAAAATGCCTGAGCTCCAGGCGATGTTAACTGAGGGAGCAGTGGATGTGGCAGCGGTCACTGAGACTTGGGCCACTGCAAGACATGACTGGGACCTGAACCTGGAGGGTTACACTATGTTCAGGAAGGACGGGGAGGAAGGGAGGGTAGCAATGATAGTAAAAACTGCATTGGCATAGGGGAGTTGAGGAGGCGGAGAGAACCGTGGAGGCGATTTGGGTCACCTTGATAACAAGGGGGCAAGAGAGTAAAAATAGGAGTGGTGTATAGACCCCTGCTCTGGCGGAGGAGCTGGAGGACAGTCTGGTGGCAGATGTTGGAGACACTGCAGACTGGGCAGAGGAAAGGTGGTGGTGTTAGGGGACTTAAACATGCCAGGAACAGACTGGGAGACTATGACATCCTCTGTGACCAGGGAACAGAGGTTGTTGGATGTCTTTCAAGGCGCGTTCCTAACTCAGCAGGTGGGAACCGACCAGGGAGGCCACGGGTACTGGATGTGGTCCTGGCAGACAGTGACCAGATTGGGAGCCTGGAGGTAAGGGACCCATTGGAGGGAGTGACCATGCCACAGTCTGGTTCTGCCTGGACCTAGGAGGGGTAGAAGGCTGCACAAAGACGGAGGTAACAGACTTCAGGGGTGGATTTTAAGGAAATGGGAAGGATCCTTAAGGAGCATTTGGATGGGATTGGGTCAGACATAGACGCTGATAGTAGGTGGGAAATCATCAGGAGAGGTGCAGGATGCTACCAGCACCTGTGCAAGAGTAAAGAGCGAATCACGGTAGGGCCCAAAACCCTGTTGGTGGACCAGGGAGGTCCAGGAGGTGGTGCGGAAAGAAAGCAGCCTATAAGAAATTCAAGTGCTCAAGGAGGAAAGGGATCGAGGGGAGTATGAGCTGATTGCTAGAAGGGCCACTAGAGTGGTGAGGGCTGCCAAGGCAAGGAAGGAGCAGAACCTGGCCAGGGAAATTAGGAGAGGGAAAGGGGTTCTTTAGATACATTGGGGAAAGACGAAGGGTGAAGGGCAGATTAGCAGGATTAAATCAGGGAGAGATGGGCACAAGACCCAGAGGAGCAGGCTGAGGTACTAAATGAGTACTTCACCTCAGTTTTCACCAGGGAAAATGGGGATGCTGCATCATACATGGGAGAGACAGAGATAATGAGGAGGGACCCTTACCAATCGGCAGGTCTGGGGAGGGGGGCATCACTGGCAGGTGGGGGAGGCGGCTCAGGAGAAGAGGTACTGGAAGTGGAAATCACAGCAGAGAGAGTGAGGGAAGCCCTTAGCTCCCTTAAGACGGAGAAAGCACCGGGGCCGGATAAATTACATCCTAGAGTGCTGAAGGAACTTGCAGATGTCCTGGCGAAACCCCTGGCAGAGCTTTTCACCATCTCTCTGAGGACAGGGTGGGTGCCCCAAGACTGGAAGGTGGCACATGTAGTGCCTATCCACAAGGGGGAATCAAGGGAGGTGGCAGGGAACTACAGGCCTGTCAGCCTGACATCAGTGGTGGGCAAGGTGATGGAGGGCATTGTCAAGGAGTGGCTAGGGGGGGCCCTGGATAAGTCAGGGTGCCTGGACGATGAGCAGCATGGATTCACCCAGGAAATCGTGTCAGACAAACCTGGTGGAGTTCTATGACTGGGTGACAAGTGCCTTGGACCTGGGTAGACCAGTGGATGTCCTCTTTCTGGACTTCAGCAAGGCATTTGACTCTGTTCCTCACGGGGCCTGTTGGATAAACTAGGAGAAATGGGGTGGGAAACCAGATGATCCGATGGATGGCAATTGGCTCCAGGACCGGACCCAGAGGGTCGTAGTTGAGTGGGAAAATCTCTTCCCAAAAGAGGGTCATTAGTGGGGTCCCACAGGGATCAGTCCTTGGGCCCCTTCTGTTCAACGCCTCACGTATCTGACATAAGGACAGGAATCAGGAGTGAGATGAGTCTCTTTGCAGATGACTCGAAACTGGGGGCAGTGGTGGATGGGGAGGAGGGAGGTGGCCCTGCAGGGGACCTGGAGGCTCTGGAAAGATGGTCTAGAAAGTGGAAGCTGAGGTTTAATGCAGGGAAATGCAAGGTACTCCACCTGGGGCCAGAAACCCAGGCCAAGTGTACCTCCTGGGAAATACTACAAGTCTCAATGGCTGAGAGGGACCTGGGGGTGGTGGTGGATGTCAAGATGAACAACTCTGAGACTTGTAGGAGGGCAGCAGCCAAGGCCAACAGGATGCTGGGATGCATCGCTAGGGGATCACCTCCAGGGAGGAAGTGATACTCCCTCTGTATAACTGCTTGGTGAGGCCGCACTGGAAGTACTGCGTGCAGTTTGGAGGCCACACTAAAGAGGAACATTAACCTCCTGGAGAGGGTCCAGAGGAGGGCAACCAAATGATTTGGGGCTTGGGGACAGGGACCTATGAGGAGAGGCTCAAGAGCTAAACATGTACACTTTGGAAGAGAGAAGGGACTGGGGTGACATGATAGAGGTCTTCTAGGTACATGAAGAGGGTAAATAGGGAGGAACAGTGAGGGTGCTTGAAGGAAGGAGGAAGGGGCCACTAGAGGGCATGGGTGGAAGCTGGAGGGGAAGATTCAGGGAGAAAGGAGGAGGTGCTACTTCACTGAGAGGGTGGTGGAGCCATGGAATGCACTACCTGAGGGGCTGGGTAGGCAGAGACAGTGGAGGGAGTTCAAGAAGTTGGGACAGGTACAGGAAAGGTTCAGGAAGCAAAATCCAATGCAGCAAGAATATCCGGAACTGGGAAGGGAGAAGCCAGAGAAGGCGAGGGGACAGCAAGGTCAGCACCCAGGGTGGGGCTGACCAAGCAGCGAGACACGAAAGACCATTAGGCCTATTCTGCTGGCATTTTAGTATGTTAGTATGTTAGAAAGAGGAGATCCGAGGTGGGGGTGGGAGGCAGGGATAGGGTCAAAAAGTAGTTGGGGAGGACAGGCTTAGATCTGAGAAAGCCATATTGAGGCACTCAGCTATGTGGGCAGGATCAGTAGTGACAGTACCGTCTATGGAGAGTAGGTGATATGGTGGGGGCGGGTCTTTCCATTGAGCTCTTGCATATTGTCCCAGAAGGTACAGGATGAACCACAAGTGGATTCAAGGGTGGCTTGATAATATTCAGCCTTAGCCTGCCTTATAGCCCAGGTGCACTTGTTACGTGCTGCATTATAGCCTTGCCTGTCAGCCAGTTTGCCTGTCTCGACAGCAATATGACAGAGATTATCTCTTTGTTTCAGTGTTTGGATGAGGGGAGATCCATGGGGCATTGTGTTTCTTGGTACGGATTCTGGTCAGGGGGGATGAACTGCTCCGCCTTGTGCAGGAGTGTGGTGAGGTAATTAATGAGGGAGTGGACAACTGGTCCCTGGTTCCTCGGGGGTATGTAAGAGACTGTGAGAAAAAGAGGGCCCCTGGCTGGGTCTGGGTAACCTTAAGGGTGAGGGCTTGGGCACTAAAACCGAGCTTGGGGGCAGGGAGAGCATGGCCTAAAAGTTTGTCATGCATAAAGACTGCACACCCGCTGCCACGTTTCCCTATACGGTCTTCCCTGAACAGAGTGTAGTCAGGGAGGGAGATAACTGAGTCAGGAGTTTTTCTCGAGAGCCAGGTCTCAACTAGTGCTATAACAACAGATGGGGTCCAGATGGGGTGCACCCAAGGGTCCTTAAAGAACTAAGAGAGGTGGTGGCTGAACCTCTGGCTATCCTGTTTAGCCGATCACTGGAAACAGGGGAGGTACCCAAAGACTGGAGGACAGCAGATGTAGTCCCCTTATACAAAAGTGGGAACAAAGAGGAAGCAGGGAACTACAGACCAGTCAGCCTCACCTCGGTAGTGGGGAAGATCATGGAAGCACTACTGAAGGAGAGATTGGTGGAACATCTGGTTGTCAATGGACTACAGGACCCAAGGCAGCATGGTTTCACCAGGGGGAGGAAATGTCAGACCAACCTCGTTGAATTTTTTGACTGGGTGACTAGGGAGGTGGATCAGGGGAGGCAGTGGACATGGCCTATCTGGACTTCAGCAAGGCCTTTGACACTGTGCCACATAGAAGACTATTACATAAACTGGGGAATATGGGTGTGGGCAGGACAGTTGTGTGGTGGGTAGGTAACTGGCTGGGTGGCAGGACACAGAGGTGGTGGTAAATGGCTGTCACTCCACAGAGGGAAAAGTGACCAGTGGGGTACCACAGGGATCAGTGCTGGGACTGGTCCTATTCAACATCTTCATCAGTGACATTGCTGGGACCTAGAAGGCAGAATTTCACTGTTCACTGATGACACAAAGCTATGTAACAGAGTAGACACACCAGAGGGTGTAGACAGAATGAGAAGCGACCTGCAGAAACTTGAAGAATGGTCAGGGGTTTGGCAGTTGAAATTCAATGCAAAGAAGTGCAAGATAATGCATATGGGGCACAAAAACGCTGGCACAATATATCAGTTGGGGGGTGAGGATATAGCATGCACCAAGCAGGAAAGGGATCTTGGGGTTATCATCTCTGATGACCTCAAGTTAGGGAAACTGTGACAAGGCAGCAGCTAAAGCAAATAGGATGCTGGGATGTATAGGCAGGGGCATCACCAGCAGAAAAAGGGAGGTCATAATTCCGCTATACAAGACACTAGTGAGGCACCACCTGGAGTTCAGTGTACAGTTCTGGAGACCATACCTATGTAAGGACATAGACAGGGTAGAGAAGGTTCAGAGGAGGGCAACAAAGATGGTACATGGATTGCATCACAAGTCCTATGAAGACAGGTTGAAGGAACTGAACATGTACTCCCTGGAGGAGAGGAGGGAGAGAGGGGATATGATAGAGACATACAAGTATCTTACAGGGAGAGAAGGTGCAGGAAAACACTATTTTAAGCGAAAAAGATGTTCCAGGACTAGGGCATGGGATGAAGTTGGAGGAGGACGATTCAGGAAACATGAGAAAGAATTTCTTCACAGAACGGGTGGTGGACAAGTGGAACACCCTGCCAGAGGAAGTGGTGGGGGCTGAAACAATCACGGGATTTAAGAATGCATGGGATAGACAAAAAGGAATTCTGGAGGTCAGGGGTAAGGGGCAACAGACTTCTAGGAAAACAAACTGAACTTACAAGCTCAAATGGGCAGACTGGGTGGGCCATAGGCCCTTATCTGCCGACACTGTCTATGTATCTATGTATGTAACAGGACGGTGTTGTACAGCCCAGCACTGGAGAGTGGTGGATATTTTTAGGAGGCTGCAAATAGTCATGGATGCAATGCTGAGGTCAGTACCAGAGTGGGGTGGCTAGCTGACAACGGCCCGGGGTTGGGGTGTATGCTCCCAGACAGCAAAAGGAGCAGAGCAATTAATCTGATGAGCAGTCTGTGGCGACCAGGACCCTTAGCCAGGTACCGATGTGAGGTCCTACTAGTGGGGGTACAATGGTTGGGTGGGGTGCGGAGGGTAGGTATGGCAGGGATGGGGTGGGCCCAGGGTGTCCCAGGGGAGGGGGTATTGGTTGGAGGTGGATGCCAAGGAGAAATAGGGGTGTCCAGGGTGGGGGGCAGTTGGCTGCTGTGGGGTGGTAGAGGAGGATGGAGTTCAGGTGGAGGTAGGGGGCAGGATGGGACATGGGCAGAGCAAGAAAGGTAACCATGAGTAGGCTGAGTGTGATAGCCGTGGTGTCCATTGCTATTTCTTATTGGGGGGGTAAGGGGAATATCTGACCTTCTTCAGTGAGGGTGACTGCCACTGTGGAGTAGGTTTTTTTTTTTTTTCCAGAGTACAATATGCTAAAAGTGAGAACAAGGCATGGGATAACGTGATTAGAACAGGAAAAAGGCAGAGTCAAGGTTGGAGGATTAATAGGAAAACTAAGATGCCTCTAGTGGCAGATCAGTATAAACTGCAAATGGGGAAAAAAAATCTCTCTCAAAACTTATATCGACTCTAAGAAATCTCTACATCAGACTAAACATTACTTAAAGTGAGAAAACAAAACATTTCAAGCAGAGATTAGTCCTAGCATTAATTTCTTGGCAGCAGTTCCTAGAAGACTTCTGGATTTCTGCACATAGTGTGAGTAACATTGGCAAACAGGAGCAAGTGAGATTCCTCCAGGGGTAGATGCCAAAATTCAGAGTTCCAACCCGTACCTTGCTTGGAGGGTGAGCTTCAGGCAGCTTCTCCTTAGGTAGGTCCTCAAACTGCAGAATGCAGTTTGCTTGAGAGGAAACAGCCCGAAAGGGCACAGTAGTCCCCTTGCTTGGAGGGTGAGCTTCGGGCAGCTTTTTCTTAGGCAGGTTCTCAAACTGCAGAATGCAGTTTGCTTGATAGGAAACAGCCTGAAAGGGTACAGTAGTCCCTTTGCTTAGAGGGTGAGCTTCAAGCAGCTCATCCCTTAGGCAGGTTCTCAAACCGCAAAATGCAGTTTGCTTGAGAGGAAACAGCCCGAAAGGGCACAGTAGAGAGCCTAACGCACTCATCTTTGGCAACCAGTATTCCTTCCTTAATAGTGGACCACCTTTGGTCCACCCCCATATCTGCTCTGATGCCCACCAGATGGCTTTGTAGCACTTCAGCCATTTTCCTGAAGTCCGCCCTCCTGAAATCCAAGACTTTGGTCTTGGGATGCTTTCCCTGCCCATATCCAACTGGACCCACACTGTGCAATGGTCACTTCCACCCAGTGGCTCCCTGACCATTATTTCCTGTACATGCTCCCCATTTGTCAGCACCAGGTCAAGAATTGCCTCAGCTCTTGTCGGTTCAGTGATGCCCTGAATTAGGAACCCACTCTGCAGTCCTTTCAGGATCACCTGACTCCTAGCACGTCGTTTAGCACATATCTAGCACATATTAGAAATGGAGGAAAATGTCAGCAAAGTGCACTAACTGTAAATAAGTTGCCTCAAGGGAAGAAAGTGACTTGAGCCTTTTAAAATAAAATTATTGCTTGTTGCATCAGAACTTGTGGGGATCTCCAGTGTTCTAAAAATAGTACTGCATGCACTGTGGTGTCTCCTAACACACTGTTTTCCAGGACTGAAATCACCAAGTGGACCCGGACTCTCTGAGGGCTTGGAAGGATGCTTAGACTGTGTTGGTGGTCCCCAGCCGCCAAGAAAGGAACCCCCCCCATGACTAAAGGTTAGTAACCGCCTTGAATCTGAGCACCTAGAAGCAGTTTGACCAGTGGGATCAGATCCCCACCCTCCTTCTCTGAGACACTATACCATCAGCTCCTAGATGCGAGGGATGGGGATCAGCCCAGGAACCAGCGTGTAGGTCGAATGCTTGTGACTATTTTATCTGCCCTAACTAAAACCCAACATTCAGGCAGGACAGCACGAAATGTAGAGCCTGTGTATAGCCCAGAAATGCATACCAGTGCAGACGTTAGTGAGCAAGGGTTACATATTGCATCCTGAATGGTTTAAAGTGACAGAATAAATAGGTAAAAGCTAGCTAGCTCAGTGCCTTTTGTTGTAAAATAAATACGTGAAAGCTAGCCAGCTCAGTTTTATTCAGTAGTGTAAAAACAGATGCCCACTGTTGAAAAGGTGCAGATTTAAGATATGGGCCATTTATTTGTTAAAATACTGTTAATGCAGCACCTAGAATATATTTTATTGCTAGAAATGTTCCGTGCAGTATAGTGGTTTGATGTCTGAGAAGACCAGATTGAATATAATTGAAAAGTTTCTCGCTAAAGAATGGGCCGGAGAACGACTGAAAAAGCTGTATTCTTTTAGTTGCTTAATGAAAGGTTTCCACGTTATGAAAAGTGCTGGAGGGGAACACAAAAACCATTTCCTTCCAGGCTAAAATATGAATGAAGCAGTTTGTTTTTTTCCTTTCTCCTCTCATGGAGAAGAGTATCTGGTTAAGTCATATTTATTTATTTTAGGTATGCTGCCCGAAATGAGCCTATAGAATGAAATACTCTCCGGAAAGTGGAGAGTCTTGTAGGGCAGCAGTTTTGTATGATAGGGAGCTGCTCTGTTTCAGGGCTGGCAAATTAATGTTTGCTTTTGATTGTCCCACTCTTTTTGGGCTTAAAAGCCCTGCAACTGCACTGCCAGTAAGACCGGGAATGAAAAGGCAAGTAGGGTATGCACTGGGGTGTTGTGGTAACAGGAGGGAAGTGAGTAGAGGAACTGCATGTGGGTGTTACACAGAAACGCTCTGGCTTTAACCCCCCTCAGCATTCCTTGGCACTGTGCCAAGTGTATCCTGCATTGCAGGTCTAAAATGGTTTTGTGGTGCAGTGCCTAAATCAAATCTGTGACGCAAGACCAAATTGAGAAAAAGTCTAAAAAAAAAAATCCCTGAAAATAGCTACATAGTAGCCTGGGATCCTGCTTCTAACCAAAAGTGAGACAGCAGCAGCCTAGGATCAAACACTGACCAGATCAAGAGTGGGAGAAGGGCATGCAGTTTTCATGCCCTCATAACAAAGTTTAGCACAGATAAGCTCTAGCCAGATCCAATAGGGCGGCAGGTGAGGAATGTGGGGTAGAAATATTGAAAATTACCAGTTATGTGTGGTTCATAGCTCGTTGCTTGTGCTACGTACTGTAATTGGATAATGTAGGTTTGTGCTTGGATACAGAGGCCAGATCAGTAAGTAGGACAATGCTCATCAGATATTTAGCAGTTTAAATTGATCAGTGCTTAGGTACTGTGAACACAGTTATACAGTCAGCGATTATAGTACACGTGAGCTGGATAGTCTTATGTAAAGTGCTTTGATGCTTGAGCTGATGAGTAACATGTTTTGACCTGGTATTGGTTTGGCCTTACTCTGTATCCCACCATAAAGAATGCTTAGTCCAGTAGTATGAGACCCCCAAAAAGAATCATAATATCAAACGATTATCTCCTGCAACTCCGGAGAGTATGACCAGTAGCACGCAGGAGAGAGAAAAAAACCTTTGGGAGAAACCTCTGAGGACCCATGGCTACTGACCTGCCCATCCTTCTGGGCATACTAAGGGAGAATAATCCTAAATAACAATATTAAGCTAATTCGAGGTCCAAAGTTTGAGATCCTGATCCAGTGAAGTGAAGCTGAATACAGTAAGTACAGAATATTCCGGTTGGTGAACGTAGCAGCATCCTTCCAGCAAATCAAAGTCTGAGAATCCATGTCCGGAGTAGAATGGTGGTAGACTGGAATCCATGGTCGATAATGATAATTCGAAGCGGTGAAGTTACATTAGTGAAATGTTCCAGGTGGTGAGGAGACGGCTTCTGCAAGGAGAACCGGTAACCAAAAAAGCTAGGTGTCCGTGTCCAGTGTAGGAGGAAGGTAGTTAGTATTCCTCTTGGCAAGCTTTGCAAATGCAGGTCTTGGTAATGAAGCATAAGAACTGGGCGATGCTGCGTGATCTGGAGAGGCAGAGCAGTAGGAATCTCACATCTGGAGTAGAAGCAGGTAAGTGAATTAGGTACAAATCTCAGTGAGAACATGCAGACACAAGTTAACTGTACCTCCAGATCCCAATGGGGGACGTAGGCTGTAGAATAGGGAATTGGTCTTGATGAACCTTTAGGCCCTGTAAGGGCAAAGCAGGTAATATGAGCAAGTAGTGTAAATGAGTGGACCTGTACACAGGTCAATTGTAGCAGTAAGTAAGCTGCATAATACAGATGTAATGGCAGGGAAGTAGTATTGCATAGCTTAAGTACGGTATACAGCGAGGGGTATGAAGATATGATAATAGCTCAGGAATCGAAGGGCTTCATCTGGTGATCCAAATAGTTGCATAGCAATGTAGATACCCACATTTTGAAGCTAGAATGGTATGGTAACTAGAATTGACTTGGTGACAGTAGTCTGACAAGTCCTGAATAGTCGAGCTTGTGAGTCAAATGGAGATAACTGAAGAGATAGTGAATGAAGTAGCTTTGACACATGATCCAAGATGTCTTAGAGCATAAACCATGAAATTGAAAGTCTTCTGGATAAGCTCAAACTAAGTGTCCTGGTAGGGGTGTAGTAGTAGAAATTCATATGATTGAAGCAGCAAGGTGGAGGCATTCAAGAATAGGTGACGATGGCTAAACAAACCGGGACATGCATCCATAGTAGAAAGGAGCTCCAAGGCAGGTAGACACAGTGGCAGACCAGCTGATTAGAGTATGAACCTCCAGGTCCCAAAGCTGGATGAGGCAGGTGTAGAGTAGAAGTAGTTTAACCCCCATGCCCGATGGACGAAGCAGGTCGTACAAGTAGGCGATTATTGTGCAGTAATATAAGAGTAAGAGACTTCTGGGCCCACATCATTTAAACCAAGGAAGGCATAGAGCTCAGCAGGGAGTTCATGCAGAGATGGTAGTAGCAACTCCGGAGGAATTGATGCAGCATGGCTAGAAGCATCCAAGAGAATTGAGGTGAACATATTGATGTACTCCAGAATAATCCAGTGGAAAGCAGAAGCAGTAGGAAGCATGATTTGGAGGTAGGTCCAAATGAATTAAGCAGCTCTGTAGGAAGCATCCATGGGAACAAAAGGGAGATGAGCCTGAGATAGGGAAGGGCGAAGAACACGTGTAGGTCAGCCAATAGACCGAAGAGGGATGGTTGACGCGATGGGTCAACCGTGAGTAAATAGAATAGTAGCTAAACCCAGGAAGGTTAACACACAGCATGACCATGCAAGGTCAGCTGGTAAGGTGCGTAAAGTGTGGCAGCTAATAGCAATAAGCTAGCATCGCTGCTGGACCACACGTAAGTCAGCTGATAAGTGAGTAGTAGTAAGTAAAATGCAGTGAAGCAACATGGTAAGTCATCCAGGATATGAAATAAACCTGAGACATAACGTAAAAGTAAGTCAATAGTGGAGCACAATGGATATCCTAGACAAATGGAGATATGGAAGCAAGGTGAGAGCTGCAGCATCCAGAATTCGATTAGCATGGCTGAAAGCGAGACTTCCTGGAATGTATCTGAGTTTGGCGGAGAAGCTCAGGTGTCGGCCTGCCGAAGGGATCCAAGCAGGGCACTGAAGGCAATGATAGAGTGCATGGCTGAAGTACATGACAGGAATCTAGGGGCTGAAGACAAGGCAGCAGCTAGGCCCGTACGTAGGGTAGGATGAGCAGCTGGACCACACGTAGGTCAGCCGGTGAAGTAAGAAGAGAGTGGCTGCTAACACCACGAAGGTTAGCAGGCTGCAGAAGCACCCGTGTAGGGTGGTAACAGAAGCTGGAAGCGAGCCAGGCGAGGTCCCGCGTGGCTAGTGGTAAGGCAGACCTGAAGTAGGTAAGTGGAACGCATTAACTGTAGTGAACCTCAAATTGCGTATGCCTTAATTGACTGCAGGTAGGCAATAGTGCAAGCTAGCTCGGGTAAAAGCCTTTCATATGAAAGTCATGAAGAGGATCCATGAGGGACAGTGATCTTTGATAATGACAAGCATCCTGACCGTAGGCATGAAATGAAATTCCAATGTATCCCTGTGGTCGCCTATGTCGAATGGAACGAGGATCTTCTGAAAGTCTGCTCAATGGCATGGTAGTATTACAAAGCTGCTCATTAAATTTAAGTAATGCTCAGGGTGGCTATGAAGGGCTGAGTAAAGCTATAAATTAGCCAGGACCATAATAACATGATAGAAACATAGCAGCTGTGATGGCTCTATGAGTCTTAATAAGCCAGTGTCCCCATGATTGAGATAAATAGTAATTGGGATGCTGGAAGGTGTAGGTACTTAGTGTGCCATACGCTGCTCATGTCGTGAAACCAAAACAGGAAACTGGCTGAGAAGCAGAGCAGTAATAATATATTCTTATTTAATTGAGCTTTACTGTTGCAAAGGAGCCCCAAATGAGGTAAGGGAAGGGGGAATGAACTGTAAAGACGGGTAACTCTGAAGTTGATGTAAGCCTAAGTGAGAGTGCTGAGTCTGTGAACGGCAAAGGAAGCTGTACCATATATCTTTTAAGCAGATGTGGATGGGGAAATAAAGAAAACAATACCACGGTCCCAGTAGTCCATGTACAACATATCCGCCTTCACTGTATACGTGCCGGGTACGTGGAAGCGTGGAAGGAGAAAACGAGGGTCCAGAACAGTACTGGAGCCCACCGTGTCCCGAACAATCAGAAAGCCATGCGGTGCAGCATTATGCAGTCCACTGCAAGGTAAGGATGCAACAAGAATCTGGCAGCAACTGTAAGGAAAGACGAATCAATCAAAGTCTTTATTTAACCAGGTGATCACCGTTGAGCAAGCTCATTTTCGAGGTGAACCTGGGTTTGTCAACAAGGGACAATATACATGGGATGCAACACACAAGAAAATAATAATAATAAAAATAAAGTGAGATACAATAATACAGTATATACAAAGTATCAGTAGGTAGCATTGACAGTAGTATATGTTTGGAACAGAAGATACAGCTAGTTTTGGGTAGGACACAGTTTTTCATATAAGTAAAGAAATATACATATCAGGTACACTGAACACAAATAAAACCTAATATAAAAAGATAAATGATGATACGGTATGGCGAATTTAGAGCTGGAGACAGGGTCAAAGGAATGTGGCAGGGACAGATATGGGGGTTAGAAAAAGGAGAGAGGGAGGAGTCGATTATAGATGTGATCAGTCCTTTAACAGTAGTAAATAGAGTGTATTTAGACTTATAGGACTCACTATTAAAACATGAATGCTCCCAGGTGTGAGTAGAAGTCTGGAGCAAACAGGTGAATGGCGGCATGGCATAAGGAAAGCTCTAAGGTATGGTAATGCAGGAAGCTCCATGAAAATGCAGTGGACGGCTGTTGGAGAAGGCCAGGAAGGAGCAAACGAACAAACCACGGAAGGCGGTTGGAGGTGAGGCAGACCCCCGCCCCCAAAAAAGAAACAAAACAAAAGGAAAACAGAAAACTATGGGGAAGGGAGGGCAGGGAAGGAAACCAAAATGAGAAAGGACAACGAAGGCAGGAGCTGGGGGCGGAGGCAGGAGCCAGCCCCAGCATCGCAGCACAGAGCGAGCCTTAGTGAATGCGACTCACTCTAAGCAGAGCTGGATGTAGCCTGCTTGTTTAAATAGGATGTGGGGAGGAGCTCTGCCCCACATAACTTCAGGCTATAGCCTTTACATTATGAGCCTATGTTAGCAAAATGTAACGTAGCCTCATAACTCATGTTATTGTAATGCTTTTACACCAAATTTTCAACATAGCTTTGTTATGACCCTGTCTCATGAAGAAGGGCAGAGAATGTTCAACTCCTGCCCAAAAGGTGGTTTTCATGCAGGGACTGCAAAGTCAGCTTTCGGATGTAAGAAAACATTTTGGCCAGGAGTTGAAAAATGACAACTGTCAAATTCATGAGGTGCTGTAAAGAAACAGCTATGTTAAAAATTTGGGGTAAAAATATTGAAAATTACCAAACTTAAAAGTCTGCATTTGCAAAATTCAACATAGCCTCATAAAGAACAGTTATGTAAGAACTTACCGTAACAGTAGATCTTCGAGGGGATCTCAGTCATCAGGTCACACTGTAGGGACTTCACTGCTGCTGAAGCAGTATCCACACAGAAGATTTTCAGCAGTACAACTGGGGCCGCCCACACCGTTGATGCCCATCGACACCACCAACCCTATAAAGGCGTGAGCGGCCCACTCCCTCCTCAGTTCCTTCCTCTGGAGACGAAGGGAGCAAAGCTCTAGCCATGGGGGACTGAGGAGAGAGAGAGAGAGAGACAGAGGTGCCCAGACCTATAAGAAAGGCTGAATACACTAGACAGCCAGTTCCTAGACAGAAGCCCCAAAAAGGGGGGAGGTGGGAGGGAAAGCAGACTTGATGACTGAGATCACCGCAAAGATCTATTATTATGGAAGTTCTTACGTAACTGTTCTGTCTTCTTCGGGGGTATCTCAGTCATCAGGTCACACTGTAGGAACGAGTACCAAGCAATTACAGGTGCAAACAGACAGTCTGGGAGGAGGGCTCACCATAAACATAAGACAGGTGGCCCTGCAGCACAGCCCTGCACGGGCTCTAGAGGTGATGCCCAGACTAGTGCTTGGTAAAAGCATGGATGGTACTCCAGGTGGCAGCTGCACAGATGTCAGTGGCTAAGACCCCTAGGAAACAAGTCACAGAGGAAGCCATGCCTCTTGTGGAATGAGCTTTGAAAGCCCATGGCAATTCTTTGCCATACTTATTATAGCAGAACACAATGCTATTTGCCAACCATTTGGATAAACATTACTTAGAAACTGAAATGCCCTCTCTACCCAGGGCTGAAGGAAACAGACAACTGCTTTGACTTTCTACATTCCTTGGTCTGAAGCAGGCAGTACTTCAATGTTCTGCGCACATCTAACGTATGAAGCAGTGCTTCCCCCGGACTGGCACGCTTGGGAAAGTAAACATATAATCCCCTACCTCTGTAACCCCTAGTATTTTTGTACTCTATCCTGTGTATGGTGAATGTATTCTCATGTTACTATAACTGTTTTTTTGCTCTCTGTAATTGTACTTTCCTGGGTTGTGCCTGAAAGTAGGCATATTTTTGTCTAGTGCACTTACCTGGTTACCAAAAGCAAACAGATGAACAGGAAGGTGGACAGACTGGTTAAATGTAAACTCTGAGACTACCTTAGGGAGAAACTCAGGATTTGGTGCAAAGACACCCTGTCTTTCTGAAAAATCAAATAAGGCTCTTGCAAAGAGGGCCTGAAGCTCTGAAATTCTTTAAGCAGAAGTAATGGCAATTAAAAATAACACTTTCGAAGACTGAAAGTGTAGTTTGCATGTTGCACTTGGCTCAAAGGGAGACAGGGTCAACTTCTCTAAAACAAAATTCAAATCCTAAGCCAGGACAGGAGAACAGATTGGGGGTTTCAGGTGCAGGATGCCCCTTAGAAAGGAATGGGAGACATCCAGCTGAGTAATCGTGTAGTCACCCATGGCTTCACGAAAGGCTGAAATAGCCAAAAGGTGCACCCTTAGGAAGGAGTACTGGAGACCTGAGTCAGGCAAAGAGATCAGGTAGTCCAGGATGTATGGCGAAACATGTCTGTGTCTTCTGTTGACACCCTTTGCAGACTGTGTGAGAGGCCTGTCGGCACCATGCATTTCTGCTTAAAGTTGAACCACCATAATATTCTGTGGTGATTTGCATATACAGCCCATGATGCTTTGCATTATCGGGGTATGTATGAATTTGTAGTCCAGGATGTGGTTCACTGGGCAGATGAAAGGGTCCAGACTATGTTTGGCAGCCCAGATAGAAACCGCTTCCACTTCATGGCACATGTGGCTCAAGTGGAAGGCTTCTGGGCAGCCACTAGGACGTCCGCCACTCTGTTAGAGACCCCAAACTTGGTGATGGCTATGTCCTCAGAAGCCAAGCATGCAGATGGAGGGACCTGAGGCTGGGATGGACCAGGGTCCCCCGATCCTGGGTCAGCAGGTTCCTGTAGAGGGGGAGAGAGACTGGAGGTTCCTCCGCCAGCTGCTGAAGTAGGGGAAACGATACCTGCTGAGGCAAGAATGGAGCTACCAGAATCATGTTGGCCCACCTTCTGCAGCTTAACACCCTCTGAATTAGAGGAGACAGAGGGAAGGTGTAAAGGAACCTCCCGCTCCAGGAGAGGGACAATGCGTCTTGCCAGAAAAGTCGAGGCCCTGTACCCAACAAGCAGAAATTGGGCAGTTTTGCATTGAGTGGGGTTGCAAAAAGGTCCAGCTCTGGGCGACACCATCTGTTGAACAAGTCTTCTGCAACAGATGAGAGGAGCTCCCATTCATGCATGCTGGACTGAGTCCGGCTGAGACTGTCCGCCAGAGTGTTTAACATGTCTAGCATGTGGACCGTCGAGAGTGTCAGACCGTGATCCAGTGCCCAGTACCACACTCTCAAGGCCTCCCTGCATAGGGGGTACAAATGAGTCCCCCTCTTGCTTGTTGATGTAGTGTACTACACTTAGATTGTCTGACTGCCCCAGCAGCTGACCTGGAGCAAGGTGTTCATGAAAGGTCTGCATGGTGTAGAGCACCGCCCTCATCTCCAGAACATCGACATGCAGGGAGGTTTCCAACTGGGACCAAGAGCCCTGGGTCTGGAAGGGACCTAGGTGTGCTCCCCAGCCCAGACCTGAGGCATCCGTAGTGAGGATCTGCTGTGGAAAGAGATCTGGAATGGGATGCCTTGAAGTAGATTCAAGGTGTCTATCCACCACTGCAGTTTCTTGCAGACTGGGGAGAGACCAGGACTGGCTAATCTAACTTGTCTGTGTGCTGGTCTCACTGTACTTGGAGGGTCCACTGGAGAATGTGCATATGAAGCCTTGTCAGTGGAACAGTGGGTATAGCAGCCGCCATCAGGCCCAGCAATCTCAGGTACACCCTGGCAGGAATATAGTGGCTTTGAGCCACTTCCTGAGCTTGGGATATAAGGCACTCTGGCCTGTTTTGGGACAGGAAGACCTTCCCCTGCACCAAGTCCAGAACCACTCCTCTATACTGCAGCCTTTGAGATGGTACACAAGCTGACTTGAGCCAACTGACGGTGATGCCCAGGGAGTGGAAAAGCTGTAGAGTTCACTCCAGGGTCAGCAAAAGCTGTTCCATGGATGGGGCCTTAAGGAGCCAATCATCCAAATAAGGCAAAACGTACAGTCCCTCCCTTCTGAGAGCTGCTGCTACCACTGCTAAGCACTTGGTAAAGACTCATGGTGCAGAGGACAAGTCAAATGGCAGCACCTTGAACTGATAATGCTCGACCTGAAAGGAAAAAAAGGAGAAACTTACTGTGAGGAGGAAAGATCGATATGTGCAAGTAAGCATCCTGCACATCCAGTGTGCAGAGCCAGTCCCTTGTTTTGAGGAGAGGCATCAGGCCTGGCAAAATTACCATCCAGAACTTTTTGTACTGGATGTACAGATTGAGGTCCTTTAGGTCCAGAATGGGCCTCAAATTGCCGGTCTTTCTGGGGATCAAGAAAAACCTGGACTAAAACACCTTGTTTCTCTGGTGCAGGCTTGATGGCCTCCTTATGCAGAAGGGACTGTACCTCCTCCTGGAGAACAGACAGGTGAGCTGAGGGATAACTGGAGGGCGGGAGAGGGGTTTCTAGAGGATGTTTGATGAACTCCAGGGTGTACCCGCTCTCTATGATCTGCAGAATCCATGCATCCGAAGTTATGGTTCTCCACTGATTCAGATGGAGAGAGGACCAACCTCCAACCATCGCCTCCTGGTCCGGGACCAGAAGAGGGAGTCTGGCAAGATATCAAGCAGAGGCAGATCTAGTCATAAGGGCTGGTCCCTCACTTCTGGGGTGCTTGGTTGTAGCTCCAGCACTGGAGGGGGCAGGCAAGGCAGCCAGGGCTTTGTGCTTCCCTTGGGGCTGAGAGGCTGCACCGCCCCTATTGTTCACTTTGCAGAAGGGAGAGCACCCTCTACCTCTCAGCTGAGTATGGTAGAGGGAGTGGACAGACTTAAGAGCCCTGTCCAAGGCTTGCAGGTCATAGATAATGTCCTGGACATCAGGTCAAACAGCTTAGTGCCATTAAAGTGGGCATTAAGCACCTTTTGCTGGACATCAGCAGCAAAATCGTATATTCTCAGCCAGGAATGCCTGCGCAGGCATATGCTCATGGCAGCAGCCCTGGTAATAGTGTTGGCCATGTTATAGAGGGCTCCGAGGGGGTGCTTACTAACATCCTCAGCTGCCTGAAGGCACTGGAGCAGCTCCTGCTTTTGTGTGCCATCTGGGAGAGCCTGTGCAGCGGCCTTGCTCTTCTTCCAATTATCATTTTGGCACTTTACCAAGTGAGACAGCTAGTTTGCAATCCTCAAACCCAGTGCAAATGAGGCATACACTGTCTTGCCCCAGAGGTCAATTCTGCAAGACTCTTTATCCAGGGGAAGGGAACTAAGGTGCTTAGGCGCCTTAGACCTGTCATGCACTACCTTACTGACCACTAAGTCTGTCTCTGGCTGGG
Source organism: Neoceratodus forsteri (assembly GCA_016271365.2). NCBI lineage: Eukaryota > Metazoa > Chordata > Ceratodontiformes > Ceratodontidae > Neoceratodus > Neoceratodus forsteri. The sequence continues at coordinate 1,688,695,328 of CM028131.1, forward strand.
AAGCATAACACAGGAACCCCTGGGGGGCATAATAAAGTTTATCCACCCTTCGAGACATAGCTGGCACAATGTGTGGTCTGTGCCAGGCTGCCATGGGTACATTCCTCAAGGCAGGTAAGATTGGAGGAATGATTTTGGGGGGAGATTCTGGGGTCTTCAGGAAGTCCACCAGCTCATTTCTGGTGGCATCCTCTTTCTCAGTGTGGAAGCCCATGGCTGAGGACAGCTGTTTCATCACATTGAAACATGTGGGGTCCTCAGGAGGAGACCTAGGAGTATGCTTGACTGAATCCTCACTTACAAAGGAAGCAGTGGATCTGTCAAAGACCAGGATTTCTTCCTCTTCTTCCTCATCTTCAGAAAGAATGAGGTCTGGATGGTATTCATAGACTTTGACATAGAAACATAGACTTTGACGGCAGATAAGGAGCGCATGGCCCACCTAGTCTGCCCATACTCCTCCTCAATGTCAACCTCTTCCAAATCTGTGTCTGGCGTAAGGTGCGCCGATGACAGCCTGCAGGGAGCTTCCCATGGCTAATGAGTAGGCAATGATGGCAAAGTTGCCGTCCACAGCATTGGCGAGGTGGGCCTATACATGCCCAGCTGCTGCACAATCACCGAAGTGAATTTTACAGGAATTCTAAATTCCTATGGGAAAACATGTGTTAGCCTTTAATTCTGGAGTTAGGATCTTTAGATTGCAATTCCAAAAATCCTAATTCCGAAACTCGGGCCAGAATCCAATTAATCCGATTTCAGACTCATAATCTGAGCACCCCTAGACCCATGTCTTTAGAAGCTAGATGCCCCTTCCCCCCCAGCACCATCCTATAGGAACCCTTACAGAAATACAAGTGCGCAGCATGCATGCTGCATGCTTATTAAACATGCGGCATGCATGCTGCACACTTGTGTTTCTGTAAGGGAACGTTTACACTTACCTTTCGATAGTCAGTCACACAGGAAGCAATGTACATAGACACATCTTTAAAATCCGATTGTACTGCGCAAGATAATTCAGTTGTTGGCAGCTAAGTGCTATTTCTGGCCCACAGCTTGGGCACATCAGAATTTTACCAGGGCACGTGCCTTGTCTTGGTCCCATCCTGGAGCTGTGTCTGACAGATGCATTTCAATGACAACAATTTGTCACCATGGCAGCCAGGCAGTTGTTAAACTGGAAATTTTTTTTGGGGTGGGGGGACATGGGGTCATAAAAGCGCAAGCAAAAACCATGCAGCAATAAATGCCAAAAGCAGTCTTTGCCCACAGCATCGGGTACAACAGCGCCAGGCAGCAACAGTGCATCCCCATAGAAAACTATGGGAGTTCTTTATTTTTCCGGGGGGGGGCTACGCCCACACACCCCATCGTGGGGGCTTCACCCCATACCCCCTCGGACTTAAGGTAATCAGCTCTGGGGCGTCATGGATTTCGGGGATGGAGAGAAAATCAGGACGGTAAAAAGCTGCTTTTTAGAAGAAAAAAAAATAGTTGTAGCAGGAGACCTAGGATCGTGGTTTGATTCTGACTAGGTCTCCTGCTACAACTATCACCATGTGCTGGGACCCTAACCACTCCACCACAAGCGCAGCTTGTTCAGGCTTCCCAGCAGATGACTACTTGACATTTACTTCTTGTAGCGTAGAGCATCGGGGTAGCAGTAATTCCCTACTGCTATTGTAAATGGTGGTAAATGGCTGTCACTCCACAGAGGGAAGAGTGACCAGTGGGGTACCACAGGGATCAGTGCTGGGACCGGTCCTATTCAACATCTTCATCAGTGACATTGCGCAGGACCTAGAAGGCAGAATTTCACTGTTCGCTGATGACACAAAGCTCTGTAACAGAGTAGACACACCAGAGGGTGTAGACAGAATGAGAAGGACCTGCAGAAACTTGAAGAATGGTCAGGGGTTGGCAGTTGAAATTCAATGCAAAGAAGTGCAAGATAATGCATATAGGGCACAAAACCTGGCACAATATATATCAGTTGAGGGGTGAGGATATAGCATGCACCAAGCGGAAAGGGATCTTGGGGTTATCATCTCTGATGACCTCAAGGTAGGGAAACAGTGTGACAAGGCAGCAGATAAAGCAAATAGGATGCTGGGATGCATGAGCAGGGCATCACCAGCAGGAAAGGAGGTCATAATTCCACTACAGAACTAGTGAGGCCTACCTAGAGTACAGTGTACAGTTCTGGAGACATCCCTATGTAAGGACATAGACAGGGTAGAGAAGGTTCAGAGGAGGGCAACAAAGATGGTACATGGATTGCATCACAAGTCCTATGAGGACAGGTTGCAGGAACTGAATATATACTCCCTGGAGGAGAGGAGGGAGAGAGGGGATATGATAGAGACATACAAGTATCTTACAGGGAGGAACAGGGTGCAGGAATACACTATTTTTAAGTGAAAAAGATGTTCCAGGACTAGAGGGCATGGGATGAAGTTGGAGAGGACGATTCAGAGAAACGTGAGGAAGAATTTCTTCACAGAAAGGGTGGTGGACAAGTGGAACACCCTGCCAGAGGAAGTGGTGGGGGCTGAAACAATCACAGGATTTAAGAATGCATGGGATAAACATAAAGGAATTCTGGAGGTCAGGGGTAAGGGGCAACAGACTTCTAGGAAAACACAAACTGAACTTACAAGCTCAAATGGGCAGACTGGGTGGGCCACAGGCCCTTATCTGCCGACACTGTCTATGTATCTATGTATCTAACCCTGTCGCTCTAAATCCTTTCACGCTTAGTACAATGTAGTTGTTGCAGCGCGCTTCCTGGTGTGCTATAATAACCTGGTAGGAGGAGGGGGAACTCTTATCTCTACATTTATAGGAGGTGGAACTGTACTCCCTAGGAGGTGGAACTCTCCAGTAGGAGAAAATTATAGGAAGAGGTGAAACTGGGTTTCTGCCCAATTCAACCCCTGCAGTCAGGCAATAGCAAAAGAGTCATCTTGCACACCAAAACTTCATGTTTCAGTTCTGCTTACCTTCACAGGACAGACCGTGAGATGTCACCCCTGGCAGAGCCTCCCAGCACACATTGCAGAAGGTGGGCCATGCATGCGAGCAGGCGTACCAGTTATGCATCCCAGAGAAGTGCTCCATGTTGAACTGGGTTGCCTATGAGAACCAAAGGAAGAGCATTCAGAAATACTGGCCATTTACCCTTGTACCATGTGTGCAGCTATTTCCATAAAACTAAGGGAACATATTCAACCTCCCTGCCTGAGCTTTAAAGATCACAATGTGTAGTAGTGGAACAGAATTCTTGGCGTTTAGTAAATAAATAATATTTATATATAGACACAGTTTGTTGCACCCACAATTTTATACCACCAAAGTATTGTTAAAAACACTACTGGAAGGAAAAAGGAGAACAAACAAGATTATTTTAAAGTGAACACAAGAAACAGTACGTCTAAACAACCAACAAAGCTAAAGCAGCATATACGGTCTCTGAAAAGTAGAGATGGGAGAACCACAAAAGGTTCTGAGGTTCTGATACACCATCAAAAGTTCTGCTAGTTATCTGACCTTTATCAGAATTTGTTGAAGCTTTTCGTTTACAGTACAAACACTGTTTTAACCATCATTTCCCACACCCTTAAGCTATTGTCAGTGAAGCAGGAGGAATCAAAACACAACCTGGAGTGTTACTACAGTAAATATACCTTGTGTCATATCGTTAGCTCCCTTGCAGAAATACAAGTGCGCAGCATGCGTACAACATTAATAAGCATGCGGCATGCATGCATGCTTCGCACTTGTATTTCTGTAAAGGATAGTACCCCTTGTGTAACAACATTGTGAGCACAGACGCTTCAAACAGCAGGATTTGTTCAGCAAAAATTGTCATCACTTAGTTTTTGGTTTTTGTATTTCTGTTAGCAAAGATGTATTTCTGGCATCCTTAAATTCATCCTCAGTGTATTCTTAATTTTCTCAGGTATTTTTCAGGAGCGTATGGTGCCAAATGGCCTCTGACACAATCCCCACAAGATGAACACAGAAGACGCAGACACATGGTTTGTCCTTCTCAGGACTCATCAGTGTGAGTCGTCTACATTTCAACCCTGAGAAACGAGGAAACCAACCCTGTGATGGTCTTACTGGTTTGGGTCATAGTGGGCCCAAAATAGGAAGCTATCTGAAAGACAAAGAACTTGAAAATGGGTATACTGATGCTTTTGCCCCCAAAAATCAGTCCTGCTGCTTTAATACAGATCAGGCTCACTGGGTCCTTTTTCCACCTCCAGCCTTCTTTCAGGTCTTTACACGTCACAAGTCTTCTCTTAGAAATGGAACTGTGCAGCAAGCATGCTTCATGCATACTGCGCACTTGTATTTCTTGCGGGTTCTTTCTAGATAAAGCCTAATGGTGGGGAGTATACTGCTCATAAATAAATGGGTTTTTTTTAATTATCAGAACCTGAAAAAAGTTCTGATAATGTTCTTTCACAAAAATGGCAATGTAAACAACAAAGAACCTCCGTGGAAGAGCACCCCCGCAAGAGTTACCCTCGAAGGACAGTAAAGTCAAAATTACTTTTCTCATGGTGGGCATGGCAAGAGAGCAGGAACTTTTAAAAACTTCCCAACCACATATCTTCATTCAGGAATTAAATAAAATAAAAATGAATATACGGTATTTATTTTTTTACCAGAAAGCTATTATTGTTCAAAAAACTATGCGATGACATTTTTTGCAGGCAAACAAATACGACTGCTTTAATCTGTCATCCCTGCTTTTTTGTGGTATCCCATGAGGATAGCGACTAAATATGAGTGACCGTCAAATGGCGACTCACATCAGGCGCTATCCTCATGCCTACAAGGGTAGCGACCGTATCGAGTGGCCAGTTTTTTAAGGCGACCAGAAGGGAGAGTAGTGAGAGGAAGGGAGGGATAGGGAAGAGGGGTTTTGAGGGGCAGTGTGCCTGCTGCAGCTGAGCCATCTGTGTGGTGTGGTGGTGAGGGTGGCTAGCTGTGGTGCAGTAGGTACTGGGTTTGATGCTGGGGATGGAAAGGGGAAATGTTGCCGCTGGCTGCCGCTGCCTTATTTTATTTTTATGGCAATCCAACATGTCACCCCTCCCGACATGCACCCCTGGAGTTAGTAATCCTTCAGGAGGGGGCTCCATAAACACTTTGTATTTTGCCGGATGTTTGGTCGCTGTAATGTACTATCGTCAATTTGCTTTCTGGCGATATATACTCGTTATTATGACATGGAACCTTTTTTTTCCTTTATCGCTCCTTCAGTAACCCATGGACACAGGGTCCTCGGCAGGTTTTTGGTCAAACCTGCCATTCCATGGTAATAAACAAACAGAGCAATAAAAATACCAGTATCAGGAGAGTTACACTGCAGCAAGGTCATCCACAAAAAAGGTAATTTACAAGAGCAGGAGGAGAGAGTGAGAAAAAAGAGAGGGATAGAGAGAGAGATTAAGAGAGAGGATGACAGAATGAGAGAGAGTACGAGAGGGAGACAGAGATAGAGAGGGAGGGAGAAAGAAATATAGAAGGAAACAGATGGAGACAGAGGAAGAGAGGGGTGGACAAAGAGGAAATGAGAAGATGGAGAGAGGGAGCAAGGGAGAGACAGAGAGAGGGAGGGAGGCAAGAGGGAGAGGGAGAGAAAGGGAGGGATGGAGGGAAAGATACTAAGGCATGGAGAGAGAGAATTAATAGAAATTGCTGCAAACTTTCTGGCATTCTACCACCAACTTTGAGTTGTAACACAGATGTATTAATTTAAGTGCACTGTAGTATGTTAAGTTTTATGAATAGTCTAATGAATGAACTTTAGCAATACTTGTATATCTTGTCATGCCAATAAAGTCATGGAAAACTGAAAACTGAGACAGTGAGGTGGCGCACACCAAGAGCTGACAACCTCCACTTGCATTGTGTCTTAGTTGCCACGGAGGGGACTCCGCCCCTGATGATTTATTTATTCACGAGTTTTACCAGGAAAGCATACTGAGCAACATGCTCGATTCCAGATGCGACCTGGGGGCCGGGACCCACTTACATATTAGTAATGCTTAGACAGTACAGAGTTGTACAGGATTGTTACAGTACATTTGTATGGGAAAAATTACATAGCTGGGGGAAGGAATTACAGTCAGGGGTAGGATACTTACAAACAGTATAGAGAAAAACAGAGGGAAGATACAGTTCAGTCACACACGAAAATAGCAGGAGACATTTAAGTCGAGTTCTTAACTGATACATGAGCAACTGGAGGTGAAATGTGTACGGAGTAACTTGTTTTGTAGGAGGTATTAGGTGCGTGTCGGATGGGGTCTGGTAGGGCATTCCAGGTCTGAGGTATTCGGTAATTAAAAGCGGCCTGTCCTTTGGATGTGCGCATAAATGGGACATGGAGCAGTTTATGGTCAACCCATCTAAGGGAATACGTAGGTGCCGGTTGTTGGGAGAGAGCAGAGGTCAGGTGGGGGGGAGGGAGTTTGACCAGAATTTGGCTGCGAATCTGGCACAGTTGGTTTGTCTACGGTCATGTAGGGATGGTAGAGTTAGCAAGCTATAGAGATTGCAGTGGTGGGTTGATTTGTGGCAGCCGAGGATGAAGCAGCAGAAAGAGTGGAACAGGGTGTCTAGGCTGGCCAAAGCTGATACAGGGGCGGTGGAGTAAATTATGTCGCCATAGTCGATTACGGGGAGGATCATTTTTTGTACAACGGCATGCCTTGTTTGTGCGGGGAGGCAGCTTTGTTGCGTACAGTGCTGCAAGTTTAGGAGCAGCCGCTATGAAGAGAGGTGATGTGAGCAGAGAAATCTAGGTGTTGGTCTAGCCATACACCCAGGTATCTGAAGCTCATACAGTTTTCCAGGGGAGTTCCGTCCAGGGTTTTGAAAGGGGAGGAGTGTTCTTGGTGGGAGAGTCTTTGAGGGGTGCCAAAAGTTAGTGATACGGTTGTTTTGGAGTTAAGAAATAGCTGGTTAGTCCTAAACCAGTTCTGGATAGCGTTGAAATCTTCCTGGAGTTGGGAAGCTACGCTGAGGGTTGAGGGACCAGAGGAGTAAAGGACAGTGTCATCTGCGTACATCTGTATCCAGGAGAGTGAGCATGCTGCTGGGAGATTGTTCAGAAAGATGGAGACGAGAAGGGGACCCGAGACTGGGCCTTGCGGGACACCAGTTGGGACAGGCAAAGGGTGGGAGGTGTGAGATTCTATTTTGACTACCTGACTCCTGCCTACTAGGTAATCGTGAGAACCAGTTTGTGGCGAGGTGGAGGCACTACAAGCGTGAGTTTGGAGAGTAGTAGGAGGAGACTGTGTCGAAGGCCTTGACTAGGTCTATGAAATATGGCAGCGTGATGTGACCTTTGTCCATACTCTGAGGATGTCGCCCAGACCAAGTAGGGAGGTGGTGGTTGAGTGGGATTTACGGAAACCCGATTGGAATGGTGTGAAAAGGAGGAGACAGCTAGGTAAGGGTGAGTTGGGACAGGATCAAACATTCCTGGAGTTTGGCCAGGATAGGAAGCAGGGAGATGGGTCAGTAATTGCCTGGGAGGAGGTGTCACCTGCTTTGGCAGAGGTATGACGTGGCCAGCTTCCAGACTGTAGGTAATTTGCCCAGGAGAAGGATAGATTGAAGAGGTCACAAAGGGCTGCAATAGCTGGGGCGGAGAGGTAGAGCATTTTTGTATCCATGAAAGTGGGCATTTCCTTTGTTTTGATTTGACGAGGAGGCAGCGATAGACATCAGTTGGGTAACTGTCTTGGAAGGAAAAGAGTTATAATAGAGAGTAGGCGAGCACATGTGTTGTGGGGATGCGACCGTGTGGTGGTGTGGGGTAGGGAGGATAGAGCTTATTTGCGAGGCTGGCTAAGTGAGTGTTAAAAACTTCAGCTACTGGATAGGGTCGGAGATAGGGAACCTTTGTCTAGTAGGGTTGGTGCGGCCGGTTGGGGGGTAGAGCAGGGTTTTAAGAGATTTCCAGAAATCTGTTGGGTGATTTAAATTTTTGTTAAAGGTCGATTGGAAGTAGTCTTTTTTCGCTAGTCTTATGCTATTTGTACACTTGTTTCGAAGGGATCTGTAGGTAATGAGGGAGGCCTGAGTGCCACTCTTTTTATATAATTTCCAGGCGTGGTCCCTGGTGTGGCATAATTTGAGTATGTCTGCCGAGATCCAGGGGAGATGCGCTCCGCGGACTCTTTTCGTTCGCAGAGGGGTGTGTTTATCCCAGATTTTAAGGAAGTTTGTTTTGAAACCCTCGAAAGCTATGTCAATGGTGGGCGCCATAGGGATGAAGGACCAGTTTATCTGTCTTAGGTCAGACAGGATGATGGCTAGGTTGAGGGAGTTATAAGACCTGGTGACTAATGTTTTTGGGAGTGGGGCAGGGGGGACAGTGAACCTTCCTGATCAAATAGATCATATGATGGTCACTTATGGAGTCAGGTAGGAGGCCTGCACTTACTATTCTATGCGGGTGGGAGGTGAGTGCCCAGTCCAGTAAGGTGTGATTTAGGGATTTGTGGTTTAGCCTGGTGGGTTCTGTTATGAGCTGAGATAGAGATAGGGCCTTAATTTTAGTCTTTAGAAGTGCTTTATCAGGTCCGATCCAGTTTATGTTGAAATCGCCGGTGATAAGAGTTCTCCCCGCTGCATGTGATTGTAGATTGCCCAAATGGAGAGAATGTCCTCGGGCGGAGTGCGGGGCAGTAGGAGCCAGCCACATAGATGGGGTTTGAGCTGGGAAGGAGATTTTTATGAGTAGTGCGTCAATGTTCCCAGGGATACAGGGAGGTCCACTACAGAGAACTGACGGCTATTTGCGATATATATAGCTGTGCCTCCGCCTCTCTTGTTTCCTTGGCGGTCAGACCTGATTATGGCATACCCTGGTAAGGATACCTCCGCATCATTATTATGCAGTTTTAGCCAGGTTTCTGAGATGACTAGGATGTCAGGGCGCAGGGTTAAGGCCAGTGGTTGGATAAGCGAGAATTTAGATAGGAGGCTGCAGGTGTTTAAATGTAGGATACGGAGGCCTTTTGGGAAAGAGAAAGGGGGGCTGGTGGCAGAAACAGGGGGGTTGGGACCAGGGTTTGCCTCTATATCCCCAGACAAGAGTAGGAGAAGGGTGATTAGGTTTTTAAGCTGGACCCAGGGAGGTTTAGAGACATTAGTTGTGGTTCAAGAGATAAGGGCTGGTGGGGGGGACGATAGGAGGAAGTGCTTAGTACCATAAGGCCCATGTGAAACTTAGGGGGTAGAAAAGTTGCACTGATGCAACTGTAATGAACTTTTGCCGGTGCTAGAACAAGCGTGTGTCCGAAGGCATAGTAGTGGGGGTATGGAGTTAGAATTGGGGGTATTGGAGATGGCTGCACTATGCATAAGAGGGTAGTTGGTGGAGGGGAATTGTTTCCCAGTTGAAGGAGCATGACTAAAGTATTGTGTATTGTGATGATTAAAGCACCAGTGCAATGAGACTGGGCACAACAGTTAACCCTACTTTTTTTTTTTTACCATCAAAGATTCCAGGCATCTTTCCAGTGTCATTTGCTGGCAACATTTTCTAGTTCCACCAAAATACATTTTTTCAACAAGAAATAAAGATGGCTGCCACATTCAGCTTAGAAATAGCACTGTAGACCCAGCAAGTGTTAGGATTGAGAAAAGTAAAAAAACTCCGTGCGCAGCATAGGAAATACTTAGAAAAGTAGATCTCACAGGTATGCTTATATTTTTATTAACTGTAGCTGAAACTGGCTTCTTGTAAAAAACACATTTTTTGTTGCACTGCTGCTGTAAATAGGCCCCCTGTGGGTTGACGTTAGGATGTGTCAGTGCAATAAGGCACCAGTTCACATCTTGTTTTGCCCCTGTACATTTAGCAACTGTGAATCAGGCCAGTAATTTCTACTCAGGGAACATTCTAGAATGAATGGCTAAGTAGAACAAAAAAAATTCCGGGGGGGGAACATTTTGTGTAGCCTTACAGAAATACAAGTCCGCAGCATGCATGCAGTATGCATGTCTCTTGCTTATTAAGCATGCGGCATGCATGCTACACACATACTACGCATTTAGATTTCTGTAAGGCTATGTCCGGAGTGGGACGTTCCATTTACCTATTTCAAAAACTTGGAATTGCCACTTGGACTGTTTCTTTTTCTCTGGCTGGGTGGTTTAAATCTCCACTAATCTAGGTAATTTATTACAGCTGGGGTCTAAGTGCCTTATTAGAGCGCTTAGGTAATCACAGTAGTAACCCTCTGAGAAAGGTAATGAGGTGATCAAAGCACCAGGGATTCTTTGTCTGTCCAGATGATCTGTGGACTAAGTGCAGTCAGATTCATTTTTATGTTTGCTTGCACGCATGTGCAAGAAACATAGTGCCATCATACGAGTTTTCCAGAGGTGTGTCAGCCTCTTCAATTCAATCAGTGTGTTTGCAGGCGCGGTCGCAGAGCGCCAATCACTGCTCCAGCTGTCTATGACAGCTGAAAATGCAGTGGCATACAGTTGAAAGGGAGAGCTCCGCTTGAGTGAGCAGAGCTCTCCCCCACACACACACACACACACACACACACACACACACACACCCACGCACACTGTCATGCCCATGCGCCTTCCCCTCCCCCACACTGTACGGCCGACAGGGTGCCTAATCCCCGCCGGCTCCATGCCCCCCAAGCATCCAGGTGCCACACCAGAAGCCCATCCCAGCGTGGCAAAATGTTTTATGGCCAACGGGTGCCCAACTCTCGCCGGCTGCACGCCCAAAGCATCCAGGTGCCACGTTATGAGCCCACCCCAGCATGGCAAAATGATGTTATGGCCAACGGGGTGCCCAATCCCCCGTCAGCTCCACTGTCTCCCCATGTCAGCCGCCGACGGGGTGCCCAATCCCTGTCAGCTCCACTGTTCTCCCCCGAGTGTAAGGTGCCACGCTGGGAGCCCACCCTAGCGTGGCAACAGATGCCATGGCCGACGGGGTGCCTAACCGACGGCCCATTTCCCCAGCCGCCCTTCTGCCATGCTGGGAGCCTACCCAGCGTGGCAAACGCCCCTGCATCGTCTTTTACAAAATAAACAAACCTGTAAAGAAAAACGGTCCCTCGCAGTCTCCCTGCCCCCCAACAATCCGCACCCACCCACTGCGCACCCTGCCTCCCCACACCTCCCCACCCCATACTTACCTCCGGAGTCCGGCGCGACAATCTTCGGTGGACTGGGAACACGTCTGCACTCTTCAAAGCCAACCGCGAACTGAGGAAATGCCGGTAAGCTGTATAATGGGATAGATACGGTTTTTTCAACTTTGTTGCATATTTCAGGCATTTTTTGGAATTTTTGCACCAAATTTTCAACATGGGGTTTTTGGGACCCCTCCTCATGAATTCTTGCACTGTCATGGCGTTACTCGGGCCCGAAGGGTGATTTCACAGCCACTGCGCGAAATCACCTTTCCGGAACGATTAACAAAACAACACTGCCAGTGCTCATAAGGTGGGCTCTCAAAAAGCCTATTTTGAAATTTGGTGGAAAATTCCTGTAATTACTGTTTTATTTAGCGTATACATGCAGTTCCCACAAGATGCTCGTGAAGTTCACTTAATTTTCAATATTTTCACTCCATATTTTCAACATTGCCATTTTACCACACCTTCTTATGAGCAGTACAGCTGTCATTTTTCACATCTCACCCAAAATGTGTTTCCGCATGTAGCGCATAATGGCACAGTCGGTGCTAAATCAATGTACAGGACACATTAAGAAAATCACAGTGACACTGTTCATGAGCAGAGGTCTTAAAATGGCTATGTTGAAAATTGGTGAAAAATTCCTAAAATGACTGTTTTAAGGCAGCATTGTGCAGTTCTCAAGACGCTGGCAAGTTTGTGAATTTGGTAATATTTTCACTCCAGATTTCAATAGTGCCATTTTACCGCACTTCCTTATGAGCAGTGCAGCTACCATTTTCACATCTCACCCAAAATGTGTTTCCGCACATGTAGCGCAAATGGTACAGTCGATGTTGCGAAACAATGTTTGGGACAGATTAAGAAAAATCACAGTGACACTGGCCATGAGCAGAGGTCTTAAAATGGCTATGTTGAAAATTTGGTGACAAAACTCCATAAAATGACTGTGTTACGAGTGAGCATTGCGCAGTTTCCACGCACCCTCGTAGGTTCATGAATTTGTAATATTTTCAGTCCAGATTTTCACCAGTGGCATTTTTCCACACCTCCTTATGAACAGTACAGCTGTCATTTTCCATGGCCGAAATGTGTTTTCACACTTTCAGTGTAGAGATGCGGGTCGCTGTGGGAAATCATTGTTCGGGACAGATAAAGAAAATCACACTGACACTGTTCATGATCGAGGTCCCAAAATGCCTGTGTTAACAATCTGCTGTAAAAAAATCCCCAAACTAGTTACATTACGGTGCATTGCACAGTTTCACTGCGCTCGTGACCACCAGTTTTTAAGATTTTCACAGCAGATTTTCAACACTGCCATTTTTACATCTCCCCATGAACAGTACCGCTGTCATTTTTCACATCCTGTTCGGAATGTGTTTTTGTACCTGTGGTGCCAAATGCCATAGTCGCTGTGCAAAAGCAGTTTTCGGCTAACAAACTGATATTGCCACTGTTCATGAGGTAGGAGTCAGAAAAAAAACATGTTGAAAATTTGGAGTGAAAATACCAATGAATGCCTGAGGCGTTAGGGTTTCCGACCATAACGCCCCACCCTGTAAAGTATGACAGGCATCAGAGGTGTGACTTGGGATTCTTGCCTGTCATGCTCATACCATTCCACCCCCACCGACACCCTGCAGCCAGTGAGAGGCATCAAGGTGTGCCTCGGACTCTTCGGGCCCAAACTTCAGCCCATTCTCCTATACTGCACCCATCTCACCATATTTCCTGATGGAATGGGGTGCGCATAAGGGCCAAAGACCCCAAGGCACACCGTGACACTTGTCAGTGTCTGCAGGGTAAGGTGTGGTGAAATGGCGTGGTCGTTATGCCTGACGACCCAAAGGCACACCCCAATGCCTGCCACTCTCTGCAGGGTGGTGGTGGGGTTGGCTTCAGTTCAATACTTCGCTGCCATTCCTATTATGCAGCTCTGTAACTTCTACACTACCAATGCCAGTGCCAGCAAGCAAACATTCGGCATTGACAAATGCTTGTTTTGTACTGGAGGAAAACTTAGCTGTAACTTTAATGTCTTGTTCAGCATTATTTTAAGTTTCTGATCCCAACTTCTCAGTGACAGGTAAGTCAATTTTAGCCTGCACCAATGACATTTTTGGGGCACAATTACAGACATCCCTAAAAAAATCACTGATAGTTCAGAGGTTTAAAGTGATAATGTCAGGACTGGATTACATTCCAGCTCTCATGAACCAGGTAAAAACACATAGTATGCAACAACCCACTGAGGGGATAGTGGAAGTGAAGACACTCCTTCTGTCACTCGCACCTGGGCACCCCAACTGCCACTTAATTTGGATCTTCCCAGGCCGTCAAGGTGCCACAGACAGTACCCTAGGTGGGGTCAGGGCACTCCTCGACAGGATCTGTATTGTGGCCCTTCATCGGGACAACTGGGTCAAGGGTGAGGGGAGCCGGAGACACTGAGGCTGCTAGCCCCTGGTGCCAGGGCCCATTTTTCCCTTTTCTCCCCACCGGTTCCGAAGTGGTGCATGGAGTGACATCATGATGTGTGCAAGCCAAGTATGTCAGCATGTCGATGTCCATCTCTGTCTCCTCCGAGCATGATCCTCCAGCTGAACTTCCCCCTGTGGTCACCCAGGTGGTAATTTTGCAGCACAGGAAACTACCCTCCCTTCCCAGAGGAGAGCATCCTCTGGGATGCTCACACCTCCTCCCCCTGGCAAGCCCCCAATGACCTGAGATCGTTCCCGATCCCAGGTCACTGGCGTCACGAGCAGTAGCACTGCCACTGCACTGACAGACTGAAAGGAAAATGTTAACACCATTTCCAGAGTCTCTGGCATCATGGATTGAAACTGAATTAAACTGGTGTCCAGCTCATCCACAGGTTCCCCAATTATTAACTGTTCAGACAGAAGTTTTGAGGCCCCTCCCAGATGGTCACACTTTCTGATGGCTACATGCACGTCCAGAAAGCAATCATGAAGTGTGAATACAGCTAGGCGAGACCTTGGGGTCTCAGTCTAAGCAGCTGATAATTGGGAGGAAAATAATCTGCAGATTTTGTATATGAGTGGAAGGATATTCGGCAGGGAGAGCTAGCTCTCAGCGGCTAGAGTTGCCTTGCCATGGAAGCGTTGAGCCATTTCATTCAGTTTGATTCAATCTGACCCCACAGAACTAGAGAAGCTTGAAATGACTCTGAACTGTGCTTTCCCTTCTGTGTCTCATGTTTTCTGTACTTCTGTCCCTATTCTTAGCAGCATCCCACCACCCCCTGTCACCGACCAGTCCCATGGACTGACTGATGACAGACATGGGGGCATATACACTGTCATCTGACAAGCCAGTGGCCATTTTAACACACTTTTTTTGTTCACCCTTTTTCTCCCTCCCTAGCTGGCTTCTCTCCTCTCTGAACCCCCCAGCCCCATCACCCAGCATCTCCCAGATGCACTTGACTCCAGCCTCCCCTACAGCTTACCCCTTGTGGTAGGGTGGCAGACTGCCACTGCTCAACCTGCTGGACAGAATCCAGTGGGAGTCATGGCAGGTCGCTGGTGCAGGGCCTACAATGGCTGGAGAATCATCCTGCCAGCCAGGGTGGTTTTTCTATTTTACCTCCCTCCCTTCCCCATGGTGTGCTGGAGCAGGCATGCAATGATCCCCAGCCACTGCTAGGGGTCAAGCTAACACCAGGCGCTGAGCTTCGCAAGCTTCTGTATGCAGCATGCCGGGTGTCTTTCCACCTCCACCCCCGTATGTAGTACCAGTGGTCTGATCCCCAGCCACTGCTAGGACCAAGCTAACACCAGGCGCTGCTACCACTCCAATCAGGAGGAGAACAGTCCCTCGGACGCTTAGTCCACCTTCCCTGGCCGACCCTTTGACAACCCAGGTTTGGGGTGTGAACCCATGTCTCCAGCATCATGAGCAGTAACCCTACCACTGCGCCAACAAGCTGGCCAATTCTGATCCACTTTTATCGCCAGGTCATGGCCATGTGTGACACGCAAGGTGCACTCCTGCACGTGCACATTCTACGCCAGCTGCAGACAGACCCTCCCTCAATCTTGCAACCCAGCCATGCTGCCACCCAGCCTTAGCTAAGCGCCAGTCAGACAAGCCTCCCCCCCCAGAAGAATAGCTGTCTACTGGACACTCCTCCTCCTCCTCTTCCTTCCCCCAGCTGACCCCTGACAGCGCGAGCTTGCTTCTGAACTCAGGACCCCGGCGTAGCAAGTGGTAGTGCTGCTGCCACACTACTGGACCAGCGTTGGGACATTAAAGGCTCGGTTTAACCTCCTAGCTAGGAGGAATTTCCACTCCAGCTGCTGCTGCCATGGAGAGGCAGGCCCCTGGTTTGAGTCCCAGGAAAGGTTAGAGCTGTGCTTCTCTAAGCACAGGAGACAGGTATAACAACCAAACTGTTTCACTTGGATGTAAAATCCTAAAGCAGCACAAGTGGCACTTTCAGTGGGCTTCTGCTCTGCAAACCATTCCAAACTCAGTCCCCCATGCATGCAAACCCCACTTGTTTTCATTTCTTAAGTCAAGTCCCACTTGCAAAAGAGATCTGCAGTTTCTGAAAGGGAAAGATAACCTTCCAGCTGATGGAAAGTTTCAACATCACTTGCAACACACACCCACACCAGTGATCACAAGCTAATTCCAACTTGTGAGATGTAAAATCACAAACCAGCAGTACTGCAGTGTTTCAGCTGCAGCTCCTACCTCGTAGTTCTCCCACTTTTGTGCAGACTTCAGGGCCGTGATCCAGTCCTCCATCTCCTTCCGGTTTTCAGCGCACAGGATTAGCTTCCTGAATGGTGTAATCACCTAGGAAAGAAAAACAGCTTTACAAAACACTGCCGTTTTTTGTGTCTTTGATTTGATTTGTCATGCACGTATGAGCTGAGTGAGGTGATGAAAACAGACAGTCACTACAACAGGGAACTTTTACAGTCAAGTACACCTAACCAGTGCAACCCTGTACGGATCCAGAGGAACTGCCTCTTCAGGACAGGGGAATAATTCCGGCTGTGTCTTTGGTATTTGCCTCCCTTCACCTTTTTTGTCATGCTGCACAACAAGCAGTCATCATTTGTCAGGCCTGGTGCCCATCCAGCTCCAACACTACTGGTGCCCTGCCATGGCATGGAGCCCATGAGCACTGGCTGTCATTTAGATGCTGGTGTTTTTTCCCCCCACATGTTTTTGTCTTTGGTCTTCTCTCCCTTCCTCCTTCCCTCCCTCACAGTCAGTACCATGCAGGTGCCTATGTCGGCCTTGCAGAGTGAACAGCATCCCTTGGGGAGGAAGGCAGCCTTCCAAAGTCCACCTTAGGGATTGCTGCAGTGCAGGAAGTGCTACCAACAGCAGCAGTCCCTTTATCACTGCTGCTCAGGTTCATTCCCGAACCTGGGTCACCCACATCACAGCATGACACACTACCCCTGAGCCAGTGGGCAGCTCCCTCCAGTTATTTTCTAAGCTAAGACTGGTAATTAAGCAAAATGCAGTGCATCAGCTTTGGGATGTGAGCAAGTGTTGGGCAAACTCGTCAGTCTAGTAAGCAGTGTTGATATTTAAGTCCTGAAAAAGCTTCTATTTGATCCGCTATGCAATACAATTCCCCAAGTGCTGTCTAAGAAAATGAAAAAGAAGACATACTCTCCATAACATCCATAGAAGAGCCCAGGTCCAGAATCTGAAAGTCCCAGAATACTATCACAACAGATGGACACACAAAAGTGCTAGTGTGTGTGTGTGTGTGTGTGTGTGTGTGTGTGTGTGTGTGTGTGTGTGTGTGTGTGTGTGTGTGTGTGTGTGTGTGTGTGTGTGTGTGTGTAAGCTTCACTCTGCCTGGAATTATAACCTGTACTGCTCCCAGCACAGATCTTCTGCCACTGTGTACTGAGAGCTCAGTATGACACTACAGACTACATCCCATAATTTCTACTCCAATGATAACGAAAGGCTACACAGCAGGACAGGGAAGACAAGCTCTGTCACATACCTTATTTAGATAAGAACTGTATCACTAGAGCCAGGCTTGCTCATTGGTAAGATAATCCCTGCATACAACTGCCTCTTTCCTCATCTGACAGGTCCTCTCCACACTGCCCCTCTGCACTCAGCAGTCAGTATATAAAAAGTAACTTTCTTCTCCTAATTAGTTAATGTAATTAATAATTGCATTCGGAACGTATTCTAGGTACCATATCTTATTGATGTGATCAGCTTCTTATCTGCCCCTTTTCCCATGCCATTGTTATGATCTCATGGTCCACATTTCATTAACAGCTGCTGAACCAAACAAAGGCACCAACTAATTAACCTAGTTGTAGTTTTACCTGCAAGTCCTCTTTCCAGTAGGAATGGCCTATTTAATCCGATTTCTCGATGCCTTGCCTTTTCTCCTGACTCTCCTGCCTGGGGTACAACATGAGCCGCTGCTTGCCTGACACCCTGTGGAGACTGGCTGGGGGGACACATGAGCCGCTGCTTGCTTGACACCCTGTGGAGACTGGCTGGGGGACAACATGAGCCGCTGCTTGCCTGACACCCTGTGGAGACTGGCTGGGGCACAACATGAGCCGCTGCTTGCCTGACACCCTGTGGAGACTGGCTGGGGGGATAACATGAGCCGCTGCTTGCCTGACACCCTGTGGAGACTGGCTGAGGGGGATAACATGAGCCGCTGCTTGCCTGACACCCTGTGGAGACTGGCTGGGGGGACAACATGAGCCACTGCTTGCCTGACACCCTGTGGAGACTGGCTGGGGGGGGGACAACATGAGCCGCTGCTTGCCTGACACCCTGTGGAGACTGGCTGGCACAGCATCAGCGGCCACCTCTGAAAGGGTCAGGCACAGCACTGGAGTACATACGGAGTATTTATGCCATACACCCACGCGACTGTACACGTGCCAATGCTAGGGATGGGGAGAAGACCAGAGGAACCCCACACACACAGCAGGATAATGGTCAGTGACCCCGCAGGCTCTGCTCCCCTGCCCCTGGCACCCACTCACACACAGTGCTAAGTAAGTAGATGGGGTAAGAACTGGGATGGTGGATGACAGGGCTGGGGGACGCTGCCAGAAGGGGGCTGCTAAGGTGGCAGTGGGAGAAACAAATAATGAAGAAAAAAAAAGAAAGGTTTCTAGTTCTCCTCAGCGCTGCTCTTCTTGGGCGGGAAGGGGAGGATAGGCCGTGGTATATAACCGAGTCAGATTCTGAGCTGAACCCAGATCACAGCTTCATGCTGCTGCTGCTGTTGTGTGACAGTCATCACTTACCTCCCCACCGCCGACACCTCAGCAGCCTGCATCTGCATCAGCATCACTTCACAGTTACCCACTACTATGGGGCCCTATATCGTTCTGTTTTTTTATCTGACACAAAGTCCACAGAGCCAGTGATAGTAACACAGTAATTTAAGGTGGGAAGGAGCTGTAGGGCTATGATTTATAGAGCTTTCCCATCCACTGCAATACCCAGGGAGCCCTGTGATTCCTCATCTTCCCTACTACCCAGGGTATCTGGTGACTACCCACCCACCCTGCTACTCAGAGTACCCCGTGATTCCCCACACACCCTACTACCCAGGGTACTCAGTGATTCCCCACCCACCCTACTACCCAGGGTACCCAGCGATCCCTACCCACCCTACTACCCCGGGTACCCAGTGATTCCCTACCCACCTTACTACCAGGGTAGCCTGGGATTAACCACCCACCCTACTACCCTGGGTACACTACCCACCCTACTACTTAGGGTACCCTGTGACTCCCTACATCCTACTACCCAGAGTACCTAGTGATTCCCCACCAACCCTGCTACCCAGGGTACCATGTGATTCCCCACCCACCCTGGTACCCAGAGTACCCTGTGATTCCCTACCCACCCTATACCCAGGGTACCCAGTGATTCCCCACCAACCCTGCTACCCAGGGTACCATGTGATTCCCCACACAACCCTGCTACCTAGGGTACCCTGTGATTCCCCACCAACCCTACTATGCAGGGTACCCTGTGATTCCCCTCCTACCCTACTACCCAGGGTACCCTATGATTACCTACACCCTGTGTAACACAGGGTACACTGTGATTACCCACCCACCCTTCTACCCAGGATGCCCTGTGATTACCCATCCACCCCACTACCCAGGGTACCATGTGATTCCCCACCCACCCTACTACACAGGGTACCCTGCGACTCCCCACCAACCCTACTAACTGGAGTACCTTTTGATTCCCTCCAAACTCTACTACACTGGGTACCCTGTGATTCCCCTCCTACCCTACTATTCAGGGTATCCCGTGATTCCCCACCCCAGTACTACACAGGGTACCCCGTAATTGCACCCATCCTATTATCCAGGGGACCCTATGATTCTCAACCCAGCCCACCCCACTACCCACAGTACCCTGTGATTCCCCACCCATCCCTACTACCCACCCTATTACTCAGGGTATCCTGTGATTCCCTACCACCCTACCACCCAGGGTACCCAGTGATTCCTATCCCACCCTACTACCCAGGGTACCCAGTGATTCCCCACCCACCTGCTACCCAGGGTACCCTGCGATTCCCCACCCAACTTGCTACCCAAGGTACCCTGTGGTTCCCCAACCACCCTACTAAGCAGGGTACCCTGTGGTTCCCCAACCACCCTACTAAGCAGGGTACCCTGTAATTTCCCACCCACTCCACCACCCAGGGGACCCTGTGATTCCCCACCCACCCTATACCTAGAGGACCCTATGATTCCCCCACCAACCCTACTACACTGGGTACCTTGTAATTTCCAACCCACCCCACTACCCAGGGGACCCTGTGATTCCCCACCCACCTACTATGCAGGGTACCCTGTGATTTCCAACCCACCCTACTACGCAGGGTATCCTGTGATTCCCCACCCACCCTACTACCCAGGGTACCTTGCAACTCCCTTTGTCAAGCCCCTCTCCCCAGTCTAGAGTATTTGCAAGCACTGACACTTGGCTCAAGCAGTGTCTGCATACCATGACTGCATTTATTTTTAGTTGAGATGGAATACTGGGTCTGGGGGACTGGAACTAACATGGTCCATGGCACCACAGAAGCAGCAACAGTCACAAACCTAGATGTCTATTCTCCACACCATCTGTAGAGTCCAGATATTTCTTCATTCACACATGGACAGGTTTTGGCATGTGTTATGCATGCTGAACGTCTGAATTAAAAGGCGCTTTGCATAACAAAGTATAGGGAGGCAGTATAGTGCAGTGGTTTAAGGCTCTGAGCTGCAATTCTGGAGACCTAGGTTTGAATCCCACAACCCCCACTTGCATACTGTGTGACCCTGAGCAAGTCACTTAACTTTCTTGTGCTCCCAGAGTTGCACCTATAAAAAAAAACCGTCAACAGTGTGCCCTCCTGGTTAAACAATTAAAAAAAAAAATGAAGTTAAATGAATAAAAAAAAATGAAGGCGGGGGCAAACATTTGACCCCCCCTTTTTCACTATAAAAGATACCAGGCATCTCCCAGTTTTATTTGGTGACAACATTAACTAATTCCACCACCATCTCAGTAATTTAGAAATGTTTTAATGTAGTCTGTTCTCAAGAAAAACTGATGGCCACCACCTTTGGTTTAGAAATAGCATTGTAGACCTGGCAAGGATTAGAATTAAGAACATTTTAAAAACTCATAGCGCGCAGCATAGGAGGTTCCTAGAAAACTAGATTTGACAGGCATGCTAAAACTTTTATTAATTATAGATGACATTTACTGTTTGGAAAACATTTTTTTGCACTACTGCTTTAAATGACAGACAGTCCAGGAAAAACAGAGCACTCACAGTTAAAGCAGCGGTGCCACAATTCCATGAACATTTTGACATATACTTTTTTATTCTATTTTAGATTGCCCCTTATCTACTGACTTGTATGATACCATTCTTTCCACAATTTAAGTCTGATTTAGTGCTTTTTTTTCCAACATCTGAAATAATAAAAAGGGGTGCTCCTTTATACATGGCTCGGACCAGGTTTTCATCAGTATTCTCAACTGTTTTTGTACATCAGTTATTTAAAATAATCTCTGCTGTGACTGAAATGAACTAGCATGCAGCAGGCAGTGCTCTGTGACCTCATGGAACAGTAGGTGCTCAAAAACAGCTGATAATACGATGAAAACCTGGCCTGAGCCGTATTAAAAGGAGCACTGCTTTTATTATTTCAGATGTAAAAAAAGTACTGAAGCAGACTCAAATTGTGGAAAAAATGGTATCAAACAAGTCAGTAGATAAGGGGCAACCTAAACTAGAATAAAAAGGATAGGTCAAAATTTTCATCGAATTCTTACACTGTTGTTACAAAACCTGCATGCAGAAAAAAGACAAAAGTCCAGACTTGAGAAACTCAAAGTGAAGTATTTTATTCTTGTGTTTTCTAGTGCTTTGGCATGTACAAACACTGTTAGCAGTGTTTCTCAAATCAAACATTCTTTTTGTTTTGATCTTTAAAGTTTGCCTGTTTGTTTTTCAAATATTATAGCAATGCCACACATTTATAAGGGTACATTTACATTAATCAGATGTGCTATAATATTGAGATTTATTTTTTATTTTGTTTGTTAATTTTATTAATTTTTAGTTCACGGGTTTGAAACTCCCCAGAGTCACTGACTTTCAAATTTATTTTAAAAGTTTCACCAGGAAAGGCATACTGAGCTGGGAGCTCATTTCCAGATGTGTCCTGGGTGAAAGGGAAATTGTACAAGCGGGGCTTTGGTAGCACAAGAGCACAAATGCATAACATGTTGGTACACCATATTACAGAGCAGCGTAGAGCATCACACAAACACATAATACACAGGGACTAGAACCATACAAGACGTGAGAACTTGACTAAGAGAAAATAGCCAGCAGTGCATACACAGTGCAAAAAAAAACACTAGTGTAAAAACAAGCATATAGCAGCAATCAGTTACAGCAGCTGAATTAGCTCAATATTTATAAACAATTGAGAGATGCAAGTAAAGTGCATAAATGACAGAAAGTGCCTAATTACAGTTACATTTAATTACAGTTATCATCTAAAACTGGAAACAAGTGAATTGGATAGCAGGTGAGGGGGAATTAGGAACAATTACAGGAGGGGGAGTTGAAACCTCTGAGGTGGTTTGAGAGGAGCCAGGGGGATGGGGATTGGCGAATGACAGGGGAAGGGAGTTTCAGATTTTAGGGAAGCGGTGGCTGAATGTGGCTTTGCTGATGTTCATAGACACGGAAGGGACTGCTAGGGTTTGAGCATTTGAACTTCTGAGGGTACGGCAGTGGGAGGGAGGGTGGAACAGGAAAGCCGAGAGATAGGAAGGTAGGGATCCGAACCAGAATTTGCTCATGAAGCTGACACAGTGGGTGTGGCATCTGTCCACGAGAGAAGGAAAGGAGATTTATACACAGAACAGTGATGAGTTTGAGGGGGACAGTCAATGGCGCAGCCACAGAATGAGTTGAAGAGAGTGTCCAGTCTGGCAAGAGTTGTGACTAGGGCTGCGCTATAGACAACATCATCACAGTCGAAGATTGGGAGGATCATTCTCTGGATGATGGCACAGCGTGCTAGAAGTGGGATACAGTCACGGTTCCTGAAAAGGAACACTGAAAACAAATGCATTGTTTAAATAGTTAAAATTGTTCTATTGGTGGCAGTAGACTTCACTACTAGTATAAAAGGGCAGCTATGGCCACCTTAGCTCCACCCCCTGAGGAAAACTATGGCCGACGCACTGGGGTCTTAGTGCGGCTAATCCCAGCTCACACTACTGTTCACACTTTTATTATTTTGCATATCAGAATAAAATACTTCACGTTAAGTTTCTCAAGTCTGGACTTTTGTCTTTTTCTGCATGTAAGTTTTAACACTGCGTTTTTCTGGGACTTTTTGCCATATCATGCTGGAGCTACCAACCCCTTTGAGAGCATCAGATCCCCATCCCGCTAAGCATACCCATCCGAGGGACATCTTTGCTTTAAATCGCACCCTTAGAAGGTATGCATGTATGACTGTGTTGCTGGCATGCAAGTTACTTCCTCGAAGAGAAAACACCATGTCATGGAAAGGCACTGGAACAACCAGTTCTGATCTCTGCCATGACATCCCGCAGGATAACCGATAACATGGCGTGCCTCTTGGGCCTTCGGGCACCAAACCGCTATAGACAAGGCTCGTAGTGCGCTGCGGCGCTTTTTCCTGATTTCTGCGGCAGGGCTCCTAGGCTTCTGCTGCAGCATTTTCTGATTTCTGCTGCAACATTTATTCATTTCTGTGGCAGAATGCAGTCCTGCAGTTGGCTAAAATATGATGTGATATCATCAATGACGTCACATGCCAAGCATAGAGGAGGTGCTTGAGGATAAACGAGATGGGGATTGGAGGTGGGCACTACACAAAACTGTATATCTGAATGAAAATTCACCAAAAACAATGAATTCTGCAGTACTGTATATATTCTGCAGCATGATGCAAATTCTGTGGAAAATTCTGGAACTGAAGAATTCCAGGGGCCTTGGGTATGAAGCACCGTCCAACAGTCGCAGCTAGCAACTAAGATAGTTGCGTATAGCAAGTAATAAAGATAGTGGCTGGTGACTTTGCCATGCCCAAGTGCATGTGAAGGGATGGTTCGGGCATTTTAACACCTAAATCCTCAATCTCAGCACATGAGGAACGGAACCTGTGGCACAGCTCTAATCCTCACACCCAAGGAAAGCGTATAATATGCCAAATGTGCACAGGGAGCTTCTGGCATCCATGGTGAGCAGTATTCCACGCCAGCCAACACTGTGTTTTGTAACTTTTGTGTACAAGTTAAAATGCATTGAGACACAGTAATAAACTGACTAAATACACTCTGTGTGCCCTTTTTTGCTGTTCTTGATTTTGGTTTCTGTGAGCAGGGCACCTGCAGACATGCTACCCTGAATGCCTGTACAGTCTTCCTGTCCATTATCTGCACTGGTAGCTTGTTCCAGAGGTCCACTGCCCTCTGAAAGCAGACTTACCTTCAAATGTTACCCCTGAATTTGCCATGCCTGAGCTTCAGTCCTCCTGGAGCACACTAGGTCAAACATCTCTGTCTGTTCAACCTTGTCGATGGTATTCAGTGTGCAGAAGACTGAGATCATGTTCCCCCATCAGATTCCTTTCCTGGCTTCAAGGTGAACATTTCAAAGGCTTCTAGCCTCTTCACATGGTTTTTATACCTGAACCACTGATCATATTAGTGGCTTTGCATTTGGCTCTCTATACTGCCTCAAAGTCATTTCTGTAATGGGGTGCACAGAACTGCACACAGTATTCCAGGCGAGGCCTCACCAGGGCCTTATAAAGTGGCCAGGATTACTTCCTATGCTCTGCTGGTCTGGTCACCCCCACCCCCTCCATTCAATGACTTCCCCTGCTGTGCTGGTCTGCTCATCCCCCCCCTCCAATTAAATACACCCAACATTCTTCTAGGCTGCTTGACAGCACCTGTGCACTGCTTGTCATGCTTTAAAGGGACACAGTCAACCCCTTAGGCCTCAAATTCTCCCTAGTTTAAAAACTAATTTTACAATTGCTTACATTCTATGAAGATTGTTGATGTAGCTGGTTGTTTAATTCTGATTTATTTTTTCTTTCTGAAAGTGAAAAACAGACTACCCACCATACTGGTGTTACCACACAAAATGCTATTCCTTAATCAAATCCCACTGCATCTTTCCTGGACTTGGGAACACCCTCACACAGTCCAGCCATTCATATGCAGTGGGAGGAGATGAGACCACTGCATCATGAATGGCTGCACTGTTTTTTTTTTGGAGGGGGGTCATAATGTTCAGCAAGTATGCAATAAGAGCTGATCAAGGGTTCAAAACAAAACAAGGTTGGGTGTAATTACATCATTAGCACACATTTCAGTTCTGCCGATAAAAGAGGTGGATAACACAGCAAGCACCATCAATTAATTTTAGAGAAGGTAAGCAATCATACAGTGTGGGTTTTCAGCAATAAATAAGATAATGCAGAAAGGGTTGACAGTGTCCTTTTAGCCCCTTGTCTGTTATGAGGCTCAGGTCCTTTTCCTCCTCCTCCACTACAGCAAGAGGAGCAGGCCTGGTGGCGGTGAAGGCTGAGGCATCCGCTTTACCTCATGCTACACCGGCGACCCAGGTTCAGAAACGGACTCGGGGCACCAGGAGTTGGCAGGGGGAGGAGAGGATCGAGTGTCCGGCAGACTGCTCCCCTCTCATTGGAGGGTGGTTGGGAATCTCTGCCTCATAGTGGCTCCCAGTGGAGAGTCGAAGCATTACATCAGCAGGGGATGTGTGTTGGGTAGAGATGACAGCGGATGTATGCCGGCAGGTGCATGAGCATGCCTCGCTGATGTCACTGCACATCTACGCCTTGGGGGGGGACAAGGAAAAGCCACGACCACTGGGAGGATGATGATGGACCCATGAGTCAGTCTCCTATGCCCACCGCCGGATCCTGCCTGCACCAGTATCCCTGATTCCTCCTCTACCACCTGACGCCAACTGGATTCTGAGAAAGGGCACCGAAGAGGAACGGTGGTCCCACCATGGGAGGTGTGCAAGCCGTGGGGTCGCTAAGTCAGAGTGATGAGGAGTTCTGGAGGGGGGCCAGGTGTGGGAGGATCTCAGGTGGGCAGGAGAAATGACCGACTCCCCTGGGTTATATCTGAGGGAGTTCCCAGAGACCGGAGGGAAAAAGAGTTAAAAAAAATGACAGCAAGAGAAGCCCTGCACCGTGTGTAGGCCCTACCTTTGTCTCTCCTCCCCAAATGTAGCAAGCTGTATTTGGCTACATTCAGAGGCAGTGTTAGGCACAAGTGAACCAAGCGACCACTTGGGGTGCTAGCACAGAAGGGACGCCCCAAAGTAAAAAATATGAGCAGAGATCAGCTTGAATTGCAAAAAGTGTTAATATAAGCACCACAGTTGTCTACACCCTTGTTTTTATAGGCTTGTTACCACTTTTTGGATGTGGGTTGGGGCAGAAGAGAGAAAAAGGGGCCGTGGGAGCGATGTAGAGGGCACCACAAGTATTTCTGCCTGGGGCACCATTAGGTCTAAAACCAGCCCTGGCTACATTGGCTGTAACCCACCAGGAGTCCCCCAGCTTGTTCAGGTCCTTCTGATGTTTGTTCCCATCCTTGAGGGAGTCCACCACCCTGGCCAGCTTTGTGTAACCATCAGATGTAGGGTTTGATCAATAAAGGTGGAAAAGATATGCTCGAATCACGTGTATTCCGGTCGTGCCTCTGCACACCACAGTGCTACTCGGTGATGGGACAGGATCCACAGCCCCTCCCCCCTCTTGCTTGCGGAGCCCTGGGCAGGGGGTGGAACTAGAGGTGATACTATCCAGGATATTGGGCATTCTATCATTTGTGTAGGTTGGATCCTAGCTCCACATGGCGGGGGACCATGGGATATGGTGGTCCGTGTCAGTCTTCCATGGACTGCCATTTCCCCCATTGGTGCAGTAACAATGTACGGTTGTGTGTATGGCTGGCATCTTTGGACCACACAGCCCTCCCAGCCTACACAGAGGGCTGGTAGTCAGTGGTGTGGGAGCCAACTGGGCCCCAGATAGTGTCCCGCTGCCAGGTAGGGGGGGCACATAGGCACTACAGCAGCCTCTCAGGCTGCATAGCCTTTGCCCTGGGCCCCAGAGAGTGTCTCACTGCCAGGTAGAGGGGGCACATAGGCACTATAGCAGCCTCTCAAGCTGCATAACCTCTGCCGCCTCCACAGGCCCTAAGCAGTGCCAATTACTGCACTGGAACTGGGTGCAGGCATGCCTGACCCCTTGCCTGCCCCCGCCCCAGCCTGGCGCGTAGCACTGCATTTGGAAGGGGATTGTGTGTGAGGGGGTGTGCAGCCTGGGCTAGGGATGTGAGGAGGTCTTCACATGTGCGCAGCCAACCATCTGTGCACCCCCAGCATATATATGCACCCCCACCGCAGGTGCGGATCCCTTTGTGGATCAAGTCCTTAAGCAGTCTGCTGGAGGTGGCAGCTTCCAGATCGTCAATGAAGACTGGCGGTGGTCCCAGCACCAATCCCTGAGGGATGTCACTGAGTACCCCTCCCCCACTTAGAGCAGTGTGTGCCAATCGCAGACCTCTGCTTGCTTCTGCTAGACCAGGACTCACCAAAAGAATCTCCAATTCCCCAACCCATGACACCCACACATTGGATTGTAAGAAAAATAAAATCAAACACAGCCCATTTGCCAGTAACATTATCTATTCTGTAAACCTCAATGTCCCACTTCTCAAACACTGCCGGGGTTGACTCGTGTTATTTTAATGTGTAACTTTACTATCCCTGTAAATACAGTTCACAGACACACTTATACTGTCTCCTCTTTCCCTCTGCCCTTCTCTTATTTGTCTTTATGCCTTTTCATTGTTTTATCTCAGTCTTTAGGTGTCTCTTTTTTCCAAATCCCTCTGTGTCTGTCTTCTACCTAGTTCAAGAAGAAGAAGAAAAATCATTATTTATATAGTGCTTTTCACACACACTGTTTCCCAAGGTGCTTTACAAACAAGAGAGACTGGTAATGTAGTGACTGAATGTGTAGCTGCATGCCCACACACACAGCCTTGGACAGCTGCATGAACCAGTTTTATGGAAAGGGAAATGCTAGCTAGGACACTGCTGAAAAAAACCCTACTCTTGTGAAAAGTGCCTTGGGTTCTTCTACTTCCACCTGGACACCCACCGGGACACCACCAGAGATGGGTAGTAGGGACCTCGGTTTAACGTCTCATCCAAAAGACTGCACACCCTGACAGTACAGCACCCTCCTAGTACAATACATTAAGGTATGAGACTAGTCCTGTTGTGGGACTAGAACCCCGACCCTCTGGCCCAGAAGTGGATGTGCTACCAGCTGAGCCACACTGACACACAGTTCAAGCTACTACAGATACCTTTAGAGGCATGCTAATGTGCTCCCTATCCCTTTCAGTAAAACTTATGATCCAAGCCTACTGGCGCAGCAGCAGCAGGGCAATCGTACATGGGGCAAGTGACCTGGGTTCCAGCCCACTGGTGCAGCAGTAGGGCAACCGTTTATGGTGCCAGCAACCTTGGTTCTAGCTCACTGGCACAGCAGTACAGCAATCATACACGATGCCATCAACCTGGGTTCCAGCCCACTGGTGCAGCAGATGGGCAACTGTTCATGGCATCAGTGGCCTGGGTTTGGGAATGAGTATGGGTTGTTGGCGGCCCTCTGGGGGAAGTGAGATCACACACACCCCACAGACAGCTTTCCTCCATCACGGTGGGGGGACAGGGTTCTGTGTCTCTCTGCAAGACTGCCATCGGGGGAGACAAGGTGGTAGCACATGCAAGTGCACCAGAAGCGCATGGGCTGCTGACAGACGGCAGCACATATACATGCCAACACACCCATGCATACGTGTCACTGTACATCAATGCCCTGGGAGAAAACTGGTGGAAAATGCTTCAGGCCTATCTTGCACCCCACTTGCAGGTACCACACAGCCCACAAGGCATGCCACCCACCATCATGTGTGGTCCTGGGCAAGGTGGATAAACGGTAAGACCATGAGAATGTCAGTGATGTCGCTGGGGGGAAGGGATGCTACAGAGACTAGGGGATGGAGGTACCAAAACAAATACTGGATGGAAAAAAAGGAAATAATTATGATGGGATAGCACTGGGACTAGCAGTGCCTTCCCGATCAGACCAGCCTGGTGATACTGCTTGCATCCCCTCCTACAACACACAGAGATGGTGTGATACCCACCCCCATAGCACTTTTGCTCACCGAGGCAGGCTGGGGGGGCGGGGGAGATAGGATTTTCAGAAATTTGTTTTTCAGATGCCAGTGCTGAAATTTATCCCAAGAGTTAGACCATGAAAAGCTGGTCTAACTCCTGGATGGAAATTCTGCACTTGTGTCCAGAAAACAAATGTGATTCCCGCAGTTGTGGCAGAAATTGTTGCAAATGGTGAAATTCATCGCAAATGCGTCTAGATGTCTTTGAATAAGACTTGGACATCTGGACACGGCTGTGTGGATGCAGCATGTGTCTGAAATATGGATGCAAATGCTGCATCTCAGTGTCCGAAAATCGCACCCTAGGTCTGTGGCTACCACCGCTTGAGTGCTGTGTCATAAGACGTAAACGACAATGTGTACTCTGGACTCCGGAGATGCTAGCCCTGACAATGCTCCAGCAAGCAGGAACAGTTGAAGGCACTGCGTGAGTTCCCAGCACACACACTGCTCCTAACCACATGTGCTTCTTTTATTACGGGGCTCAGGTTTTCATCGTACTTTGCAGCTTTTGTTCAACACTTATTGTCCCATCAGGTCTGGGAGCAGTATCGTTTGCAGGAGGTGATCATCAACTGGGACGCTTAGCCTCCTCCCTCGCTGGCCCTTTGATAGCCTGGGTTGATACCCAAACCCAATTTATCCCCAAACCCAGCTCGCCAGCTTCGCAAACAGTAGCACTGCAACTGCACTGTCGGGCCTGCCCCATGAATAGTATTTAGAAACACAGATATTAGCGGCAGAAAAAAGGCCCTGCCTATAACAAGGTACAAAATTGTCAGTGGCCCACTGGTCAAATACTGGTAGATTTTGTATCGGGCCAGTAAAATATTCCTTTAACTAGCCCTGCTGGCTAATAATGGAGGCAGCAACCTTTCAGTGTGTACACCACTTGGGCTAGTGGAATGTCTGTGGGGCCACTGGATTTGCCCAGTCATTAGTCCTGTTGACTAGTGCCTGAAGCACTTAATTTTGAGCTCTGTATAGTATGATTCGAATGCCCTGAGGGTCACCTCTCCCCATCCTCCCATGTCACATGTGCGTGCAAGGTGTCCAACGGCAGCCCTTCCCTTCACTGAGCACTTACTTGTGCTACTGCTTGGCCTCTGCCACATTACAGTCGAGCAGTGAGACACTGTATCCCCCAACCCAGGGGAAGAGAGCAGTCCCTGGGATGCTCGATCCATCCTCCCTGTTCAGTTCCCAGTGAACTGAGCTTGATCCTGAACCTGGGTTGCCAGCCTCATGAGTGACAGCCCTATCGCTATGCCAATGGGCTAGACAATAGTTAATCATTTAAAGAGGAAAGGAACAATTGCATCATATTCCCTGCTCCTATTTGCCCTCCCGCTGTTCTCCTTCTGTACACATCTTGTCTATCATGCCTCCGTTGTTACAGAATGCTCTACCTTGAAAAAACCATTCCTCCCCTTCAGATATGTCTTTTAAATCCAGGCTGCCGAAACACCCACGGAGGCAGGTGTACTGTGGCTGAGACAAGCCCCTCTGCTGGTCTCTGTCATTGTGCTCAGAGTTACTTAAACACAGAAATATTGATACTGATGCCAGAAAAAGGCCTGCTGGCTCCTCCAGCCTGCCTGGCCCTACCTATAGTATGATGTGAATGCGCTTGTGGTCACTCACTTCCCCTTCACCCATGTCATCCTTCCCTGCATTCCACACCAGCCCCATATGTCTGTTCTACCCTCCCTTGAATCCCTTCACTGATTTAACATAGCCGAACCCCACCGGCAGCCTGCACCACTTATCAACCACCCTCTGTAAAGAAAAACCTTCTGACGTCCTTCCTGAACCTCTGTCCTATCAGCTTCTTCGAATCCCTTGTGCCCATATTTCCACTCACTGTGAACAGTTCCCCAGTGTCCACCTTGTTTAACTTATGAAAAAAATGTAATTTTTCAGTCATTTCCCCCCACCACCCCACCATCTCCAGTATATACATTTTGGGGGTCCTCGAGCCTCTCCATGTAGGACTTCTCTTGCCATCACTGAACCATTTTTGTTTCCCTCCTCTGCATCATCTCTACCCTATCCCTGTCTTGTTTGAAATGGGGGCTCCAGAACTACATGCGGCACTTATTATCAATCTCTTATATATATGGAGAACCAGTACACATGCCTATCTTGGCCCCTTGGTATGTGCTACAAAACAGACTAAAGAAGAACCCCCCCCACACACACACACACACACCCTACTGTACTAGTAGGATGAACTTCCCCTGGAGGGCTTTGAACAGAAATGTTCCATTACCCAGCCCCTCCCCTGCAGCCACTTACCATAAAACTATTGTTGATGTTCTTTGTGCTAGTCTCTGCCACACTTGCATCCGACAGGTCCACCTCATCGAAAATTAATGACTGCAAGAAAAGAAAAGACAGGTGAGAAGCAGAGGGCATTTCTTTGTAGGTCACATTCAGCTTTAATAAACTGTTCCAGTGAAGGGCCGGTGTGACCATCTCACAGCTAGCTAAATAGCGTTTTTAGCAGTCTGACTCTTCAACTGCTTAACCCTTATAAAAAATGGCCACCTCGGATGGGATTAACCCTCTCAGCTGAACTTCTCATTCACTTTTACCCCACCAGCCCCGTGAAACAAGTAGTGTTTGGGGAACCATCAACCCTCTACACCAGGGGTTCTCAAATGGTGAGGCCAGCCTCCCAGGGGAGGCCCCAACCTGTTCAAGGGGAGGCTCAAGCAAGCCTTAAAATGTACTATATTTTAATGTCAAGTTTTGAATGCTTCATGTGAAAGGATGCAGCAAAGTGAAAGTGAATAATGGCATGCGAATTTGTGTAAAAAATGGTTACCAGGAAAGACACGCTCAAGAAACACTTGTTTCCTGGTATGACATGGGGAAAATACAATTCTTGGAATTTATGTAAAACAAAATTCAAATAATGCAAATGAATTGGAACAAGGTAACAACTGACCCATTATACTGGCTGCAGAAAAGCACAAATACAAAGGCTAAGCAGAGAGATACTAGGAGCAACAGCAAGAGGGAGCAAATGGTCCCTGAGAAGGTGTTTAAGAGCAGGGTAAAACTGACAGAGAAAACAATCTGACTCATGGAGGTATTGCAACGAGGGGTAAATAGGGCCAAAGCTCAGAAGTGTGGAGCGAGTAGGCTGACCTGGGGAGGGGGGTTATAGAGAGGGATAATAATACGTTCAATAAAATGAGAATAAACTCAACTACTCACATGCACTTCATTGTATTCTTCCTGTAATGTGCAAAGTATGAGAGTTGTTCTAACTGTGGGGAGGCCCAATATTATTTCTATATTAGGGGGAGGCTCAATATCTTTTCCAAGGCTTGGGGGAGGCTCTGCAGTGAAAATATTAAAAACACTGGTGAAGTCATGAGCGTGTGTAGAAACTGTGCAATGCACACCAGTAATGTAATTAGTTTGGGGATTTTTTACAGCAGATTGTCAACACAGGCATTTTGGAACCTCCAATCATGAACAGTGTCACTGTGATTTTCTTTATCTGTCCCAAACAATGATTTCCCACAGCGACCACACATTTCTGCGCTGAAAGTGTGAAAACACATTTCAGCCATGTTGTGAAAAATGACAGCTGTACTGTTAGTAAGGAAGTGTGGAACAATGCCACTGGTGAAAATCTGGACTGAAAATATTACAAATTCATGAACTTACATTGAGTGCGTGGAAACTGCGCAATGCTCACTCGTAACACAGTCATTTATGGACTTTTGTCGCAAATTTTCAACATAGCCATTTTAAGACCTCTGCTCATGAACAGTGTCACTGTGATTTTCTTAATGTGTCCCAAACATTGATTGCGCACACCGACTGTGCCATTGTGCGCTACATGTGTGGAAACACATTTTGGGCGAGATGTGAAAAATGACAGCTATACTGCTCATAAGGAGGTGCAGTAAAATGGCAATGTCAAAAATCCAGAGTACAAATACTAAAAATTTGCAAACTTACAAGCGTGCGTAGGAACTGCGCAACGGAAGCTCGTAAAACAGTCATTTTTAGGAAGTTTTTCACCAAATTTGCAACATAGGCTGTTTGAGATCCCACCTTATGAACACTGGCACTGTCATTTCATTAATCAGTCCCAAAAGGTGATTTTGCACAGTGACTGCGAAATCACCCTTCGGGCCCGATTAACACGATGACAGTTCCAGAATTC
Source organism: Neoceratodus forsteri (assembly GCA_016271365.2). Lineage (NCBI taxonomy): Eukaryota > Metazoa > Chordata > Ceratodontiformes > Ceratodontidae > Neoceratodus > Neoceratodus forsteri. The sequence continues at coordinate 1,688,728,604 of CM028131.1, forward strand.
ATAAGGAAGGGTCCCAAAAACCCCATGTTGAAAATTTGGTGCCAAAATTCAAAAAAAATGCCTGAGATATGCATTAAAGTTGAAAAACCCCTGTTTATTCCATTATACAGCTTACTGGCATTTCCTCAGTTCGCGATCGGCTTTGAAAAGTGCAGACGTCTTCCCGGTCCACCGAAGATCACCGCGCCCGGACTCGGAGGTAAGTATGGGGTGGGGGTGTCAGGGAGGTAGGGTGCACAGAGGGTGTGTGGTGGGCAGGAGACCATGGAACTTTTGTTTACAGGTTTTGTTTAAGACGACGAGGGACATTTGCCACGCTGGGGTGGGCTCCCAGCATGGCACCTGAAAGCTTTTTGGGGGCTAGGAGCCAATGGGGATTGGGCACCCCATCGCCATACAGTGTGCGTGGAGCGCATGAGCACGCAATATGCGTGCGTGTGTGTGGAGGGGGAGCACTGTTCACTGAATCAGAGCTCTCCCTTTCAACTGAACAGCACTGCATTTTCAACTGCTGTCATGGACAGCTGCAGCATTCATTGGAGAACTGTGGCCGTGCCTGCAAACAAACTGAATGAATTGGAAGACGGGTGCCACACCTCCAAAAACTCGGATGATGGCATTATGTTTCTTGCACATGCGTGCAAGCAAACATAAAAATGTAGTGTTCATTCTCCTGCTTAATTACTTACATACTGCTTGCCAGCAGATACAGGCCACGTGGTCTATCAAGTCTGCTCGAGTGTGCAGTCAGCACCCCACTTTGTAGTTGTCCCTTCCTCCCTCACAATTACCCCCACACAGATATATGCCAAGTGAGACTGAACCACATTACGCTGTACTGTGAAATATTGGTATCTATTCATCCTATATTTAGGGGTTTTCAAATGTCTTGTGTATTTTTTTAACTGAATAAAATAAATTTAAACAAAAACAGGATATTTTTCCCTTGGTTTTCATCTTTTAACATTGCCATAAAGTCATAATCCTCTAATTTTAGGTTAATACTTTGGTTTAAGAGATATATGACAATGGCAAGGTCTATTAGGAATGTCTCCCTGCCTTTCAGCAGGTTCTACCATTGTGATTTGCAGCCATGTATTTATCTAACTTGTGTTACAATTTATCCAAAAGTCTGTGCTTCCACAACCTCAGCTGGAAAACTATTCAATGTTTTCACTACTCTAAAGTATGACACTCATAAAATGTATTAAAGCTCTTTGTTTTAATCTGCCACATATGCCCCTCAGTGTTCACTGACTCACTGGTCGAATGTGGAGCACTCTCATTCTCTTGTTACTAATCTGATGTCATCTGATCACGTTAAATGTGCAGCTCATTAATGGTAAACTGACTGTGAACAGCAGTGCTGCCAAGGAAAAAAAACTTGTATTTTTTTAGGTGAAAATGCTGTTTTGTACATTTTCAAGTTCATAGCACTGTACAAAACATGTATGGGGTATAAAGGAGTGTTTTTCTTAATAAAGAAATACAGAGCCTGTTTATGTTCCCTTTAGCAAAATATTGGAAAAGTTGGTAGCTACCCAATTAACTGAATACTTCACTAAATATAGCCTATCACCCCACCAGCATGGTGTAACCCCTAGATGGCGCTATCCCAGGGGCTACTACCCCTGCCTGATTTGCCACTAACAGGTTGAGGGGCCTGGATCCAATGGCGGGTGCCTCCACCCAGAGGTCAGGGTTTGCAATAGTTAAACTAACTTGGTCACAGCCCTCTGGGACACTGCAACCCCCCTTTCTTCCCACTAGTGGCCCACACAATATATCAGAATTACCTTCACAGTATACACTTACCCCCAGGACTGGTTCCAGCACTGGGACCTCCTGAAATAAGATACAGTGCAACAATCACAGTACAGTACTTTAACATAGACAAATACCTCAGGCAGTATAACTTTGCTGAAACAAGCAGCTCTGATTTATTTAGGGGAATATAACAAGGACAGGGAAATCAGGTTAATTAGCTTATCACTCTACTCATCTACCTATGGCTCTGTGCAGGCCTATCCCTATCAGTTACTGTCCCTGGGTACCCAAGCCCTGTGGCTAGTCCAAACCGTGGCAGCTGGTGAGGGCCCTTTCACACAGAGAAAAGAAAAATTAGTTAAACAGTCAGCAGTACAGTAATTCCATTTGGATTTAATGTGGCAATTCAACAGGAGCGACCCTGAATTAGTACTCACGACCTCCAAACAAGATAGGGTCCTTCAATGTCAGCAGGGCTACTCTTGAGCTCCACGAGACTCCTCACACATTTATATGGCAAACAGGCAGGCTGCTTCTCTATCCCGATCGCAATTACTGCACAATACCCGGGAGAACACACAGCAGATTCAGTTCCTGACAGACCGAGTGCAATTCAGCTATTTCTCCAGTCTTCTACAGGGTGAGCCTGGTTTCTACTCTTCAGATATCCTTTGATTCTCTTCACAGGGCCAGTTCAGTCCTAACAAGCAGTTACACAATCTGCAGACCGGAACTCTGGGCCTTACACACGTTTCCCGACTAAAACTGCACACTGAAAAAGCACAGGGCTCCTTCCTTCTTCACTGTCAGAGCTAAACTGAAACTCCAACAGACAAAACCGGGCACTTCCTTTGAGTTCCTCCCAGTTCTTGACTGGATTGGCTGTCACTCACAATAGACTGCTCCTGTTGGTCCAAAAAGGCACCGAAGTCTAAACTACATCTCCCAGAGTCACTGCCCATACAATCCTCTTGTGGCTGGCTCAGATTATGAGTCAAGTTCTGATTCGTCCAAGGCACCATTTAGAGCTAGCTTCCCCACACTGATTGGTCCAGTTCAGCAGTTCAAAACCAGAATGGGAACTAGGCAGACACAGTTCTGACTGCAAAGAACAGGTTAGACAAACTGTAATTTCATTATTACTCTAAATGATTTCTGGCAAACAGTTACATCTTTCAGATAGGTTCCCTTTGCACTCCTAGTGACTGCAAAATGGAGTGAATTGGCAGCAGCTCGAGTGGTACTCAAAGAAACACACAGTCCCCCATACAAACTAATTATGTCTGCAAGCAGACAGCTCTTAAAGAGACAGTACCAGAGGTTCTAAAAACACTCACTGATAAATGGCTTAAACGCCAAACACCATTCAGGCTTGGAGCATTCAAGCAAGCTCCTGGAAGTCTTTTGGGAACCCCCATTTGCAGGGGGGTTACACCGGAATTAGGAATGGTCACAGTACCGCTACTGCATTCCTATCACTTACCAACTGCATTGCCTCTGCAAGGGATAAAGGGGAATATACAGGCACTGTATTCATATGTAACCCCTCACCCCTGCCTTTTTGCCAAATGACAGGTGGCATGCTGTTGAAGCTGACAGCAGTACCTGATGGGGACTGGGTTCAGGGAGGATGAGGTTACTCGGCACAGGGAGCCTAGGTTTGGCTACTCTGCACAGGGGCACCCAAGTAAATCTGAACACAGGAAGCAATAACTGTAATGTCCAAAACCAGGAATGGGATTCTACAGTGTGACTTTTATTCACATCCAAACTGAACAAACAAAGCACAGACAGACCCCCACGGGGCTACATTCCTGGTAATGCAGATTAGAGACAACACAACACTTCTTCACTATTTCCAGCCTTCAGGCTCTGAACCCACCAGGCACACAGCCCGGACTTGCTCGCAGCTTTGGGTACACAGCCCGACTTATACACTACTTGGGATTTCCCCATGGGCCCGGCTCCCCCGCCAGCCACTTGATCTGCGGTCCATTTTGGGAAATGAACCAGTTTTCCTATTGTGGCTCCCCAAACCACCTTAGAGCCTTTGACTCCTAAAGGGAATTTTCCTTCCAGTCCCACATCTGGGTACATCCCTCATCACTGGCCAAGTGCATGAGGCAAAGTAGAAATCCACAGAGCAAATCCGTAGAGGTAGACCTGGTCACTAAAGATGGGGGGTCTCCCACCTCCAGCGCCCACAATCCATACCCGGCCATTTCTCTGGAAACTAAACAACTCTTTTCGGAAAGCTTGGCAATGTAGATTACTGGGTAGACGTATGTCACATCTCCTCTACATGTCTTGACTTCCCATATGTGCTGGACTTGAACATACTTTTACTTTTGGCTAAGCCTATCACTCTAGGCCTCCCACTACTTCAGTAGTCCAATCCCCACTATCACACAAGTCCCAGGGTGAAAAACATGGGCCCTTTAGGAAGAGCACAAACTCACTCTCTGGTTGCAGGTGCCCCACAGGTGAATCACGAAATCTTCTTGTTTCCCAAAAACTCGGGAACAAATAGGCAGCTTCTCCACTAGTAGCAGAACCAGGGAGGTTGCCCCAGGAATATGCAGGACAACCTTCCTGCCCCCATGCCCGGAGGAAGGGGGCACTGAGACCCAAAACAGCGGTCTCCACCACTTACAAACTGCTTCTGTGTCTCTCTTAAGGTGGAAACACTCACCTTTTTTACCTAATATAGCCCTATGTCATGGCTGAGGCTCCAAGAGCCTAACCAGAGCTGCTGTGCTGCTCTCTCAGCAAGCTCCAAACTCCAACTGACCTACAGACTACTGTTCAAACCTCCCAACATTGTATTCCAACTCCCTGCTGCAGATTCCATTGTGGCTCATGCAGCTGCGACAGTTCAATGGTGATGTCATCCCTCAGTCTCAGCTGAGACAGAGAACAGAGTGACACAGTGTGAAATCCATTTAACTGGAGTTTCACAAGCTGCCTTCCCTGCCTACCACTAGGTCTTACTGAGATTCTAGTAACCCCGGGTAACAAGGGGGTTACACATAGACCAACCCAAGGTCTTTGACCTTGTGGACCACACTATGCTTGCCCACAAGCTCAAAGAACTCAGACTGGTGCCTCCTTCCCTTAGCCAGTTTGTCAACTATCTCTACAACAGATAGCAGTTAACGAAACTGGGAACTACCTTCTCTGCACCTAAAGCTTCCAATATCAGGGTCCTGCAAGGTTCTATTTTGGCCCCCCCTCCTGTTCTCAATCCACATCAACAGGTTGCATGACTGTCTGAACTACTGTATGCCTATACTGTACTCAGATGACATTGCACTGTCTGTTTAAAAAATACAAGTGACTTAAGCATGATGTTGTCTCATGATCTACAGCAGACACAAGCCTAGTTGCAACAGAATAGACTGATTATAAATGTGGCTAAGCCACAAGCCATGCTGTTCGGCTCTCCCCCCCTAAGATAACGAACTGCTGAGCCCCTCTCCAGATTGCCTGTCTTGATGGCACCTTGCTGGAGGCTGTGCAGTCATTCAACTATCTCAGAATTATCTTGGATCCCAAGCTTGATTTTAACCTGCACGTATCAAAAACCTGCAAAGCGGTTTAATTCAAGATTGGGCCTGTCCTACACAATTAAGGCACAATCTAACTCACCATGCCTGCCTATCAATTGCACATGGTTTACTGCTCACAAAAGTCATATACAATGTCACAATGTATGAACCCTCAGCATCTAAACGTGCGCTGAGGAGGTGGAAAGTCACGTACAACAGAACATGTTGCTTTATATGTCCCTATCCCATATTTGCCCACCACTGTACACCATATGAGAAATTGCAATGGTTGCCTCCCGAGGCCTTGAGAGTAAATGCACTAGAAAGCATTGTCTTCAATGTGTTAAGAAACCAGCAGCCACAACAACTTGCAGATTGACTTCTACCACACCGTAGTCCATATCTACTTCAATCCTCAGACTGTGGTTTGCTTGTGATACCTAAGCTGAGAAATAACCTTAGGTCAGCAGCATTCGAATATTTTGCTCCCAAGTTATGGAACAACATCCTTGCTGAAATTTGGGCCTGTACTACTGCAGAGAGTTTCAAACGTTCCCTTCGTAAGTACCTCCTTAGCACATCCATATGTAAATGTTACCCCAAGAGGTGAAATGGTTACTGAGGCCCTAACCTATTCTTGATTCTGCTCACCACTGATTTATTGCTATCCTACTGTTATGCCCACGTATGTTGTCATTGATTTATGCTGTTTGTACAAAGAATGATGTTTGTTGCCATGTGACTCTCTCCCTAGTTAACTTATTGCTCTACCCAGTAGCTGGGATACACACTGTACACCAATTATGCTTACCTTGCTCTTAATTGTTTACATCCTGTCTGCGATCTACCTTTTCCGTGAACATGTTGTTTATCACTGTATATTGTACATTGTCTAGTGATGCATCACCCTTGTTGTAACCCTTGTTATAACTCTCCTGGGTTGTACCTGAAAACAGGCAGTTTCTGCCTAGTGTACCTACCTGGTTAACAAAAATGAAATAAATAAATAACATAGATATGACACACACTGAAATGGGTATGAAGCAAACTGAAATAGATATGATATACTGAAATGGGTATGAAACATAAAAAAATAATCATGACACATACCGAAATGGATATGACCTATACTGAAATGGCTATAACACATACAGTAGCAAAATGGGTATGACACACACCAGAATGCGTATGACACAAACTGAAATGGATATCTTGTACGCTGAAATCGGTATAATAATAATAATAAATGTCTTTATATGGCGCCTTTCCATTGCCAAGGCGCCTAACAATGTAAAAAATCACACAACATCAAACGACAGATCAATACTGTTAAAATCGTATACCAATACAACAATGAAACACTTCAGTTAACTGAAAAAGCTTTTTGCCACAGATAGGTTTCTAAGCCCTGCTTAAATTCCTCCACAGCTGCACGCTCCTGTAACCAATGGGGTAGAGAATTCCAACGGGTGGGGGCTGCGTAAGCAAAAGCTCTTGAACCAGATGACTTCAAATTCACCCTTGGAATCTCTAACAACCCCTCGTCAGCCGAGCACAGTGATCGACCAGGGCAGTAAGGAACCAGAAGCTCTTTCAGATAGTCCAAGCCCTGTCCTTGTAGGGCTTTAACAGTAGTAAACTGACTTTAAAGGTGATCCGCCACTATACTGGCAGCCAGTGCAGTTCGCGCAGCACTGGAGTAATATAGCAGGATCGAGTAGATCCTGTCAAAAACCAGGATGCTGCATTCTGCACCAGCTGCAAGCGATGGATTTCAACCCCAGAAAGCCCTAGATAAAGGGAGTTGCAGTAATCCAAGCACGAGGACACAAAGGCGTGGACCAAGGTCGAAAGATCATCAGACGGAACCAGATGCTTAATCCTGGCGATATTCCTAACAGGTTTTTAAATAACAGTTTTTTTTTTGGGACAATGCTAACTGTACATAAAGTATTTTTATAGGTTTTCTAGAAGTGTTATGCTTGTTAAACACAGTGAAGCAAGTGCTATGCATTTTCACAATGTTTTAGCACTTTTACGAGCAAAACGCTAATCAATTTTTGGAGTTACATAAAACCCTGTCCTAAGATGATAAAAGGAGGTTTTGATGACAGTCGACACCTGAGAATGTAGGGTCAGTCCATCATCAAAAACTACCCCCCGGTTACGCACCCATTCAGAGGTTGGGAGTGAGATGCCGCCAAGAAAAATTACAGAGGACGCATCAACACCCATCACCCCTATCTGATGGCCCGGGTCCACAACCAGTACCTCAATCTTTTCCAAGTTCAACTTCAGCCAACTGGAATCCATCCACTCCTGGATTTCTTTCAGACAGTTGTTAAAGACCGAGAGAGCTCCATCCTGGTTGGGTGCAAAAGAAAGGTAGAGCTGGGTATCATCAGTGAAACCTCAGTCCATACCTTCTTACAATGTCTCTGAGGGGTAGCATATACACTGCGAACAGCATGGGTGACAGCACTGAACCCTGAGGCACCCCACAAGACAAAGCAGTTGGGCCTGAAGAAAAAACCCAGACACAACTCTTTGTGTTCTACCCATGAGAAACGATGTAAACCATCTGAGGACTGTCCCCGACATTCCATAGATATGCCTCTGGTGTCCTATCAACACCATGTGGTCCATGGTGTCAAAAGCAGAAGAGAGATCCAGAAGAACCAAGATAGAATGGTTCTTCCGATCTCTCGTCATCAGGAGATCACTGAGCACCCGAACCAGCACTGTCTCGGTGCTATGTCTCTTACGAAAACTGGACTGGAGTGGTTCATAGATGTCTTAGATGGTCAAATGGTCTTCCAGTTGTGCTGCCACTACTTTCTCAATCACCTTCCCTACAAAGGGAAGGTTAGAGATAGGTCTGTAGTTTGTGTGAGAGTCAGGGTCCAAGGTAGCTTTCTTCAAGAGTGGTGTCACCACCGCCTCTTTCAGGAAGCTAGGAAACTCTACAGATTCCAAGGAACACCAGACAATCTGCACAAGGACCGGACCAATGATATCAATACAACCCAAAATTAGGGAAGTCGGTCCAGGGTCCAAACTACAGCACATAGGACGCACACTCTGGATAATCCTCATGACATCCATGAACTCCGGTCGACTGAAGGTACGCCAGGAAAACTGAGGTACGGTGACCCCGTACTGATCACAAACAACCCCCATAGAGTGTGCTGGCTGAAGTACCACTCTGATGTTGGCCACTTAATTGCAAAGAATTGAGCAAGCTCATCGCACTCTAATTGCGAAAAAGCTTTCCGAACATGCAGACAGGCTAGGTTGCACAGTCTGTTCACAGTTCGAAATAGCTAAGCTGGTAGATTCTGAGCAACCGCAATCTCCCCGGACAGGAATTCTGCCTTCTTATGGGTGATTGCAGATTGATAGACTAAATAATGGTCCATCAATCTAAGGCAACAATTCTCAGACTTTGTCACAGTGAGCCTCCCCAAATCCATGGAAAAGATTTTGAGCCTCCCCCAAAAACTGAAATGATCTTGGGCCTCGAGAAGAAACTAACATACTATACTTTGCATGATACGCCATGAATAAATTGAAACCCCTCTGAGTACTTAGCTCACATTCAGTTCTTTGTCTTATACTGATGTGGAACCTTTGAAAAAGAACTCCTGTACTCAAAGGCGTTATCTGAATAACAAATAAATAAAATAAACAAATGCTATTATTCAGCTTATTGTAACCCCTGCCCACAGGCCAGCCTACTTGTTCTGCTTTTTTTCATTCTTGAACCATTGTTACCTCTTGTTGCAGTACCTTCATGGGTCAGACTACTTTCTCTGTTTCCTCTCTATTTGAAATAACCTTCCTACATACTTTGCCTTTCCCCCTCCTTCCCTGCTCCTAAGCAACCTCTCTGGGATTACTTTGCTCCTTCCTGCTATTGCTCTTAGCACTTCTATGCTCAGCCCTTGTATTTGGGCTGTTCTGCCATCAGTCTACAAATTGATCAATTACCAACACTCATTATTAGTTTATTGTTCAGATTTGTTTGTACTGTTGTTCATTGTGTATTTCTTGATTGTTTTGCAGTTACCTTTTGAAATGTATTCACTCCCTACCCTTCCCCTGATACACCTGAAATGTGCCTTGGCTCATTCACCTTCCCTTGTGACCTATTAGTAAATAAATACATAAAATTCACCTACTATTATCCTGTTTTGGTTTGCTTCATCTCTTCACACAAAATATAGAAAAATCAAAATTAAATACAGTACTTTTTCAGACTGGCTTGAGCCTCCCCTGGAACAGGTTGGGGCCTCCCAAGGGAGGCTGGCCTCACCATTTGAGAACCCCTGATCTAAGGTGGTCAGCATCAAGGGCGGACTTTTGCCAGCAACGCTCTAATCTTCGCACTAGTCTCCGCATCTCCCTCAAAGTCCCATCAAACCAAGGTGACCTGGGGTGAAGGGAGAGAGGGCAAACACAGACTGGAGCAATGGAATCCAGAGCTGCCAGAACGGCTGAATTATAAGACGACATGAGGGTCTCTGGATCATTGCTTGCCAACGAGAGGGATGAGAGGTCAAGTGCCGCTGCAAAGCCACTGGAACTGATATCCCGTAAAGAGCGGTACCTAACCAACTCCAAAGGGATAGGCCTATGGGGGGGGTGCTAAAACTAAACTCCACGGTGTAATGATCAGACCACCCAACTGGTTCCACGCCCAAGTCAGATGTTTCGATCCCTAGGAGGAAGATTAAGTCGAAAGAGTGTCCATGTTTATGAGTAGCAGTGGAAACCACCTGTGTAAGGTCCAGAGATGTCATTAACCGGAGGAAGTGTTGACCAAATTGGGTGAGTTCGTCATTGACTCAGGCATTGAAGTCACTCAGAACCATCAATCTGGGTGACTCAAATGCCATGTCGACGACGAAGTCCGCCACTTCCTGAAGGAATCACTTCTCATCACCGGGTGGACGGTAGATTAGAGCAATTCGATAGCCTACACCTGCTACTACTGTACAGTCAAAAGACTCAACCTCCTCAACTAGTACCCTCGTAATGTTCAGTTCGGTCTTGAAACGGACCGCAACCCCCACCCCCGCGATCCAATCTCAGGTGGTGTACCACCGAGTACCCAGCTGAAGTCATAGCCTCCAAAATGGGGCCAGAATTTTCATCCAGCCAGGTCTTGGTAATGAATGCCAGGTCCACCATTTCAACAAGATCTGCAATAATTGCAGTCTTGTTCTTAATGGACCTGGCATTGCACAACACTGCCCGAGTTGGACGAACCTCGCAGGCCGCCCGGGCCATCTGCCTACCACAATCAGTAGTGCCCTTGGATATGGACACCAGACATGGTGGACCACGATCTGGATTCCATTTTGCCCCAGGGCGTTTTCTGGATCCTACCACCCCAATTCGGTGACTCCCCTCGTTCATCCTCCACTGTCAGTGATCCCCCGCCCCCACTCCTCCTCCTCCTCCTACACATAATACCCAGTGCTCTACAGCATTGGTAGCTCACAAGAAGGAGAGGAGGAGTGGAGAAAGGGTGAATGGCATGAAGAGCAGAGTATGAACTAGCGCTTAACTGTGGGGGCTGGCATCCAACACATTCTGCAGCACAAATAAATAAACAAAAACTAATGAGACTAATATATTCCCCCCAAACCCACCCCAACTAAAACAATTATCATCAATTTTAAACTATAAACCACAATAACAAATTAGTAAATACACTAAACAAACCCACCTTAATACAGTAAAATACCACTTCAAATACTGTATACCAGGAAATATTCACTATCCTTTTATTTTCGCTATATTAGCGTTTTTAAAAATCGCGCAAATTTAAAGGGATAGTGAATATTTCAGAAAATAAAGATGAAAATACAGACCTCTGTGATGTGCTGTTAAAAATACCAGAAATAACATAAAACTGTTCAAATTCTACTTTATTAAATCAATTTGCAATAAACTCATAAAATAACTCTGTATTTGTGCAGAGACACCACAGTAAGCCGTACCATAGACCTCATGCGATCTTAGTTCTCCAGTTCATCTCATGACAAGTGACCAGTATCTGAAAAATAGGAGCAGGGAAAAAAACACTTAAAAAACAAAAAAATTATGCACTGAATGTTTTAATGTTTAAATGAACTAATAGCATATGTTAGGATGGGAAGGATGACTGCACTCACCTATTGGTCCATCAAGGCTTCTTTCATGTGCTTCTTTAATACCCGCTTCTACAAATCCATGGATACAATCATCTTCTCTCTCTCTCAGTTTGTTAAAACTTGACTCCAGCCAGCATGCATGCTTCTCCTTTATGACTGACATCTTCAGATCTACTCGTACATTTTTGGCTCCTTCAGAAATCTGTTTTGAGATTATGCCAGCATACCAGTCTGTAAAGCAATGCTTTAACGCATCTTTGAACAGTTTATTTAGCGTTATGTCCAGCGGTTGTAGTAAGTCTGTACAGGATGCAGGCACGAAAACAGGGATGTATCCTGCCTCTTCAAGCTGTCTAATTACTGCTCCTGTAGTGTGCGCCTAAATAAATCCATTATTAGAAGACCCTTTTTGCGCGTGGCAGACCTAGAGACAGCTTAGTTTTTTCCAGATGGGGTGCGAGTACAGACTCTATGTACCCTAATGTAGTAATCTCATTTACCCAGTGGTTCGGTGAGTGGGTGATAGACCAGTCCTTGGGGAATTTATAAACGGGGTGGCAGGCAGGAGTTTTTCCGCAGTAAATGACTTGCAGGAGTAGCAGATCTCCTGAAAGGGTGCATGCGAGGACAACAGACACTTGCCTTTTATCACCGAGACCAGTTAAAGCAACTTGTCGTGACCCAGTCTCTGCCATTGTCCATTGTGATACTGGAACAATATTGACCCCAGTCTCATCTAAATTTACAATCAACTTGGGAGGTATCAGTTCCTGTGCTGCGGCTCTGGCAATTCTAGCAAGGAAATCTGTTTTCAGTCTTACAAAGTCTAATGGGGTTTTACGAGCAGCCTTGGTGCCCTTCCTTTTGCTAAACCCCATACGGTTAAGAAATCCCCAAGCCCATTTTGTGGTTATGCGTACACTACCATCATTCTCTGTCAATATCTGGGGGCAGTTTGATTTTACGATGCCAATTGCTAAAGCATGCACCACCCATGCACTGATTACTGCACCCTCAACCCTCAGGCTTCAAATAATATTTTTTCAATTTCTCCTCCACATCCTCTATTAACAAAGTTGGCCTGCCCCTAGGTTTTGTTGGCAGTGAGGGTGGGAAAGTACTTGTATTTTGGGTCTGCATTAATCTTTTCCTATAATCAGTTTTAAAATTTTGCACAGTAGATTCATTTATGGTGCTGTGATACTTTGCTTGATAGTAACGCACAGCAGACATTACACCATTCTCACTTGCATATCTCCCAATTTCAAATCGGACTTCACCTGAATAAGTGGTGTATGCAGATGGACGGCGTTTTTTTTGTGGTGGTGGGTTACATGCTTTGAGTTCTGCAACAATGCTGTTTGCTGTATCAGTATCGACTCCAGACCGTGTAAGCTGCTCTCTCGAGACATCCCCTACATCAACAGGATATTCTTGTTTTGCAGCTTTGTTTGCATTAATCCAGTGAAGAATTGACATGATGTCAGGTTTTCTGAATTGCAGAGCTTCTAACGAAAAAGCAGCTAGGGCAGAACTACAGATGCAAAAAGCTACTTGATTAAGGTAGGGTTTTAATGTAGTCATGACAGCCGACTGATTGCTGTAATTGACAGCACTGATACCAGCAGATTACTGTTTCAGCCGGTCACTGTAGTCATGACAGCAGATTGCTAAAAGTGCTAGTAATTGCCAGCGTTCTTCAGAAGAGCTATCACAACACATAGCTCAAATCTGTGTTTTTTTATTTTAAGACTGCTTTTAATTTTAGCGCATGTTGAACACCTCGAACACTAGCAGGCGTGAATACGTTTAAGAGACTCATAGCGCTGATATTAGGGGACACGAATATATTCTGTTATACAGTATATATTGCCCTGCCCTACTTATACTGAGTCAATCGCTCCTGCACTCAATATTTTATGGACATTACAATCCTCCCTCACAAAATAACATATATAACAGTAAAATAATATTCTAAAAACAGAGAAAATAAAATAAAAAAAAAAAAAAACAAACAGAAAATCTGGCACTCTCATTGCCCGATAAGGTCCAAGCCCACAAAAGTACTGGAAATAACCAATCCTTCATATAGCTGTAACCCTCCCCCCCAAGTCCTCTCACGACCAGGAGGGCAAGAATTTAGGCACTCTCACTGCCCAGATAGGAGATCGGATTCCACAGAAAAAACATAATACAGAATCCAAAAGAAACAAATCAAAGTAAGTCAATGAAAAAGAGTGCGGACACCCGGTCCTCTCACCACCAGGGATCCATAGAATAGTTAAAACCACAGAGGGGCTGCAGTCCATTCTCAGTATCCATAAAGTGCAGATAATCCATAATCCAGTACAGGGTAGAGAAAATATATCCAAACGGAAATCTTCACTAACGGGATTCCTCACGGCTCCCTCACTCCACTAGGTCACATCCAGTCAGTCGTTTCTCAAGCAAAAGTCCACGGGCTCAGAGTTCAAAATCTGGCTCACACCAAAAAGTGAACATAATTCCAGACCAGGCACAGGGACAAAAAAGGGGGGGACCCCTTCCCCACCGCCACAAACAGGCCCCGATCACTCCCGAGACCAGCAGCTACAGAGGTTCTAAAACTAGGCCATTAGGGCTAGTTTCAAGGCCTCTTGGGAATGACTACCGATAATGGCTCTAGCTCCCTGGAGCAAAAATCCAATTAGTTCCCGCTCAGTCCCTTGGACTGGGTATAACCCTGGTGATGGTAGAAATACAGAGAGCGACCCTTTACAATGTGGCTCATACAGGCCAATTTCTGTGCTCAACATGGACTATAAATACTTTATGTCTATTTTAGCCCAAAGGGGGGATGCAATCCTACCGACACTGATAAACCTGGATCAAACAGGCTTTGTAAACTCTAGATCAACTTTAGACAACACCCACAGAGCCCTACACCTAGTACATGAGATACAATCCCACGAAGACCCATCAGTCCTTCTCAGCCTGGACACTGAGAAGGCCTTTGATTGGTGTCATGGCCCTTCCTTTTCTCCACTATGGCCACAATGGGGTTCCCGGACCCCTTTATGGCTATACTCCGGGCATTATATTCCTCTCCTCAGGCATGTGTTAAAATTTCAGGTCACCATTCTGAATACTTACCCCTTTTCAGGGGAACACATCAGGGTTACCCCTTGTCCCATGGTTTATTCACCATCTTTATAGAGCCCTTGGCCCAGGCAATCAGACTAGCACCTGGGATTTCGGGTGTGCGTATGGATGAAACAGAACACCGCATAGCCCTCTATGAGGATGATGTTCTATTATTCCTCACTGACCCCCTACAATCCATCCCTATGGTCTTCCGAATCCTAATGGAATTTGGAGTGCACTCAGGCTATCAGCTTAACACTAGCAAGACTGATGCCCTTACTTTTCATGACATACTCCCCGAGTCACTTAAGGAGAATTATCCATTTCGATGGGGGCTCACCAGGATGAAATATTTAGGCATTCACCTCTCCCATAGAGCAGAAGATGCCTTGAGTAACAATTACCTACCCTTCACCGCACAGATGAAGCAGGATCTTGGAAGATGGAACGTCCTCCCACTGAATTTGATTCAAATAGTCGATGTGGTGAGAATGGTGATTCTCCCAAGGGCCCGCTACCTTTTCCAGAATGTCCCACTTAATCTACCAAATAAACTATTTTGTGTCTGGAACAAGGCCATTACTGGGTTTGTCTGGGCAGGAAGACGCCCCAGAATTAAACTGAAAACTCTTTTTTCTTCCCAAAATGCAAGGAGGCACTTCCAAATCTTAAACTGTACTATTGGGCTTCTCATCTGTCCTTCATAATCCAGCGTCTGGTTGGAGTGTCCCTGGCCCGTTGGAGAGAGACTGAGGAGAGTGTACTACCTCAGCACGACTACCAAAGGTTAATTATTTATAAAAATCCTCCCTCACTAGGACAACTAGCTCAGAACCCCTGGATTATACAAAATCCGGGCCTGATATTCTGTGCTTAGATCCCTAAAGCTCACCCTTTTTCTGGTGTTGCTATGTCCAATAGAACTACTAGAAAATTTTCTCCCAGCCTTAAATGACCATGCATTTCATATCTGGAGACACACCCACCTTACAATACTCCCACAGCTCCTGGTGGGACCCCATTTTAAGGAGTTTGGGGAGATGCGGCGGGAGTTTCATCTACGTCAATCAGATTTTTTCTGTTACCTACGACACTATTATGAGGCTCTTCCCCTGATTGTACGAACCACGGGGAACACCCTCATATGGTTCATCTGCTCCAACAAACACTGCAATCCAAGATGTTACCACATCCCATTTCAGCTCTGTATAAGTCTCTGATGGAAACAATAGGTGGAAATACAGGGGCAATAAGGGACAAATGGAGTAATGAACTGGGTACCCAAATAATACCACAGCAGTGGGGCATAATATGCCACTCAACATCGAGAATTACCTACACCCATACGTGGAGACTGTTCTCTTGGCAGTTGCTGGTAAGATTCTTCCATACCCCAGCAATAACCGCACATTACCGTAACTCTGGCTCCACAGCATGCTGGCGCCAATGTGGGGAAATGAATGCCCACCATTCCCATATCCTGTGGTCATGCTCAAGGTTACAGCCATTCCTCAAGGGGTTATGGTCGAGGAACTCTTTGGGTTAAGGCTCCCCTTGACCGGGAGTTCTTTATTTTACATGTCCTTCCACATGAGCTATGAGACCACCACTGTCAGTATCTGCTGGGAATCTTCCTGCTCGCAGCGAAGAAGGCCTTTACCAAACACTGGCTCACTACAGTGATACCTTCACTTTCGGACTGGAGAGAGATAGTCAATCACATAATTAGATCAGAGAGAATTACATACAACTTAAATGATAAAGCAGATCTTTGCTCCATGAAGTGGAGAAGATGGATAATGCACATGTAACCCCTAGATGGCGCTATCCCAGGGGCTACTACCCCTGCCTGATTTGCCACTAACAGGTTGAGGGGCCTGGATCCGATGGCGGGTGCCTCCACCCAGAGGTCAGGGTTTGCAATAGTTAAACTAACTTGGTCACAGCCCTCTGGGACACTGCAACCCCCCTTTCTTCCCACTAGTGGCCCACACAATATATCAGAATTACCTTCACAGTATACACTTACCTCCAGAACTGGTTCAGGCACTGGGACCTCCTGTAAAATAAGATACAGTGCAACAATCACAGTACAATACTTTAACATAGACAAATACCTCAGGCAGTATAACTTTGCTGAAACAAGCAGCTCTGATTTATTGAGGGGGATATAACAAGGACGGGGGCAATCAGGTTAATTAGCTTATCACTTTACTCATCTACCTATGGCTCTGTGCACAGGCCTATCCCTACCAGTTACTGTCCCTGGGTACCCAAGCCCTAGTGGCTAGTCCAACCGTGGCAGCTGGTAGGGGCCTTTCACCAGAGAAAAGAAAAATTAGTTAAACAGTCAGCAGTACAGTAATTCCATTTGGATTCAATGTGGCAATTCAACAGGGAGCGACCCTGAATTAGTACTCACGACCTCCAAACAAGATAGGGTCCTTCAATGTCAGCAGGGCTACTCTTGAGCTCCACGAGACTCCTCACACATTTATATGGCAAACTGCAACAGGCAAAAGTCCTTTAATGGCAGCAGGATTACTCTTGAGCTCCACGAGGCTCCTCACACATTTATATGGTAAACAGTAACAGGCAAAAGTCCTTTAATGGCAGCAGGATTCACTTGAGCTACACAAGCCTCCTCACACATTTATATGGTAAAAAGAAAGTACTATACCAGGCAGGCTGCTTCTCTATCCTGATCGCAATTACTGCACAATACCCGGGAGAACACACAGCAGATTCAGTTCCTGACAGACCGAGTGCAATTCAGCAATTTCTCCTGTCTTCTACAGGGTGAACCTGGTTTCTACTCTTCAGATATCCTTTGATTCTCTTCACAGGACAGATTCAGTCCTAACAAGCAGTTACACAAGCTGCAGACCGGAACTCTGGGCCTTACACACGTTTCCCGACTAAAACTGCACACCAAAAAAAGCACAGGGCTCCTACCCTCTTCACTGCCAGAGCTCAACTGAAACTCCAGCAGACAAAACCGGGCACTTCCTTTGAATTCCTCCCAGTTCTTGGCTGGATTGGCTGTCACTCACAATAGACTGCTCCTGTTGGTCCAAAAAGGCGCCGAAGTCCAAACTACATCTCCAAGAGTCACTGCCCATACAATCCTCTTGTGGCTGGCTCAGATTACGAGTCCAAGTTCTGATTCGTCCAAGGCACCATTTTAGAGCTACCTTAACCCACACTGATTGGTCAAGTTCAGCAGTTCAAAACTAGAATGGGGAACTAGGCAAACACAGTTCTGACTGCAAAGAAAGCAGGTTAGACAAACTGTATTTTCATTATTACTCTAAATGATTTCTGGCAAACAGTTACATCTTTCAGATAGGTTCCCTTTGCACTCCTAGTGACTGCAAAAATGGAGTGAATTGGCAGCAGCTCGAGTGTTACTCAAGCAGAGAAGCACACAGTCCCCCATACAAACTAATTATGTCTGCAAGCAGACAGCTCTTAAAGAGACAGTACCAGAGGCTCTAAAAACACTCACTGATAAATGGCTCAACAGCATAAACACCATTCAGGCTTGGAGCATTCAAGCAAGCTCCTGAAGTCTTTTGGGAACCCCCATGTGCAGGGGTTACACCTTCCTGGCCTGGGAAAGCTTGACGTCCGCGTCAAGCAAGTACCCATAAGTTTAACTGCAACCATATACATTTGCATTAGGCTCACACATGTAATCATCAGTCAATATATCATTTTACCAAGAACACATTTCTGAAACATTGCAGTCGTCCTCTTTACACAGTATTACACACACATTGTACCATAACTCAAGTTATTACCTCTTGTACATGAAACCTGAAGAGAGGGGCCCTTCCTATCAGTTACCTTGGGGCTGGACAGGCAAGGGCACCATACTAGAAAGGCAACACAAGTAACTTGCAGAGTTAGCACTGACGCTCAGTTTGGGCAATGAGCTGGGACACATACACTCCTTTATGGACAACATTGAGAGGCAAGTCCACAGACCTCCCAAGGGAATCATAACTGAGGTGCACCACAGGCTTTACAGCTCGACCAGTCTTTCTAGGGGGAACTGTTACAGTCTCTGCACTCTGAGCCTCATTTTCAGCATTGTCCTCACTTGTCAGGGGAGTCCCCATGGGGGTAGAGAGGCTAGAACTTGGGGCACTTTCAGCTCCAGGAGTTACAGTTTCTGAGTCCACAACATTTGGCTCGCATGGAGAGCTTTCGGACACTGGCAGTGGACTGTCAGGGCACTCAAAATACTCTTCTTGTTCTGGTGTATCACCAGTCTGCCCCAATCCATCATTTTCCTCCCTAAAGCTCAAACAGTTCAACCATGCACAATGATTCCATTTCATCTGATCTGATACTTTGCACTTCACTTTCTGGGAGCATTGGCTCCAGGGACAAAGCTGGGGGCTTAGACAGTCCAGAAGGCCCAGCTTCGTCTTCAGTATTGACTAGGGGATTGCCCCGAAACAATTGACTTAGTTCGTAAGAAGGATAGTATTCAAAGTCACTCTCACTTTCTTCTGATATGGACTGACAGTCATGCTCAACTGGGACTTGTGGATGGGAACACTCTAACTCTGCTTCTGTAGTTGCAGACTTTCTTGATCTTTTCTTAGCAGCAGCTCTAGTCACTGGTCCAGAGGGGGCATCTTCTGGGGGCTCAGATTCAATCAAGATTTGTCCAATGGGCAGTAAATGATTTCTATGCATTGTTTTACATCTTTTGAATTATTCTCAGGCCTTACTTTGTACACTGGTAGATCATCTAGTTTGCCACTACAATGTGAGGGAGATGGTGCCATCTGTCAACAATCTTGTGTTTGCCATGCAGTCCCAGATTTCTTAGCAATACCCGATCTCCCTCCTGGAGTTCCTGTGCTTTCACCTTTTATCATACCTTTCTTTGTTGGCCAGATTTCTTTTGGCAGCCATGGTTTGAGCCAGTTGGTACACATGAGTTAGCTGGGCCTTTAACTTTTGCACATACTGTAAATAGTTGTCAGCTTGAACCCCATCAGGAGACCCCAAAACACACATCTACCGGTAGTCGAGCTTCTCTTCCAAACATCAGGCGGTAGGGGGAGAACCCAGTGGCATCACTTTTGGTACAATTATAAGCATGTACCAGGGTGCTAATTTGTTGGCTCCATCTAGGCTTGTCCTTTGGGTGCAGGGTGCCTAGCATATCTAGCAAAGTGCAGTTGAAACGTTCAGGCTGTGGGTCCCACTGGGGGTGGTAAGGAGTGGTTCTGGACTTTCGCACTCCCCACAGAGAAAGCATCTCTTTGATCAGACGACTCTCAAAGTCTCCCTTGATCAGAATGGATTCTTTGTGGAGCCCCATAGTGAACAAAAAGTTTTCTAAGTACTTTGGCCACAGTGGATGCTTTCTGGTCTTTGGTGGAAAGCTTGGGCATATCTCGTGAAAATGGTCAGTGACCACAGCATTACTGATATTTCTTTGATCTGACTCAAACTCAGAAAATCAATACAGACCAGCTCCATGGGTGCACTGGTGGTGATGTTAACATGGGGGCAGCCCTCTGGGAAAAAGCTTTCCTCTGTAAGCAGCGACTACAAGTTCGAATATGTTGCCCACATCAGCCCCCATCTTAGGCCAAGAGAATCTGGATCTCACCAAGTCAAGTGTTCTGTCTATACCAAGGTGCCCCATGTGGTTGTGCAAGGACCTCAATATTGAGTCTCGAAAGGCAGTGGGCAGCACTAGTTGTTGTTTGTCTACTTGTCCCCTCTGTCTCTGTTTCTCTGTATAACAGTTTATTGATCAGTTTCAACTTAGGACCTTCTTTGTATAACAGTGCAGTTCTCAAATCAGTGGGAGTAATTTGGACACATCTTTTCCTGCAAGAGGCTTCTAAAGCTGATTTGATCATAGGATCGCAGCACTGAGCCCGCCGAATACTGTCATTGTCCAGCTGAGGCAGTGCACCAATGTCTATTGCAGAAAAGTAGCAATAAGCAGCAGGTATGCAATTCTCAGAGGGTCCCAAGCAATCCACCATGCAGTCCACTGCTTCCGTGGACATTTGTTCCTCCCTGTCAAACTTCCGGCAGAGTGCCCGAATGTCAGGTTCTGCCAATCTGACCCAATCATTCTGGGGAACAGGCCTCCGGAGAGAGCATCAACATCTATGTGGTTCAGACCTGCTCGGTATTCGAAAGCATAGTCATGTAGATATGTGCAGAAAAGCCACCTATGGCCCAGTGGCATCCAACTAGCTGAGGTCTGCACATAGGTCAAAGGATTATTGTCAGTTTTACTAGTATTTAGCCCCATACAAGTACTCATGGAATTGGTCAACAATAGCCCACTTCAAAGCTAGGAACTCTAACTTATGTACAGGATAGTTCTTTTCGGGATGGGGTCAGGCTTCTACTGGCAAAGGCCACTGGTCTCAGGCCATTCTGCGTGCTCTGGTACAACACAGCCCCAACCCTTGCAAGCTAGCATCAGTGTGCGGGACGTAAGGTTTTCTTGGATCGGCATAGCCAAGCACTGGAGCATGGGTAAGTTGATATATGATCTCATGAAAAGCAGTCTCACAATCAGAGTCAATGGGCCCCAAATACTTCACTCGGGTGAAATACACTCTTTCAGTCTTGAGGGACGCTTTGACTTTTGGTATTTTTGTGGGTTGGGGGACACCCAGGTAAGGTTAAGTAGAGGCGGATCACTCTTGAATAGTCCTTGATGAAATGCCGATAATAACCACAGAATCCCAGGAATCTTTGCAGTTCTTTTAGATTTTTGGGCTGTGGCCAGGTGATCCAAGGCCTCAACTTTACTTGGGTCGGTCTCTATTCCTCGGTGGATACTATGTGTCCCACATACTTTACTGATGTTTGAAAGAATTGACACTTATCAACGGACAGTTTAAGGCCAAAGTCCTCCAGTCGGTCCAATACCTTAAATAATCTGCTCTCATGTTCCTCCAGTGAGCTGCCAAACACAATAACATCATCTAGGTATACAGGCACTCTAGTAAGTTCATGTCCCCCACTGCACGCTCCATCAATCGTTGAAAAGTGGCTGGGGCACCTGAAATCCTTGAGGCATCCTCATGAATTCATAGAAGCCAAGCGGACAGATAAAGGCTGTCTTCTCATGGTCCTCTGGGCCAGCCTGAATCTGGTAGTACCCACTGAGGAGATCCAACACAGAGAACCACTTGCTCCCGCTTGAGCAGTCCAAAGCATCCTGAATGCGGGGCATTGTGTACTGATCAGGATAGTCCGCCGGTTTAAGGTGCGATAATCCACGCACATCCTTACTGTCCCATTCTTTCTCACTACCACAATGGGGAAGCATAAGGGCTTCTAGATTCTTGTATTACACCAGCAGCTAACATCTCTTGCAGATGCGTCTCACAGCATCTATGTCAGCAGGTGCCAGGCGTCGAGACCTCTCACGAAATGGTCTTTCGTCATGCAGCCGGATATTGTGCTCAGCTCCTTGCACACATCCTCACGTCCCATTCCTTTAAAGAAAACACCTGATGCTCTCTGGGCAAGCTTCTCACTGATCCTCACTTTCCATTCAGCTGGCAATGGGGAGTCGCGAAATCAAACAGGTCAGGCGTTACTCTGTCATTCTTCCTCGAACTCTTGCTGCTGGGTAGCACTGCAGTGTCTGCACTATGCACATTAGCCAGGATGCAACCTCTATTTACTCAAATGTCTCTTTCAGACACATCATGAACTTGGACCACCATTACCAGCCTGGCATAAGCACTGGGCTCTAGCGGGCAAAATACTAGGCTTGACCAGCAGTCCCTCTGGCAATTTTCCCATCGCCTGGTGCATCCAACATTAATATTTTATTCTTAACATCCTTTCTGATACGGATCTCTCCCTGTAAGGTACACTGAGCATTTGGCGCCAGGATCAGAGACTCAGGATCCTTCTTCCATACAATTCCGACCGGTTCCTCTGGTTCTATTTTTTCAGCATCTCTCTGTGCCTCATAGGCCTTCTTAATTAAAGCCGAACTCTTAAAGCTCTACTAGTCTTTGACCCTGTTTTTCATAACACAACTGTGCCAGCCTTCGAACATATGAGCATTTGTTCCAATCAACAAAGGACACCATCATACAGTCCAGTGGGGGGACACACTAAGGCTAGGGTCTCTACTTGTTCGGCCACTCCAGCCACGGAGGTGGGGAAAGACAGCCAAATTCGGATATACCCGGAATAGGGGTAGGCCTTCTCACTTAACCCCATACATGCAGTCCTTCTAATGGTTGTAAAGGTACATCTGACAAATGCTTCTGATACCAATCCTGGAACATAATTGTCACTGGGAGCCACTGTCTAATACAGCTCTTGTAGACACTCCATTCACCTTTACAGTGGTCTCCATGGAGGGACCCACTATTCTGGACCAGTCTGAGAGGCGTGGTAGTGGGAGCTGGGCAACTGACCTTGCCACAAAAGGACGTGGAGTTAGCATTTTGGTGCCCTCACTGGGATCATTTAGTGCACCTCTTAACCACTGATTTGTTCTCCAAGCTCTCCTTGTAGCTATATGCAACTTTGTCAGTGTCTTTGGGACTGGCATTCCTTTTCATGTGCCCATCCTTCCCACAATTATAGCAAAACATACTTTCTGGAGTTTGAGCTGGCCGAGGCGCCACACTGGGAGCCAGGGCGGGTACTACTAACTGGAAACCTTGGTGCCATCTCTGTCTGCGGCGTGATAAGCATTTGGAGACATCTCGTCAGTTTCTCCACTTCCATGGTCAAGGAATTGAGTTTGAGCTGTTATCAGCAGGAGATAAGCATGGTGGTACCCCCACCCCCATAGCAGATGCAGTCGGATATAGGTCGGGGCCCGTACTTGCAGGCGTGGCCTTCATAAAGGGACTGTTTTTGAATTCCCGGATCTCTCTCAACAGTTCGCCCCATTGTGGCATATCTTTTTCCTTGTCAGAGCACTCATTGACTGCCAACCTCTGCCCCTGAACTTCACTTGATGGGTCACCCTCAGTCACTCGGGTCGTAGCCGCAGCTATTGGTGCAGGTCCCTCCCGAGGTCGCCTTTTCTCAACTCCTTGAATTTCTCTCATTAACTCATCATAGGAGGGTGGGGATTCCAGTCGATTTGCCAGGCGTAACTGAAGCAACAGCAGTTCTGAGAAGGGGGCAGACTTAAGGATCCTGTCCAGCCTGGTTCGGTCCAGTTCAATCGCTGGCAAACTACCCTTTCTGAGGCATTCTTGCAACAATTTTTCCAGCCGAGATACATACACAGACAACTCTCCCTTGGTACTGTTGTGCATTTCTTACTCTCCACCATAGGTCCTCATCAGAATCTGGGCTCCATACACATTCTCCAAGGCCTCAAGATAGGCCTGTGCAGTCACTTCAGGGTTACTGGCCCGTTTAGCACAGATGGTAGCCAGGGCAGGACCTCGGAGGCTCTCACTAACCTCTTTCGCTTTTCGGCTTCCGAGCATTGCCATTCTAGCACTTGGGGAGCAACATAGTCTATCCAGGTCTCCCAGTCATCCTCCCTTGGGGGTGGGAGGGTGCCAGAGAAGATCCTCAACCTTTGTAAGAGTCGTGACTAATGGCAGGCAGAAATAGGAGTCTGCATTGGTTCAGCCACCATTACAGGTACTGGAGCGGGAGAGGGTGTTGGGGGAGGAACACCCCCAGGTGGCAAGAATAGTTTCTTCAAGTCCTCCACAGTTTTCCCTTCCCCCAGCAACCATTTAGCAAATTTCTCCTCTAAAGTTTCAGACAGTGGTGGGGGCTCATTCCCCCCTGGGTCTTTACTGTCCTTAGTTATCACTCTCCAGGCAGTGAGGGCTCCCTCTGAGGTAATGGTCTGTGGCACTTTGGAGCTATCTATGGGATCCTTAAACTCTACTAGGGCCAGGAAAGTGTGGGTGAGAAGATTAGCATGCCGACCCACCACCACAGGGTTTTGTAAACCTTCCACCTTGGAAAGTACTCCCTGTACAGTGTCTGTATTGATACCCAGGGGGATGTCCAGTATAAGCATAGCATTTTGGGGGTCGATCTCCTCCCCAGTACACCACTCCACCAGCCGGTGCACAGCCACTTCTGTCGGGGTACCCATTTTTTCTTAGCAGTGGTTCGTAAATATGGCCACTAGAGGACACACAATCCCAGCAGTGAGCCTCCAAGATGTAACCCCTAGATGGCGCTATCCCTGGGGCTATTACCCCTGCCTGATTTGCCACTAACAGGTTGAGGGGCCTGGATCCGATGGCGGGTGCCTCCACCCAGAGGTCAGGGTTTGCAATAGTTAAACTAACTTGGTCACAGCCCTCTGGGACACTGCAACCCCCCTTTCTTCCCACTAGTGGCACACACAGTATATCAGAATTACCTTCACAATATACACTTACCCCCAGGACTGGTTCAGGCTTTGGGACCCCCTGTAAAATAAGCAGATACAGTGCAACAATCACAGTACAATACTTTAACATATACAAATACCTCAGGCAGTATAACTTTGCTGAAACAAGCAGCTCTGATTTATTTAGGGGGATATAACAAGGACGGGGGAATCAGGTTAATTAGCTTATCACTTTACTCATCTACCTATGGCTCTGTGCACAGGCCTATCCCTACCAGTTACTGTCCCTGGGTACCCAAGCCCTAGTGGCTAGTCCAAACCGTGGCAGCTGGTAGGGGCCCTTTCACACAGAGAAAAGAAAAATTAGTTAAACAGTCAGCAGTACAGTAATTCCATTTGGATTCAATGTGGCAATTCAACAGGGAGCAACCCTGAATTAGTACTCACGACCTCCAAACAAGATAGGGTCCTTCAATGTCAGCAGGGCTACTCTTGAGCTCCACGAGACTCCTCACACATTTATATGGCAAACTGCAACAGGCAAAAGTCCTTTAATGGCAGCAGGATTACTCTTGAGCTCCACGAGACTCCTCACACATTTATATGGTAAACAGCAAAAGTCCTTTAATGGCAGCAGGATTCACTTGAACTACACAAGCCTCCTCACACATTTATATGGTAAAAAGAAAGTACTATACCAGGCAGGCTGCTTCTCTATCCCGATCGAATTACTGCACAATACCGGAGAACACACAGCAGATTCAGTTCCTGACAGACCGAGTGCAATTCAGCAATTTCTCCTGTCTTCTACAGGGTGAACCTGGTTTCTACTCTTCAGATATCCTTTGATTCTCTTCACAGGACAGATTCAGTCCTAACAAGCAGTTAATCAAGCTGCAGATTGGAACTCTGGGCCTTACACACGTTTCCCGACTAAAACTGCACACCGAAAAAAGCACAGGGCTCCTACCCTCTTCACTGCCAGAGCTCAACTGAAACTCCAGCAGACAAAACCGGGCACTTCCTTTGAGTTCCTCCCAGTTCTTGGCTGGATTGGCTGTCACTCACAATAGACTGCTCCTGTTGGTCCAAAAAGGCGCCGAAGTCCAAACTACATCTCCCAGAGTCACTGCCCATACAATCCTCTTGTGGCTGGCTCAGATTACGAGTCCAAGTTCTGATTCGGTCCAAGGCACCATTTTAGAGCTACCTTAACCCACACTGATTGGTCAAGTTCAGCAGTTCAAAACTAAAATGGGAACTAGGCAAACACAGTTCTGACTGCAAAGAAAGCAGGTTAGACAAACTGTATTTTCATTATTACTCTAAATGATTTCTGGCAAACAGTTACATCTTTCAGATAGGTTCCCTTTGCACTCCTAGTGACTGCAAAATGGAGTGAATTGGCAGCTGCTCGAGTGGTACTCAAGCAGAGAAGCACCAGTCCCCATACAAACTAATTATGTCTGCAAGCAGACAGCTCTTAAGAGACAGTACCAGAGGCTCTAAAACACTCACTGATAAATGGCTTAGCACGCAAACACCATTCAGGCTTGGAGCATTCAAGCAAGCTCCTGAAGTCTTTTGGGAACCCCCATTTGCACGGGGGTTACACCGGCATATCATATCTGTTTCAGTTTGTCTCACACTCATTTTGGTGTGTGTCATATCTATTTTGGTATGTGTCCTAGAAATTATAGTACATGTCCTATTTATTTCAGTAAGTGTTGTTTCTATTCTGGTGTGTGTCATATCCAGTCTGATATGTGGCATACCACTTTTGGTATACGTCATACCCATTTCAGAATGTATCACACCTATTTTGGTGTGTGATATACTCATTTTCATGTCTCTCATTCTCACATATCATTGCTAGCCATAGCCATTTCACTATGCATTATATTCTGAAAACTGTCATTTTGAATTGAATAGCTTCCCACATACCCCCTTATTCTCCCTCCCCAGGTGGTACCTGGAAAAGAGATTGTACCAGGCTGCATAAAACTTCATTTTCTACTTTTTCGTGCTTCAACCCTGACACTACATTAATGTTTTTTGCTATTTCTTTCCTTACTTTTTAAAACGTAGTGTTGCAGGCCGGCCCAGTTGCGTGGAGGGTTAAGGCGTTGATCGCCTTACTTTCTGCCATGCTGATGGCCCATGTTCAGGAATTAGCATGAGTTGCCGTCGATCAGCAGGGTGAGAGAGGATCGAGCATCCCAGGCACTGCACTCCTCTCGGGGGGGGGGCACCTCTCTCAGCCCATGACTTCCACCGGTGGAGGCCCAGTGGTAGTTCAGGCATAAGAAACTAGAAGGATGGAGCTGCAGCAGCGTAGGACATGAGCTCCTCCATGCACATGTCCTGGTGCCGCAGCCAGGAGAGGGTCTAGAAAAGTGGGAAAAAAGCTAGGGACAACGGATTTGTGAAGCTTTGGCAATGTCTCCACGGCCCAATCTGCTGCTCTGGGGCAAACTCTGAATGTGTGCTCGGGGGGGGGGGCTCTCCTTGACCCCACTGTGGGGGGAAATTCATGAGGTAACTGAGCTCCTGGACTCAAGAGAGGCAAGAAATGGCTGCTGAGCAGCACAGGGATGAGGCTGATAGCCACCCAGTTTGGCTAGCGTGGATAAAAACCTTTATGGAAAAAAAAAAAACAGAGTTGTAACGTGTCACAGGGAGCGGAGTCCTAAGTTGCTTTGCTCAGGGTCCAGTTTTGTCATATCTTGGTCAATTTTGGCCATTTTGGTCCCAGATATTCAGGCTAGCCAAGTTGCCACCCACCTCACAACCCCAAAAGTGGCTCCTTGTACATCTGGGTCAAAAGGCATTATGGAGATTAACCCCCAAATGCATTTTGGCTTCAATTTAAAAAGTGCCACTTGTGTTGTAATGAGTCTGCAACTTAGCTACCCTGTAAATTTGGGCTAAATGGCCTAAAATGGCGAAGAAATGAATGAAAGTTAAAAAAGTGGGACATTTTCCTGAGTCCTGGCACATGTGCAGTATGCACATTTCTTGATATAGAAATGTTAACCACCAGTTTTCTTTCATGTCAGGTAAAGGAGCACATTGAGGATCATTGACAAACTGCCATTGAGGGACAGTGAAGATTCACAATGAGGGGCGAACTACAGGTACCAGTTGGGGGAGGGTCATGTAGGTGCCAGAGGGTGGGTAAATCTGGTGGCTTGTGTTACTTTTTTCCCAGTACAGATCACATGGTGACACCAGAGAAGACAGCGACTAACCATGGTGGAGGGAGGGCTTTGCTAGTCGCCCAGTGTAGGACCAAAATTAATGATGAGCCTGGGTGGCAGAATGTGCATGTGTGCGTGTGTGTGGGGGGTGATGTGGGTATGTGTGTGGGGGAGTGATTACTTCAGCAACAGATTGGCAGGGCACGCTACAAAAGATGGTGGCTGGTCGAGGTAGATGGATAGCTGTGCTGGTCATCCACCATCGGACCTCAAAACAACTGATCAGCGGACTAGGAGGGAGGGGGAAGTATTGATAGTGGTATTGGGCACCCACCATTGGTTAAACACAGTAACTGGGCAGGCAGGTGGGAAGGGGGTACTGGTGGTGGGACTGGGCACCCACCACTGGTTAAACACAGCAACTGCACAGGCAGGTGGGAAGTGGGTAGCAGTGGTGGGATTGGGCATCTGCCACTGGTTAAGCACAGCAACTGCAGGCAGGTGGGAAGGTGGTACCGGTGATGGGACTGCACACCTTCCGCCTGTGTTTTATGTAATCGATAGATAGGAGATTACCAGCAGCATTACTGATGATCTGCCATTGGTGTTTTGTGTAGATACGAGTTGGGCAGGAGGAGGGATCCATTTCTATGCAGTGATTTTGTTGCGTGCTGCACAGGATTCTGTAGATCACAATGATTTTCTACAGACTCACAAAACCTTTTTTTAAGTTAATTAAAATTCTTAGTGTAGTTCATTTTTGAATGTCAGCTCAAACCTCTTGTTGGATTGTCTTCTGACAACATACCGCTTATTCAGCCGAGGCTAGTACCAGAATGGTTATCCTCTCTTAATGTCAGCAGAGGATGGGCATAAGCTGGTGAGACCCTCTGTGTGCCTAGGGGTAAGATGGATTGCTCGACACAGGGTTCCCTGCATATAAATGTAAACCCCCTTTGGGGGCTTACCTGCATTGCCCCATTTTCTCCCATCTCCTGTTTCTGCCTGGCATTCCCCGAATGGTCCACTGCATAGCCCAAATGTCCGCGAAAGCCCTGTGTTGCTTCCAGCCCCGACTGGGCTGGAAAACCAAATTGCGAGCTGCTGGCATCTTCTCAATGCCACCAGTACTTGTGCATGCACTAAAAAGCACTTTGATTTTACCAACTGCCATTTGCGGTCCAATGAAAGGTATGTTGATGGTCCCACTGCCCCTCATTAGCTAAAAGGGACCGGAGACCAGAAAGAGTTAGATGGGAAGCCTCGCGCAGAGAATGGGTATAAATTGGGGCTCATGAATATTAATGAGCACCCAATGAATAATAATATCTGCTGCTGCTACCTAGGGGACTGTTTTGGCGGCAGCGACGGCTAATCTATTGAGTGTAAATATGCAAGATGGGGCTGTTTTGAGAGGGCCAGCAGAGGGCTACCAGACCGTGGGGTCACTGTAAATAAAAAGTATTTTCCTTTGCTGCACCATAACTTTTAAACGAAGGACAACATAGGGGCTGCTACAGAACTCTATGACACTGCATTCTAAGGTGTACCAACAGCTGTTTCCTTGATACTTTGACCCCTCCTAACAGCCAATCCCCTTTCTAGGCACTCAAAACTATGACCAAGGACTTCTGGGAGAAGGAATTAACGAATTCAGGCGCCTAACACCTGCCTCAATGAGAGTTTGAGGAGTGTTGATTGCTATGTTTACTGCTGATTGATAAGTTTGAACAGCCAATCAGGAGCCTGGATTCTCGAGTGAAAACCCAAGGATTTTCTGGACTGGAGTAAGTCTGTTCCTGGGTTCTTCTCGAGTCAGGAGGATTCTGTGTGTGTGTGGACTCAGACTGCCAGAGACCTTGCTCAGGTCTCCATTTGGAGATTGCCACGAGGAAAAGGAATTTAAGAAGCAAAACAGAGAGAGACAGGACTACCTGTGAACTTTTCCAGGTACTATGAACTGTGTTGCCTAAATTGGAGAGAATAGCTGCTGCAGAGATCCTGCAATGTGCATGGAATTGAACTGATGGAACTGTGCTGTCTCTTTGGAAGCTATTCAGTTGCTGCAGAGAAACTGCTCCACAGATTGGGACTCTGATAATGATCTGAAGAGGCAAAGCTTCTCTGGAGTGGGGTGCTAGCCAGGTTGTGTGAATTTGCTTTGTGGACTGACAGGAGTGGCTGAGAGTTGGGTCCCAAACTTGGAAACATTGAAAGAGAGCAGGGGCTTGCTTAGCTGTGAATCCCCTACTGATTGCTATCATCTGATTGTGAACTGAGGCTGTTGATTAAAGGCTAGCACCTGTGGCAAATAGGCACTGTTGTTTCATTTGAAGGAACTGCCTACCAGTGCCTTGCAGATTCAGTGCAGGGACTGCGGGGAGCCTCCACTGTCTGGGAGTACTCACCCAGATCCAGGAGGGAACTAACTAACCCCTTCCAAGTGGGACCTACAGTCTCAGGAGTCCACCAGCATTTGCTGGGGTGCTAGGGCACCTACGACCCTGGTGGGAGCTGGGCCATGGAGCCACTTCCGGGTCTGGGCCTTCTGGGGCTGGTGAGGGCTGCGATTGAGCTCTGCAGTGGGCCAGAAAGTGGCTGAAGGTGACATGCGGTCAAAGGTAACAAGCAGCCAGATCTTCCATCAAGGGACAAGCTGCAAGACCTTCCAGCAAGATTCCACCTGTCAAGGAAACTGACCCATCCTACTTTCTGCCCTTTGCTGCACTAATCGAGCAGAGCTCCACATCTCCAGACATTCTAGGTCCTTCAAACTGTGAATATCCAGGACCTGGTTCCTGGAGTTGAAACAGGGAGTGTGAGTCTAATTCAAATATTTTTTCAAGTTTTCAGGGTCCCAACCGCCGACCAACCACAGCAACATCCAAGCCTGCAACTGGTGGGTACCCCAGGGACTTCTCAGGGTGTAACACTGGTACCAGTGGGGGTGGGCAGCTGGGGGGGACTGGCCTACAGACCCTTATGTTATTGTTTGCCATTTTCTGCTACTAACCTTACCTTCCTCTTCTTCCTCTTATTTCACAGCTATCCCTCCTCCAGGTACCCTTTTCCTAGCCCCACCCCTAATAAAGAAGTGAGTTGGATGTTGAAATTGCTGTGTCCAGAGAAGTTCATTGCATTCTGCCTTTTAGTAGGTTTATGGCATTTGGTGGGAAAAGGTTATTGGGAATCCAGTGTGCAGGGTGGCTGGTCAGGGAGGTGCTGTATCCCAGGGAGTTGTACCAACCAGTCACCAGACCCACTTACAACTTACTCTGGGTGGAGGTACCGTGCTATTATTCTTAACTTTGGGCAAGAACTCCCAATTGCCTCTGTAGCTGGACCCAGGCCCCTTAAACTGTATGAGGGCCAACAGGAAGAAGTAGTAGCCCATTGTCACATGATGCCTGGGCTACATAAACATACACACACACACTGCACAATTTCCCCACCCATGGGACAGACACACACACATACACACACACACACACACGCTGCACATTTTCCCCAACCGTGGGGGAAACTCAGCTTGGACTTCTGTTCTGGTACATAACATCACACTGCAAGCAGTAGTCATGCTTTACTGAACATTTTTACAGTAACACACAAGGGGAACCAAGTCCCTGAACACTCTCCTTGTTAGCACTGTACTGACAGGTTCGATTCTAACCCCAGACTTGGGTCAGGACCTCAGGGTCTCTTTATAAAGGTTTTTCCGTTTCTCTCACAACAGGAGCCACATATCCCCTCCTTTTCATACACCAGTGGGTGAGGTTATACCTTGGGTCAGAGCCTGTCCTACTCAGCATAACTTTTCTGGTATCTCCAACTCGGGTACAAGCTTTCGGTTTACACTTTTACACACACTTGTGATACCATAAGCGTCTGGTCAGTAGGTGTTGCAAGAAGCCTCACTAGTGAAGGGACTTCACTCTCAGATTTCAGTCTACTGCTTGGCATCCAGGAAGCCATGATCTTGAGGGCTGCCACTTTATGCCAGGCCAGTCTCACTTTTGAACTGGGTACCTGACATTGGTGTCTCCTTTCTCACTGACAGGTGTGCTGGGCTGAGTACGGTAACACAAACTCCAGCCTGCCCACTGGCAGCAGCTGGCATTGCCCCAACCCCTCTACCAGAGGCAGTAGTTTTGGTACCCATCCTGGCTCAGGATCTCCTGTCCTCAGTGTAGGCATATGTCCTATTTTAGTCTGTAGCCTATCTCTCTCACTAGCTCTCATTCCATTAGCAGTTCAGCTGGCAGCATCTCTCGAGGAACAGGATCGCAAACGCCCACCCCCCCCAAAGGTGAACACCCTTCCTCTGTGGGACCCTCCCGGCACCACAAGGCTGCCAGGGTCTCCCCTTGAGGGGAAGCCCCTCAGGGGTCCCACACCCTCCTGGTGTGTCCCCTATATACTCCCAGGAATTAACTGCAGTCTACATTAAAATGCCCCCAAATCCCCCTGGGAGCGCCACTGTTGTCTTTGGCCTGTCACTGGAAGCTACCATGTGACTGGGCATTGAGATAAGTTGGTCTCAAAGCTAGATCCAGCCACAGCTGCAAGATGTGAGACCCTGGCCACCACAGGGGTTCTGGCAAGTGAGCAGCTGGCAAGTAAACTTGAGGGCACCCTTGTACCCTTCTCACTGGCACTAAGCTCTGCCTACTGGTCTCTCTAAGTCAGAGCCACTACCTGTCAGTAGGATCTGGGTCCGGCAGTCTAGTAACCAAACCACCACCCCCTAGTGGCAGGAGGGTATTGTTCCATTTTGGTAAACAAACACTGAGAGATGCAATCTTTATTTAACCAATAACGTGTCTAATTCCTAACTAAAATTGCTTCAGTGCAACATAGACTAGCAGCCAGAGATTATGATAGCTTGCAAGCTGGGTGGAAACAAAGGGAACAGTTGAATAATGGAAGCAATACTTCCAGTAATATTCATCATGTCTCTGACATCTGGAACTCATGACCATTTAGCAGCAACGCTAAGATCAGGATCTCTGGGAGTTTATTCATTTTGTTTTTTAATTCTTTGGCAACCAGGTAAGGCCCACTGGGCACAAGGTCCATTTTCAGGGGCACCAGGTAGCACTGGGAAAGTTAACTGACTTGCTCGGGGTCACATGTGCAAGATGATGTTGTGGGAATAAAACCCAGGCCTGCTGGATGTACCAAGCTTGTTTACACAGATACTTGCTCTAACCTCTACGCTATGCTGTCAGCCTAGTTCAGTACTGCCTGCCCTTCTGCATGGTGAAGGAACCTGACAGCTCAAGTAGAAGTAAGAGAGAAGGTCAGACAGTTTTCACGCTCGATGCTTAAGGAATATAATGGACATTAGATGTCAAGGTGCGGTTTGAACCCTGCAGTGTTGTGTCACTTTGACAGCAGATTAGTTGGCAGCACCACCAGGGAACACAGGCTTCAATGTCTGGGGTATGCCTGAGACAATATCTCACAGGGAGCTGCAGAAGGAGGCTGAATATATTACACACACAATGCTTGAGGAATATAATGGAGAGTCTAGGGCAGGATAGGGCTGGAGACACAGCAGTGCTGTCACTCTAAGAGCACGGTAGTGAGCAATATCATTTGTGAATGAAGATTTAGACATTTCAGGGTATATCTGAGATGTCTTACAGGGATCACTACAAAAAGGTTGGATAGATTCCCCACAATATGCTTGGGAAAGTAATGGAAAGTAGATGGCTGGATGGAGTCGGAAATAATGCAGAGTAGATCAGTCAGCAAAACAATTAGGGGACAAAGGCTGAGACAGCTGAGAACCATGACAGAACATCATTCAGGGATCCATAGAAGAATGTTAGATATATTCACATTTGATTTCTGAGGAATATAACAGAGTAGATGACAGGATGGGGTCTAAATCCCGCGGTTTGTGTCAATCTGAGAGCAGATCAGTCAGCAACATAAGGAAATAAAGATCACCTCTTCAGGGATTTATTTCTTATAATGAATATAGAAATGCCAGCAGAAACAGGCCTCATGGTCTATCGAGTCTGCTTGTTTGTGCAGCTAGCTCCAACTTGCAGCTGCCTTGCCCCCCACCTCCTAACAACCCCCACTCTGTCCTACCCCTTCTTAAATCCACCCACTGTTTTACAGGATACTACTTCCTCGGGCACAATATTCCACTTGTCCACCACCCTTTCTGTGAAAAGTATCACTTGATTTCCTTCCTGAATCTTCCCCCCCTCCAATCTCAGCCGATGGCCTCTTGTGTCCCTCCGCCTTCTGATCTCGAAAATATCTTCTGTATTAGTCTTGTTTATTCCCTTTAAGTATTTAAAGGTTTCAGTCATATCTCCCCTATCCCTCCTCTTCTCCAGGGTATACATGTTCAGCTCCCCCATCCTCTCCTCGTAGGACTTTCCCCCCTATCCCTGGATCATCTTCGTGGCCCTACACTGCACCCCCTCCAACAATCTGATGTCCTCCTTTAGAAATGGGTGCCAGTACTGTTCGCAGTATTCCAGGTGCGGCCTGACCAGTGACCTGTACAAGGGAAGGATCATCTCCCTGTTCCTTGAGGAGATTCCCCTCGCTATGCACCCCAGCATCGTGTACGCTTTTGCAGCCACCTTCTTGCACCGAGCTGAGTGGTTCGTGCTCCCCGTAATAAGCACCCCCAGATCCTTTTCCTCCACAGTGCATTCCAACTGTACCTCTTCCAGCTGATATTTCCTCCCCTGGTTTCTAACTCTAAGTGCAGGACGTTGCGCTTCTTGGCGTTGAACTCCATCTGCCATGTTTATGATCACTCCTGTAGTTTGGTCAGGTCCTCCTGCAATCCCTTCCACTCCTCCATGTCATTTACCACAGCTCCCATCTCGGTATCATCTGTGAACAGACTGATCTTACTCCGGACCCCGTGTGAGATATCGGCTATGAATATCCCAAATAGCACTGGTCCCAGTACTGAACCTTGTGGCACCCACTCGTGGCGTCCCCGTGATGAGAGAGTCCCCACTACCCTTTGCTGCCTACCCTCAGCCACTTGGTGATCCCATTTACCATTTTTGTTCCCACCCCTATGTATTCCAGCTTCCCCCAGCCTCCCATGTGGCACAGAATCAAAGGCCTTGCTGAAGTCCAAATACAGGCCAGGTGCTCATATGCATATGAGCCCATAATGGGCATTCAAATGACCCCTTAGCTCTATGCATGCCCAATAGAGCTCATTTGCATGTTTGGGCTGAATATAACTATGGGGGCCACAATGCTTACTATTGTGTGCACGCCCTTTACCTGTGGCAGTCTTCAGTCCTGCCTCTGGTAGCTGTGCCAAGCATGGTGACCACTTGCTGTGGGGCCACGCTACCAGGGTCCAATATTCAAACAGATAGCACAGTCAGTTCAGATCGTGCTATCTGTTTGAATATGCTAGAACCCAAATCCGGCCCTATTTTTCACATGGCACACCTGTTTCCATGCAGCTGACCGGCTCTGAATATGGGGCCTATAGAGACATAGAATCTGTCAGCAGATGAGGACCCTTGGCCACCCCCAGTCTGCCCATTTTTTTCCCCTGCCTATACTGTCACCACAGACCGTACCTGATCTCCAGCTACTCCCCCCCACCACTTTCCTACCAAGATTCCTTTGTGCCTATCCCATGCATGTTTGAAGCGTAACACTGTTTCACCCCACCACCTCTGCTGGAATACTGTTTCAGGCAGTGTTTGGTAGCCAAGTGAAGAACAAAACCATGAGCTGCAGCTCTAACTGAAGGAGACCTTGTATGACAGATAACTATATGAACAGGCGGGCAAGGCACACAGCCTCACTTGCCTGGGTAAACACATTGTAAAACTGCCTAAAAGCAGGATTACACAGAAAATGAGATACTGCATCTCTGCTGTGGAGGGAGGGAGGGAAGGAAGGAAGGAGAGAGAGAGAGAGAGAAGAAAGAAAGAAAGAAAGAAGAGAGAGAAAAGTGTATGAGCTGTGGAGCTATGGGGACCCATGAGGGTCCTATCTTCCATTGACCCCCGTTATAAGTCAAGGCAGTGATGTGTGAGCTACCAAGGCTCATTTCAGAGCTATGGGGCTGAGCCCAGGCAAGCCCCCTGGGAGGAAGGAAGGAAGGAAGGAAGGAAGGAAGGAAGGAAGGAAGAAAGAAAGAAAGAAAGAAAGAAAGAAAGAAAGAAAGAAAGAAAGAAAGAAAGAAAGAAAAAAAGAAAATAAATCTGGTTAAGTGGCCTCCTAGTGTCTGTAATCAGCAGTTGGCCCTGGAATGTTATTCTGCCAGTAGTTAACAAGCATTTGTCAATGCCGAATGTTTGCTTGCTGGCATTGGCAGTGGTAGTGTAGAAGTTACAGAGCTGCGTAATAGGAATGGCAGTGAAGTATTGAACTGAAGCCAACCCCACCACCACCCCTGCAGAGAGTGACAGGCATTGGGGTGTGCGTTTGGGTCGTCAGGCATAACGGCCATGCCATTTCACCACATCCCACCCTGCAGACACTGACAAGTGTCACGGTGTGCCTTGGGGTCTTTGGCCCTTATGCGCACCCCATTCCATCAGGAAATACGGTGAGATGGGTGCGGTATAGGAGAATGGGGTGAACTTTGGGGCCAAAGAGTCCAAGGCATACCTCGATGCCTCTCACTGGCTGCAGGGTGTGGAATGGTATGAGCATTGTAGGCAAGAATCCCAAGTCACATCCCTGATGCCTGTCATTCTCTACGGGGTTGGGCGTTATGGTTGGAAACCGTGATACCTCAGGCATTCGTTGGTATTTTCCTCAAATTTTCAACATGTTTTTGTGACCCCACCTCATGAACCAGTGGCAATATCAGTTTGTTAGCATGCTTATGCACAGCGACTGACATTTAGCACCTCAGGTGCAAACACATTCGAACAGGATGTAAAACATGACAGCTGTACTGTTCATGGGGAGGTGTAAAAAATGGCAATGTTGCAAATCTGTAGTAAAAATATTAAAAAAACTGGTGAAGTCACAAGCGTGCATAGAAACTGTGCAATGCACACCTGTAATGTAATTAGTTTGGGGATTTTTTACAGCAGATTGTCAACAGAGGCATTTTGGGACTTCCGATCATGAACAGTGTCACTGTGATTTACTTTATCTGTCCCGAACAATGATTTCACACAGTAACCACGCATCTCTGCGCTGAAAGTGTGAAAACACATTTCGGCCATGTTGTGAAAAATGACAGCTGTACTGTTCATAAGGAAGTGTGGAAAAATGCCACTGGTGAAAATCTGGACTGAAAATATTACAAAGTCATGAACTTACGAGGGTGCGTGGAAACTGCGCAATGCTCACTCATAACACAGTCATTTTATGGACTTTTGTCACCAAATTTTCAACATAGCCATTTTAAGACCTCTGCTCATGAAAAGTGTAACTGTGATTTTCTTAATCTGTCCCAAACATTGCTTTCGCACGCTGACTGCACCATTGTGAGCTACATGTGCGAAAACACATTTTGGGCGACATGTGAAAAATGGCAGCTGTACCGCTCATAAGGAAGTGTTATAAAATGGCAATGTTGAAAATCTGGAGTGAAAATATTGAAAATTTGCAAACTTACGAGCGTGCGTAGGAACCGCGCAACGCACGCTGGTAAAACAGTCATATTTAAGGATTTTTTTGCAAATTTTCAACATAGCCATTTTAAGACCTCTGCTCATGAACAGTGTCACTGTGATTTTCTTAATGTGTCCCATACATTGATTTCGCACACCGACTGCACCATTGTGCGCTACATGGGCGGAAACACATTTTGGGCAAGATGTGAAAAATGACAGCTGTACTGCTCATAAGGAGGTGTGGTAAAATGGCAATGTTGAAAATCTGGAGTGAAAATATTGAAAATTTGCGAACTTACGAGCGTGTGTAGGAACTGCTCAACGCACGCTTGTAAAACAGTAATTTTTAGGAATTTTTTCACCAAATTTTCAACATAGCCATTTTAAGACCTCTGCTCATAAACAGTGTCACTGTGATTTTCTTAATTTGTTCCGTACATTGATTTCGCACACCGACTGCGCCATTGTGCGCTACATGGTTGGAAACACATTTTGGGTGAGATGTGAAAAATGACAGCTGTACTGCTCATAAGACGGTGTGGTAAAATGGCAATGTTGAAAATCTGGAGTGAAAATATTGAAAATTCGCGAACTTACACGCCTGCGTAGGAACTGCGCAACGCACACTAGTAAAACAGTCATTTTTTGGAATTTTTCCACCAAATTTTCAAAATAGGCTTCTTGACAGCTCACCTTATGAATGCTGGCAGTGTCGTTTCATTAATCGGGCCCAAAAGGTGATTTCACGCAGTGAGTACGAAATCACCCTTCGGGCCCAAATAACGCCATGACAGTGACATCATTCATGAGAAGGGATCCCAAAAACCCCATGTTGAAAATTTGGTGCAAAAATTCCAAAAAATGCCTGAGATATGCAACAAAGTTGAAAAAACCCTATCTATCCCATTATACAGCTTACCGGCATTTCCTCAGTTCGCGAGTCGGCTTTGAAGAGTGCAGGCGTGTTCCCGGTCCACGAAGATCGTCGCGCCCGGACTCCGGAGGGTAAGTATGGGGTGAGGGGGTGGGGAGGCGGGTGGGCAGTGGGTGGAGTGCGGGTTGTGGGGGGCAGGGAGACTGCGTGGGACCGTTTTGCTTTTTCAGGTGTGTTTTTTAAAAAGGCGACGGACGTTGCCACGCTTGGGTGGGCTCCCAGTGTGCGCTAAGGACGGCTGGTGTGGTTGATGGGATTGGGCACCCTGTCATTATAAGATCATTTGCCACGTCAGTGGCCTCAGCATGGCACCCAGTACTTTCGGGAGGACAGTGGAGCCGACAGGGGATTGGGCACCCGTCGGCTGTATAATAACACCATGCTGGGGTGGGCACCCAGCGTGGCATGTGGAAAGACTTTAGAGGGCAGCAGCACAGCCGACAGGGATTGGGCACCCCGCCGGCTATACAGTGTCAACCCTAATAGCACATTTTCAAACTTTGTAGGTATGCTGGTTACAACCCTGATAGTTTATTTGCATTCTTTGTGCGGCTTGAGTTTTGTGTGGTAGCAACCCTAATGAGCATAAATGTAGGTTTTTTGCCATAAATATTATATGCCATAAATATATATGGTTTTCGGGTGGCATGCTGGATGTGTCTTCACCTTAGAAGCAATGGGTCAAAGGTTAGATTCCCAGTGAGAATATGTATTTGCTGTGTTATTTAGATAAAGAACCACAAAAAAGCTTCAATTTTAAGGCCTCACCTTGAGTACCGTGTCCAGTTCTGGAGGCCACACCTCCGTAAGGACATTGACAAAACAGAGATGGTGCAGAGGAAGGCGACCAAAATGGTGAAGGGTCTACATCACAAGCCTTATGAAGAAAGAGTCAGAGACCTCAATTTGTACACACTTGAGCAAAGGAGAGAGAGGTGACATGATAGAAACATTCAACTACCTCAAGGGGATGAACAAGGTGAAAGGGGACACCATATTCCAGTTTAAAAGTAGTGCCAGAACAAGAGGGCATGATATGAGTGTAACCCCTAGATGGCACTATCCCAGGGGCTACTACCCCTGCCTGATTTGCCACTAACAGGTTGAGGGGCCTGGATCCAATGGCGGGTGCCTCCACCCAGAGGTCAGGGTTTGCAATAGTTAAACTTACTTGGTCACAGCCCTCTGGGACACTGCAACCCCCCTTTCTTCCCACTAGTGGCCCACACAATATATCAGAATTACCTTCACAGTATACACTTACCCCCAGGGCTGGTTCAGGCACTGGGACCTCCTGTAAAATAAGATACAGTGCAACAATCACAGTACAATACTTTAACATAGACAAATACCTCAGGCAGTATAACTTTGCTGAAACAAGCAGCTCTGGTTTATTTCGGGGAATATAACAAGGACAGGGGAAATCAGGTTAATTAGCTTATCACTTTACTCATCTACCTATGGCTCTGTGCACAGGCCTATCCCTACCAGTTACTGTCCCTGGGTACCCAAGCCCTAGTGGCTAGTCAAACCGTGGCAGCTGGTAGGGGCCCTTTCCACAGAGAAAAGAAAAATTAGTTTAAACAGTCAGCAGTACAGTGATTCCATTTGGATTCAATGTGGCAATTCAACAAGGGGCGACCCTGAATTAGTACTCACGACCTCCAAACAAGATAGGGTCCTTCAATGTCAGCAGGGCTACCCTTGAGCTCCATGAGACTCCTCACACATTTATATGGCAAACTGCAACAGGCAAAAGTCCTTTAATGGCAGCAGGATTCACTTGAGCTAACCAAGCCTCCTCACACATTTATATGGTGAACAGTAACAGGCAAAAGTCCTTTAATGGCAGCAGGATTCACTTGAGGTACACAAGCCTCTTCACACATTTATATGGTAAAACAGAAAGTACTATACCAGGCAGGCTGCTTCTCTATCCCGATCGCAATTACTGCACAATACCCGGGAGAACACACAGCAGATTCAGTTCCTGACAGACCGAGTGCAATTCAGCAATTTCTCCAGTCTTCTTCAGGGTGAGCCTGGTTTCTACTCTTCAGATATCCTTTGATTCTCTTCACAGGACGGATTCAGTCCTAACAAGCAGTTACACAAGCTGCAGACCGGAACTCCGGACCTTACACATGTTTCCCGACTAAAACTGTGCACTGAAGGAGCACAGGGTTCCTTTCCCCTTCACTGCCAGAGCTAAAACTGAAACTCCAACAGACAAAACCGGGCACTTCCTTTGAGTTCCTCCCAGTTCTTGACTGGATTGGCTGTCACTCACAATAGACTGCTCCTGTTGGTCCAAAAAGGCGCCGAAGTCTAAACTACATCTCCCAGAGTCACTGCCCATACAATCCTCTTGTGGCTGGCTCAGATTATGAGTCCAAGTTCTGATTCGTCCAAGGCACCATTTTAGAGCTAGCTTACCCCACACTGATTGGTCCAGTTCAGCAGTTCAAAACCAGAATGGGAACTAGGCA
The DNA here is from genome assembly GCA_016271365.2 of Neoceratodus forsteri. Taxonomy (NCBI): domain Eukaryota; kingdom Metazoa; phylum Chordata; order Ceratodontiformes; family Ceratodontidae; genus Neoceratodus; species Neoceratodus forsteri. Next base: position 1,688,769,761 of record CM028131.1, read on the forward strand.
GACACAGTTCTGACTGCAAAGAAAGCAGGTTAGACAAACTGTAATTTCATTATTACTCTAAATGGTTTCTGGCAAACAGTTACATCTTTCAGATAGGTTCCCTCTGCACTCCTAGTGACTGCAAAAATGGAGTGAATTGGCAGCAGCTCAGTGGTACTCAATCAAAGAAACACACAGTCCCCACACAAACTAATTATGTCTGCAAGCAGACAGCTCTTAAAGAGACAGTACCAGAGGTTCTAAAAACACTCACTGATAAATGGCTAACACGCCAAACACCATTCAGGCTTGGAGCATTCAAGCAAGCTCCTGGAAGTCTTTTGGGAACCCCCATTTGCAGGGGGGTTACATGAGACTGATGGGTGGCCGCATAAGGGTAAATGTCAGAAAGTTATTTTTTATGGAGAGGGTGGTAAATGCATGAGCCTGCCCCAGGAAGTGGTGGCCACCCGTATGGTGACAGGCTTCAAACATGCATGGGACAGAAATAAAGGAATATTAGAGATAGGAAGAAAAACCTAAAGCCAATGACCAGATAGGGTCACTGGCCGCTTCATCACTTAGCATAAACGGGCAGACTGGATGGGCCTGGCAGCCCTTATCTGCCGAAAGAATCTTTGTATCTATGTATATGTATAGTATATCTTCTGGCCCTAGCTGACTGTCTCCATCTGCCAAGCCTGTGTGTTCAATTTACTACGAATATCCCAGCATTGTTTATGACATTAGATCCAGTGATAAATATAAGATAAAGTATGGGGTGCAGTGTGTAAAACCCGAAATTCGAGTTTTACACACTGAACCCCATATTTTGTTTTGTTTAATTGAAGGGGTCGTGTTTTTTTGCTGACTCCCGTCTGCCTCTGCATATGCTTTGCGGCGCAGAAATAAAAAAGTTTTTGTTATTTATTTAAATTCAGGCAGTCAGCACCTGGCCAGTGATGCTACTGCCTACTCACTGCCCTGGCCCGGAATGAAGTTAGAGGAGGAGGAGGAGGCAAGAGATGCTGGCCGCTGATGGGCACTGGAGACAGGCAGTAGGAGGGATAACCTGGGGGGCCTTGCTGCTCTCAATGCTCCCATCTCGGCTGGCCCGACAGAGAGTGTGAGATTAAGTATGCGACTTCCCTTGTAGGCGCCGCCAATGAGGGACCAAAGCTGTTTTTAAAATATAAAAAAATGCAGGGCAGCCTTAGCACACAGCAGGGATCCGGACCACTCGCTCTTCTCAGGTACTGCCGACAGTCTGACACAAAGTGCCATGTATTAAATGCCATAATACACGTATGTGTATTACAGCATTTAATATACTGCGTTTCTATGGGGAAAAATGTGACCCATTAAATAAAATGCTATTACAGGAAACCAGGAGTTTCTCTAATGTGTATCAGATGGTTTTTATCATACTTTGTTCCCAAGTTCTGGAATGTTTTAGTGCTGCAAACCAGGAGTGTGGGTACTCACCAGCACTTTAGATCAGCACTGCACAAGCTGCTGTTAACATCTGATGCATGCAGACTAGACGGACCCTTGGTCTTTTTCTGCCATCGTCTATGTTTCTGTGTTCCTGTTTTTAAATTTATCTTAGAAACATAAAAATGTTGGCAGAAAAAAACATTGGTCCTTCTTGTCTGCCCTATTTTATTATTATATTACCCTACCCTACCCCAGGACCTAATGTCTAGTTGAAGTTACTGCCCTCATCTCCCCTCCACTTGCGCCTTGCCTTTCTGCTTTCCCCCTGTGTAACTGTTAAGCCTTTTACTCGATCCCAGCCATGTCTGAAACCCTTAATGGTTCTTGCACCCAACACCTCTGCCGGTAGGCTATTCCACAGCTCAACCACTCTCTGTGTAAAATAAAACCTTCTCATATCCTTCCTGAATCTCCTTCCCTGCCAGCTTCTACTCATGTCCCAGTGTTCTTGATTCGCCAGTCCTACTTAATATTTTCTCAACATTTACGTTACTCGTTCCTTTCAGGAACTTGAAGATCTCTGCAGTGGTTAAACTGGAAGTTTTTAGGTGGGGGAACTACTGTCACATCTAGGTGGGAGAACTGTCATTTGTAGATGGTGGAACTGTCCTGTAGTATTCAATAGATGATGATGCCAAACGTGCAGGAACTTTCATACAATTTTGTGAGAGGTGGTAGGACTGAGTTTCTGTGGGCTTCTACCCAGTTTAACCCCTGCATCTCTGTCACATCTCCCCTCTCTGTTCTGGTCTCCAGTGTGTACATGTTCATGGCATTAAGCTGATCCTTACAGAATCTGCCCTGCTCCTAATGCTAGTGTCCAGCTTAATCACTTCCATCCGAAATTCCTTCCTGGGGTTCTTGTTTCCTATGTGCATCACCTTGAATTGTTTGGCGTTGAATTTCAACTGCCAAACATTGGACCTCTTCTCTAATCTTTGCAGGTCCCTCTGCAGTTCCCTAACCCTGTCCTCACTGTCTACCCTGCCACAGAGGTTAGTGTCGACTATGAAGACACACATCCAGCCTTCTCCTATGTCACTGATGAGCGTATTGGAAAGGACCGGCCCTAGAACTGAACCCTGTGGTACCCCACTCATTACCTCCCTCTTCCCTGCCTTGGCCCTGTTTACTATCACCTTCTGCCTTCTCCCCCTCAGCTAGCTTCCCATCCATCTAACTAGGTCTTGCTCTTACATTTGATCTTACATCTGTGTGTCATGTCCCCCGATTGCACCTGGATTGAATGTTTTTGAATTTATAGCTTGTACGGTGCTGTGAATTATGTCTGGGTTGTGCCTGCAAATAGTCAGTTAGTGCACTTATTACAAAACACTAAATAAAAAAAGAAACCTGTCTGATGCAAATTTCAATAAATAAAGAAATGAAGGGCACTTCATAAAGCCGAGGTCCATTCTGTTTGATTCTGTAAACAGCCTGAGGCTTGGAATGGAAAACAGAGCAGCAGATGTGACCCTAAACCTTCCCATCAATTATTTGTTTTGTGTGTTAAAAAAGCACTGTCTACTTCCCGCCACTCATGTTCTTGCCTGCTGCCTCATTATTATTTCACACACTTTGGGGGAGGTGGGGACTCACCTGATGGCTTTGTTCAGCTCTGAAGGAGGATAAAAACAGCCAGCGGATAACTCCATGCACGATCACACAATGTAGCAAATGTAATTGCCTGGAAAAATTGAATGTACACCTGTGGGCACCTCGATAACAGAGAGATATGGATGCCCTGGCATGGAGCTGAGCCCAGACATATCTCCCAGCCTCTCAGCACCCAGATGGGGGACACCTGCTCCCTAAATGTGGGACGAAGGGGCATGATGTGAGACACATCATGAAATCTTGGATGCAGAAGCTAAGAACAGAGTGCTATGATGCTTATCAAAGTTAGTGTTGACTGAGTATCATAAATGAATGCAACACTTGTGTAGGGAGGCTTTGAATGAAAGAATAAGGCTTGTAGGATTAGGTAAACAAGATATAAATAACATGATTTGGTCACCGTTTCTGGATCTCCTAGGTTCAGTCTCGCAGTCATCATCTTGAGCAATTAACCCAACTTGATAACAGCACTTTGTGCAGTATATAATGTATTAGAAACTAAACAAGAGTAATTTTTATGTTGCATGCACGCCTGTGCAAGAAACATAGTGCCATCATCGGAGATTTCGGAGGTGTGTCACCTCCTCCTCCAATTCAGTCAGTGCTGTGGTATGCCCCTGTAAGCCAATGCATTCTGGAGCTGTCTATGACACGCCCAAAATGCAGTGGCATACAGTTGAAAGGGGAGCTACGCTTCAGTGAGCACCGATAAGATATCGCTGCTCACGCAGCAGCTCCCACAGACTCCTACGCAGGCACATGCGCGCCCTGCTCCCTGCGACGCACTGTATAGTCGACGGGTGCCCAATCCTCGTCCAGCTGAGTTGCGTTCCCCAGTAGTAAGTGCCATGCGGAGCCCACCCCAGCGTGGCAAGCGATCTTTGGCCGGCGGGGTGCCCAATCCCCATCGACTGCGCCGCCCGTCCTTGTGCAGCTGGGAGGCCCACCCCAGCGTGGCAACAAACTCTCGCCAGCCGTGAGGTGCCAATACCGTCGGCTGAACGCCCCCCAACGTCCTTGTGCCATGCTGGGAGCCCACCCAGCATGGAAAGCGTCCACGTAGTCAATTTTTTTAATACCTGTAAAACAAAAATGGTCCCGCGTCTCCCAACTCCCCCTCCCACAACCCGCATCCACCCATTGCGCACCCAGCCTCCCCACACACCCCCACCCCATACTTACCTCCGGACTCCGGCACGACGATCTTCGGTGGACCAGGAACACGTCTGCACTCTTCAAAGCCGACTGCAAACTGAGGAAATGCCAGTAAGCTGTATAATGGGCTAGATAGGGGGGTTTCAACTTTGTTGCATATCTCAGGTATTTTTGGAATTTTGCCAAATTTTCAACATGGGGTTTTGGGACCTTTTCATGAATGATGTCACTGTCATGGCGTTATTAGGGCCGAAGGTGATTTGCAGTCACTGCACATTCCTGCGCAAAAATCACCTTCTGGCCTGAATAATGCCATGACAGTGTTTATCTTCATGAAGAATCCCAAAACCATGTTGAAAATGAGTGCAAAATTCAAAAATGACTGTTCTGGCGTCGTTGTGCGGTTCTCACGGGCTCGTAAGTTCGTAATTTCAATATTTTCCTCCAGATTTTCAACATTGCCATTTTACCACACCTTCTTATAGGTAGTACAGCTGTCATTTTCATATCTCACCCAAAATCTGTTTCGCCCATGTGGTGCACAATGGCGCAGTCGGTGTCTTGAAATCAATGTATGGGACAAATTAAGAAAATCACAGTGACACTGTTCATGAGCAGAGGTCTTAAATGGCTATGTTGAAAATTTGGTGAAAAATTCCTAAAATGACTGTTTTTACTTAGTGTGCTATAAGCAGTTCCTACGCATCGTGAAGTTCGCGAATTTTCATATTTCACCCAGATTTCCAACATTGCCATTTTATCACACCTTCTTATGAGTAGTACAGCTGCCATTTTTCATCTCACCCAAAGCGTGTTTCTGCCCATGTAGCACACAATGGCGCAGTCGGGTGTCGAGATCAATGTATAGGACAAATTAAGAAAATCACAGTGACACTGTTCATGAGCTCAGGTGTTAAAATGGCTATGTTGAAGATTTGGTGAAAGAATTCAAAAATGACTGTTTCATGAAGTGTGCTTGTACAGTTCCTACGCATGCTTGTAAGTTCGTGAATTTTCAATATTTTCACTCCAGATTTTCAACATTGCCATTTTACCACACCTTCTTATGAGCAGTACAGCTGTCATTTTTCACATCTCACCCAAAGCGTGTTTCCGCCCATATAGTGCACAATGCGCGAGTCGGTAAGCGTAAATCAATGCACGGGACAAATTAAGAAAATCACAGTGACACTGTTCATGAGCAGAGGTCTTAAAATGGCTATGTTGAAAATTTGGTGAAAAATTCCTTCAGATGTTCTGCAATATTACAAATGAAGACATTGAACAGAACTGGCCCCAGGACCGATCCCTGCAGCACCCCACTGGTCGCCTCTCTCCTAGACTGCATACCATTTACCACCACTCTCTGCCTCCTGTCTGTTAGTCAGTTTCTAACCCAGCTTACCACCCTTTCCCCCATGTCCAGCCTACCCAGCTAGTTTATCAGCCTCCTATATGGGATGGTGTCAAATGCTTTGCTGAAATCAAGTGGCGTTGTCCACTGCCCCACCCTGATTCTCTTGTCACCCAGTCAAATAATCAACCAGATTTATCTGACATGATGTCCCCGCTGTGAATCCATGTTGTCTATGGTCCTGGGTTCCGAGGCATCTAGATGCCCCACTATCCTTTCTTTAAGCAATGTCTCCATGATCTTCCCACTACTGAGGTGAGGCTGAATGGCCTATTGTTCCCTGCCTCCTCCCTGCTGCTGGACTTGCGTAGAGGGACCACATGTGCCCTCCTCCAATTCACTCATGTTGAATGACTCAGTGAACATGGCTGCCAGAGGTACTGCCATCTCCCTTCGCAGTTCTGTTAATATCCTTGGGCATATGCCATCTGGTTCCATCGCTTTGTCTACCTTCAATTTAGTGAGCTCCTGCAGGACTCTTTTGCCTTTGAATGGACTATTATCCACCTCTTCACCCCTTGGCAACTGCTGTACTGCTGTGGCCTTGCCCTCCACTCTTCTGTGAATACTGAACGGAAAGACACAGTGGATGTCTTGGGAGGAAGGCATGAAACTGTCCCTTCCAAATACCTAAACAGCACATACAAGCAAGCAACATTCGGCATTGACAAATGCTTGTTTAAGAATGTCTTCGTTTGAGAGCTGTTCAACTGTTACCCTAATATCGGGACACTGTGTTGTCACACAAAGTAAATGACACAGAAGTGCATGTATAGAAGGTGGCTGGGACATCGCAGTTGGAGCTGCCCGCAGAGCGTGGGGAGATCTCAGTTGACGAGGCACACTTGTGCTCTGCGTGTGTATGCCCAGCTTGCCCAGTTACAAATATCTCATAGGTGGACTGAGGAGAAAATGTGGTGGACCCCTCCCCAACTACAGCAGGAGGAATCTGGCATCCTATGTAGATCCTACACCATGATTAGGCCCCTCAGCATTGGATCCTGCCCTGAGGGGACTTGGGGTGCCCTTCTAGCATTTGATCCTGCTCTGAGGGGGCTTGGGGTACCCCCTCGGCATTGGATCCTGTTCTGAGGGGGCTTGGGGTACACTCTCTGATCAGATCTTGACCTAAGGGAGCTTGGGGTACACCCTCGGTATTGGATCCTGTTGTGAGGAGGCTTGGGGTACACTCTCTGATCAGATCTTGAACTAAGGGGGCTTGGGGTACACCCTCGGCATTGGATCCTGTTGTGAGGGGGCTCGGTGAGCCCCACCATGAGGGGGTGAATCTTGGGAGATTCAAAGGGGTAAGACCCAGGGATGATGGGTAATGGGGCTGGAAGGAGGCCACGCTGAATAGGGCAGGCTAGCAGCAAGAGGATAAATACCAATACAGGAAAAAATCAATCAATAAATAAATCTTCCACTTAACCTGCTTTGAGATATTTCGTGTGTACAAGGAGGGGGTAGCCAACTTTCTCATCTACATTGGAGCTATCAAGCATTGAATATGTGGAAGCTCTGCCTTCCCTCAACCTCCCCCCTAAGCTGTGCCACTCACAGGTTGCCCTTGTTTCTCATTTCAGAAATGTGTGAAGGAAGGCCTGCTACTGAAGCAAACGAGTTCCTTCCAGAGATGGAAAAGGAGGTACTTTAAGCTACGAGGCCGGACACTGTACTATGCTAAAGACTCGAAGGTAATAATAGCTCTGATTTTCATATTCTCACTTTTTTGTCATCAAAGTTTTCATCAAGAGGCACAGAGCACATGTACAAATTATACAGCACAATTACTAAAGGAAAGGATTATGGAGTATCTTAAAGCCAAGTGTTACAAGACCTGAGGCAACACGGATTCACAGGGGGGAGGGAGGGCATATCACATTGATCTGACAGATTTCCTTGACTGGGTGACCAGGGAAGAAGATCACAGGGTGGGATGGTGGATGTGGCCCACTTAGGCCCTGTCCACACTACACAGCTACGACCCGTTAACGGTTACAAACCGTTACAGCCGGTAAGTGGTACAGTGTGTCCACACTGCGGCAGTGTTCGGTACAGGTCCGTTACCGCCGGTCCACACTGCGGATACCAGGTGACCATTATGGTCGGCACCCAATCCTACAATGCAGCTTGTGCTGCACTACGGGCACTGCTGGGGAGCGTGCTCAAGCATCTACACTACAGCCGGTAACGGTACAGCAGCGGATCCGGTTCTGTAAACGTTGTTGAAACCACCTCACAAGTGGTTTCGACAATGGTTATGGAAATACCTCCTGTAACATTACAGGTGTGAACACAAACCGTTGTGGTAACGGTTTGGACCCCGTGTAACGTTACAGAGGGGTGGATCCGTTGTAGTGTGGACAGGGCCTTAGATTTCAGTATGGCTTTCAACACGGTTCCGCATAGGAGGTTCATAAGGACACTGTACAGCTTAGGAGTAAGTCAGAAGGTGGTAAACTGGGTAACAAATTGGTTAAGGGATAGACAGAGAGTGGCGGTAAACAGAGTCGCTTAAGGGAAGGGTGGGTGACCAGTGGGTTGCCACAGGGCTCAGTACTGGAATCAGTCCTCTGTAATGTCTTTATAAGTGACATTGGAGATGAGCTAGAAGGGAAGCCTCTGCCTTTTTGCAAAGGACACCAAACTCTGCAATGGGGGAATGCTCCAGAGGGGTGGAAAGAATGTGCAGAAACCTGAGAAGACTTGAGGAATGGTCAGGGGCATGGCAGCTGGGTTTCAGTGCAAAGAAGTGCAGAATTGTGCACTTGGGGCACAGAAACCCAGAGGCGGAATACAAAATGGAAGAAGAGGTACTGACAATTATCAAACAGAAGAGGGACCTGGAGTAATCGTATCTGATGACATCAAGGTGGCAAAGCAGTGTGACAAGGCAGTGGGTAGTGGGATGTTGGGGTGCACAGGGAGGGGTATCAGCAGCAGAAGGAAGGAGGTGGTGTTGCCACTGTATAGATCGCTTTTAAGACCCCACCTGGAGTACTGTGTCCAGTTCTGGAGACCACATCTTAGGGAGGAAATAGAGTGGAGGCAGTTTAGAGAAGGGCAACTGAAATGTTGCAGGGTCTACATCAGAATCCCCCAAGCAGAGACTGAAGGACTTCAATATGTAAACCCTGGAAAAGAGAAGGGAGAGGGAGCATATGATAGAGACATATAAATACCCTATGGTGGTAAATAAGGTACAGGAAGGGAGTATATTTTTTTTTTTATTCATTTATTTTTTACATTCTTATTTTTTCCAGTTCATTACAGCAGGAATACACTTGTACAGTTATTACATTAAATATAATGTTTATAATTAGTTGGAATACTTACAGAGATGTTGAGCATCATTTTGACCACACTTTGAAAGTAACCTTTAGCAAAGGATATCAACATTTTATATTCTGTGCGTTATACCCAGAAATCCCATTCAGGGGATAAAGGAGTCATCCAAGGGAGAGATATGTAATACCCAGGGTCTCCATGCCAGTTCAAATTGGGTAGCCCGGTCCATTCTAATTGCAGTGGAACGTTCTAGATAATAAATCTCAGACATCATAGAATGCCAGTGGGTCAAAGTAGGGACTGTGGTAGTCCGCCATAGGTGGGTTATCACCTTTTTTGCTGCGGCTAAATAAAGATATAACCTATTCTTATTCTGCAGGACCGAGCCATCCTCACCAATATATAAAAGAATCATTTGGTTTGTTAAAATAAGGTCCGAATCAATTAGAAGTTGCAGACTTCTTGTAATATCCTTCCAGTATTGAGATATTTTCGGGCAGATACAAAATATACGGGAAATATTTGCCCTAGCTTGCCCACAATCCCTCCAGCACATACCATAGCTCTCAGGCAAACATTTAGTCAGTTTATCTGGGGAAATAAAATAGTGCAAACAGCATTTTCAAATATATTCGAGCCAGTATGGAGTCTGTGAGGCTTTCATTGAAGGAATAATTGGTTCCAACTATTTTTCATAGGTAATTTGAGTTTTTAGTTCTTTATTCCATCTTTCTAATATGTCTTTAGTCGACTCCCTCCAATATTCCCTAAGGGATCTATACAGCAAGCCAATTAAATGTGTGTGCTGCTTTCCATCGATTGCCTCAATAATCAGACTCATTGATGTAGATGTTGGGTTAGGCAAGGCCTTTTGAGTGGAGCCAGCACCAGGAAGGGAGTGTTTTTCAGAGAAGAAGATGCACAAAAACAAGGGGACATGAGCAATGATGCTGGAAGGTGCTAAATTCAAGAGAGATGTGAGGAAGTACTTCTTCACTAGAAGAGTGGTGGATGCCTGGAACAGTTTTCCATTGGAGGTGTTGGGGGCGAAAACAGTAGTGGGCTTCAAGCATGCAGGGGATAGGCACAAGGGAATCCTAGTGGGAAGGGAAGGGAAGGGGGGGGAACTGGAGACGAAGCAGTGTCTGTTGTGCCAGTATAGGCAGGGAAAAAATGGGCAGACTCAGTGGCCCAAGTGGACCTTACCAGCTGTATGTTTATGTTTCTATATTATTTGGAATGAGAGGTGTACAGTGGCAGGTCCAGGATTTGAATAAGGGTCTTATGGTGATAATGAAAGGGGACAGAGTAAATGTGTTTATTATTTTATTTCATTTTTTTGATCAGGAAAGGCGCACTGAGCCAAAGCTTGGTTCCCAGTGCATCCCAGTAGTTCATAGAAGTTAAGTGACTTGCTCAGGGTCACACAGCATGCAAGTGGCAGTTGTGGGATTCAAACCCAGGTCTGCTAGGTCTCCAGGTTTACAGCTTGGTACTCTTACTTCTGGGTCATATAGTTTCCCATTAATGGTGCTGTGCTGTAAGCAAGCAGGCAGAAGCATAGAAACATGGAAATTTACGGACTGAAGCGACTCATGGTCCATCCATTCTGCCCAGTCCCAACCCAGCTTATTACCAGTCTAGCACTGGCCAGCCCTTCTGCAGATCTGTCTTTCCACAGTTCTACATGGGCTGTCTCAATACCCAGTTTTCCCTGTCCCTGCTCCCCATAATTTTTATTGTATCCTTCTGTCTACTCCACACTGTCTTGAAACTTGCAGTTGGCTTAACAGTGACCAGCTCCTCTGGCAGAGAATTTCACTTTTTCACCACCCTTTCAGTAAAGACGTACTTCCTCATATCCCTCCTAAATAGATACTTCTACTCAGTATTTACTGAGGAGAAGGTAGGGCAGCGCCCACAGCTCAGCACCATGGACACAGGGCGGGGGGAGGTGTGCACAAGTTCCTTCACAAAAGAAAGGGTCCTACAAGAGCTTGCTAAGCTCAGGGTGGACAAGGCAATGGGACCTGATGGCATGCATCCCAGGGTACTTAAGGAGCTAAGGGTGGAACTAGCAGAGCCATTAGCAGAACTGCTTAGTGAGTCTCTGAGCACAGGAGAGGTCCCAGAAGACTGGAGAAGGGCTCATGTGATCCCACTCCACAAGAGTGGTAGCAGGGAGGAGGCGGGAACTACAGACCAGTCAGTCTTACCTCAGTAGTGGGCAAGATTATGGAGGCACTCCTTAAGGACAGGATAGTGCAACACCTGGAATCCGTAGGAGCACAGGATCCAAGACAGCATGGATTTACAACAGGAAGGTCCTATCAAACTGATCTCATAGATTTCTTTGACTGGATAACAGAGTGAGGACCAAGGGGCGCAGTTGATGTCATACTACCTTGACTTCAACAAAACTTTCAATACTGTTCCACATAGAAGATTGATTAATAAGCTGGGTAGGCTGGAATTGGGTCAGAGTTGGTCAGCTGGTGGCAAACTGGTTGACAGGCAGAAAACAGAGAGTGGTAGTAAACGGTATACAGTCAGAAGAGATGCAAGTCACAAGTGGGGTACATCAGGGATCAGTTCTGGGGCCAGTCCTCTTCAATATCTTCATCAGTGACATTGCAGATGGACTGGAGGGTAAGGTTTGTCTGTTTGCAGATGACACCAAGATCTGCAACAGAGTAGAAGATCCAGATGGGGTGGGCAGAATGAGAAGAGATCTGGATAAACTGGCAAAATGGTCTGAAGAGTGGCAACTGGGGGTTTTATTTATTGCATTTTGGAATAACCTTTGAGCCAGAGGCTCATTTACAGAGGTTCCACGTCAGGCAGTCAGAAACAGGATATAACAGTAGTCAAGAGCAGGTAAATACATAAGGCTTGGTTACGATAAAAACAGACATACTGTGCAGGGCATAGATAATACTCATAATGTGCACATCATATGCAGTAAACACAATTAGGTGAGCAGTTGCTGAAACGCTAGCAAGATATGGTTTAACAGCAGATCTGTTGTTTGTCATACAATATGGAAGGGAAGAGATGCTTTATGGAGTGTGGAGCGAGAGAAGCAGTAGGGTAGGGTAAGGAGGAGGGAAGTGGGGGTGGGAGAGAGTGAGGGGAGGGAGGAGTGGTGGAATGGGGAGGGCACAGGAGGGGGAGAGGTGGTGTGGGAAGGGGAAAAGGAAGGAGGGGAGATCAAAGGAATACGGTAGGGTTAAGTTAGAAAGGGGAGAGAGGAGAAAAGGAGAGGAGTCACAGTGGGGGAATGTGTAGGGGGAGTAGAAATAGTGGACAGCAATTAGGAGGCTGAGGTTGACGTAGTAATGGGGGACTTAGGAAAAGAGGGGCTAGAGTGAGGCAGAGGGGATGAGATACATAGGGATCAAGCTAGGTTTAATGCAAAGAAGTGCAAGATCATGCACATAGGGAAGAGAAACGCTGAAGCTACCTATAAGTTGGGAGGGGAGTTGCTGGCAAGCACAAGGGAAGAAAGGGACTTGGGCATCATCATTACAGATGACCTGAAATCATCCAAGCAGACCACTAAAACAGTAGGTAAGGCTAGAGGGATGTTGGCATGTATTAGTAGGGGTATCGCAAGTCGTAAGAGGGAGGTAATAATCCCTCTTCACGAGACACTGGTTAGACCCCATCTGGAGTACTGCGTGCAGTACTGGAGGCCGCACCTGCACAAGGACATTAACAAAATGGAGGCAGTCCAGAGAAGGGCAACCAAAATGGTGCAGGGACTGCATCAGAAAACATATGAGGACAGATTACCAGAGCTCAGTATGTATACCCTAGAGCAAAGGAGGGAGAGAGGTGATATGATCGAAATATTCAAATATCTTAAGGGCATTAACAAGGTGAAAGAGTCTAACATGTTTCAATATAAGAAAAAATAGCAGGGCAAGAGGACACAGCATGAGGTTAGAGGGTGGCCAGTTAAGGGGTAACGTGAGGAAGTTCTTTTTCACAGAATGGGTGGTGGATGCATGGAACGGCCTACCTCAGGAAGTGGTGGATATGAATACAGTGCAGAGCTTCAAACATGCATGGGATAGGCATACGGGAGCAATACAGATGAGTATGAATAAAGGTTCCACTATGCCGCGGTGACAAGAAATTTGTCGACCGACGGCACAGTAATAACATAACACCTAATTGGTGTGTGCCGCCACCGGGACCAAGTGTTTTCTGTGTGGGGCTTTGCCTCTCTATGCAGGTGGCTCTGCCCCTGCACCCTCCCCAACTTTCGATTCCTAACCCAATCAGAGTTAGTTCGGAGATGGGGCAAACACCTCACGGCAACAGTGTTGGGAACATGGAAACCATCACCAGCGAACTGCTGAAAATGTCGCTGTGATGGTCTTCGTGGTATTCCAAATACTGCGCGGTCAGTATACCGTGAATAAATAGGCCATTGACAGAATAAAGGTGTGTGGCACATTCATAAGGTAGAACAAATGAGCCGACTGAATGGGCCTTGCCGTCCTTATCTGCCGTCAACTTCTATGTTTAAATTCCGCCCCAGCCAGCTTGTAGTTGTGGCTCCTTGTGATAGACCCCCTCACTAAGTGAAAACAGTTACTGGCAATCCACACTGTTCATACCCATTAGATACTTAAAGGTTTCGATTATGTCTGCTCTCTCTCCTGGCTTCAAGTGTTAAGAGGCACATGTTGAGGTCATCCAATCTTTCCTCTTTGTCCTCCTCTGTTGGCCATAAACAATATTGTTCCTCTCTTGGGTCCTTGTCCTTATTTTAGGTGAGGGTTCCAGAGCTGCGCACAATAATCCAGGTGCAGCCTCAACAAGGATGAGTATAGGAGCAGAGAAATCTCCTTTCTGCCTGAAAAGGTTTTAATCCGGCCCAGTGGTGTAGAGGGCTGAAGCGCAGGGTGCCACACCTGCTACCATGCCAGCTACAGGGGTTCAGGAATGGATGTAGGTCACTGAGGGGCTGGCCGGGGCAGGAAGGATTGAGACTTCCAAGGACAGTTCTTCTCCCTCATGAAGGGGGTACATGCGTCCCGCTAGGCAGCTGCCACCAAGAGGCCCTAGGTGGCAGTGCAGCAGAACATCAGGGAAAATGTCCTGCCTGCTTGACCCGGGGGGGGGGGGTGTCTCTACAGAGGCGGAGCTCGCACAGCGCATCATTGCATGTGCCATGGGCCCGGGGAGAAAACTGGAGTAAAATCCCCGACTGTGACAGGATGAAGACCTGCTCACCTGCAGGCCCCACACTAGTGATTGGGCTCTCCAGGGTCCTCTGGCTGAGGGCAACTGGTAGCCAACAATGTAAGTCCCAGAGAAGCTGCGTGATGGGAGGGGGGACCAGACCAGAATGGGTCCTGTCAGCAGTACAATAAATAAAATACTAATTGAAAGAAAGAAAAGCCTCTGCTAGCCCAATGGTGTGGAAAGCGGAGGTGCTCAGCATGTTACCTCCTGTCACACTAGCGACCCAGGTTCAGGAACAGAAGTGGGTCATTCGGGGGCTAGCTGAAGGAGGGAGGATCAAGCATCCTTAAGACAGTTGTCCTCCCTTGGGGAAGGGGGGACTATGTGACCCGCTGCTTGCCCGCCACCTGGAGATGTCTGGGTGACAGCACAGTCTGAGCACACTAGCAACAGCCAATCATAGGCATTTGAGGATGTCTTCATGGAGGTGGAGCTTGTCACCACGCCATTGCACATGGGTGGCTTTGGGAAGAAAACCACGGAGGAAAAAACCCTCTGGCTGCAGGATGATGTCCAGGCCTTTGTAGGTCCTGCACTGGCAACTGGGCACCCCGCCATAAGTCCTGCAGACAGGAGGACGTCAGGCAAGAAGGCAAGTCCTGGGGAAGTTGGGTGATGGGGCTGGGGGGACTGGAAGGAGGGGAACAGGCCAGAGGAGATAGGGGGCATAAAAAACTGATGAAAAAAAGAAAGTAAAGGCTCTATATATGCACCTGCACATCCTGTTGGATTGTCAATTTGTGGGGTTACAGTCTGTACCCGAACCTTTCTGTATCTATTGTTTTGTACTAAACATGATTCCTCTGATTACTCAGCCCCAGGTTTATTTTAGTTGTGTTATAATATAATATTATGCAGAAATACATTAATATTCAGGCAGTGCACTGACCTGATGTTTTAAGTTTACAGTTTGCCTCTCAAGTATTATAATAGGCCATAAACATGTATTCACTGGAGACTAGGTGGCAGTGGGGGACATGACAGAAACATATAAGTTTCTTAGGGGTATAAACAAGGTAAACAATGAGGATGTATTTGTGAGAAACAGGGATGCAGTCTCTGGGGGCACATTTAGGAGAAATGTCAGTACGCTGTACTTCCCTGAGAGGGTGGAACCGGGGACCAGAGTGCTGGCTGGTGGGGGCAGCTACCATTAATGGGTTTTAACAGAGGTGGCACAGGGCAAGGGAGTTTATAGTCCCCAAGGGAGGCAGCAAGGGTTTGAGGGGTTGGGTAGTGAATGGGGGAGGGATACAGCCCAACAGGACAGTAGGTAGGTGGAGTAAGGTAGTATAGTAAGGACAGAATTGATGGACTCTTGGGGCCTGATTCTTAAAGATCCCTTGGAGCGATGCAAGTTACGTCACTCCAGGGATGCAGCAAACTTGAGGTGCACCAGGGACCCTGCGCTGAATTCTGTAAAAATCAGGGACCTAGTGCCAAAGTCCCCGGGTTTGCTGGATGTTGCTTGCAGTGCCAAACAGTTGGCGCACCTGTGGGAATTGCCACAGGGGTCCCCTCCCCCTGTGAGGCGCAACACTAACAGGGCCGCAATGGTGGTGGGGGCTAAACCGCTAGCCAGGAGGGGGCCAGGGGGCATATGGGATGGAAGGTGGTAGAGGATGAATCAGGGAAAGAGAGCTGTGACAGACTATTACTGAAATGGCACCCGGCAGGGTATGGGTACAGCATGATAACTCCCTTAAATGCCAGAATGTCCACTATACTATACGGCAATGTACAGTGACAAGTACCCTGACAGTATGTACATTTCCAGCCTGAAGTAGAAACATAGAAACATAGACATTGTCGGCAGATAAGGACCGCTTGGCCCACCTAGTCTGCCCATTTCCCTACCTACAGGATAGGCCGCAGATCCTAGTTAACCAACACCCTGTTTCTTCCTACCCCCCACAAGAACTGTCTTATGTCTGTCCCATGCATTCTTGAACTCTCCCACAGTTTTAGACCCCACAACCTCCTCAGGAAGGCTGTCTCATGCATCCACTACCCTCTCTGTGAAAAAATACTTCCTCACATTGCCCCGGAACCATCCCCTCCCACCTTTAAATTGTGTCCCCTTGTTCTTGCTTGTCTCTTTTCTGAAAGATGCTACCTCTTGGACTTTGTTGATTCCACTGAGGTACTTAAAGTTTCTATCATGTCCCCTCTCCTTCTTTCCTCAAGGGTATACATATTAAGCTCCTTTAGTCTCTCCTCATACGACTTCTCTTGCACACCCTGCACCATTTTAGTTGCCCTCCTCTGGACTGCCTCTATCCTGTCTATGTCCTTGGGAGATGGGGTCTCCAGAACTGGATGCAGTACTCCAGATGGGGTCTCACCAACTGTCTGTACAGAGGGATAACAAATTCCTGTTTTCTGCTGGTGATGCCTCTCCCTATGCATCCCAGTATCCCCCAGCCCTCCCTACTGCCTTCTCACATTGCTTGCTAACCTTAAGGCCATCTGATATGATTACCCCAGGTCCCTTTCCTTTTTGTTGTTGTTACTACCTCTCCCCCCCATTGTATTCTTCCCATGGGATCTTGTTTCCCAGGTGCATTATTTTGCACTTCTTTGCACTGAATCAAGCTGCCATACTTCTTACCATTCCTCCAACCTTGCCAGGTCCCTTCTCATCCTTTCCATGCCTCCTTGTGTATCAACCTTGTTGCAGATCTTTGTGTCATCTGAAAAGAGGCATACTTTTCCTTCTAGTCCCTCTGCAATGCCACTTATAAAGACATTAAAAAGGACTGGACCCAGTACTGAACCCTGCAGTACCCCACTAGTAACCCCTCTTTCTTCAGAGTGGACTCTATTTACAGTTACCTTCTGTGTCCTGTTGTCCAGCCAATGTTTTACCCAGGCTACCACCCTGGGACCCACTCCCAGGCTGGTTAATTTGACTATTAAGTAAACACAATAAAGGTGGGACCATTGATACATCAGCTGAATGTGGCATCATCGTGCACCATGACACAGCAGAGAGCATGACTATACAGGGCTGGCACCGGGCAAGGGGCTTATAGTCCCCAAGGAGGCAACAAGGGTCCCAGGACTAGAACCTGGTGATTCCGGGGTACAGGCTGCTCCAGAGAGACCAGGAAAAAGGGAAGGGGGGTGGGGTAGCTATTTATGTAAAGGAGGGGATACTGTGTACCAGAGAGGAGGGGGAGGCAGATGCATTATGGGTACTGTTAAAAGACTCAAAGGGTAGGAGGGTCAGGTTAGGGGTGGTGTATAGGCCACCATCTCAGGCTGAGGGCACTGACAGGGAACAAGCAGAGTAGATAAGGAAAGTCAGTGGGAAAGGTAACACCATGATAGTTGGGGATGTCAATCTGCCGGGGGTAGACTGGAGCACCCAACCCCTCAGTCTTCAGGGAACAGGGCCTACTGGAGGCTTTCCAAGACAGTTTCATAGTACAGTTGGTAAGGTAGACGACAAGGTTAGATAACATTCTGGACCTTGTGCTGACTAATGGGGAGCTTGTCAGGGGGCTGGATGTGAAGGATCAGCTGGCAGAGAGTGACTACCACACAGTGTGGTTCTCACTTGGCATGGGCAAGGAGGCTGCAGGAATAGGAACAAAGGTGTTGGCCTTCAGGCAGGCTGACTTTGACAGGATGAGGGACATGGTGCACAACACCTAGCCGGCATCCATCCTTGCATGGATGCCAACCAGAAATGAGATATTATCAAGATCATGCTGACTGAGGCCACTACCTCTTGCACAAGAATACAAAGCAAAAATGCCAGGTCCAAAGCCAAGTTGGCTAAGAAGGGAGGTGTTAGAAAAGGTGAGGGTGAAAAGAGCAGCCATCAGGAAATTGAAGACCTCCAAATGGGGAGAGGATAGAGAGGAAGACCTGAAGAAATCAAGGGAAGTGAGCAGAGCAGTTTGGGCTGCCAAGGCTTTGAGGGAACTCAGGCTGGCACAAGGTATCAGAGAAGGGGAGAAGGATTTCTTCAGGTGCATAAGGGAGAGAAGGAACTGCAAGGATAAGATTGCAAGGATCAGGAAAGATGGAGGGTGGGCAGAGAGGGGGGCGGATCAGGCAGAGGTGCTCAACGACTACTTCTGCTCTGTGTTTACCAGGGAGAAGCAAAGGTCAATGCCACAGGGGATGGGGGAGTGGGATTAACTGATGGGTAAATCCCGGTGAGCAGGATACTGGAAGGCCTAAGGGCCCTGTAGGTGAATAAAGCACCTGGCCCAAACGGCATATATCCCAGGGTTCTGAAGGAAATGGCGGAGGTCTCAGCAGAGCCACTGGCTGACTTGTTCAGTACCTCGCTAAGAACAGGGTGTGTATGCCAGGACTGGAAGATGGCGCACGTGGTGCCCCTCCACAAAAGTGGACCCAAGGATGAACGAAGCAACTATAGGCCAGTCAGCCTTACATCCATTGTGGGGAAGCTAATGCAGACTATCCTCAAGGAAGTGAATGGTCTCCAGGACAACAGGCAACATGAATTTGTCTCTGGTGGATCCTGTCAGGCCAACCTGGTTGACTATTATGACTGGGTGACTAGGGCACTTGACAGGTCAGGCGGTGGATGTCCTGTACCTGGACTTCAGCAAGGCCTTCAATTCTGTGCCACATGGGAGGCTGATTAGCAAATTGAGATACCAAGGAGCTGGGGAGAAGGTGGTGGGTTGGGTCAGGAACTGGCTGCAGAACAGGCAGCAGAGGGTAGTTGTGGGGGGATGGGGACTCTCAGCTCCAATAGCTGTAACCAGCAGAGTACCACAAGGCTCAGTATTGGGCCCAGTGTTGTTTGGCATTTTCATTGCAGACATCTCGCATGGGATCAAGAACAAGATGATCCTTTTTGTGGATCACACCAAAATTGGCAGGGCAGTGGATGACACAGAAGGGTGGCAGGGGCTAAACAATTATCTGGCTAAGCTGAAACGCTGGTCAGACACATGGCAACTGGGGTTCAGTACAAAGAAGTGCAAAGTCATGCACTTGGAAGCAAAGGACCGAAGGAATTGTTATCACCTGGGGGGATACAGTTAGCCACTACAGAGTAGGAAAAAGATCTTGGGGTGATAATAACAGGGCAAATGAACCACTCAGCACAGTGCAGGAAAGCGGCAACTAAGGCTGATAAGATGCTGGGGTGTACAGCCAGGGGAATCACCTCCAGGAGTGGGGAGGTAATCCTGCCATTGTACAGGTCGTTGGCGAGGTTGCACCTGGAGTACTGGGTGCAGTTCTGGCACCCTTACCTAAAGAAAGATGTTAGGTTGCTGGAGGGGGTCCAACAAAAGGCAACCTGGATGATCCTAGGACTGGAAGACAAGTTCAATGAGGAGAGGCTGAGGGAGCTCACCATGTACTCTCTGGAGGAGAGAAGGGATAGAGGGGGCACAATCTGAGGTTGGAGGGTGGAAGATTCAGGAGGGAAATGAGAAGGCATTATTTCACAGAAAGCGTAGTATCAAGGACTGTTAGCTGCACATTCAAGCAGACTTGATAGACCATCTGGCCTGCACCTGCTGCCATTTTTGTATGTTCATATGAGAGGGTGGGTAGTGGAGGGGGGATGGATGTAGCCCACCAGGGCAGTAGGTCGGTGGAGTGTGGTAGTATAGTAAGGGCAGCATTGATGGACTCTCAGTCTTCTTCTGCTGTCAAAGTCTGTGTTTCTAATATTATTCTGGAGTGCATTTATATCTGGGCTCTGCACTGGGATGCTGTTTGGTGCATGCAGTTTGTAGTGCATATATTTGTACGCTAGTTCTGCTTGTGCATTCTGTTTATCCAGGATAGCCCAGCTGAGATGCAGGATCTTGTTTTCAGTGGGGTCCTGCTTCCACCCATTTCCACAGCTGGGGGGACTGGATGGAGCACTGACAGGATTAAGTAACTTGCCCTGGTTCACACAGTGAGTGTTTGGCTCCACCAGGGTTTGAACCTGCAGTCTCCTGGTACTAAGTCCAGCTGCCTGGCTTGTATAGTGCTTGTATATACTGTTTACTTTGGCCTTCTCTCTGTCATCTCCACCCTCAAAGAGGAGCCCAGCAGGGACCGGGCCAAAGGACATGAGAGGGCCCATCAGCAGAAGAGTGCTGGAGAAGGAGGAGGAGGAGGGCTGGGAGGATGCTGAGCAAAACACCTAGTGGTGAAGGGCAGGGCGGGGGAGCTGCTGGATATTTATAGGAGTAGGGGGTGTGGTCAGCCGGCCTCAGAACCACAGGCATTAGCCTTTCAATTCTTAAGCTGGAACTCTAACCAAGACCACTCTTCCTCTTAACGTTTAAAAGCATAGAAACATAGAATTTGACAACAGATAAGGACCGTTTGGCCCATGCAGTCTGCCCATTTTTCCCTACTTACATTATTATCACTGTAGACCCTACGTGATCTACAGCTCTTTCTCCCTCTCTCCCCTTTCTTTTCTATTGTGATTCCCTTTTGCTTATCCTATGCAGTCTTGAATCCCATCACTGTTTTCACCCCCATTACTCCTGCTGGAAGGCTGTCCCAAGAATCTACTGCTCTTTCTGTGAAGAAGTACTTCCTTACATCTCTTCTGAATCTACCCACTTCCAGCTAAGATGTTAGGAAGTAATTATTTCATTCGGAATTTGTATTTATTTGCACATTAATGTTTACTACAAATACCTTTTTAGTAAAGTAAGTAAATAAGTAAAATTTTGTATTTAAATACGCCCATTCCTGGAGGCTCTGGGCGCAGTACAGTATATTAACGCATATTCAAAGCATCAACAAAATAACAAAGTATAATTACACATACAATTATAACATTATTAAAATACAATACAATAATCCACTGAGCTCTAATTAAAACCTGAGTTTAGATAATTCTCAATTTAATTCAAAAATGCCTTAGTAAACAGGTGGGCTTTTAGGCGGGCTTTAAAAACCTCCAGTGTCGGTGCCTCCTTAACCCCAGAAGGGAACGAGTTCCACAGGACCGGGGCTGCGCCACTAAATACCCTATCGCCAGCTAACTTCAACCTCGACCTGGGAACCGCTAGGAGGCACCCACTGAAGGAAAGGAGGGGATGAGCCGAGACAGCGGGAACCAGAAGGTCTGACAGGTAACCAGGGCCCTGACCGTGTATGGCCATTTCTGTTAACAATGGCACAAGACTAAGAGTTTGAGAGTTATCAACACAATATTTGTTCATGTTATGAGCAGTAGCAGTCATATCTGTGTCACAGTAGCCTCAGCCAGTAACAATACTTTGTGTTCATACACAAAAATAACCATACAGTAAAACCCCAGTTATCCAAACCTCAAGTAACCAAAACTCTGTTATTTAAAACTGTGGTGTTTTCCCCCAGCTTAATAGACTTCAATGTAAAGTTCTCTCACATATCCGAAACCCCATTTATCCAAACAATTTCACTGTCCCCTAGCACATTCAGGTAAATGAGGCTATACTGTATTTAAGAGTGATACTTGTATCTGTAAATAGTGCACTGTTTGTGTATATTTGTGCCTTATATTGCAGTGCATAGCCGTGCTTTGTATTTAAATTAACCATCAGTGAATGTTTGTGCTGCTGCTGCTAATGCAGTCGTGTTGGATGTTCCACTGAGTGGTTGCCACCTACATTGCGAAAGATATATACAGATGCCTTGAATGAATTACTCAGATTATCATGAGCTGGCACTGACCTGAGCCCCCTGCCAGGAAAACTCGATCAAGGATAGGGGAATCTGATTGAAGGGATGATAAGTGACATGAGGCAGTCATGTGTGTGTATGTGTGTGTGTGTGTGTGGTGGGGACGGGAGTCAGCCCATACCAGGTGTGTGTGTGTGGGGGAGGTGGTCCATAGCAGGTGTCCAATATTCTGGCGAGCATTTTCTCATTTGTTTACCTCTTTTCTAAAACTCTTTCACGGCTTTGCAAATTGCTTCTCAGTTTATGAAAACAGAGCACTGTGCTGATTCAGTTGGGTTGGTTTGTTGTTGTTATTATCATCACCATCCTCATTGTCGATGAACAGGTGCTCAGCTCTCTGTTTAAAATGGTTCTGATCACTGTGGGGGTTTATTTAAAGGAGGACATTACATCTCCGAAACCAAAGTCCCCCTGATTAGGCTTTTAAGCCCCAAAAATATTTTTTTAATTACCTCTGTGGCTTTATACGCGATCTAGTATAACAGCTGTAATGTAAACATGTCCTGGAGCTGCACAGCACCATTTCACATTCTCAGCATTGTGACGTACCACTCACTCTGTAAAGTGACACAGTGAACAGCACCATGCTGAGAATGCTTTATGTTGCCATCCGGCTCTGGTACTGTTTATATTATGTCTGTTACATCAGATTACATATAAAGCCACAAAGGTAATTTAAAAAAATGTATTTGGCTTAAAAGTCTAATCGAGGAATTTTCAATCAATCAATCAAAATCTTTATTTAACCAGGCGATCACTGTTGAGCAAGGCTCATTTTCGAGGTGAACCTGGGTATAACAAGTACAGAATAAAGGATAATACACAATAGTTACAATACAGTGGTATAAACCACATGGACATAAACAGCAATAAGAATATGTAACACAAGTTGAGTGCAACATATATAAAGTCAAGCAGAAAGTACAGCAGTATTGTGACACAAGAAAAACAAGGTGATACACAACAATTACAGTACACTAGCAAGACAGCAGGGGCAAGAGCAGGAGTCAAGATAAATAATTGTACAGCCAAACAAGCTGTGCAAGCAACCAGTGTTGCAGATGGCTTCCGCAACTATGATGCATATACATGGATCATAAGGGGAAGGTGAGCTGTCTGGAACCACAAGGTCAACACAGAGGGCTCACAAGGGGTAGGAGAAGAGCGGGGAGGGGGAGCAGGGTGGGAAGAGGAAAGGGGCGGCGGTTAAGGCGTAGGGTGCACAGTGCAGATTGTGATATGTTGTCTTCTACTAGGAAGAATAATGGAGGGCAGGGCACAAATGAAGCAAGTACAATACCGGAACAGGTCGAGGGAAGTTAGAGGAGGAGAGAGGCAAGGAAGAGGAAAAGGTGGCGAGAGAGAGAGAGAGAGAGAGAGGGCCAGGAAGAGGCTGGACCAGTAACTAGGGAAGACTGCAGCGAGGTGGATAGTGGGCTCCAGAGAATGGGGAAAATCCATGTTCAGGAATGGCAGACACAGGGTTCTGTAATATTATGAGAATATAGTGTTTTGAACATTGCTAAGCTGATGACATAGTTTAGTGGAGTTTTTTGCAGTTTGTTCCATATTAAAGGCAGCACATGACTAATAGCTGCACAGCTAAAACAAGAACTGGTCTTACGTACCTTCAAGGAGAGATAGGAGACGCTTCTCAAAGCATACCTACTAATAGTACAAAGTGGTAAGCAATCAGAGATGTAGTTCAGTAGCTTATTTAGGATGACTTTATATGTCCAGATGGTGGCACTTCTTTGTCGCCTGAAATTGAGAGAGGACCACCCTAAGGCTGTGTACAACAAACAGTGGTGGGTGGAGTAGGGAAGGCCTGTTATAAACCTTAGGACTCTGTGGTACAGCGTGTCAAGTTTCGAGAGCGCTCCGGCAGGCCCTTGATTGTACAGGAAGTCAGCATAGTCTAGCGGAGAAAGAAATGTAGTTTGAACTAGCCTCTTCTTGGCTTCCCTGGGGAGGAGATCTTTTATCCTGAAGAAAAGTTCAAGCCTCTGGCGAAGTTTCTTTATCAGTTCTTCAATGTATACCAGGAAGGAGAGTCTATTGTCAAGCCATACCCCCAGGTATCTGAATTTAGTCATATACTCCAACTGCTCACCAAGTATGGTAGTAATCAGGGGAAGAGTCCCAACCAAACTTGGGTTTGGTAGGTTGGGAAAAGGCGAGAAGAACATTGCTTTTGTTTTCTTGGCATTCAAAAGCAACTTCTGATTTAGGAACTGACGCTGCAGAAGATTAAATTCATCCTGGAGAACTGAGTACATTATGTCGGGGGAGGGTCCACTGACATAAAGCACTGTGTCATCCGCAAAAAGGTGTATTTGGACCTTTTTGGTGGTGTTGTCTGTTGATGTAGATTGCGAATAACAAGGGTCCCAAGATGGAACCTTGAAGTACTCCTCTCAGGAAAGGCTTTAAGGGGGGGACTTCACCTTCTGCTTTTACCTGTTGTGAGCGACCTAAGAGGTAATTCTCGAACCGTTTGATTGATAAAGCATCTAGGCCAATATGTCGGAGGGACATGAGGAGCAGGCCGTGATCAACAGTATCAAAGGCCTTGCTTAGGTCCAAGAATACAGCACTGAAAGTTCTTGTTGTCCAACTCAAGCTGCCAGTCAGTCACTTTGGCTAGAGCAGAGATTGTGCTGTGCTGTGCTCTGAAGCCTGACTGTAATGAATTTAGCAGTTTCGCCAATTCCAGATAGTTCCTAAGCTGGGTGTTCACAACTTTTTCCAGCATCTTAGACAGGGCTGGTAGAAGGGAGATTGGCCTGTAAATTGTTCAAGTCACTGGGATCTCCAGATTTGAACAGGGGAATAACGTGAGCCATTTTCCAGATAGAAGGAAGGTCACCTTGAGAGAGGTAGAGGTTAAACAGGCGTGTAATGGGTACTGCCAGGGCACAATAGCCCACCTTTAAGAAAAAAGGTCCACTGTGACCTGTTTCTGTGCTTTCTAACATCCAGCTGAGAAGAGATCTTCAACTTCCTTTAAAGTTGTAGGTTGAAGGAGAAAGATGGATTTGGAAGAGGATACTTATTTTATTTATTTATTTTTATTTATTGTAATATTCAGAAAGACCTTTGAGTCAGGGACTCATTTACAAAGTTCCACGTCATACATACACAGGCACATGGAGCGAACTTGGCGATACAGGTTACAGAAAACATTACAACATATTAAACAGTTACTGGTAGTTAGACAGATTGGCTAACAGTGGTTTCGCTTTGCATTCTTACGCTAGCCAGAAGATACAGAGGGCTCTGTAGGGCTGATAGTCATATAGATTCATGAGGGTTAGTTGGTAAGGGGGGCAAGTAGGAGGAGGTTTTTGTTTTTTTAGTGATGGAGGGATCGGACATTCTGGTGTTAAGGGCAGTCACATTGGTTAGTGGCCTGAAGGTGTGTCCTCAGCTTGGATTTATAGGGCCAAGCCTTAATTAGTTAGTATATGCTAAGGAGGCATTAGACCAGGTGGGGGCTCTGTAGCTGAAAGTGCGCTGGAATTGGCAGGTCCGGGCATGGGGACCCATAGCAGCCGCTTATTCTGGCTACGAGTTGTTTTGCCTGGAGGTATTGGGTGGATAATTTGGTTAAGGGTAGATGGGGTGAGACCAAATAAGGCCTTTTTGGTTATAAGGCAGGTGTGGTACCTAATTCGGTTATCAAGGCTTAGCCAGTCTGTGCTGTGGTATAGGGAGCAGGAGTGAGTAAGACAATCACATCCAAGGAGGAGGCGACAGGCTTTGTTAAGCACGAGATGAAGACTGTTTAGGGTTGTGGATGGTGCAGCACTATATATTAGGATGCCATAGTCTAGTAGGGAGAGGACTAAGGAGTTAATGGTAAGTTTTAAAGCTTCAGGGGTGAGACAGTGTTTGAAACAGTATAGTACACCCAGCCTTGAGCTAAGGGCTGTAGAGCGGTGAAGGATATGTTGATGAAAGCTTAGGGCAGGGTCTAATGTGATCCCTAGGTATTTAAACTGGTTAACTAGTTCTAGTGGGGTCTGGTTGGCAGTGAAAAATTGGGGGCAGAGGTTCTTGAGCGGGTTCTGGGGGTGGGCAAATATCATGACTTTTGTCTTACTGTAGTTAATAGTAAGACGCTGGGCGGTGAGCCAGTCTTCAATCTCACGGAAAGAGTATTGGAGGGTTTGGTGAAGTTTGAGGGGGGTCGGGTCAGAGGCGAACAGGACCGCATCATCCGCGTATAGGAGCATATTTCCGGTGCATGACGATGGGAGGGAGTTGAGGTATAGACTGAAGAGAAGGGAGCCAAGTATGGAGCCCTGGGGGACACCAGAGCAGATAGGGAGGCAGGGGGGACAGGACAGGTCCTACCTTGACTAACTGCATCCTACCGGAGAGATAGCTATTGAACCAGTTTAGGGTGTCATTGGAGGGCCCCGTGTAGGCTAGGATGTTCAGTAGGAGGGCATGGTTAACAGTATCGAAGGCTAGATAAGTCCACGATGATGGCACCAGTGAGATGGCCGTGGTCAGGGCTGTGTGGACATGGGAGGTAAATTCGAGGAGGGCAGTGGTGGTGCTGTGGCCCTACGGAAACCGTGTTGCTGCCTGGATAGAAGGTGGTATTTGTTAAGGTGGTCAGTGAGTTGGTTGGCGACTATGCGTTCTAGGGCCTTGAAGCAGGGGGGTAATATAGAGATGGGGTAGTTGTTAGTGGAAGGGTGGTCACCACTTTTGTGTATGAGAGTGATGTAAGCCGATTTCCAGAGGGAGGGGAACTTCCCTTGGCAGAGGGAGTAGTTTAGAATGTGGGTGAGTGGTGCTAGGACTTCCTGGAGGGTGAGACAGAGAAGTCTGAGGTCCAGGGAATCGTGACTACAGTGATTTTGGCCAATAGCTTTGGTGAGGTAGGGTTTGGCAGACTCAGGGGTAAGGACTAGCAGGCGGAAAGGTGGGGCAAGGGGAGGGAGTGGGTGGTACAGGCAGGTGGGGGATCGAAGAAATTAGGGGGCAGCACATGGGAGAGGTCAGTGAAAGCGGTATTTAGGGCAGTGGCTATACTGACAGGGTCAGAGGAGAGTTTACCATTTATTAGAATTTGGTCTGGTGGCGTATTTGGGGTCTTGCCACAGAGTTCCTTAATGTTCCTTATTCACTGAGTCCAAGCTGAATGCGTAGTATGTTAGCTAGGGAGGTATTGAATGCTAACCCTGCGGTGGCAAAATGGTTGTTGAAAGAGTCAAGGATTGAATGTTTATTGGTGAATGTAGTAGCGCCAATCGAGATTTTTGTCGGCAGTGAGACACCGGGGGAATGGCCTTCAGTGTCATTGATTAGTTTCCAGAATTTGGAGGAGCAGTTGGATGAAAGATCAAGTTGGGAGTGGTAGAAACTAGCCTTTGCTTCTCTAACCAGTTTGGTGCACAGGTTCCTCGCCTCCTGAATAGATTCCAATCGTTCCCGGATTTTGTCTTGCGGGCCTTTTTCCACACCAGTTCTCTATTATGCAAGGCGTCCTTCAGCTTGTTGGAGAACCAATGACAGTTTTTTTTCTGATCCAAGTTTTCGCTAATGGTGTGTGTTTATTGAGAGTGGCTAGGATAGTGTCTAGAAAGATATCATAAGCAGTAGTCACGGATTTTGCTAGATAAAAATCTGGCCAATAAACAGAATGTTTTAACTCCGAGATGAAAGCACGGCGGTCGAAGTTGCGTAAGCACCTTATAGTGGAGAGTTTGGATCTTGAGGAGGAAGTGTGGTTTGACCTTACACAGGCAATGAAGCAATAATCACTAATGTCTGAGAAGAAGACACCAGCGTGGGTGAATAAGTGGGGTTGGCTAACAAGGATAATGTCTAACAGGGTGCTGTTAGTAGGGTTGGTTTCATTTGGTCGTGTAGTTTCAATGATGAGTTGGGACAGCCCAAGTGAATCACAGAGTGTTTTTAGTGGAGAAGATGCACTGGATAGCCAGTCTAGATTGAGGTCACCAAGTAATATGGTCTGGATAGACCTTTGTCCTAGGATAAGGCTTAAATGGTTCAGCAGCTGTAACCCAGCAGACAGGGGCCTATAACAACCTGTCACACAAAGTGATGCACCAGGTGTAATCTCAACCTGCAGGGAGAGACATTCAAACTCATGTGGGATTGATGCCGAATCTATGATGGAGACTGCAAATTTATCCTTAACATAAATAGCCACCCCTCCATCTCTGGTCTGTCTGTCAGTTCAGAACAAGGAATAAGAAGGGAGGTTTATTTCATTGTTGCTTGTTGACGGGCGAAGCCAAGACTTAGTGACGACCAAGACATCCGGGGCAGTGTGACAAATCCAGGCCTGGATAGATGTGATTTTTTTTTTAACAAGCTGCATGCATTAACGTGCATGAAGCTGAACCCTTTCAGGCTAGGTAGGTCTGCAGGCGATCTAATAGGTGCTGGAGGGCCAGGGTTAAGTTCAACGTTGCCAGAGCATAGCAATAAGGGAAGCAGGATCTTCTTGATTGTTTCTAAGAGCACTTTTGTGAGCTTAATCCACTTTCGCTTGCAGGGGATATGGGTATGACAGGGAGGGTCCCTGGGGCTAATACCAAGCTGCTTTAATGTTACATATAACAAGACTGTGCCAGCAGGGGACAGGGTGGGGCGAGCAAGGTGAGGAGACACATTAAAGATTTTTAAAGAGGGCACGTCTAAGTTACCAGTGTGCCTTGGTGAGTAGGAATCCATTAGCAAGTATGGAATAATGAGGATGCGTAAGAGATAGTTGAGTAACTTAATGATATCAGCCTGAACAGGCATATGGTTGGGACCCCATATCGCAGGTGATGGCGTATCTGGTGAGGAGTAAGGGTATAAGGGGTGAAAGTGCAACAGCAGAGACAGACAAAAGAACACCCACACTCTTCGCAGTAGTGGGCCTGTATCCATGGCCAGAGATATACTGGCCAGATGACAATTGAGGCAATAGCGGCTTGGTCACCTAATAAAGCAAGGATTTATTGAGAGGCTGGATCAGGACTGTAGAGTCACAACATAGGGAGGAGTAGCAATGAGAGTAGGAGGAGTAAATATAAGTGGACTTGGTAATGAGCCAATGAGGAGAGACTTGGCAAGATGGGAGAGGAGACAGGAGCATTTAAGGTGGCCTAGGAAGGGGTGGCGGGGTGGGCCAGAAAACTCCCAGAGGGAACTGGTGCTGGAGCACTGCTCACCGTACCTGATGCTGGCCTTGTGGAGCTTCTGAGCGCCATAGGGCGCTTGCTGAATGATCCGACCGTGGCTGTGGGTCACAGCCCGATGAGGCTACCGGAGGCCTTATTCTGGCCTTGTGGAGCTTCCGAGCACCGTGGGGTGCTTGCTGGATGATCCGACCGTGGCTGCGTTCACAGCCTGATGGGGCTACCGGAGGCCTGATGCTGGCCTTGTGGAGCTTCCGAGCACCATGGGGCGCTTGCTGAATGATCCGACCGCGGCTACCTAGAATATATAGAATAGTGCATGGGAACCCATGCACAACAAGGAGTGGCTACCATGATGACAGACGGACCTCGAGAGCAAAGCGGGCACGCACCAAAATTGGGACTTGCACCTCACCTACGTGGGATAACTAAACAGCCAGCTCATACCCTGTAAGGCCTCAAAATGAAGTCCATCTTCTTCCAAGTTGTGTTAACAGGGTGTGCTTAGAAACAACTGAGAGGCTGCATGGGATATACTATATTGGACTAGATATCTGCAACAAATCTCTCTCCTGCTTACATCTGAGGGAAGTTTTCCTTACTTTACAGTCTTGCATTGGTATTGCTTTGTGTTTATTTTAGTTTTTAATTCAGGAAGGGGGTTTTCAAAACTGCTTATCTTGTGAGCATCTTCAGAAGGGTTGAAATAACTGCATATTTGCTTTTCCTTTGTGGCTAACTGGACTGTCTACTAGTATTCTATGACAATCTGCATCAATATATTTTGCAATATTTCCTGGTGGTGTCTGTGTACTTTAAAATAACAAAGGCTGCAGTTTGTAATTGGATGCCAGACATAGCCTGAGGTGGGGGAAATTGTCTTCACAAGTCAGGGAGACCTGCATCACAGCCAATTGTTCTGGCTTGAATATTCCAGCATTGATCAATTACTATAAACTACTGGTGTGATCCTGTTTCAGACAGAAGTCCATCTTCTTCCAAGTTGTGTTAACAGGGTGTGCTTAGAAACAACTGAGAAGCTGCATGGGATATACTATATTGGACTAGATATCTGCAACAAATCTCTCTCTTGCTTACATCTGAGGGAAGTTTTCCTTACTTTACAGTCTTACATTGGTATTGCTTTGTGTTTAATTATTTTAGTTTTTAATTCAGGAAGGGGGTTTTCAAAACTGCGTATCTTGTGAGCATCTTCAGAAGGGTTGAAATAACTGCATATTTGCTTTTCCTTTGTGGCTAACTGGACTGCCTACTAGTATTCTGTGACAATCTGCATCAATATATTTTGCAATATATCCTGGTGGTGGCTGTGTACTTTAAAATAGCAAAGGCTGCAGTTTGTAATTGGATGCCAGACATAGCCTGAGGTGGGGGAAATTGTCTTCACAAGTCAGGGAGACCTGCATCACAGCCAATTGTTCTGGCTTGAATATTCCAGCATTGATCAATTACTATAAACTACTGGTGTGATCCTGTTTCAGACAGAAGTCCATCTTCTTCCAAGTTGTGTTAACAGGGTGTGCTTAGAAACAACTGAGAAGCTGCATGGGATATACTATATTGGACTAGATATCTGCAACAAATCTCTCTCTTGCTTACATCTGAGGGAAGTTTTCCTTACTTTACAGTCTTACATTGGTATTGCTTTGTGTTTAATTATTTTAGTTTTTAATTCAGGAAGGGGGTTTTCAAAACTGCTTATCTTGTGAGCATCTTCAGAAGGGTTGAAATAACTGCATATTTGCTTTTCCTTTGTGGCTAACTGGACTGTCTACTAGTATTCTGTGACAATCTGCATCAATATATTTTGCAATATTTCCTGGTGGTGGCTGTGTACTTTAAAATAGCAAAGACTGCAGTTTGTAATTGGATGCCAGACATAGCCTGAGGTGGGGGAAATTGTATTCACAAGTCAGGGAGACCTGCATCACAGCCAATTGTTCTGGCTTGAATTTTCCAGCATTGATCAATTACTATAAACTACTGGTGTGATCCTGTTTCAGACAGAAGTCCATCTTCTTCCAAGTTGTGTTAACAGGGTGTGCTTAGAAACAACTGAGAAGCTGCATGGGATATACTATATTGGACTAGATATCTGCAACAAATCTCTCTCTTTCTTACATCTGAGAGAAGTTTTCCTTACTTTACAGTCTTACATTGGTATTGCTTTGTGTTTAATTATTTTAGTTTTTAATTCAGGAAGGGGGTTTTCAAAACTACTTATCTTGTGAGCATCTTCAGAAGGGTTGAAATAACTGCATATTTGATTTTCCTTTGTGGCTAACAAACCACCAGGCTGTTTTGGGGCTGGGGAGGTTTACCTGTGTCTGACTTGGATGTCTGGATTTTTCTCTGTTTGATTAGCAGGGTATTTTCTATGTCAAATTGTTGTGTAGGGCATCTTGCTGACAGGAAGGCACTCATCGCAGCGGTGGGTCAGAGCTTTTAGCTGATTGTTTCATGAGGGCACAGTTTAGGCCCAACCCTTCCCACCCTCACCCCACCCACCCCTGGAAATAGTTCCTTTATACCTGGGGTTCTGACATCATTCCTCAAAGTGCAAGGTGCATATCACTGTCATATTCTCTCTAGCACACTGCACTGACAATATAAGCATACACACTGTATAATATATATATTTCTATATAACAAACCAATCACCTGTGTATGTCAGCCTACCCACACACACACACACAAAAAGTAGATAAACATGTGGGAGTAGTGCAATGTAATGGTTGTGGGGCAGCAGTCTTCCGGGAGTCTTTCTGGAGGCTGAGATGCTGTCCTATTTGCAGACAACTCTCTGCCCTGAGGGAAGAAGTTGCCCATCTTCAGGCCACACTGAACAGTAGTAAGGGAACCTTCCCCCAGGCCACACTGGACAGTAAGAAGGGAACCTCCCCCATCCAGGGAGCACCAGAGCTAGCACCACTACCTCAGAGGTTGCGAAGAAAGTACAGCAGTTGGACCACAGTGGGCTCAGGGAGGGTGAGGATGGTGGGACAGAGGGACACCCAGTCAGTTGTTCCACTCCACAATCCATACACCATTCTGGGGGAGCATAGCTCCCCTATGGATCACCATGAAAGAGACTAAGAAGGCTGGAGGACAACTGTCTGAAGGGAGGCCCACAGGAAGGAGGCAGAGGACACCACAGGGAAAGAGGCAGCTCCTGGTGGGGACTCAATTATTGGGGGATAGAACTGGGGGAGCAGGAAAACTGAAGTAAAGTGCCTGCCTGGTGCCATGGCTTGGAGGGACAGGCATCCTCAGGATCACGAGAACAGCTGCACGGGAGTCTGAGCTGGACGTCATTGTCCACCTAGGGACAAATGACTTGGCTCATCATGAGATTAGAGCAGTGCAGGAGGACTTTGTAGAGTTGGGGAGGGGCCTAAGACAAGTAGCACACACAGTATCCTTCTCAGAGGTGCTGCCTGTCAATGGCATGGGTGAGGCGAGGGTACTCTGCACCATGCAGTTTAATGAATGGTTGAAAAAATGGTGTGGAGCACAGGGGTTTGGCTTCACTGGGGACTGGGGTTCCACCTGGAGGGACACCAGCCTATACTGGCAGGATGGTCTGCATCTGTCCAGGAAGGGAACAAGTCTTTTGAGCAATCGGTTTAAATGCCTCATTGGCAAGCTTTTAAACTAGTCAAAGGGGGAGGTACTGATAAGCAGCAGAAAAATCCCAGCCTGTCCCTACAAAACAGGGTACTAAATGAGAAAAAGACCGAGGTAGAAAGGTCAGTGGGGGATGCTGCAACAGAAGGTAAAGCCATCAAAAAATGGAGAGCAATGAGTACCAGTGCCTATAGTCTGGGTAACAAGCTTCCTGAATTAGTGGCCTTGATGGAGGAGGAACATCTGGATATTGTGGCAGTCACAGAAACATAGTACACACAAAACCATGACTGGGACGTAAACATACCAGGATACACTATCTCCAGGAGGGACAGGGAGGGTAAAAGAAGAGGAGGAGTAGCTCTTTACATAAGGGAAGGAATCAAAGCAACAGAACAAAAGGATAAACAGGGAAGAGAAGAAGCACTGTGGGTAAATTTGGAGACAGGCAATGGCACCACAATCCGCAGGGGTTGATACAGACCTTCTCAGGGGAGGAAATGGACAAGGAAATGATAGAGTATACTTAGAATGGCGGAAAAGGGAGATATTGCTGATGGGTGATCTGAAAATGCCAGATGTTAACTGGAGTGCAGTTGCAGCAGCCACTTCAAGAGTGGGGTTATTCTAGATGCCCTACAGGGCATGCCTTAGAAAACTAGTATTGGAGCCCACTTCGAGGAGGAGCAATCTTAGACCTGGTTCTCTCAAATGGAGATGGAGAGAGGATCACAGATGTAGAAGTGGGTAGCCATCTGGGAACTAGCGACCATCGAACAGTATGGTTCACAATAAACACAGCAATAGAGTCAAGCCATACAAAGGCAAAAGTACTGGACTTTAGGAGAGCTGACTTTGCCAA
Organism: Neoceratodus forsteri; assembly: GCA_016271365.2. Taxonomy (NCBI): domain Eukaryota; kingdom Metazoa; phylum Chordata; order Ceratodontiformes; family Ceratodontidae; genus Neoceratodus; species Neoceratodus forsteri. Next base: position 1,688,803,332 of record CM028131.1, read on the forward strand.
AACGGGTGAGTGCCTAAGGAATGCACGAGCAAATGGGCAGGAAGGAGGGGTGGAAGAACAATGGGGAATAATAAAAACTGCCATCACAGAGGTAACGAGCCTTTGTGTGAAGCAAATAAAACAAAACGATGTAAGAAACCACTATGGTTCTCAAAGGAAGTGGCAGTGAGTTCAAGAGAAAAAGCATTCAGGAAGTACAAGGAATCACAGAAGGAATAGGACAGAGAACTGTATCAGTTAAAGCAAAGGAAGCTGGAAGGCAGTCAGAACAGCAAAGCGCAAACCGAGGAAAAGATAGCCAACTCAGTTAAGAAGGGGATAAAACCTCTTATAGGTACATCAGGAGTGAAGGAAAACCAAGGGAGGGATAGTGAGGCTTAATAAAGGGGAGGAGGGTGGGCAGAGGGAGACTGTGAAAAGGCAGAGATATTAAACAAATATTTTGCTCAGTATTTACTAATGAAGAGAGGTACCTAAAACAAACAGTAGAAACACTCTGGATACAGAAGTTGATACCAGCCCATTTACAGAAGAAAGGGTTCTGAAAGAACTCTTAAAACTGAAGGTGGACAAAGCAATGGGGCCTGATGGGATTCATCCCAGAATTCTAAAAACTAAGGGTAGAACTAGTGACACCACTGACTACCCTTTTTAACAAATCATGGGAGGATGGGGTGGTACCCGAGGACTGGAGGAGGGCAGATGTGATCCCCTTCACAAAAGTGGGAGCAAGGCAGAAGCAGGAAACTACAGACCTGTTAGTTTAACCTCAGTGATAGGGAAAATGATGGAATTACTTCTGAAGGAAAGAATTGTCGGTATCTAGAGGCCAGAGGCGCAGGACCCAAGGCAGCATGGATTCACAGCGGGAAGGTCATGCCAGACAGAATCTGATAGATTTCTTTGACTGGGTGACCAAAGTAGTAGATCAGGAGGGGCTGTGTACATGGCCTACCTAGACTTTAGCAAGGCATTTGACACAGTCCACACAAAGATTAATATACAAGTTAGCCAGCCTGGGAGTGGGTCCCAAGATGACAGCCTGGGTAAAGAATTGGCTGGAGAATAGGACACGAGAGTAACAGTAAATGGAGTCCACTCTGAAGAAAGGGGTTACTAGTGGGGTACGCCAAGGGTTCAGTATTAGGACGGTCCTCTTCAATGTCTTTATAGCGACATTGCAGAGGGACTGGAAGGAAAAGTATGTCTCTTTGCAGATGACACAAAGATCTGCAACAGAGTTGATGCACAAGGTGGGGTGGAAAGGATGAGAAGGGACTTGGCAAGGTTAGAGGAATGGTCAAATGTATGGCAGCTCAGATTCAGTGCTAAGAAGTGCAAGGTAATGCACCTGGGAAACAAAAACCCAGGGGAAGAGTACACAATGGGGGGTGAGATGCTAACAACAACAAAAATGGAAAGGGACCTGGGGTAGTCATATCAGATGACCTAAAGGTGGGCAGGCAATGTGAGAAACAAGGAGGGCTGGGGGATACTGGGATGCATAGAGAGGCATCACCAGTAGAAAACAGGAAGTTATTATCCCTTTGTACAGACAGCTGGTGAGACCCCATCTGGAGTACTCGTGCAGTTCTGGAGACCCAATCTCCGCAAAGACATAGACAGGATGGAAGCTGTCCAGAGGAGGGCAACTAAAATGGTGCAGGGTCTGCACCGGAAGACATATGAAGAGAGACTAAAGGAGCTTAATATGTATAGCCTCGAGAAAAGGAGGGAGAGGGGGACATGATAGAAACTTTCAAGTACCTCAAGGGAATCAACAAAGTCAAGAGGTAGCATCTTTCAAAAAGGAGGTGTGCAAGAACAAGGGCACTATTTGAAGATAGAAGAGGCTCAGAGGTAATTTAAGGAAGTATTTTTCACAGAGAGGGTTGTGGATGCATGGAGCGGCCTTCCGGAGGAGGTTGTGGAGTCAAAAACAGTGGTGGAATTCAAGCATGCTTGGGACAGTCATAAGGCCATTCTAGGGGGGGGGGGTAGGAAGAAGTAGGCTGCTGGTTAACTAGGATCTGCAGCTTATCTAGTAGGTAGGGAAATGGGCAGACTGGGTGGGCCAAGCGGTCCTTATCTGCCGTCACATTCTATGTTTCTATGTTTCAAAAGTGGTCCTTAGACTTCGTTTTTTCAAATCTTTGTTGGCACAGTCATTTTTGTCACATCTGCATATCAAAGTATGCTAATTGCATGTTAATGCACATGTTAATGGCTCTTTTATATTTCAAACCACTCAGCTTGTTTTTATGGAGCGATTGTTTTTGTTTTTTTTTTCCTCAAAATTTCAGAACCTGTCAAGTAATTCTAGGATGTCCTTTTCCTAGAAATTGTTTATCCTGTATCTATACTGCAGTGAAAACAAGAGTTGGGCAAAGCTAGCAGTTTGCAAAAATGGCTAGAAGGGATTGTGCAGATTGCAGGTTGTCTTTTGGTTTAGCTTGTGATGCAGGTGGCAGGAGGGATGGGAGGAAGAAAGTGGTTTGACGTGGGAAGTTTTCTAGATGCTGTTTCATGGTGGGGGGGGGCATGGAGGAAGAAGTTCAGGGTTGGAGGCTATCCACCAGTTACCTTTTGTTTCATGGGGCCAGCAGGTGGACAGACATGAAGGAAGCAGTTAAGGCATGGGTCGAGAGGTCTAGAACAAAAGGCTTCCCACTTGCTTTTTATTTCACTGGGCAGGTGGGTGGACAGGCAGGGAGGAAGCAGTTCAGGGTAGGGGTGAAAGCAATTCGGAGTAGGTGTGGAAGCTGTTTGGGGTATGGGTGGAAGCAGTTCAGAACAAGAAGTTCCTTGGATGCTATTTGTTTCACAGGGTGGGCAGCCATCCAGGACTGAAGTCTCATTGGGTGCTGTTTGTTTCATTTGGTGGGCAGGCATGGAGGAAGTGGTTCAAAGTAGCAACCTCCCCAAGCCCTATTTATTTCATTGGGTGGGTGGGTGTGCAAGCAATTCAGAGTAGGAGGGTTGAAGGCTCACTGGGTGCTTTTTGTTTCATTGGGTGGCTGTGGCATGGAGAAAGCGGTTCAGAGTAGCAGGCTCCCTAGGCACTAATAGAGGAAGTAGTGTAAAGGGTTGATGGTTCCCCAAACACTACTTGTTTCACGGGGCTGGTGGGGTGGAAGTGAATGAGAAGTTCAGCTGAGAGGGTTAATCCCATCCGAGGTGGCCATTTTTATAAGGGTTAAGCAGCTGAAGAGTCAGACTGCTAAAAGCGCTATTTAGCTAGCTGTGAGATGGTCACACCGGCCCTTCACTGGAACAGTTTATTAAAGCTGAATGTGACCTACAAAGAAATGCCCTCTGCTTCTCACCTGTCTTTTCTTTTCTTGCAGTCATTAATTTTTGATGAGGTGGACCTGTCGGATGCAAGTGTGGCAGAGACTAGCACAAAGAACATCAACAATAGTTTTACGGTAAGTGGCTGCAGGGAAGGGGCATGTGTACTGGTTCTCCATAAATATAAGAGATTGATAATAAGTGCCGCGTGTAGTTCTGGAGCCCCCATTTGAAACAAGACAGGGATAGGGTAGAGATGATGCAGAGGAGGGCAACACAAATGGTTCAGTGATGGTAAGAGAAGTCCTACATGGAGGCTCAAGGACCCCAAAATGTATATACTGGAGATGGTGGGGTGGGGGTGGGGAAATTGACTGAAAAATTACATTTTTTTCATAAGTTAAACAAGGTGGACTCTGGGGAACTGTTCACAGTGAGTGGAAATATGGGCACAGGGGATTCGAAGAAGCTGATAGGACAGAGGTTCAGGAAGGACGTCAGAAGGTTTTTCTTTACAGAGGGTGGTGGATAAGTGGTGCAGGTTGCCGGTGGGGTTCGGCTGTGTTAAATCAGTGAAGGGATTCAAGGGAGGGTAGAACAGACATATGGGGCTGGTGTGGAAAGCAGGGAAGGATGACATGGGTGAAGGGGAAGTGAGTGACCACAAGCGCATTCACATCATACTATAGGTAGGGCTAGGCAGGCTGGAGGAGCCAGCAGGCCTTTTTCTGGCATCATTATCAATATTTCTGTGTTTAAGTAACTCTGAGCACAATGACAGAGACCAGCAGAGGGGCTTGTCTCAGCCACAGTACACCTGCCTCCGTGGGTGTTTCTGCAGCCTGGATTTAAAAGACATATCTGAAGGGGAGGAATGGATTTTTCAAGGTAGAGCATTCTGTAACAACGGAGCCATGATAGACAAGATGTGTACAGAAGGAGAACAGCGGGAGGGCAAATAGGAACAGGGAATATGATGCAATGGTTCCTTTCCCCTTTAAATGATTAACTATTGTCTAGCTCATTGGCATAGCGATAGGGCTGTCACTCATGAGGCTGGCAACCCAGGTTCAGGATCAAGCTCAGTTCACTGGGAACTGAACAGGGAGGATGGATCAAGCATCCCAGTGACAGCTCTCTTCCCCTGGGTTGGGGGATACAGTGTCTCACTGCTCGACTGTAATGTGGCAGAGGCCAAGCAGTAGCACAAGTAAGCGCTCAGTGAAGGGAAGGGCTGCCATTGGACACCTTGCACGCACATGTGACATGGGAGGACGGGGAGAGGCGACCCTCAGGGCATTCGAATCATACTATACAGAGCTCAGAAGTAAGTGCTTCAGGCACTAGTCAACAGGACTAATGACTGGGAAAATCCAGTGGCCCCACAGACATTCCACTAGCCCAAATGGTGTACACACTGAAAGGTTGCTGCCTCCATTATTAGCCAGCAGGGCTAGTTAAAGGAACATTTTACTGGCCTGATACAAAATCTACCAGTATTTGACCAGTGGGCCAGTGACAATGTTGCACCTTGTTATAGGCAGGGCCTTTTTTCTGCCGCTAATATCTGTGTTTCTAAATACTATTCATGGGGCAGGCCCGACAGTGCAGTTGCAGTGCTACTGTTTGCGAAGCTGGCGAGCTGGGTTTGGGGGTAAATTGGGTTTGGGTATCAACCCAGGCTATCAAAGGGCCAGCGAGGGAGGAGGCTAAGCATCCCAGTGGATGATTGCCTCCTGCAAACGATACTGCTCCCAGACCTGATGGGACAATAAGTGTTGAACAAAAGCTGCAAAGTACGATGAAAACCTGAGCCCCGTAATAAAAGAAGCACATGTGGTTAGGAGCAGTGTGAGTGCCGGGAACTCACGCAGTGCCTTCAATTGTTCCTGCTTGCTGGAGCATTGTCAGGGCTAGCATCCAGAGTCCAGAGTACGCATTGTCGTTTACGTCTTATGACACAGCACTCAAGCGTGGTAGCCACAGACCTAGGGTGCGATTTTCGTACACTGAGATGCAGCATTTGCATCCATATTTCAGACACATGCTGCATCCACGCAGCCGTGTCCAGATGTCCACATCTTATTCAAAGACATCTAGACGCATTTGCGATGATTTTCACCATTTGCAGCAATTTCTGCCACAACTGCGGGAATCACGTTTGTTTTCTGGACACAAGTGCAGAATTTCCATCCAGGAGTTAGACCAGCTTTTCATGGTCTAACTCCTGGGATCATTCAAGCACTGTCATCTGAAAAACAAATTTTGAAAATCCTATCTCCCCCGCCCCCCCCAGCCTGCCTCGGTGAGCAAAAGTGCTATGGGGGGTATCACACCATCTCTGTGTGTTGTAGGAGGGGGATGCAAGCAGTATCACCAGGCTGGTCTGATCGGGAAGGCACTGCTAGTCCCAGTGCTATCCCATCATAATTATTTCCTTTTTTTTTCCATCCATTGTTTTGGTACCTCCATCCCCTAGTCTCTGTAGCATCCCTTCCCCCCAGCGACATCACTGACATTCTCATGGTCTTACCGTTTATCCACCTTGCCCAGGACCGCACATGGTGGTGGGTGGCATGCCTTGTGGGCTGTGTGGTACCTGCAAGTGGGGTGCAAGATAGGCCTGAAGCATTTTCCACCAGTTTTCTCCCAGGGCATTGATGTATAGTGACACGTATGCATGGGTGTGTTGGCATGTATATGTGCTGCCGTCTGTCAGCAGCCCATGCCCCTCTGGTGCACTTGCATGTGCTACCACCTTGTCTCCCCCCTGATGGCAGTCTTGCAGAGAGACACAGAACCCTCTCCCCCCACCGTGATGGAGGAAAGCTGTCTGTGGGGTGTGTGTGATCTCACTTCCCCCAGAGAGCCGCCAACAACCCATACTCATTCCCAAACCCAGGTCACTGATGCCATGAACAGTTGCCCATCTGCTGCACCAGTGGGCTGGAACCCAGGTCGATGGCATCGTGTATGATTGCTGTACTGCTGTGCCAGTGAGCTAGAACCAAGGTTGCTGGCACCATAAATGGTTGCCCTACTGCTGCACCAGTGGGCTGGAACCCAGGTCACTTGCCCCATGTCGACTGCCCTGCTGCTGCGTGTGAGGCTTGGATCATAAGTTTACTGAAAGGGATAGGGAGCACATTAGCATGCCTCTAAAGGTATCTGTAGTGGCTTGAACTGTGTGTCAGTGTGGCTCAGCTGGTAGCACATCCACTTCTGGGCCAGAGGGTCGGGGTTCTAGTCCCACAACAGGACTAGGCTCATACCTTAATGTATTGTACTGGGAGGGTGCTGTACTGTCAGGGCGTGCAGTCTTTTGGATGAGACGTTAAACCGAGGTCCCTACTACCCATCTCTGGAGGTGTCCCGGTGGGTGTCCAGGTGGAAGTAGAAGAACCCAAGGCACTTTTCACAAGAGTAGGGTTTTTTTCAGCAGTGTCCTAGCCAACATTTCCCTTTCCTTAAAACTGGTTCATGCAGCTGTCCAAGGCTGTTTGTGTGGGCATGCAGCTACACATTCAGTCACTACACTACCAGTCTCTCTTGTTTGTAAAGCACCTTGGGAAACAGTGTGTATGAAAAGCACTATATAAATAATTATTTTTCTTCTTCTTCTTGAACTAGGTAGAAGACAGACTCAGAGGGATTTGGAAAAAAGAGACACCTAAAGACTGAGATAAAACAATGAAAAGGCATAAAGACAGATAAGAGAAGGGCAGAGGGAAAGAGGAGACAGTATAAGTGTGTCTATGAACTGTATTTACAGGGATAGTAAAGTTACACATTAAAATAACATGAGTCAACCCCGGCAGTGTTTGAGAAGTGGGACATTGAGGTTTACAGAACAGATAATGTTACTGGCAAATGGGCTGTGTTTGATTTTATTTTTCTTACAGTCCAACGTGTGAGTGTCATGGGTTGGGGAATTGGAGATTCTTTTGGTGAGTCCTGGTCTAACGGAAGCAAGCAGAGGTCTGCGATTGGCACATACTGCTCTAAGTGGGGAGGGGTACTCAGTGACATCCCTCAGGGATTGGTGCTGGGACCACCGCCAGTCTTCATTGATGATCTGGAAGCTGCCACCTCCAGCAGACTGCTTAAGGACTTGATCCACAAAGGGTTCCGCACCTGCGGTGGGGGTGCATATATATGCTGTGGGTGCACAGAGGGTTGGCTGCGCACATGTGAAGACCTCCTCACATCCCTAGCCCAGGCTGCAAACCCCCTCACACACGATCCCCTTCCAAACGCAGTGCCACGCGCCAGGCTGGGGCGGGGGCGGGCAAAGGTCAGGCATGCCTGCACCCAGTCCCAGTGCAGTAATTGGCACTGCTTAGGGCCTGTGGAGGCGGCAGAGGTTATGCAGCCTGAGACGCTGCTATAGTGTCTATGTGCCCCTCTACCTGGCAGCGGGACACTCTTTGGGGCCCAGGGCAGAGGTTATGCAGCCTGAGAGGCTGCTATAGTGCCTATGTGCCCCCTCTACCTGGCAGCGAGACACTCTCTAGGGCCCAGGGCAAAGGCTATGCAGCCTGAGAGGCTGCTGTAGTGCCTATGTGCCCCCTCTACCTGACAGCGGGACACTCTTTGGGGCCCAGGGCAGAGGTTATGCAGCCTGAGAGGCTGCTGTAGTGCGTATGTGCCCCCTCTGCCTGGCAGCGGGACACTCTCTGGGGCCCAGTTGGCTCCCACACCACTGACTACCAGCCCTCTGTGTAGGCTGGGAGGGCTGTGTGGTCCAAAGATGCCAGCCATACACACAACTGTACATTGTTACTGCACCAATGGGGGAAATGGCAGTCCATGGAAGACTGACACGGACCACCATATCCCATGGTCCCCGCCATGCGGAGCTAGGATCCAACCTACACAAATGATAGAATGCCCAATATCCTGGATAGTATTACCTCTAGTTCCACCCCCTGCCCAGGGCTCCGCAAGCAAGGGGGGGGAGGGGCTGTGGATCCTGTCCCATCACTGAGTAGCACTGTGGTGTGCAGAGGCACGACCGGAATACACGTGATACGAGCATATCTTTTCCACCTTTATTGATCAAACCCTACATCTGATGGTTACACAAAGCTGGCCAGGGTGGTGGACTCCCTCAAGGATGGGAACAAACATCAGAAGGACCTGAACAAGCTGGGGGACTCCTGGAGGGTTACAGCCAATGTAGCCAGGGCTGGTTTTAGACCTAATGGTGCCCCAGGCAGAAATACTTGTGGTGCCCTCTACATCGCTCCCACAGCTCCTTTTTCTCTCTTCTGCCCCAACCCACATCCAAAAAGTGGTAACAAGCCTATAAAAACAAGGGTGTAGACAACTGTGGTGCTTATATAAACACCTTTTGCAATTCAAGTTGATCTCTGCTCATATTTTCTACTTTGGGGCGTCCCTCCTGAGCTGGCACCACAAGTGGTCACTTGATTCGCTTGTGCCTAACACTGCCTCTGAATGTAGCCAAATACAGCTTGCTACATTTGGGAAGGAGAGACAAAGGTAGGGCGTACACACGGTGCAGGGCTTCTCTTGCTGTCGTTTTTTTAACTCTTTTTCCCTCTGGTCTCTGGGAACTCCCTCAGATGTAACCCAGGGGAGTCAGTCATTTCTCCTGCCCACCCGAGATCCTCCCACACCTGGCCCCCCTCCAGAACTCCTCACCACTCTCACTTAGTGACCCCGCGGCTTGCACCCCCCCCATGGTGGGGCCACCGCTCCTCTTCGGTGCCCTTTCTCAGAATCCAGTTGGCGTCAGGTGGTAGAGGAGGAATCAGGGACACTGGTGCAGGCAGGATCCGGCGGTGGGCATAGGAGACTGACTCATGTGTCCATCGTCATCCTCCCAGTGGCCGTGGCTTTTCCTTGTCCCCCCCCCAAGGCGTGGATGTGCAGTGACATCAGCGAGACATGCTCACGCACCTGCCGGCATACATCCGCTGTCACCTCTATCCAACACACATCCCCTGCTGATGTAATGCTTCGACTCTCTACTGGGAGCCACTATGAGGCAGAGATTCCCAACCCACCCTCCAATGAGAGGGGAGCAGTCCACCAGACACTCGATCCTCTCCTCCCCCTGCCAACTCCTGGTGCCCCGAGTCCGCTTCTGAACCTGGGTCACCGGTGTAGCATGAGGTAAAGAGGATGCCTCAGCCTTCACCGCCATCGGGCCTGCTCCTCTTGCTGTAGTGGAGGAGGAGGAAAAGGACCTGAGCCTCATAACAGACAAGGGGCTAAAAGGACACTGTCAACCCTTTCTGCATTATCTTATTTCTTGCTGAAAACCCACACTGTATGATTGCTTACCTACTCTAAAATTAATTGATGGTGCTTGCTGTGTTATCCACTTCTTTTATCGGCAGAACTGAAAGGTGTGCTAATGGTGTAATTACACCCAACCTTGTTTTGTTTTGAACCCTTGATCAGCTATTATTGCATACTTGCTGAACATTATGACCCCCAAAAAAAAAACAGTGCAACCATTCATGATGCAGTGGTCTCATCTCCTCCCACTGCATTATGAATGGCTGGACTGTGTGAGGGTGTTCCCAAGTCCAGGAAAGATGCAGTGGGATTTGATCAAGGAATAGCATTTTGTGTGGTAACACCAGTATGGTGGATAGTCTGTTTTTCACTTTCAGAAAGAAAAAAGAAATCAGAATTAAACAACCAGCTACATCAACAATCTTCACAGATTGTAAGCAATTGTAAAACTAGTTTTTAAACTAGGGAGAATTTGAGGCCTAAGGGGTTGACTGTGTCCCTTTAAAGCATGACAAGCAGTGCACAGGTGCTGTCAAGCAGCCTGGAAGAATTCTGGGGTGTATTTAATTGGGGGGAAGGGGGATGAGCAGACCAGCACAGCAGGGGAAGTCATTTAATGGAGGGGGTGGGGGTGACCAGACCAGCAGAGCATAGGAAGTAATCCTGGCCACTTTATAAGGCCTGGTGAGGCCTCACCTGGAATACTGTGTGCAGTTCTGTGCACCCCATTACAGAAATGACTTTGAGGCAGTATAGAGAGCCAAGTGCAAAGCCACTAATATGATCAGTGGTTCAGGTATAAAAACCATTTGAAGAGGCTGGAAGCCTTTGAAATGTTCACCTTGAAGCCAGGAAAGGAATCTGATGGGGGAACATGATCTCAGTCTTCCGCACACTGAATACCATCGACAAGGCTGAACAGACAGAGATGTTTGACCTAGTGTGCTCCAGGAGGACTGAAGCTTAGGCGTGGCAAATTCAGGGGTAACATTTGAAGGTAAGTCTGCTTTCAGAGGGCAGTGGACCTCTGGAACAAGCTACCAGCGCAGATAATGGACAGGAAGACTGTGCAGGCATTCAGGGTAGCATGTCTGCAGGTGCCCTGCTCACAGAAACCAAAATCAAGAACAGCAAAAGAGGGCACACACAGTGTATTTAGTCAGTTTATTACAGTGTCTCAATGCATTTTAACTTGCACACAAAAATTACAAAACACTGTTGGCTGGCGTGGAATACTGCTCACCATGGATGCCAGAAACTCCCTGTGCACATTTGGCATATTGTATGCATATTAATATGTATAGCCTCGAGGAAAGGAGGGAGAGGGGGGACATGATAGAAACTTTCAAGTACCTCAAGGGAATCAACAAAGTCCAAGAGGGTAGCATCTTTCAAAAAAAGAGGTGTGCAAGAACAAGGTGGGCAGGCAATGTGAGAGGGCAACAAGGAGGGCTGAGGGGATACTGGGATGCATAGGGAGAGGCATCACCAGTAGAAAACAGGAAGTTATTATCCCTTTGTACAGACAGCTGGTGAGATCCCATCTGGAGTACTGCGTGCAGTTCTGGAGACCCAATCTCCGCAAAGACATAGACAGGATGGAAGCTGTCCAGAGGAGGGCAACTAAAATGGTGCAGGTCTACACGGAAGACATATGAAGAGAGACTAAAGGAGCTTAATATGTATAGCCTCGAGAAAAGGAGGGAGAGGGGGACATGATAGAAACTTCAAGTACCTCAAGGGAATCAACAAAGTCCAAGAGGGTAGAATCTTTCAAAAAGAGGTGTGCAAGAACAAGGGGCACAATTTGAAGACAGAAGGGCGGCTCAGAGGTAATTTAAGGAAGTATTTTTCACAGAGAGGGTTGTGGATGCATGGAACGGCCTTCCAGAGGAGGTTGTGGAGTCAAAAAACAGTGGCGGAATTCAAGCATGCTTGGGACAGTCATAAGGCAATTCTAGGGGGTGAGGGTAGGAAGAAGTAGGCTGCTGGTTAACTAGGATCTGCAGCTTATCCATCAGGTAGGGAAATGGGCAGACTGGGTGGGCCAAGCGGTCCTTATCTGCCGTCAAATTCTATGTTTCTATGTTTTTATACGCTTTCCTTAGGTGTGAGGATTGGAGCTGTGCCACAGGTTCCATTCCTCATGTGCTGAGATTGAGGATTTAGGTGTTAAAATGCCCGAACCATCCCTTCACATGCACGTGGGCATGGCAAAGTCTCAACCACTGTCTTTATTACTTGCTATACGCAACTATCTTAGTTGCTAGCTGCGACTGTTGGACGGTGCTTCATACCCAAGGCCCCTGGAATTCTTCAGTTCCAGAATTTTCCACAGAATTTGCATCAGGCTGCAGAATATATATAGTACTGCAGAATACATTGTTGTTGGTGAATTTTCATTCAGATATACAGTTTTGTGTAGTGCCCACCTCCAATCCCCATCTCATTTATCCTCAAGCACCTCCTCTATGCTTGGCATGTGACGTCATTGATGACACCACATCATATTTTAGCCAATTGCAGGACTGCATTCTGCCACAGAAATGAATAAATGTTGCGGCGGAAATCAGAAAATGCTGCAGCAGAAGCCTAGGAGCCCTGCCGCAGAAATCAGGAAGAAGTGCCGGAGCGCACTAGGGGCCTTGTCTATAGTGGTTTGGTGCCCAAAGGCCCAAGAGGCACGCCATGTTATCAGTTATCCTGCGGGATGTCATGGCAGAGATCAGAACTGGTTGTTCCAGTGCCTTTCCATGGCATGGTGTTTTCTCTTCGAGGGAGTAACTTGCATGCCAGCAACACAGTCATACATGCATACCTTCTAAGGGTGCGATTTAAAGCAAAGATGTCCCTCGGATGGGTATGCTTAGCGGGATGGGGATCTGATGCTCTCAAAGGGGTTGGTAGCTCCAGCACGATATGGCAAAAAGTCCCAGAAAAACACAGTGTTAAAACTTACATGCAGAAAAAGACAAAAGTCCAGACTTGAGAAACTCAACATGAAGTATTTTATTCTGCTATGCAAAACAATAAATGTGTGAACAGTGGTGTGAGCTGGGATTAGCCGCACTAAGACCCCAGTGCTTCGGCCATAGTTTTCCTCAGGGGGTGGAGCTAAGGTGGCCATAGCTGCCCTTTTATACTAGTAGTGAACTCTACTGCCACCAATAGAACAATTTTAACAATTTAAACAATGCATTTGTTTTCAGTGTTCCTTTTCAGGAACCGTGACTGTATCCCACTTCTAGCACACTGTGCCATCATGCAGAGAATGATCCTCCCAATCTTCGACTGTGATGATGTTCTCTATAGCGCAGCCCTAGTCACAACTCTTGCCAGACTGGACACTCTCTTGAACTCATTCTGCCGCTGCGCCATTGACTGTCCCCCTCAAACTCATCACTGTTCTATGTATAAATCTCCTTTCCTTCTCTCGTGGCTAGATGCCACACCCACTGCGCCAGCTTTGTGAGCAAATTCTGGTTCGGATCCCTACCTTCCTATCTCTCAGCTTTTCTGTTCCATCCTCCCTCCCACTGCCGTACCCTCAGAAGTTCAAATGCTCGAACCCTAGCAGTCCTTTCAGTCTCTATAAACATCAGCAAAGCCACATTCAGCCACCGCTTCCCTAAAATCTGAAACTCCCTCCCCCTGTCATTCGCCAATCTCCATCCCCCTGGCTCCTCTCAAACCACCTCAGAGGTTTCACCTCCCTCTCCTGTAATTGTTCCTAATTCCCCCTCACCTGCTATCCAATTCACTTGTTTCCAGTTTTAGATGATAACTGTAATTAAATGTAACTGTAATTAGGCACCTCTCTGTCATTTATGCACTTTACTTGCATCTCTCAATTGTTTATAAATATTGAGCTAATTCAGCTGCTGTAACTGATTGCCGATATATGCTTGTTTTTACACTAGTGTTTTTTTTTTTATTGCACTGTGTATGCACTGCTGGCTATTTTCTCTTAGTCAAGTTCTCATGTCTTGTATGGTTCTAGTCCCTGTGTATTATGCAAGCATCTATACCTAAGTCTCTTCCCTTAAAAATGCAATTGCTTCCACAAGTTCTAGTTTATTTGCAGTTCTTTCCTTCCCCCTCTCAGGCTGCCATCATATCATGGCAATTCACTTCCCTAGAATTCATCTCCACAGATACCTCACCCCCCTGGCTATAATCTTCTCCCATTAACTCCAGGCTCCTACCTTAGCCCTTATCACTGCCTTTCACCTCCCAGTTCTAGCACCAGCCCCTGCTCTAGTCATGTGTACCCCTTCCTACCATGTCACTTGTCTCAGTCTATGACCACCTCTTTCAGTCATCCAATCACTATTTCTCTTTGTCCACATTGACTTCCCTTGGATCTTTGGAATCTTGGGTATATCATGTTGAATGAATGCCATGTTTACTGCCAATGTTGATCTGTATATACTGGTTTACCTAGAGTGCATCTCATATGTTCCTACCATATCCTGTTATGTTTAAACAATTTCTGTTCTTGATTTCTGTATATAAGTGTTTTAATTATTCATGTACATATACCAATTATTGAACCTTGATTACTGTATATAAGTATATACGTGTTTTAAATCTTCCTATACATGTACCAATTATTGAACCTTGACCTTATCAGGTCCATCTTGCAAATGAGCTGTGCTCAATGATGTTCGCCTGAATAAATAAAGATTTGATTGATTGATTATGTGTTTGTGTGATGCTCTACGCTGCTCTGTAATATGGTGTATCCACATGTTATGCATTTTTACTCTTGTGCTACCAAAGCCCCACTTGTACAATTTCCCTTCCCCCCCAGGACACATCTGGAAATGAGCTCCCAGCTCAGTATGCCTTTGCTGGTGAAACTTTTAAAATAAATAAATAAATTTGAAAGTCAGTGACTCTGGGGAGTTTCGAACCTATGAACTAAAAATTAGTAAAATTAACAAACGAAATAAAAAAATAAATCTCAATATTATAGCACATCTGATTTATGTAAATGTACACTTATAAATGTGTTACATTGCTATAATATTTGAAAAACAAACAGGCAAACTTTAAAGATCAAAACAAAAAGAATGTTTGATTTGAGAAACACTGCTAACAGTGTTTGTACATGCCAAATCATTAGAAAACACAAAAATAAAATACTTCACTTTGAGTTTCTCAAGTCTGAACTTTTGTCTTTTTTCTGCATGCAAGTTTTATAACAACAGTATAAGAATTCGGTGAAAATTTTGATCTATCCTTTTTATTCTAGTTTAGACTGCCCCTTAGCTACTGACTTGTTTGATACCCTTCTTTCCACAATTTGAGTCTGCTTCAGTACTTTTTTTTGCATCTGAAATAATAAAAGCAGTACTCCTTTTAATATGGCTCAGACCAGGTTTTCAGCAGTATTATCAGCTGTTTTTGAGCACCTACTGTTCCATGAGGTCACAGAGCACTGCCTGATGCATGCTAGTTCATTTCAGTCACAACAGGGATTATTTTAAATAACTGATGTACAAAAACAGTCGAGAATACTGATGAAAACCTGGTCCGAGCCATATTAAAAGGAGTGCTCCTTTTATTATTTCAGATGTAAAAAAAAAAGCACTAAATCAGACTTAAATTGTGGAAAGAAGGGTATCACACAAGTCAGTAGATAAGGGGCAATCTAAAATAGAATAAAAAAGTATATGTCAAAATGTTCACTGAATTCTTGCACTGCTGCTTTAACTGTGAGTGCTCTGTTTTTCCTGGACTGTTTGTCATTTAAAGCAGTACTGCAATAAAAAATGTTTTCCAAACAGAAAATGTCATCTATAATTAATAAAAGTTTTAGCATACCCGTCAAATCTAGTTTTCTAGGAACCTCCTATGCTGCGTGCTATGAGTTTTTAAAATGTTCTTAATTCTAATCCTTGCCAGGTCTACAATGCTATTTCTAAACCAAAGGTGGTGGCCATCAGTTTTTCTTGAGAACAGACTACATTAAAACATTTCTAAATTACTGAGATGGTGGTGGAATTAGTTAATGTTGCCACCAAATAAAACTGGGAGATGCCTGGTATCTTTTATAGTGAAAAAGGTGGGGTCAAATTTTTGCCCAGTTTTGTTGCACAGTTGCTTTAACTTCAGTTTTTTTTTAATTGTTTAACCAGGAGTGGCACACTAAGCTGACGGCTTTTTTTATAGGTGCAACCTGGGAGCACAAGGAAGTTAAGTGACTTGCTCAGGGTCACACAGTATGCAAGTGGGGGCTGTGGGATTCAAACCCAGGTCTCCAAATTTGCAGCTCAGAGCCTTAAACCACTGCACTATACTGCCTCCCTATACTTTGTTATCCAAAGCGCCTTTTAATTCAGACGTTCAGCATGCATAACACATTCCAAAACCTGTCCAAGTATGAATGAAGAAATATGTGGACTCTGCAGATGGTGTGGAGAATAGACATCTAGGTTTGTGACTGTTGCTGCTTCTGTGGTGCCATGGACCATGTTAGTTCCAGTCCCCCAGACCCAGTATTCCATCTCAACTAAAAATAAATGCAGTCATGGTGTGCCGACACTCCTTGAGCCAAGTGTCAGTGCTTGCAAATACTCTAGACTGGGGAGGGGGGCTTGACAAAGGGAGTTGCAAGATACCCTGGGTAGTAGGGTGGGTTGGAAATCACAGGGTACCCTGCATAGTAGGTGGGTGGGGAATCACAGGGTCCCCTGGGGAGTGGGTGGGTGGGAAATTACAAGGTACCCTGTGTAGTAGGGTTGGTGGAAATCATAGGGTCCCCTGGGTAGTAGGGTGGGTGGGGAATCACAGGGTCCCCTGGGTAGTGGGAGTGGGTGGGAAATTGAGGGTACCCTGCTTAGTAGGGTGGTTGGGGAACCACAGGGTACCCTGTGTAACAGGGTGGGTAGGGAAACACAGGGTACCTTGGGTAGCAAGGTGGGTGGGGAATCACAGGGTACCCTGGGTAGCAGGTGGGTGGGGAATCACTGGGTACCCTGGGTAGTAGGGTGCGATGGGAATCACTGGGTACCCTGGGTAGTAGGGTGGGTAAGGAATCACAGGATACCCCAGTAATGGGAGGGTAGGGAATCTGGGGTACCTTGGATAGTAGGGTGGGTGGGGAATCACAGGGTACTGTGGGTAGTGGGAGTAGGGTGGGTGGGGAATCATAGGGTTCCCTGGATAATAAGATGGGTGGAATCACAGGGTACCTTGTGTAGTACTGGGGTGGGGAATCACGGGATACCATGGATAGTAGGGTAGGAGGTGAATCACAGGGTACCCAGTGTAGTAGAGTTTGGAGGGAATCAAGAGGTACCCTGGTTAGTAGGGTTGGTCGGGAATCGCAGGGTACCCTGTGTAGTAGGGTGGGTGGGGAATCACAGGGTACCCTGGGTAGTGGGGTGAATGGGTAATTACAGGGCATCCTGGGTAGTAGGGTGGGTGGGTAACCACAGTGTACCCTGTATTATACAAGGTGTGCGTAATCACAGGGTGCCCTGGGTAGTATCGTTGGTGGGGAATCACAGGGTACCCTAGGTAGCAGGGTTGTGTGGGGAAATCACATGGTACCCTGGGTAGCAGGGTTGGTGGGGAATCACTGGGTACCCTGGGTAGTAGGGTGGGTAGGGAATCACTGGGCACCCTGGGCAGTAGGGTGGGTAGGGAATCACAGGGGTACCCTGGGTAGTAGTGTGGTGAGGAATCACAGGGTACCCTGGGTAGCAGGGTAGGTGAGGAATCACATGGTACCCTGGGTAGCAGAGTTGGTGGGAATCACTTTGTACCCTAGGTAGTAGGATGGGTGAGGAGTCACAGGGTACCCTAAGTAGTAGGGTGGGTAGGCTACCCAGGGTAGTAGGGTGGGTGGTGAATCCCAGGCTACCCTGGGTAGTAGGGTGGGTAAAGAATCACTGGGTACCCGGGGTAGTAGGGTGGGTAGGAAATCGCTGGGTACCCTGGGTAGTAGGGTGGGTGGGGAATCACTGAGTACCCTGGGTAGCAGGGGGTGTGAGGAATCACAGGGTACTCTGAGTAGCAGGGTGGGTGGGGAATCACCAGATACCCTGGGTAGTAGGGTAGGTGGGGAATCACAGGGCCCCCTGGGTACTGGAGTGGATGGGAAAGCTCTAGAAATCATAGCCCTACAGCCCCTTCCCACCTTAAATTACTGTGTTACTATCACTGGCTCTGTGGACTTTGTGTCAGATAAAAAACAGAACGATATAGGGCCCCATAGTAGTGGGTATCTGTGAAGTGATGCCGATGCAGCTGCAGGCAGCTGAGGTGTCGGCAGTGGGGAGGTAAGTGATGACTGTCACACAGCAGCAGCATGAAGCTGTGATCTGGGTTCAGCTCGGAATCTGACTCGGTTATATACCATGGCCTATCCTCCCCTCCCCGCCCAAGAAGAGCAGCGCTGAGGAGAACTAGAAACCTTTCTTTTTTTTTCTGCATTGTTTGTTTCTCCCACTGTCACCTTAGCAGCCCCTTCTGGCAGTGTCCCCAGCCCTGTCATTTATCATCCCAGTTCTTACCCCATCTACTTACTTAGCACTGTGTGTGAGTGGGTGCCAGGGCAGGGAGCAGAGCCTCGGGGTCACTGACCATTATCCTGCTGTGTGTGGGGGTTCCTCTGGTCTCTCCCATCCTAGCATTGACACGTACAGTCACGTGGTGTATGGCATAAAACTCCATACGTGCTCTAGTGCTGTGCCTGACCCTTTCAGAGGTGGCCGCTGATGCTGTGCCAGCCAGTCTCCACAGGGTGTCAGGCAAGCAGCGGCTCATGTTGTCCCCCCTCCCCAAGCAGGGAGAGTCAGGAGAAAAGGCAAGGCATCGAGAAATCTGATTAAATAGGCCATTCCTACTGGAAAGAGGACTTGCAGGTAAAACTACAACTAGGTTAATTAGTTGGTGCCTTTGTTTGGTTCAGCAGCTGTTAATGAAATGTAGACCATGAGATCGTAACAATGGCATGGGAAAAGGGGCAGATAAGAAGTTGATCACATCAATAAGATATGGTACCTAGAATACGTTCTGAATGCAATTATTAATTACATTAACTAATTAGGAGAAGAAAGTTACTTTTTATATACTGGCTGCTGAGTGCAGAGGGGCAGTGTGGAGAGGACCTGTGAGATGAGGAAAGAGGCAGTTGTATGCAGGGATTATTTTACCAATGAGCAAGCCTGGCTCTAGTGATACAGTTCTTATCTAGATAAGGTATGTGACAGAGCTTGTCTTCCCTGTCCTGCTGTGTAGCCTTTCGTTATCATTGGAGTAGAAATTATGGGATGTAGTCTGTAGTGTCATACTGAGCTCTCAGTACACAGTGGCAGAAGATCTGTGCTGGGAGCAGTACAGGTTATAATTCCAGGCAGAGTGAAGCTTACACACACACACACACACACACACACACACACACACACACACACACACACACACACACACACTAGCACTTTTGTGTGTCCATCTGTTGTGATAGTATTCTGGGACTTTCAGATTGTGGACCTGGGCTCTTCTATGGATGTCATGGAAAGTATGTCTTCTTTTTCATTTTCTTAGACAGCACTTGGGGAATTGTATTGCATAGCGGATCAAATAGAAGCTTTTTCAGGACTTAAATATCAACACTGCTTACTAGACTGACGAGTTTGCCCAACACTCACATCCCAAAGCTGATGCACTGCATTTTGCTTAATTACCAGTCTTAGCTTAGAAAATAACTGGAGGGAGCTGCCCACTGGCTCAGGGGTAGTGTGTCATGCTGTGATGTGGGTGACCCAGGTTCGGGAATGAACCTGAGCAGCAGTGATAAAGGGATTGCTGTTGTTGGTAGCACTTCCTTCACCACAGCAATCCCTAAGGTGGACTTTGGAAGGCTGCCTTCCTCCCCAAGGGATGCTGTTCGCTCTGCAAGGCTGACATAGGCACCTGCATGGTACTGATTATGAGGGAGGGAAGGAGGAAAGGAGAGAAGACCAGGACAAAAACATGTGGGAAAAAAACACCAGCATCTAAATGACAGCCAGTGCTCATGGGCTCCATGCCATGGCAAGGCACCAGTAGTGTTGGAGCTGGATGGGCACCAGGCCTGACAAATGATGACTGCTTGTTGTGCAGCATGACAAAAAAAAGTAAAGGGAGGCAAATACCAAAGACACAGCCGGAATTATTCCCCTGTCCCGAAGAGGCAGTCCCTCTGGATCCGTACTGGGTTGCACTGGTTAGGTGTACTTGACTGTAAAGGTTCCCTGTTGTAGTAACTGTCTGTTTTCATCACCTCACTCAGCTCATACATGCATGACAAATCAAATCAAAGGCACAAAAAATGGCAGTGTTTTGTAAAGCTGGTTTTCTTTCCTAGGTGATTACACCATTCAGGAAGCTAATCCTGTGCGCTGAAAACCGGAAGGAGATGGAGGACTGGATCACGGCCCTGAAGTCTGCACAAAAGTGGGAGAACTACGAGGTAGGAGCTGCAGCTGAAACACTGCAATACTGCTGGTTTGTGATTTTACATCTCACAAGTTGGAATTAGCTTGTGATCACTGGTGTGGGTGTGTGTTGCAAGTGATGTTGAAACTTTCCATCAGCTGGAAGGTTATCTTTCCGTTTCAGAAACTGCAGATCTCTTCTGCACGTGGGATTTGCCTTAAGAAATGAAAACAAGTGGGGTTTGCATGCATGGGGGACTGAGTTTGGAATGGTTTGCAGAGCAGAAGCCCATTGAAAGTGCCACTTGTGCTACTTTAGGATTTTACATCCAAGTGAAACAGTTTGGTTGTTATACCTGTCTCCTGTGCTTAGAGAAGCACATCTCTAACCTTTCCTGAGACTCAAACCAGGGCCTGCCTCTCCAAGGCAGCAGCAGCTGGAGGAAATTCCTCCAGCTAGGAGGTTAAACCTGAGCCTTTAGCATCCCAGCACTGGTCCAGTAGTGTGGCAGCAGCACTACCACCTGCTACGCCGGGGTCCTGAGTTCAGAAGCAAGCTCGTGTTGTCAGGGGTCAGCTGATGGAAGGAGGAGTGTCCAGTAGACAGCTATTCTTTGGGGGGAGGCTTGTCTGACTGGCGCCTAGCTAAGGCTGGGTGGCAGCATGGCTAGCTTGCAGGACTGAGGGAGGGTCTGGCTGTGGCTGGCACAGAATGTGCACATGCAGGAGTGCAGCTTGCGTGTCACACAATGGCCATGACCTGGCGATAAAAGTGGATCAGAATTGGCCAGCTTGTTGGCGCAGTGGTAGGGTTACTGCTTATGATGCTGGCGACATGGGTTCACACCCCAAACCTGGGTCATCAAAGGGTCAGCCAGGAAAGGTGGACTGAGCATCCGAGGGACTGCTGTTCTCCTCCTGATTGGAGTGGTAGCAGCGCCTGGTGTTAGCTTGGTCCCTAGCAGTGGCTGGGGATCAGACCACTGGTACTACATACGAGGGGGTGGGAGGTGGAGGGGGAAAGACACCCGGCATACTGCATACAGAAGCTTGCGAAGCTCAGCCATTGCATGCCTGCTCCAGCACACCATGGGTAAGGGAGGGAGGTAAAATAGAAAAACCACCCTGGCTGGCAGGATGATTCTCCAGCCAGCGCAGGCCCCGCACCAGCGACCTGCCATGACCCCACTGGATTCTGTCCAGCAGGTTGAGCAGTGGCAGTCTGCCACCCTGCCATAAGGGCTAAGCTGTAGGGGAGGCTGGAGTCAAGTGCATCTAGGAGATGCAGGGTGACGGGCTGGGGGTTCAGAGGGAGAGAAGCCAGCTAGGGAGGGAAAAAAGGATGAACAAAAAGTGTGTTAAAATGGCCACTGGCTTGTCAGATGACAGTGTATATGCCCCCATGCCCATCATCAGTCAGTCCATGGGACAGGTTGGTGACAGGGGGTGGTGGGATGCTGCTAAGAATAGGAACAGAAGTACAGAAAACATGAGACACAGAAGGGAAAGCATCTCTAGTTCTGTGGTGTCAGATTGAATCAAACTGAATCAAATGGTTCAGCGCTCCCATGGCAAGGCATTTCTAGCTGCTGAGAGCTAGCTCTCCCTGCCGAATATCCTTCCACTCATATACAAAATCTGCAGATTATTTTCCTCCCAATTATCAGCTGCTTAGACTGAGACCCCAAGGTCTCGCCTAGCTGTATTCACACTTCATGATTGCTCTCTGGACGTGCATGTAGCCATCAGAAAGTGTGACCATCTGGGAGGGGCCTCAAAACTTCTGTCTGAACAGTTAATAATTGGGGAACCTGTGGATGAGCTGGACACCAGTTTAATTCAGTCTCAATCCATGATGCCAGAGACTCTGGAAATGGTGTTAACATTTTCCTTTCAGTCTGTCAGTGCAGTGGCAGTGCTACTGCTCGTGACGCCAGTGACCTGGGATCGGGAAGGATCTCAGGTCATTGGGAGCTTGCCAGGGGGAGGAGGTGCAAGCATCCCAGAGGATGCTCTCCTCTGGGGAGGGAGGGAGGGTAGTTTCCTGTGCTGCAGAATTACCACCTAGGTGACCACAGGGGGAAGTTCAGCTGGAGGATCATGCTCGGAGGAGGCGGAGATTGACATCGACATGCTGACATACTTGGCTTGCACACATCATGATGTCACTTCGGAACCGGTGGGGAGAAAAGGGAAAAATGGGCCCTGGCACCAGGGGCTAGCAGCCTCAGTATCTCTGGCTCCCCTCACTTGACCCAGTTGTCCTAATGAAGGGCCACAATACAAATCCTGTTGAGGGGTGCCCTGACCCCACCTAGGATACTGTCTGCGGCACCTTGACGGCCTGGGAAGATCCAAATTAAGTGGCAGTTGGGGTGCCCAGGTGCGAGTAACAGAAGGAGCGTCTTCACTTCCACTGTCCCCTCAGTGGGTTGTTGCATACTATGTGTTTTTACCTGGTTCATGAGAGCTGGAATGTAATCCAGTCCTGACTATCACTTCAAACCTCTGAGCTATCAGTGATTTTTGAGGATGTCCGTGTTGTGCCCCAAAATGCCACTGATGCGGCTAAAATTGACTTACCTGTCACTGAGAAGTTGGGATCAGAAACTTAAAATAATGCCGAACAAGACATTAAAGTTACAGCTAAGTTTTCCTCCAGTACAAAAAAATGAATCTGACTGCACTTAGTCCACAGATTGTCTGGACAGACAAAGAATCCCTGATGCTTTGATCGCCTCATTACCTTCCTCAGAGGGTTACTAGTGTGATTACCTAAGCGCTCTAATAAGGCACTTAGACCCCAGCTGCAATAAATTACCCAGATTAGTGGAGATTTAAACCACCCAGCCAGAGAAAAAGAAACAGTCCAAGTGGCAATTCCAAGTTTTTGAAATGGGTAAATGGAACGTCCCACTCCGGACCTAGCCTTACAGAAATCGAAGTGCGTAGTATGTGTGTAGCATGCATGCCTGCATGCTGCATGCTTAGTAAGCAAGAGACATGCATACTGCATGCATGCTGCACACTTGTATTTCTGTAAGGGTACACAAAATGCCCCCACCAAAATTTTTTGTTATACTAGCCATTCATTCTAGAAGTTCCCAGTAGAAATTACTGGCCTGATTCACAGTTGCTAAATGTACAGGGGCAAAACAAAGGTGTGAACTAGTGCCTTATTGCACTGACACACCCTAACGTCAACCCACAGGGGGCCTATTTACAGCAGCAGTGCAACAAAAAATGTTTTTTTTATAAGAAGCCAGTTTCAGCTACAGTTAATAAAAATATAAGCATACCTGTGAGATCTACTTTTCTAAATACTTCCTATGCTGCGCACAGAGTTTTTTTACTTTTCTCAATCCTAACACTTGCTGGGTCTACAGAGCTATTTCTAAGCTGAATGTAGCAGCCATCTTTATTTCTTGTTGAAAAAATGTATTTTGGTGGAACTAGAAAATGTTGCGAGCACATGACACTGGAAAGATGCATGGAATCTTTGATGGTAAAAAAAAGTAGGGTCAACTGTTGTGCCCAGTCTCATTGCACTGGTGCTTTAATCATCAGGCGGAGTCCCTCCGTGTAACTAAAACACAATGCAAATGGAGGTTGTCAGCTCTTGGTGTGCGCCACCTCACTCTCTCAGTTTTCAGTTTTCCATGACTTTATTGGCATGACAAGATATACAAGTATTGCTAAAGTTCATTCATTAGACTATTCTTAAAACTTAACATACTACAGTGCACTTAAATTAATACATCTGTGTTACAACTCAAAGTTGGTGGTAGAATGGCAGAAGTTTGCAGCAATTTCTATTAATTCTCTCTCTCCATGCCTTAATCTCTTTCCTCCATTCCTCTCTTTCTCCCTCTCTCTCTCCCTCTTGCCTCCCTCCCTCTCTCTGTCTCTCCCTTGCTCCCTCTCTCCATCTTCTCAGTCCCTCTTTGTCCACCCCTCTCTTCCTCTGTCTCCATTTCTGTTTCCCTCTATAGCTCTTTCTCCCTCCCCCTCTATCTCTGTCTCCCTCTCGTACTCTCTCTCATTCTGTCATCCTCTCTCTTAATCTGTCTCTATCCCTCACTCTTTTCTCACTCTCTCCTCCTGCTCTTGTAAACTACCTTTTTGTGGATGATCTTGCTGCAGTGTAACTCTCCTGATACTGGTATTTTTATTGCTCTGTTTGTTTATTACCATGGAATGGCAGGTTTGACCAAAAACCTGCCAAGGACCCTGTGTCCATGGGTTACTGAAGAAACGATAAAAGAAAAAAAAAGGTTCCATGTCATAATAACGAGTATATATCGCCAAAAAGCAAATTGACGATATGCACATTACAGCGACCAAACATCCGGCAAAAATACAAAGTGTTTATGGAGCCCCCTCCTGAAGGATTACTAACTCCAGCGGGGTGCATGTCGGGGAGGGGGTGACATGCTGGATTGCCATAAAAAATAAAATAAGGGCAGCGTCAGCCAGCGGCAACATTTTCCCCCTTTCCATCCCCAGCATCAAACCCAGTACCTACTGCACCACAGCTAGCCACCCTCACCACCACACCACACAGATGGCTCAGCTGCAGCAGGCACACTGCCCCCCTCAAAACCCCTCTTCCCTATCCCTCCCTTCCTCTCACTACTCTCCCTTCTGGTCGCCTTAAGAAAACTGGCCACTCGATACGGTCGCTACCCTTGTAGGCATGAGGATAGCGCCTGATGTGAGTCGCCATTTTGACGGTCACTCATATTTAGTCGCTATCCTCATGGGATACCACAAAAAAAGCAGGGATGACAGATTAAAGCAGTTGTATTTGTTTGCCTGCAAAAAATGTCATCGCATAGTTTTTTGTGCAATAATACCTTTCTGGTAAAAGAATAAATACCGTATATTCATTTTTTATTTTATTTAATTCCTGAATGAAGATATGTGGTTGGGAAGTTTTTAAAAGTTCCTGCTCTCTTGCCATGCCCACCATGAGAAAAGTAATTTTGACTTTACTGCCCTTCGAGGGTAACTCTTGCGGGGGTGCTCTTCCACGGAGGTTCTTTGTTGTTTACATTGCCATTTTTGTGAAAGAACATTATCAGAACTTTTTTCAGGTTCTGATCATTTTAAAAAAAAACATTGATTTATGAGCAGTATACTCCCCACCATTAGGCTTTATCTAGAAAGAACCCGTACAGAAATACAAGTGCGCAGTATGCATGAAGCATGCTTGCTGCACAGTTCCATTCTTAAAGAAGACTTGTGACGTGTAAAGACCTGGAAAGAAGGCTGGAGGTGGAAAAAGGACCCAGTGAGCCTGATCTGTATTAAAGCAGCAGGACTGATTTTGGGGGCAAAAGCATCAGTATACCCATTTTCAAGTTCTTTGTCTTTCAGATAGCTTCCTATTTTGGGCCCACTATGACCCAAACCAGTAAGACCATCACAGGGTTGGTTTCCTCGTTTCTCAGGGTTGAAATGTAGGCGACTTACACTGATGAGTCCTGAGAAGGACAAACCATGTGTCTGCGTCTTCTGTGTTCATCTTGTGGGGATTGTGTCAGAGGCCATTTGGCACCATACGCTCCTGAAAAATACCTGAGAAAATTAAGAATACACTGAGGATGAATTTAAGGATGCCAGAAATGCATTTTTGCTAACAGAAATACAAAAACAAAAAACTAAGTGGTGACAATTTTTGCCAAACAAATCCTGCTGTTTGAAGCATCTGTACTCACAGTGTTGTTACACAAGGGGTACTAATCTTTACAGAAATATAAGTACAGCAGCATGCATGCATGCCAAGAGTTTATTAATGTTGTAATGATGTTGCACACTTGTATTTCTGCAAGGAGCTAACGATATGACACAAGGTATATTTACTGTAGTAACACTCCAGGTTGTGTTTTGATTCCTCCTGCTTCACTGACAATAGCTTCAGGGTGTGGGAAATGATATTTAAAACAGTGTTTGTACTGTAAATGAAAAGCTTCAACAAATTCTGATAAAGGTCAGATAACTAGCAAAACTTTTGATGGTGTATCAGAACCTCGGAACCTTTTGTGGTTCTCCCATCTCTACTTTTCAGAGACCGTATATGCTGCTTTAGCTTTGTTGGTTGTTTAGACGTACTGTTTCTTGTGTTCACTTTAAAATAATCTTGTTTGTTCTCCTTTTTCCTTCCAGTAGTGTTTTTAACAATACTTTGGTGGTATAAAATTGTGGGTGCAACAAACTGTGTCTATATATAAAGTTATTTATTTACTAAACGCCAAGAATTCTGTTCCACTACTACACATTGTGATCTTTAAAGCTCAGGCAGGGAGGTTGAATATGTTCCCTTAGTTTTATGGAAATAGCTGCACACGTGGTACAAGGGTAAATGGCCAGTATTTCTGAATGCTCTTCCTTTGGTTCTCATAGGCAACCCAGTTCAACATGGAGCACTTCTCTGGGATGCACAACTGGTACGCCTGCTCGCATGCACGGCCCACCTTCTGCAATGTGTGCCGGGAGGCTCTGCCAGGGGTGACGTCTCACGGCCTATCCTGTGAAGGTAAGCAGAACTGAAACATGAAGTTTTGGTGTGCAAGATGACCCTTTTGCTATTGCCTGGCTGCAGGGGTTAAATTGAGCAGAAACCCAGTTTCACCTCTTTCGAAAATTTTCTC
Organism: Neoceratodus forsteri; assembly: GCA_016271365.2. Lineage (NCBI taxonomy): Eukaryota > Metazoa > Chordata > Ceratodontiformes > Ceratodontidae > Neoceratodus > Neoceratodus forsteri. The sequence continues at coordinate 1,688,829,973 of CM028131.1, forward strand.
CTACTGAAGAGTTCCACCTCCTAGGGAATACAGTTCCACCTCCTATAAATGTAGAGATGAGAGTTCCTCCTCCTACCAGGTCATTATAGCACACCAGAAAGAGCACTGCAACAATTACGTTGTACTAAGCATGAAAGGATTTAGGCGACAAGGTTACAATAGCGGTGAAATTACTGCTACCCTGATGCTCTACACTACAAAAGTAAATGTCAAGTAGTCGTCTGTTGGGAAGCCTGAACAAGCTGCTCCTGTGGTGGAGTGGTTGGGGTCCCAGCACATGGTGCTGCAGGAGACCTAGGATTGTGGTTTGATTCTGACTAGGTCTTCTGCTACAACTGTTTTTATTTTTCCTAAAAGCAGCTTTTACCATCGATTTTCTCTCCATCCCGAAATCCATGACCCCAGACTGATTATTTTAAGTCCGGGGTATGAGATAAACCCACGATGGGGAATGGCGTAGCCCCCACAAAAATAAAGAACTCCCATAGTTTTCTATGGGGATGCGTGCTATTGCTGTCTGGCACTGTTGTACCTGATGCCGTGGCAAAGCCTGCTTTTGGCATTTATTGCAGCGGTGTTTGCTTGCGCTTTTATGACCCTAGTCCCCCTCAAAATAATTTCCAATTTAACAACTGCCTGGCTGCCATGGTAACACATTGTTAAGTTGTCATTGAAATGCGTCTGTCAGATACAAGCCAGGATGGGACCAAGACAAGGCACGTGCCCTGGTAAAATTCTGATGTGCCCAAGCTGTGGGCCAGAAATAGCACTTAGCTGCCAACAACTGAATTATCTTGTGCAGTACAATCAGATTTTCAAGACTTGTCTATGTACATTGCTTCCTGTGTGACTGAATGTCAAAGGTAAGGTATAAGCGTTCCCTTACAGAAATACAAGTGTGCAGCATGCATGCTGTGCACTTGCATAGACACATAGACAGTGTCGGCAGATAAGGGCATATGGCCCACCCAGTCTGCCATTTGAGCTTGTAAGTTCAGTTTATGTTTTCCTAGAAGTCTGTTGCCTTACCCCTGACCTCCAGAATTCCTTTATGTCTATCCCATGCATTCTAAATCCGTGATTGTTTCAGCCCCACCACTTCCTCTGGTAGGGTGTTCCACTTATCCACCACCCGTTCTGTGAAGAAATTCTTCCTCACGTTTCCTCTGAATCGTCCTCCCTCCAACTTCATCCCATGCCCTCTAGTCCTGGAACATCTTTTTCGCTTAAAAATAGTGTATTCCTGCACCCTGTTCCTCCCAGTAAGATACTTGTATGTCTCTATCATATCCCTCTCCCTCCTCTCCTCCAGGGAGTACATGTTCAGTTCCTTCAGCCTGTCCTCATAGGGACTTGTGGTGCAATCCATGCACCATCTTTGTTGCCCTCCTCTGAACCTTCTCTACCCTGTCTATGTCCTTACGTAGTAAGGTCTCCAGAACTGTACACTGTACTCCAGGTGGGGCCTCACTAGTGTCTTGTATAGCGGAATTATGACCTCCTTTTCCTGCTGGTGATGCCCCTGCCTATGCATCCCAGCATCTTATTTGCTTTACCTGCTGCCTTGTCACACTGTTTCCCTCCTTGAGGTCATCAGAGATGATAACACCAAGATCCCTTTCCTGCTTGGTGCATGCTATATCCTCACCCTCCAACTGATATATTGTGCCTGGGTTTTTGTGCCCCATATGCATTATCTTGCACTTCTTTGCATTGAATTTCAACTGCCAAACCCCTGACCATTCTTCAAGTTTCTGCAGGTCCTTCTCATTCTGTCTACACCCTCTGGTGTGTCTACTCTGTTACAGAGCTTTGTGTCATCGCCAGACAGTGACATTCTGCTTTCTAGGTCCTCGTAATGTCACTGATGAAGATGTTGAATAGGACCGGTCCCAGCACTGATCCCTGTGGTACCCCACTGGTCACTCGTCCCTCTGTGGAGTGACAGCCATTTACCACCACCATCTGTGTCCTGCCGCCTAGCCAGTTACCTGCCCACCACACTACTGTCCTGCCCACACCCATATTCCCCAGTTTGTGTAATAGTCTTCTATGTGGCACAGTGTCAAAGGCCTTGCTGAAGTCCAGATAGGCCATGTCCACTGCCCTCCCCTGATCCACCTCCCTAGTCACCCAGTCAAAAATTCAACGAGGTTGGTCTGACATGACCTCCCTGGTGAAACCATGCTGCCTTGGGTCCTGTAGTCCATTGACAACCAGATGTTCCACCAATCTCTCTTCAGTAGTGCTTCCATGATCTTTCCCACTACCGAGGTGAGGCTGACTGGTCTGTAGTTCCCCGCTTCCTCTTTGTTTCCACTTTTGTATAAGAAGACTACATCTGCTATCCTCCAGTCTTTGGGTACCTCCCCTGTTTCTAGTGATCGGCTAAACAGGATAGCCAGAGGTTCAGCCACCACCTCTCTTAGTTCTTTAAGGACCTTGGGGTGCACCCCATCTGTCCCCATTGCTTTATCAACTGTTATTACTTCCAGTTCCTTCAGGACCCTTTCTCTTGTAACTTGTATTTCTGTAAGGGTTCCTATAGTATGGTGCTGGGGGGGAGGAGCCTCTAGCTTCTAAAGACATGGGTCTAGGGTTGCTTGGACTCTGAGACACAAAATCAGATTAACTGGATTCTGGCCTGAGTTTCGAATTAGGATTTTGGATTGCAGTCTAAAGATCCTAACTCCAAAATTAAAGGCTAACACATGTTTTCCATAGGAATTTAGAATTCCTGTAAAATTCACTTTGGTGATTGTGCAGCAGCTGGGCATGTATAGGCCCACCTCGCCAATGCTGTGGACGGCAACTTTGTCATTGTTGCCTACTCATTAGCCATGGGTAGCTCCCTGCAGGCGGTCATCGGCACACCTTACGCCAGACACAGATTTGGAAGAGGTTGACATCGAGGAGGATTATGGGCAGACTAGGTGGGCCAAGCACTCCTTATCTGCTGTCAAAGTCTATGTTTCTATGTCAGAGTCTATGAGTACCATCCAGACCTCATTCTTTCTGAAGATGAGGAAGAAATCCTGGTCTTTGACAGATCCACTGCTTCATCTGTCAGTGAGGATTCAGTCAAGCATACTCCTAGGTCTCCTCCTGAGGACCCCACATGTTTCAATGTGATGAAGCAGCTGTCCTCAGCCATGGGCTTGGACACCGAGGAAGAGGATGCCACCAGAAATGAGCTGGTGGACTTCCTGAAGATCCCAGAATCTCCCCCCAAAATCATTCCTCCAATCTTACCTGCCTTGAGGAATGTACCCATGGCAGCCTGGCACAGACCACACATTGTGCCAGCTATGTCTCGCAGGGTGGATAAACTTTATCATGCCCCCCAGGGGTTCCTCTGCTATGCTTCCCAGCCAGAGACAGACTCAGTGGTCATTAAGGTAGTGTATGACAGGTCTAAGGTGCCTAAGCACCTTAGTTCCCTTCCCCTGGATAAAGAGTCTTGCAGAATTGACCTCTGGGGCAAGAGGGTGTATGCCTCCTTTGCACTGGGTTTGAGGATTGCAAACTACCTGTCTCACATGGTAAAGTACCAAAATGATAATTGGAAGAAGAGCAAAGCCGCTGCGCAGGCTCTCCCAGATGGCACACAAAAGCAGGAGCTGCTCCAGTGCCTTCAGGCAGCTGAGGATGTTAGTAAGCACCTCCTCAGAGCCCTCTATAACATGGCCAACACTATTACCAGGGCTTCTGCCATGAGCATATGCCTGCATAGGCATTCCTGGCTGAGAATATACAATTTTGCTGCTGATGTTCAGCAACAGTTGCTTAATGCCCACTTTAACGGCACTAAGCTGTTTGGCCTGATGTCCAGGACATTATCTATGACCTGCAAGCCTTGGACAGGGCTCTTAAGTCTGTCCACTCCCTCTACCATACTCAACTGACAGGTAGAGGGTGCCCTCCCTTTTGCAAAGTGAACAATAGGGGCGGTACAGCCTCTCAGCCCCAAGGGAAGCACAGAGCCCTGGCTGCCTTGCCTGCCCCCTCCAGTGCTGGAGCTGCAACCAAGCACCCCAGAAGTGAGGGACCAGCCCCTATGACTAGATCTGCCTCTGCTTGACATCTTGCCAGACCCCTTCTTCTGGTCCCGGACCAGGAGGCGATGGTTGGAGGTCGGTCCTCTCTCCATCTGCATCAGTGGAGAACCATAACTTTGGATGAATGGATTCTGCAGATCATAGAGAGCGGGCACACCCTGGAGTTCATCAAACATCCTCTAGAAACCCCTCCCCTGCCCTCCAGTTATCCCTCAGCTCACCTATCTGTTCTCCAGGAGGAGGTACAGTCCCTTCTGCACAAGCAGGCTATCAAGCCAGTACCTAGGCACCAGAGAAACAAGGTGTTTTAGTCCAGGTTTTCCTGATCCCCAGAAAGACTGGTGATTTGAGGCCATTCTGGACCTAAAGGACCTCAATCTGTACATCCAGTACAAAAGTTCTGGATGGTAATCTTGCCAGGCCTGATGCCTCTCCTCAAAACAAGGTATTGGCTCTGCTCACGGACGTGCAGGATGCTTACTTGCACATATCGATCTTTCCTCCTCACAGTAAGTTTCTCCTTTTGCCTTTCAGGTCAAGCATTATAAGTTCAAGGTGCTGCCATTTGACTTGTCCTCTGCACCATGAGTCTCTTACCAAGTGCTTAGCAGCGGTAGCAGCAGCTCTAGAAGGGAGGGACTGTACGTTTTGCCTTATCTGGATGATTGGCTCCTAAGGCCCCATCCATGGAACAGCTTTTGCTGACCCTGGGCGAACTCTTCAGCTTTCCAATCCCTGGCATCACCGTCAGTCAGCTCAAGTTGTCAGCTTGTGTACCATCTCAAAGGCTGCAGTATAGAGGAGTGGTTCTGGACTTGGTGCAGGGAAGGTCTTCCTGTCCCAAAACAGGGCAGAGTGCCTTATATCCCAAGCTCAGGAGTGGCTCAAAGCCATTATATTCCTGCCAGGGTGTACCTGAGATTGCTGGGCCTGATGGCGGCTGCTATGCCCACTGTTCCACTGACAAGGCTTCATATGCACATTCTCCAGTGGACCCTCCAAGTACAGTGAGACCAGCACACAGACAAGTTAGATTAGCCAGTCCCATTCTCCCCAGTCTGCAAGAAACTGCAGTGGTGGATAGACACCTTGAATTTACTTCAAGGCATCCCATTCCAGATCTCTTTCCACAGCAGATCCTCACTACGGATGCCTCAGGTCTGGGCTGGGGAGCACACCTAGGTCCCTTCCAGACCCAGGGCTCTTGGTCCCAGTTGGAAACCTCCCTGCATGTCGATGTTCTGGAGATGAGGGCGGTGCTCTACACCATGCAGACCTTTCATGAACACCTTGCTCCAGGTCAGCTGCTGGGGCAGTCAGACAATCTAAGTGTAGTACACTACATCAACAAGCAAGAGGGGGACTCATTTGTACCCCCTATGCAGGGAGGCCTTGAGAGTGTGGTACTGGGCACTGGATCACGGTCTGACACTCTCGACGGTCCACATGCTAGACATGTTAAACACTCTGATGGACAGTCTCAGCCGGACTCAGTCTAGCATGCATGAATGGGAGCTCTCTCATCTGTTGCAGAAGACTTGTTCAACAGATGGTGTCGCCCAGAGCTGGACCTTTTTGCAACCCCACTCAACGCAAAACTGCCCAATTTCTGCTCGTTAGGTACAAGGCCTGGAGTTTTCTGGCAAGACGCATTGTCCCTCTCCTGGAGCGGGAAGTTCCTTTACGCCTCCCCTCCATTTCCTCTAATTCAGAGGGTGTTAAGCTGCAGAAGGTGGGCCAACATGATTCTGGTAGCTCCATTCTTGCCTCAGCAGGTATCGCTTCCCTACTTCAGCAGCTGGCGGAGGAACCTCCAGTCTCTCTCCCCTCTACAGGAACCTGCTGACCCAGGATCGGGGGACCCTGGTCCATCCCAGCCTCAGGTCCCTCCATCTGCATGCTTGGCTTCTGAGGACATAGCCATCACCAAGTTTGGGGTCTCTAACAGAGTGGCGGACGTCCTAGTGGCTGCCCAGAAGCCTTCCACTTGAGCCACATGTGCCATGAAGTGGAAGCGGTTTCTATCTGGGCTGCCAAACATAGTCTGGACCCTTTCATCTGCCCAGTGAACCACATCCTGGACTACAAATTCATACATACCCCGATAATGCAAAGCATCATGGGCTGTATATGCAAATCACCACAGAATATTATGGTGGTTCAACTTTAAGCAGAAATGCATGGTGCCGACAGGCCTCTCACACAGTCTGCAAAGGGTGTCAACAGAAGACACAGACATGTTTCGCCATACATCCTGGACTACCTGATCTCTTTGTCTGACTCAGGTCTCCAGTACTCCTTCCTAAGGGTGCACCTTTCGGCTGTTTCAGCCTTTCATGAAGCCATGGGTGACTGCACGATTGTTCAGCTAGATGTCTCCCATTCCTTTCTAAGGGCATCGTGCACCTGAAACCCCCAATCTGTTCTCCTGTCCTGGCTTAGGATTTGAATTTTGTTTTAGAGAAGTTGACCCTGTCTCCCTTTGAGCCAAGTGCAACATGCAAACTACACTTTCAGTCTTCGAAAGTGTTATTTTTAATTGCCATTACTTCTGCTTAAAGAATTTCAGAGCTTCAGGCCCTCTTGTGCAAGAAGCCTTATTTGATTTTTCAGAAAGACAGGGTGTCTTTGCGCACAAATCCTGAGTTTCTCCCTAAGGTAGTCTCAGAGTTTACATTTAACCAGTCTGTCCACCTTCCTGTTCATCTGTTTGCTTTTGGTAACCAGGTAAGTGCACTAGACAAAAATATGCCTACTTTCAGGCACAACCCAGGAAAGTACAATTACAGAGAGCAAAAAAACAGTTATAGTAACATGAGAATACATTCACCATACACAGGATAGAGTACAAAAATACTAGGAGTTACAGAGGTAGGGGATTATATGTTTACTTTCCCAAGCATGCCAGTCCGGGGGAAGCACTTCTCCATACGTTAGAAGTGCTCAGAACATTGAAGTACTGCCTGCTTCAGACCAAGGAATGTAGAAAGTCAAAGCAGTTGTCTGTTTCCTTCACCCCAGGCAGAGGGCATTTCAGTTTCTAAGTAATGTTTATCCAAATGGTTGGCAAATAGCATTGTGTTCTGCTATAATAAGTATGGCAAAGAATTGCCATGGGCTTTCAAAGCTCATTCCACAAGAGGCATGGCTTCCTCTGTGACTTGTTTCCTAGGGGTCTTAGCCACTGACATCTGTGCAGCTGCCACCTGGAGTACCATCCATGCTTTTACCAAGCACTAGTCTGGGCATCACCTCTAGAGCCAGTGCAGGGCTGTGCTGCAGGGCCACCTGTCTTATGTTTATGGTGAGCCTCCTCCCAGACTGTCTGTTTGCACCTGTAATTGCTTGGTACTCGTTCCTACGGTGTGACCTGATGACTGAGATACCCCCGAAGAAGACAGAACAGTTACGTAAGAACTTCCATAATAATAGATCTTTGTGGGATCTCAGTCATCAAGTCTGCTTTCTCTCCCACCTCCCCCCTTTTTGGGGCTTCTGTCTAGGAACTGGCTGTCTAGTGTATTCAGCCTTTCATATAGGTCTGGGCACCTCTGTCTCTCTCTCTCTCTCTCTCCTCAGTCCCCCATGGCTAGAGCTTTGCTCCCTTCATCTCCAGGGGAAGGAACTGAGGAGGGAGTGGGCCGCTCACTCCTTTATAGGGTTGGTGGTGTCGATGGGCATCAACAGTGTGGGCAGCCCGAGTTGTACTGCTGAAAATCTTCTGTGTGGATACTGCTTCAGCGACAGTGAAGTTCCTACAGTGTGACCTGATGACTGAGATCCCCTCGAAGAGCTACTGTTACGGTAAGTTCTTATATAACTTTTCTTTATGAGGCTATGTTGAATTTTGCAAACGCAGACTTATAAGTTTGGTAATTTTCAATATTTTTCCCCAAATTTTTAACATAGCTGTTTCTTTACAGCACCTCATGAATTTGACAGCTGTCATTTTTTCAACTCCTGGCCAAAATGTTTTCTTACATTCCGAAAGCTGACTTTGCGGTCCCTGCATGAAAACCACCTTTTGGGCAGGAGTTGAACATTTGCTCTGCCCTTCTTCATGAGACAGGGTCATAACAAAGCTATGTTAAAAATTTGGTGTAAAAGTATTACAATAACAAGAAGTTATGAGGCTACGTTACATTTTGCTAACACAGGCTCATAATGTAAAGGCTATCGCCTGAAGTTATGTGGGGGCAGAGCTCCTCCCCCACATCCTATTTAAACAAGCAGGCTACATCCGCTCTGCTTAGAGTGAGTCGCATTCACTGAGCTCGCTCTGTGCTGCGTGCTGGGGCTGGCTCCTGCCTCCGCCCCCCCCCCCCCGCTCCTGCTTCGTTGTCCTTTCTCATTTTGGTTTCCTTCCCTGCCCTCCCTTCCCCATAGTTTTCTGTTTTCCTTTTGTTTTGTTTCTTTTTTGGTGGGGTCTGCCTCACCTCCAGCCCGCCTTTCGTGGTTTGTTCGTTTGCTCCTTCCTGGCCTTCCTCCAACAGCCGTCCCTGCATTTTCATGGAGCTTCCTGCATTACCATACCTTAGAGCTCTCTCGCTTGCGGCCATGCCGCTTGCTTGCCTGTCTTGCTCCAGACTTCTACCGCACCTGGGAGCATTCATGCTTTAATAGTGAGTCCTATAAGTCCAAATACACTCTATTTACTACTGTTAAAGGACTGATCACATCTATAATCGACTCCTCCCTCTCTCCTTTTTCTAACCCCCATATCTGTCCCTGCCACATTCCTTTGACCCTGTCTCCAGCTCTAAATTCGCCATACCGTATCATCATTTATCTTTTTATATTAGGTTTTATTTGTGTTCAGTGCACCTGATATGTATATTTCTTTACTTATATGAAAACTGTGTCCTACCCAAACTAGCTGTATCTTCTGTTCCAAACATATACTACTGTCAATGCTACCTACTGATACTTTGTATATACTGTATTATTGTATCTCACTTTATTTTTATTATTATTATTTTCTTGTGTGTTGCATCCCATGTATATTGTCCCTTGTTGACAAACCCAGGTTCACCTCGAAAATGAGCTTGCTCAACGGTGATCACCTGGTTAAATAAAGACTTTGATTGATTCGTCTTTCCTTACAGTTGCTGCCAGATTCTTGTTGCATCCTTACCTTGCAGTGGACTGCATAATGCTGCACCGCATGGCTTTCTGATTGTTAGGGACACAGTGGGCTCCAGTACTGTTCTGGACCCTCATTTTCTCCTTCACAGCTTCCATGTATCCGGCATGTATACAGCGAAGCGGATGATGTGTACATGGACTACGGGACCGTGGTATTGTTTTCTTTATTTCCCGATCCACATCTGCTTAAAAGATATATGGTACAGCTTCCTTTGCCGTTCACAGACTCAGCACTCTCACTTAGGCTTACATCAACTTCAGAGTTACCCGTCTTTACAGTTCATTCCCCTTCCCCTTACCTCATTTTGGGGCTCCTTTGCAACAGCAAAGCTCAATTAAATAAGAATATATTATTACTGCTCTGCTTCTCAGCCAGTTTCCTGTTTTGGTTTCAAGACGTGAGGCAGCGTATGGCACACTAAGTACCTACACCTTCCAGCATCCCAATTACTATTTATCTCAATCATGGGGACACTGGCTTATTAAGACTCATAGAGCCATCACAGCTGCTATGTTTTCTATCTATGTTATTGCGGTCCTGGCTAATTTATAGCTTTACTCTGCCCTTCATAGCCACCCTTGAGCGTTGTGTAATTTAATGAGCAGCTTTGTAATACTACCATGCCATTGAGCAGACTTTCAGAAGATCCTCGTTCCATTCGACATGGGCGACCACAGGGATACGTTGGAATTTCATTTCACGCCTTCGGTCAGGATGCTTGTCATTGTCAAAGATCGCTGTCCCTCATTTATCCGATTCATGACTTTCGTATTAAAGGCTTTTACCCGAGCTAGCTTGCACTATTGCCTACCCGCAATCAATTAAGGCATACACAATTTGAGGTTCACTACAGTTAATGCGTTCCACTTACCTACTTCAGGTCTGCCTTACCACTAGCCACGCGGGACCTCGCCTGGCTCGCTTCCAGCTTCTGTTACCACCCTACGCAGGTGCTTCTACAGCCTGCTAACCTTCGTGGTGTTAGCAGCCACTCTCTTCTTACTTCACCGGCTGACCTACGTGTGGTCCAGCTGCTCATCCTACCCTACGTACGGGCCTAGCTGCTGCCTTGTCTTCAGCCCCTAGATTCCTGTCATGTACTTCAGCCATGCACTCTATCATTGCCTTCAGTGCCCTGCTTGGATCCCTTCCGGCAGGCCGACACCTGAGCTTCTCCGCCAAACTCAGATACATTCCAGGAAGTCTCGCTTTCAGCCATGCTAATCAAGTTCTGGATGCTGCTGCTCTCACCTTGCTTCCATATCTCCATTTGTCTAGGATATCCATTGTGCTCCACTATTGACTTACTTTTACGTTATGTCTCAGGATTTATTTCATATCCCTGGATACTTACCATGTTGCTTCACTGCATTTTACTTACTACTACTCACTTATCAGCTGACTTACGTGTGGTCCAGCCGCGCATGCTAGCTTACGTTGCGCTAGCTGCCACACTTTACGTACCTTACCAGCTGACCTTGCATGGTCATGCTGTGTGTTAACCTTCCTGGGTTTAGCTACTATTCTATTTACTCACCGGTTGACCTACGCAGTCAACCATCCCTCTTACGGTCTATTGGCTGACCTACACGTGTTCTTGCCGCCCTTCCCTATCTCAGGCTCATCTCCCTTTTGTTCCCATGGATGCTTCCTACAGAGCTGCTTCATTCATTTGGACCTACCTCCAAATCATGCTTCCTACTGCTTCTGCTTTCCACTGGATTATTCTGGAGTACATCAAGATATTCACCTCAATTCTCTTGGATGCTTCTAGCCATGCTGCATCAATTCCTCCGGAGTTGCTACTACCATCTCTGCATGAACTCCCTGCTGAGCTCTATGCCTTCCTTGGTTTAAATGATGTGGGCCCAGAAGTCTCTTACTCTTATATTACTGCACAATACTCGCCTACTTGTACGACCTGCTTCGTCCATCGGGCATGGGGGTTAAACTACTTCTACTCTACACCTGCCTCATCCAGCTTTGGGACCTGGAGGTTCATACTCTACAATACGCTGGTCTGCCACTGTGTCTACCTGCCTTAGGAGCTCCTTTCTACTATGGATGCATGTCCCGGATTTGTTTAGCCATACGTCACCTATTCTTGAATGCCTCCACCTTGCTGCTTCAATCATATGAATTTCTACTACTACACCCCTACCAGGACACTTAGTTTGAGCTTATCCAGAAGACTTTCAATTTCATGGTTTATGCTCTAAGACATCTTGGATCATGTGTCAAAGCTACTTCATTCGACTATCTCTTCAGTTATCTCCATTTGACTCACAAGCTCGACTATTCAGGACTTGTCAGACTACTGTCACCAAGTCAATTCTAGTTACCATACCATTCTAGCTTCAAAATGTGGGTATCTACATTGCTATGCAACTATTTGGATCACCAGATGAAGCCCTTCGATTCCTGAGCTATTATCATATCTTCATACCCCTCGCTGTATACCGTACTTAAGCTATGCAATACTACTTCCCTGCATTACATCTGTATTATGCAGCTTACTTATCAGTTACAATTGACCTGTGTACAGGTCCACCATTTACACTACTTGCTCATATTACCTGCTTTGCCCTTACAGGGCCTAAAGGTTCATCAAGACCAATTCCCTATTCTACAGCCTACTTCCCCCATTGGGATCTGGAGGTACAGTTAACTTATGTCTGCATGTCCTCACTGAGATTTGTACCTAATTCACTTACCTGCTTCTACTCCAGATGTGAGATTCCTACTGCTCTGCCCTCTCCAGATCACGCAGCATACACCCAGTTCTTATGCTTCGTTACCAAGACCTGCATTTGCAAAGCTTGCCAAGAGGAATACGAACTACCTTCCTCCTACACTAGACACGGACACCTAGCCTTTTTTGGTTACCGGTTCTCCTTGCAGAAGCCGTCCTCACCACCTGGAACATTTCACTAATGTAACTTCACCGCTTCGAATTATCATTATCGACCATGGATTCCAGTCTACCACCATTCTACTCCGGACATGGATTCTCAGACTTTGATTTGCTGGAAGGATGCTGCTACGTTCACCAACCGGAATATTCTGTACTTACTGTATTCAGCTTCACTTCACTGGATCAGGATCTCAAACTTTGGACCTCGAATTAGCTTAATATTGTTATTTAGGATTATTCTCCCTTAGTATGCCCAGAAGGATGGGCGGGTCAGTAGCCATGGGTCCTCAGAGGTTTCTCCAAAGGTTTTTTTTCTCTGCATGCTACTGGTCATACTCTCCGAGTTGGAGGAGATAATCGTTTGATATTATGATTCTTTTGGGGTCTTATACTACTGGACTAAGCATTCTTTATGGTGGGATACAGAGTAAGGCCAAACCAATACCAGGTCAAAACATGTTACTCATCAGCTCAAGCATCAAAGCACTTTACATAAGACTATCCAGCTCACGTGTACTATAATCGCTGACTGTATAACTGTGTTCACAGTACCTAAGCACTGATCAGTTCAAACTGCTAAATATCTGGTGAGCATTGTCCTACTTACTGATCTGGCCTCTGTATCCAAGCACAAACCTACATTATCCAATTACAGTACGTAGCACAAGCAACGAGCTATGAACCACACATAACTGGTAATTTTCTATATTTCTACCCCAAATTCCTCACCTGCAACATTATTGGATCTGGCTAGAGCTTATCTGTGCTGCAGTTTGTTATGAGGGCATGAAAACTACATGCCCTTTTCCCACGCTTGATCTGGTCAGTGTTTGATCCTAGGCTGCTGCTGTCTCACTTTTGGTTAGAAGCAGGATCCCAGGCTACTATGTAGCTATTTTCAGGAATTTTTTTTTTTAGACTTTTTCTCAATTTGGTCTTGCGTCACAGATTTGATTTAGGCACTGCACCACAAAACCATTTTAGACCTGCAATGCAGGATACACTTGGCACAGTGCCAAGGAATGCTGAGGGGGTTAAAGCCAGAGCGTTCTGTGTAACACCCACATGCAGTTCCTCTACTCACTTCCCTCCTGTTACCACAACACCCCAGTGCATACCCCTACTTGCCTTTTCATTCCCGGTCTTACTGGCAGTGCAGTTGCAGGGCTTTTAAGCCCAAAAAGAGTGGGACAATCAAAAGCAAACATTAATTTGCCAGCCCTGAAACAGAGCAGCTCCCTATCATACAAAACTGCTGCCCTACAAGACTCTCCACTCTCGGGAGAGTATTTCATTCTATAGGCTCATTTCGGGCAGCATACCTAAAATAAATAAATATGACTTAACCAGATACTCTTCTCCATGAGAGGAGAAAGGAAAAAAACAAACTGCTTCATTCATATTTTAGCCTGGAGGGAAATGGTTTTTGTGTTCCCCTCCAGCACTTTTCATAACGTGGAAACCTTTCATTAAGCAACTAAAAGAATACAGCTTTTTCAGTCGTTCTCCGCCCATTCTTTAGCGAAACTTTTCAATTATACTCAATCTGGTCTTCTCAGACATCAAACCACTATACTGCACAGAACATTTCTAGTAATAAAATATATTCTAGGTGCTGCATTAACAGTATTTTAACAAATAAATGGCCCATATCTTAAATCTGCACCTTTTCAACAGTGGGCATCTGTTTTTACACTACTGAATAAAACTGAGCTGGCTAGCTTTCACGTATTTATTTTACAACAAAAGGCACTGAGCTAGCTAGCTTTTACCTATTTATTCTGTCACTTTAAACCATTCAGGATGCAATATGTAACCCTTGCTCACTAACGTCTGCACTGGTATGCATTTCTGGGCTATACACAGGCTCTACATTTCGTGCTGTCCTGCCTGAATGTTGGGTTTTAGTTAGGGCAGATAAAATAGTCACAAGCATTCGACCTACACGCTTGGTTCCTGGGCTGATCCCCATCCCTCGCATCTAGGAGCTGATGGTATAGTGTCTCAGAGAAGGAGGGTGGGATCTGATCCCACTGGTCAAACTGCTTCTAGGTGCTCAGATTCAAGGGTTTACTAACCTTTAGTCATGGGGGTTCCTTTCTTGGCGGCTGGGGACCACCAACACAGTCTAAGCATCCTTCCAAGCCCTCAGAGAGTCCGGGTCCACTTGGTGATTTCAGTCCTGGAAAACAGTGTGTTAGGAGACACCACAGTGCATGCAGTACTATTTTTAGAACACTGGAGATCCCCACAAGTTCTGATGCAACAAGCAATAATTTTATTTTAAAAGGCTCAAGTCACTTTCTTCCCTTGAGGCAACTTATTTACAGTTAGTGCACTTTGCTGACATTTTCCTCCATTTTTAATATGTGCTAGATATGTGCTAAACGACGTGCTAGGAGTCAGGTGATCCTGGAAGGACTGCAGAGTGGGTTCCTGATTCAGGGCGTCACTGAACCGACAAGAGCTGAGGCAATTCTTGAACTGGTGCTGACAAATGGGGAGCATGTACAGGCAATAATGGTCAGGGAGCCACTGGGAGGAAGTGACCATTGCACAGTGTGGTTCCAGTTGGATATGGGCAGGGAAAGCATCCCAAGACCAAAATCTTGGATTTCAGGAGGGCGGACTTCAGGAAAATGGCTGAAGTGCTACAAAGCCATCTGGTGGGCATCAGAGCAGATATGGGGGTGGACCAAAGGTGGTCCACTATTAAGGAAGGAATACTGGTTGCCAAAGATGAGTGCGTTAGGCTCTCTACTGTGCCCTTTCGGGCTGTTTCCTCTCAAGCAAACTGCATTTTGCGGTTTGAGAACCTGCCTAAGGATGAGCTGCTTGAAGCTCACCCTCTAAGCAAAGGGACTACTGTACCCTTTCAGGCTGTTTCTTATCAAGCAAACTGCATTCTGCAGTTTGAGAACCTGCCTAAGAAAAAGCTGCTCGAAGCTCACCCTCCAAGCAAGGGGACTACTGTGCCCTTTCGGGCTGTTTCCTCTCAAGCAAACTGCATTCTGCAGTTTGAGGACCTACCTAAGGAGAAGCTGCCTGAAGCTCACCCTCCAAGCAAGGTACGGGTTGGAACTCTGAATTTTGGCATCTACCCCTGGAGGAATCTCACTTGCTCCTGTTTGCCAATGTTACTCACACTATGTGCAGAAATCCAGAAGTCTTCTAGGAACTGCTGCCAAGAAATTAATGCTAGGACTAATCTCTGCTTGAAATGTTTTGTTTTCTCACTTTAAGTAATGTTTAGTCTGATGTAGAGATTTCTTAGAGTCGATATAAGTTTTGAGAGAGATTTTTTCCCCATTTGCAGTTTATACTGATCTGCCACTAGAGGCATCTTAGTTTTCCTATTAATCCTCCAACCTTGACTCTGCCTTTTCCTGTTCTAATCACGTTATCCCATGCCTTGTTCTCACTTTTAGCATATTGTACTCTGGAAAAAAAAAAAACCTACTCCACAGTGGCAGTCACCCTCACTGAAGAAGGTCAGATATTCCCTTACCCCCCCAATAAGAAATAAGTACGACACCACGGCTATCACACTCAGCCTACTCATGGTTACCTTTCTTGCTCTGCCCATGTCCCATCCTGCCCCCCTACCCTCCACCCTGAACTCCATCCTCCTCTACCACCCCACAGCAGCCAGCTGCCCCCCCACCCTGGACACCCCTATTTCTCCTTGGCATCCACCTCCAGCCAATACCCCCTCCCCTGGGACACCCTGGGCCCACCCTCCCTTGCCATACCTACCCTCCTCACCCCACCCATCCATTGTACCCCCACTAGTAGGACCTCACATCGGTACCTGGCTAAGGGTCCTGGTCGCCACAGACTGCTCATCAGATTAATTGCTCTGCTCCTTTGCTGTCTGGGAGCATACACCTAACCCCGGCCGTTGTCAGCTAGCCACCCCACTCTGGTACTGACCTCAGCATTGCATCCATGACTATTTGCAGCCTCCTAAAATATCCACCACTCTCAGTGCTGGGCTGTACAACACCGTCCTGTTACATACATAGATACATAGACAGTGTCGGCAGATAAGGCCTATGGCCCACCCAGTCTGCCCATTTGAGCTTGTAAGTTCAGTTTGTTTTCCTAGAAGTCTGTTGCCCCTTACCCTGACCTCCAGAATTCCTTTATGTCTAATCCCATGCATTCTTAAATCCGTGATTGTTTCAGCCCCACCACTTCCTCTGGCAGGGTGTTCCACTTGTCCACCACCCGTTCTGTGAAGAAATTATTTCTCATGTTTCCTCTGAATCGTCCTCCTCCAACTTCATCCCATGCCCTCTAGTCCTGGAACATCTTTTTCGCTTAAAATAGTGTTTTCCTGCACCCTGTTCCTCCCTGTAAGATACTTGTATGTCTCTATCATATCCCTCTCCCTCCCTCTCCTCCAGGGAGTACATGTTCAGTTCCTTCAACCTGTCTTCATAGGACTTGTGATGCAATCCATGTACCATCTTTGTTGCCCTCCTCTGAACCTTCTCTACCCTGTCTATGTCCTCACATAGGTATGGTCTCCAGAACTGTACACTGAACTCCAGGTGGTGCCTCACTAGTGTCTTGTATAGCGGAATTATGACCTCCTTTTTCTGCTGGTGATGCCCCTGCCTATACATCCCAGCATCCTATTTGCTTTAGCTGCTGCCTTGTCACAGTTTCCCTAACTTGAGGTCATCAGAGATGATAACCCCAAGATCCCTTTCCTGCTTGTGCATGCTATATCCTCACCCCCAACTGATATATTGTGCCAGCGTTTTTGTGCCCCTATATGCATTATCTTTGCTTTGCATTGAATTTCAACTGCCAAACCCCGGACCATTCTTTCAAGTTTCTGCAGGTCGCTTCTCATTCTGTCTACACCCTCTGGTGTGTCTACTCTGTTACATAGCTTTGTGTCATCAGTGAACAGTGAAATTCTGCCTTCTAGGTCCTACGCAATGTCACTGATGAAGATGTTGAATAGGACCAGTCCCAGCACTGATCCCTGTGGTACCCCACTGGTCACTTTTCCCTCTGTGGAGTGACAGCCATTTACCACCACCCTCTGTGTCCTGCCACCCAGCCAGTTACCTACCCACCACACAACTGTCCTGCCCACACCCATATTCCCCAGTTTATGTAATAGTCTTCTATGTGGCACAGTGTCAAAGGCCTTGCTGAAGTCCAGATAGGCCATGTCCACTGCCCTCCCCTGATCCACCTCCCTAGTCACCCAGTCAAAAAATTCAACGAGGTTGGTCTGACATTTCCTCCCCTGGTGAAACCATGCTGCCTTGGGTCCTGTAGTCCATTGACAACCAGATGTTCCACCAATCTCTCCTTCAGTAGTGCTTCCATGATCTTCCCCACTACCGAGGTGAGGCTGACTGGTCTGTAGTTCCCTGCTTCCTCTTTGTTCCCACTTTTGTATAAGGGGACTACATCTGCTGTCCTCCAGTCTTTGGGTACCTCCCCTGTTTCCAGTGATCGGCTAAACAGGATAGCCAGAGGTTCAGCCACCACCTCTCTTAGTTCTTTAAGGACCCTGGGGTGCACCCCATCTGGACCCCATCTGTTGTTATAGCACTAGTTGAGACCTGGCTCTCGAGAAAAACTCCTGACTCAGTTATCTCCCTCCCTGACTACACTCTGTTCAGGGAAGACCGTATAGGGAAACGTGGCAGCGGGTGTGCAGTCTTTATGCATGACAAACTTTTAGGCCATGCTCTCCCTGCCCCCAAGCTCGGTTTTAGTGCCCAAGCCCTCACCCTTAAGGTTACCCAGACCAGCCAGGGCCCTTTTCTCACAGTCTCTTTACATACCCCGAGGAACCAGGGACCAGTTGTCCACTCCTCATTAATTACCTCACCACACTCCTGCACAAGGCGGAGCAGTTCATCCCCTGACCAGAACTGCACAAGAAACACAATGCCCCATGGATCTCCCTCATCCAAACACTGAAACAAAGAGATAATCTCTGTCATATTGCTGTCGAGACAGGCAACTGGCATGACAGGCAAGGCTATAATGCAGCACGTAACAAGTGCACCTGGGCTATAAGGCAGGCTAAGGCTGAATATTATCAAGCCACCCTTGAATCCACTTGTGGTTCATCCTGTACCTTCTGGGACAATATGTAAGAGCTCAATGGAAAGACCCGCCCCCACCATCACTACTCTCCATAGACGGTACTGTCACTACTGATCCTGCCCACATAGCTGAGTGCCTCAATATGGCTTTCTCAGATCTAAGCTCTGTCCTCCCAACTACTTTTTGACCCTATCCCTGCCTCCACCCCCCACCTCGGATCTCCTCTTTCTAACATACTAACATACTAAAATGCCAGCAGAATAGGCCTAATGGTCTTTCGTGTTCTGCTGCTTGGTCAGCCCCACCCTGGGTGCTGACCTTGCTGTCCCCTCGCCTTCTCTGGCTTCTCCCTTCCCAGTTCCGGATATTCTTGCTGCATTGGATTTTGCTTCCTGAACCTTTCCTGTACCTGTCCCAACTTCTTGAACCCCTCCACTGTCTCTGCCTACCCAGCCCCTCAGGTAGTGCATTCCATGGCTCACCACCCTCTCAGTGAAGTAGCACCTCCTCCTTTCTCCCTGAATCTTCCCCTCCAGCTTCCACCCATGCCCCTAGTGGCCCCTTCCTCCTTCCTTGAAGCACCCTCACTGTTCCTCCCCTATTTACCCTCTTCATGTACCTGAAGACCTCTATCATGTCACCCCAGTCCCTTCTCTCTTCCAAAGTGTACATGTTTAGCTCTTCGAGCCTCTCCTCATAGGTCCTGTCCCCCAAGCCCCAAATCATTTTGGTTGCCCTCCTCTGGACCCTCTCCAGGAGGTTAATGTTCCTCTTTAAGTGTGGCCTCCAAAACTGCACGCAGTACTTCAGGTGCGGCCTCACCAAGCAGTTATACAGAGGGAGTATCACTTCCTCCCTGGAGGTGATCCCCTAGCGATGCATCCCAGCATCCTGTTGGCCTTGGCTGCTGCCCTCCTACAAGTCTCAGAGTTGTTCATCTTGACATCCACCACCACCCCAGGTCCCTCTCAGCCATTGAGACTTGTATTTCCCCCAGGGTGTACACTTGGCCTGGGTTTCTTGGCCCCAGGTGGAGTACCTTGCATTTCCCTGCATTAAACCTCAGCTTCCACTTTCTAGACCATCTTTCCAGAGCCTCCAGGTCCCCCTGCAGGGCCACCTTCCCCTCCTCCCCATCCACCACTGCCCCCAGTTTCGAGTCATCTGCAAAGAGACTCATCTCACTCCTGATTCCTGTCCTTATGTCAGATACGTAGGCGTTGAACAGAAGGGGCCCAAGGACTGATCCCTGTGGGACCCCACTAATGACCCTCTTTGGGGAAGAGATTTTCCCACCAACTACGACCCTCTGGGTCCGGTCCTGGAGCCAATTGCCTATCCATCGGATCATCTGGTTTCCCACCCCCATTTCTCCTAGTTTATCCAACAGGCCCCGTGAGGAACAGAGTCAAATGCCTTGCTGAAGTCCAGAAAGAGGACATCCACTGGTCTACCCAGGTCCAAGGCACTTGTCACCCAGTCATAGAACTCCACCAGGTTTGTCTGACACGATTTCCCTGGGTGAATCCATGCTGTCTATCGTCCAGGCACCCTGACTTATCCAGGGGCCCCCCCCAGCCACTCCTTGACAATGCCCTCCATCACCTTGCCCACCACTGATGTCAGGCTGACAGGCCTGTAGTTCCCTGCCACCTCCCTTGATTCCCCCTTGTGGATAGGCACTACATGTGCCACCTTCCAGTCTTGGGGCACCCACCCTGTCCTCAGAGAGATGGTGAAAAGCTCTGCCAGGGGTTTCGCCAGGACATCTGCAAGTTCCTTCAGCACTCTAGGATGTAATTTATCCGGCCCCGGTGCTTTCTCCGTCTTAAGGGAGCTAAGGGCTTCCCTCACTCTCTCTGCTGTGATTTCCATTTCCAGTACCTCTTCTCCCTGCTTAGCCCTCCCCCCACCTGCCAGTGATGCCCCCCTCCCCAGACCTGCCGATTGGTAAGGGTCCCCCCCTCCTCATTATCTCTGTTCCTCCCATGTATGATGCAGCATCCCCATTTTCCCTGGTGAAAACTGAGGTGAAGTACTCATTTAGTACCTCAGCCTGCTCCTCTGGGTCTTGTGCCCATCTCTCCCTGATTTAATCCTGCTAATCTGCCCTTCACCCTTCGTCTTTCCCCAATGTATCTAAAGAACCCCTTTTCCCTCTCCTAATTTCCTGGCCAGGTTCTGCTCCTTCCTTGCCTTAGCACGCCCTCACCACTCTAGTGGCCCTTCTAGCAATCAGCTCATACTCCCCTCGATCCCTTTCCTCCTTTGAGCACTTGAATTTCTTATAGGCTGCTTTCTTTCCCCGCACCACCTCCTGGACCTCCCTGGTCCACCAACAGGGTTTTGGGCCCTACCGTATTTGTCCTTACTCTTGCACAGGTGCTGGTAGCATCCTGCACCCTCCTGATGATTTCCCACCTACTATCAGCGCCTATGTCTGACCCAATCCCATCCAAATGCTCCTTAAGGATCCTTCCCATTTCTTAAAATCCACCCCTGAAGTCTGTTACTCTGCCTTTGTGCAGCCTTCTACCCTCCTAGGTCCAGGCAGAACCAGACTGTGGCATGGTCACTCCCCGCCAATGGGTCCCTTACCTCCAGGCTCCCAATCTGGTCACTGTCTGCCAGACCACATCCAGTACCGTGCCTCCCTGGTCGGTTCCCTCACCTGCTGAGTTAGGAACGCGTCTTGAAAGACATCCAACAACCTCTGTTCCCTGGTCACAGAGGATGTCATAGTCTCCCAGTCTGTTCCTGGCATGTTTAAGTCCCCTAACACCACCACCTTTCCTCTGCCCAGTCTGCAGTGTCTCTAACATCTGCCACCAGACTGTCCTCCAGCTCCTCCGCCAGAGCAGGGGTCTATACACCACTCCTATTTTTACTCTCTTGCCCCCTTGTTATCAAGGGTGACCCAAATCCTCCACGGTTCCCTCCGCCTCCTCAACTCCCCTATGCCAATGGATGTTTTACTATCATTCTGCTCCTCCCTTCCTCCCCGTCCTTCCTGAACATAGTGTAACCCTCCAGGTTCAGGTCCCAGTCATGTCTTGCAGTGGCCCAAGTCTCAGTGACCGCTGCCACATCCACTGCTCCCTCAGTTAACATCGCCTGGAGCTCAGGCATTTTATTGCCCAAGCTCCTGGCATTTAGCAGGACTACCTTCCACCCTTTCCCTATAGTTTCATTTCCCTGCTCGTGTTCCCTTGGGGTCTGTTTTTCCTGGTCTGCACTTTGCCAGTTGGTCTTTTCCTGCAATCCTCCTGGTCCCCAGGGGGTGGAGACAGAGTCCTCCTTTATCGGCATCCCCTTGACTGCCTTTTCTCCCATCCCACCCCTTCACAGTTTAAACCCCACTTTTCACCAATGAACTCCTCCATTTTCAACTAAGGATTCCCTCCTCCAAATTGAGATGGAGTCTATCTCTAGCATACAGCTCCTTATCCTCCCAGGTCTCCCCCAATCCCCATCAACCCATACCCTCTGGCCTCACACCACTCCCTGAGCCACTGGGTTTATCTCCTAATTTTTCTTTTGTGTTCCCCACTAGCCCTTGGCACTGGCAGGATTTCTGAGAAGGAAACTGTGCATCCTATGTCATGACAGACCCTGGCGAGCTCCTGAACCTTGCCTGTATCTCTAGCTCGCTATTCCCTCAATGTCATTTGTGCCCAGGTGGACCAGTATGTCTGGGAACCCCACAGTCCTTTAGCTGATATACCTCGTGCTTAGCCCTGTGACCGTTAGTCCAGGGAAGCATCTTGTTCTAACTGCCAAGCTTCCTCCTCCCTATCCCATTTGATACCCCTGATCATAGAATCCCCAGCAGGAGCACTCTGACCACTCCTTTTCCTCCATTTTCCCCTTCCATGTCCTCATCCTTTCTACCGGCCCCCACCCAGCTGGCTCCTTGTTCCTCCCTCTATCTGGGTGCCACATGCCACCTGCGTCCTTATTTACCATGACCACTCCCTCCCTCCAATCCTATGCCTCTCCTCCTCCTGAGTATCCTTCTGTACCTGTTAATTCCCCTCACTGCTCGCAACTGGTCCTTCTCCCCATCTGCTAAACTAGCCTGGCTCATCCTCCCTTCCTTCCTGTCTCCATTTAGTTCCTCCTTGCTCATCGTGCTCCCCTGGCCTAACCCTCAGCCTCTTTACTGAATCATCCTTGTACTTCTGGTCCTTCTTACCTTTCCTCCCAACTGGTCCTTCTCCTTAGCTTTCCTCCCTCTTCCCCTGCTCCGATTTACTACTCCCCCATTCTCCTGCATTCCAGGTCCCCCTGTTCTTCCTGCTATCTGGCCCTGCCTCCTGCCCCCCACTCCCACACCCTTTCCGTCTCTAACCACCTCTGTCGTGGCTACATCCCCCCCCATCCTTGAGCAGAAGAAGAGAATTGAAGCGGTTACTAAGTATAAGGTCTGATCCACCTCCCTGTCTTGCTTCCTTCTGTCCAGCACTGGCTATCCGCCTACTTCCCTGAGAATGTTGTCCCTCCGTCCCCCCTTTGTGAGGGTCCCCAGTTACCTGCCTGCTTCCTTGGTAGTGTCCTTTTGGGCCCCCTCTGCCAGGGTCCCTATGTGACCCCTGAGTATTCTCCTGCACTCCTTTCCCTATACCCCCGCCCCCAGTGCTTGGTGCAACCCTGTGGGAGATTTCCAGCCCCCTTCCCCAACCATACCACCCCCTTTCCCCCAGCTTTCTCCTCATCCCCGCAACCTCCTCCCTAAGCTGTGCCAGCTGGTAGCACACTGGGCAACCACCAAACTTCCAAGCCCAGTCCAGTATCATGGCTGCTCCACACCCTGTGTACCCCACCACCCTCCCAAAGATGCCGGCCCTAATGATGTGTGGTTCCATCCTCTCAAATAGTTTTCCTGGGTGAGCAACCAGGTTCCTCTATTCCAAGATACCCCTACTGCCTAATCAGGTCACCCACTAATCCTAGAGACAGTCCCACTGTACACCAGTAACTCTGTTACTAGGTGCAGTACAACACATTAAACATGTAAGGAAAATGAACAACTCCTAAGCTCCTCTCTCCGGCCTTTAAATCCAACCCCAGTGGCTAGAACTACATGAGCTGCACCAGCAGCCTTTTCCTCCAATTGCAGGCAGGTCTTCCCCATAAATTTGCAGACTTCTAGGAGGGAGGGTGGGGGAGGGCGGGTTTTGGGCAGACACCTGACAAGAGAGAGTGTATCAGCCCTGTGTCTCCCTCCAAGCCCTGCAGCTAAAGAACCATCTCAGCAAATCCCACCAAACAGGTTTTAAATCAGAAGAAATAGGCCTCTACCAGCGCAGCCTGTTACAAAGTGAAACATCCACAAAAGAGCCCCACTTACAGCCACTAAATCAGTTTACAAACATCCAGGATCCCCCAGAACAATACCCTGCTAGCCCCTTAGAAGCAAGAAAGAAAGAGCTAACCTACCAAGTAATATCCACAAGAACCCTGTGAAACAGCAGCAGCTACTGTCCTGGAACACAACTGATCCTGCCCCTTCCAGTTCTTCCTGAGAAGACAAAGCAGCTAGCACCTCAACCTGATCAGCCCTGCCTCCACTCAATTGGCTGAGTGAGACCTGGCCAGACCATTAACACCCCTCCCCCACTATGAACTAACCTTTTACAGCTAATGGAGTCAGCACAAGGAATCAAAATTCAAGTCAAAGCCCCCAAACTATGTTTGCTGCCAAAGGAAACAGGTCTCCAATTTAATTCTACCTGCATGCCATATCACCCCTTGAAGCCAGGCCTCATCTGCAAAAAGCCTTAGCTAGCACCAACCCCAGCTGTGATCTCCTGGACGCCAGGATTCTCCAATTAGTCCTAGATACTGTACTAGCTCCTCTCACCAACACTTTAAACCTGTCACTATGTCTTGATCAATTTCCCAGTGCCTGGAAAATTGCAGAAATCACCCCTATCCATAAGAGTGGAGATAGAACCTCCCCTAACAATTTCAGGCCCATCTCCATTCTCCCCCCTCTGTCCAAAGCACTAGAAAAAATAGTGGCCATTCAGTTCTCCAAGTATCTGGCCAAATACTACCTGCTGTGTCCGGAACAAAATGGATTCCGCCCTGGACAGCACCACTACAGCCCTCCTGGAGTTCTCCCAGGACCTCCACTCTGCTTTCGACTCTGTTCATGTTGCGGGTGCAGTGTTGTTTGACCTCTCCAAGGCCTTTGACACTGTCTGTCATTCCCTCCTACTTGACTCCCTCCACCAACTTGGCTTCTCTCCTGGCCCACTGGTTTGGTTCGCCAGTTACCTCTCTACCAGATCACAGCGCGTGAAGGTAAATGGCACCCTGTCCAATACCCTGCCCATTTGCTCAGGGGTCCCCCAGGGTTCCATCCTGGGCCCTGTTCTGTTCTGTTCAACCTATTTCTCAACACCCTCCCCAGATCCTGCCTGGGCAATATGCTACTCTATGCCTATGATGCAGTTCTGCTTGCCTCCCACCCTGACCCCGCATCTCTACAGGAATCCCTGCAGCAACATTCAACCAAGCGAAAAGTGGTTCTTTGACCACCGGCTGGTCATTAACCTCAAAAAAAACAAATCTGTGCTTTTTTCGCATCACCAGAATAAGGCCAAAAATGCCCCCCTCTGCATTCTCCCCAGTAATGCTCACCCTTTTGAACAGGTGTCGTCCTGTAAGTACGTACCTGGGCATCACCTTCGACTCGGCTCTTACATTCCATACCCACATCAATACCTTGACCTCAGCCATAAACTCTTGGATTGGCTTTCTCTATTGCCACAGAGATTGCCTCCCCCAAACCACCCTCCTACTGGCCATCAACTCCTCCGTCCTGTCCCTAGTGGATTACAGCCTACCTGTCTACGCTGTGGCTGACAATACTGCCTTCACCAGAATCCAGACCTCGATAAACAAGGCCTGCAGGCTCCTGACCAGTACATCCCTCTGCACCCATATTTGCCTGCACTATTCCACCACCAACCAGCTCACCTGGGAGGAGCACCTGCACTACCAAACCTGCTTACTTGCCAAAAAATCTCTGTTAGGACTCTCCCCCCAAGGGGTCACCGCGTCCCTGCGGCTTGCATCCCCATCTGTTGTCACCCATAGCTCAGTTAAGGCCACCTTCTGGTGCCCCATACCAAGACCTCCCTAGCCCAAAGGTCCTTCCAGTACCGTGCCCCCATGGTTCAACTCCCTCCGCCCTCTGTCACTAAATCTACCAAAATTGGTACCTTTAAAGTCACTCTCCGTAACCACTTCTTTGGCGTCCGAAGCTGTAGTTGCCCTTAATCAACCTAATGTTGGGGTCCCTCCCCATTTCTGGCCCATAGCCTTGACAATGTCTGTTGGACTCCCCCCTTTTATTTTTATTTTTTTGTTTCTTTTCCTCACCCATGTCCCCACCCCCACACCCTTCCACATAGGTATTTCCCGGTATGACCAGGGTTGTGACTTCTACTATTGTTATACTTTATACGATTGCTATTTACTGCATGTAACTTTATTCTGTAAAACACTGTTATATTGTGTTCTTTTGTTATCTGTATTGCACCTGTATGTTACCACTGTTGTATCTCACACTGTAACCATGTCTACCCTCCCTGCAATGAAGTGCCTTTGTAAACGAGTCCCTGACTCAAGGTTGCAAATCCGACTTTCAAAAATAAAATTAAAAAATCAATAAAGAACACAAGGGCCAAAGCGCCCAGCTGGTTCAGTTCTGGGGTTGCCCAGGCAGTAAGGGAAAAGAGGCTGGCCAATAGAAAAATCAGGAAGACCAAGAAAGAGGTGGATAGGGAAAATTACCTAAGGTTGGCTAGTGAGGCAAGTAAGAAAGTCAGACGAGCAAAGGCACAGAAGGAGCTGCAGAAAGCTGAAGGAATTAAGAAGAGGGAGAAGACTTTCTTTCACTATGTAAGTGAGAAAAGGGACAAGAAGGATGGGATTGTTAGGCTTAAGAAAGGGGTGGAGTGGGTGGAGGATAATGGGGGAAAAGCAGAGATACTAAGTGAATACTTCTGTTCCATCTTCACCAGGGAGGATGGACCAGTGCCTTCAGGAGGGAAAAGAGGAGCAGGGGGAGGGGAACACAGATGTAGTGATAGAGGAGGACAGAGTGAGGGAGGGGCTGCTGGCATTGAAGTTGGACAAATCACCAGGCCCAGACAGAGTACATCCAAGGGTACTAAAGGAACTGGCTGAGGAACTGGCAGGGCCACTGGTAGACCTATTTAATAGTTCACTAGAGACAGGCGTAGTACCGCAGGACTGGAAAACAGCACGTGTAGTGCCGCTCCACAAAAGCAGTCCCAAGGATGACCCAGGAAATTACAGATGAGTCAGTCTGACCTCCATTGTGGGAAAGCTCATGGAGATCATACTATAGGAAAGGTTGGTGGAATATCTAGGTGAGCATGGTCTCCAGGATGCAAGGCAGCATGGGTTCATGGTGGTGGAAATCATGTCAAACAAATCTGATTGACTTCTTTGACTGTGTCACTAAGACAGTAGACAGGGGCCAAGTGGTAGTCATTCTCTATCTTGATTTCAGCAAGACTGTGACTCTGTGCCCCACAAAAGGTTGATCAGGAATTTGGTGGATCTCAGGGTTGGGGAAAAGATGGCCAGATGGGTGGAAAACTGGCTGAATGACAGAACCCAGAGGGTGGTTGTGAGGGGAGAGTTATCTGGCACAAGACAGGTAACCAGTGGGGTCCCACAGGGCTTGGTGCTGGGGCCAGTGTTGTTCAATGTCTTCATCAGTGACATCGGAGATGGCATTAAGGGCAAAATATGCCTTTTCACTGATGACACCAAGCTCTGTGGGAGAGTGGACACATCAGAAGGGATACAGGACCTACAGAAAGATCTGGAAAAGCTAGGGAGGTGGTCCAGGATCCGGCAGCTTGGCCTCAATGCCAAAAAATGCAAAGTTATGCATATTGTAGCCAAGAATCCTAGGGCAGAGTACTACCTGGGTGGAGTCTGAGTATCTGTATCAGAGGAGGAGGAGAAGGACCTAGGAGTGATGATCACTAGTGACCTGAAGCTCCACACAGTGTAAGAAAGCAGCAAAGGCAAACAAGATGCTGGGATGCTTATCTATGGGGATCAGTAGTAGGAGAGAGGAGGTTATACTGCCATTGTACAGGTCACTGGTAAGGCCGCATCTAGAGTATGGAGTTCAGTACTGGTGCTCACACCTCAAAAAGGACATAAACCTGCTGGAGAAGGTCCAGAGGAAGGCTATAAAGATGATAGCTGGTCAGCAGGGTAAGGCATACAAGAAGAGGGGTTTGGACAGATGGCTGGACCCGAGAGAGGAGGGGACGTATTTGTGTCTGGTGGGAGGGGAGAGAGAGGGAGGTGGTTTCCTGTGGGGTAGGTCACAGGTTGTGAAGAATTGATTTATGGAGGAGGTGATGACACTGGAGCCATCGTCAGTGGGGTCCGAGCATGGGGAAGGAGCTTGATGAGTGGAGCTGAGCAGGAAGTGGAGAGTCTTCCAGAAAGCAGCTGGGGTGGGGTAACAGTCCTCGAGCTGAGACTTAAAGAAGCCAGCTTTGGTAGAGCGCACAGCCTTAGTACATGCGTTCCTCAGAGATCTGTACATTTGGAGGTCAGCAGCGTTGGAGGAGGCCTTAAATGCTTTCCACGCTTTGTCTCTGGCTTTGAAAAGATTCACCAGGTGAGGGGAGATCCAGGGAGGTGCCTGCACTGGAGACACAGCTTTTCCGGGGGGCGTGGGAGTTCCAAATGCCTAGGAAGGTAGAGTTAAATGCTACCAGTGCCGAGTCAGTGTCTGGAGCCATGAAGACACCAGACCAGTCCGCCAGGTAGAGGTCGGTTAGTAGGGCCTGCTGGTTGAGGGCCCTTAGGACCTGAACTAAATATATTTGGGCTGGGCTGGGAGGACGGGCTTCCTGTGACAGAAAGTAATGCAGTGGTCAGAAAGTAATGCAGTGGTCAGAAAGTAATGCAGTGGTCACTGAAAGTGTCGGGGAGTGTGCCAGCTGATGAGAATTTTAGAGCGAGTGGTTAGAGAAGCGGGGGTTGAGTCTGGTAGGGTTGGTGATGAGTTGCGTGAGGTTGAGTGCCTTGATCTGTTGAGTGATGGCCTTGGAGTGCTGGGCAAACCAGTTAAAGTTGAAGTCTTTTAGGGTTAGAAGCTCACCCGAGGCAGCTGAAGAAGTTAAGGTGGCAAGTTTGGAGACTAAGGAGGAAGGTGAGGCGCTGGGAGAGAAGTAGCAGACAGTGACTAAAAGGGAGCTGAGGAGGGGAAGACATGCTTGGAGAGTAGGATCTCGTGTGATTTTGGGGCTACCTCCTGGGAGACAATGGTGGCATTTAGGGACTTTTGGACATAGAGTGCAACACCACCACTGCACTTACCCTGTCTAGACGGAGAATGGAGTACTCAGAAATGGTGACTGAGGAGTCAGGGACTTTGGTGGATAACCGCATCTCCAACATGTGGAGAATACCGGGTGAGCCTTGGGATATCCAAGCCTTGATGTGATTTAGCTTGGGCTGAAAGCTCCTCGCATTTAGCTGGAAGATGTTCAGACTGCTGGCAGGGGGAAAACCAGAGGCTGAGGAGTCAGGCCTAGGGTTAGATTCAATGTCCCCAGCCAATAAAAGCAGGGAGAGCAGGAGGCGATAGAGGAATAGTAAATGTGAGGCAGGGGAGGGATTGGATGGAGCAGAGGGAGAAACCTAGCAGGTGGCGGTCATGGTTAGTTAGGAAGCTGAGTGTGAGGGTACTGAGTGGGGTTAGAGTCCATCTAGTTGGAAAGGGGGATTATCTTCTTTGAAGTGGATGAGGGTGCCTGGTTGAGGGACAGAAATGAGGAAGAGAGGTTGATTAGTAGAAGGGTGCTTGTCAGATGGGCAGCCAGAGCCAGTAGGAATAAGGGCTTCATTGTACTGTACTTATTTGTGGGTGCACAGAGAAGGGTAGAGTCCAAGTGACTGGTTAGAGGCTACTTGACTATTAGTCCAGCCACAGTGGGATTAGGCAGTGGCTCCAGACAACCCATGTTCATGTCTTGAGCCAGGGATGTCTGGTTCTGACCTGCAAGGCAGAGTTTTGGCATCTATCCTGAATGCCTCGGAGAGAGATTGCACCTTCTTTTGCTGCTTGACAACCCCTGGTGTCTCTGGGGGAGGGCATATCATGCGGGAAGGAACACAGTGATTCCTTTGGAGCAGCTATACATTGGCAGGCACCCAATTCCATGTTGCGTGACAGGTAGGCATCACACTCCCAGGGGGGGCTGGCAGGGGAAAGGAAGAGTGGGACAGACCCTTCTTTCAGATGACCCAATAGGGTATTGTCTGGGTCACCTCTCAGGATCATAATCTGGGGGTAGGATAAGGGAAGGGACTTGCAGGGGAAAAGAACAAAATATTTACCATAGTAATATTATTTCTTACAAGGGATCTCCTAGTAGGATTAGACCTTCAGTAAAGATTACATTTTTCCAGGGGCAGTCAGCAGATCTAGACTGCAATGCTATTATGTCTAATACTACTAGGAGATTCCTGGGTCTTGAAACACCCATTGGTTTCAGGCAGATGAAGCCACTCTGTCAGTCCGGTCCTGCTGACTCCTTCTGCTCTTTACTAACACTCCTCTTGGAGCACAGCCATTAAATGAGTTTGTTCCTCTAGCTTGGGGAACCAGGGAGTCCTACCAATGTGAAAAGCTGTGGATACAGTCAGAGGTTCCAGAGAGAGAGAGAAGCTGAGCAGAGATGGGCAGAGGTCTGGAATCTTAGAAGACTCCTACGATGGGCAGAAGTGCTTGGGCAGGTGGAAGAAGGACCTAGAGAAAGGCAAGGAGAAAGTGGGATGTGGGGTAATAGAAGGTAAAAAGAAGCAAGAAAGCAGCCAGTAAATAATTTCATGATAAACTAAAAAAGGAGTGAAACTGACAGCACTGGACACTGACAGCCTTTGTTATTTATATTCACGTGACAGGTCCTGCACAGCCCTCCCCCACCCCACCACATTGTCAGAATGAGATGCACATATTCTGCTTCTGGCCTCCACTGTAACATGAAATCACAGACTGGCTCATTTTTCTGTCTTTCTTTTTAGTGCAAATTAAAGCTCATAAGCGCTGTGCTGTCAGGGCCATCAACAACTGCAAATGGACCACGCTAGCATCCATAGGAAATGACATAATCGAAGACGAGGATGGGGTGAGTGTAAGCTCATGGTGGACTTGATTGTGCGTAGTATTGATATTCCTACTTTTCCCATCCATATAGCTGTACTGAAAAAAGCTGGTTGGACGTTTACAAAGGTAGCAAACATCTGTTATCAAGTCTTAAGTTTTGTTTTGCTGGAAAAGCAGCTGTCATTTTACAGCTAAGGTGTAATGCACAGCAAGTGCAACAACTAATATTCCTAGAGTGGGGTCACAGGTTTAAACCACGGTCCACGCCCCTTCTCATTTACTATTAAAATGCATCAGTCTGGGTCAGCCTATCAGTGTAGCATCAGAGCTGCCACTCATGCCACCAGCTACCTGGGTTATAATTTAATGGGGCCTCCGAGGATTTCTGTTATGGTATAAAAGACCCCAGTGTGAGTGAGTTCTGGGCAACAGGACCGCAAGCCTCACAAGAGTCTCTTATACCATAAGAAATATATCTTGAGGTTCTATTAATTTATTATAAATCACTCGAATTTAGCTCAAGTGATTTGTAATAAGTTTATAGAGAATTGTTATTTTATTTGCCCCCTGCCAAGCACTGAAGTGGATCGCTCCCTCCTACAGCTCCTGCATGAGAGCATACAGTACACACAGTAAGAGGTACAGTGGCTCAACATGCTGATTGGCTGAAATCACATTAGTGATTTAAAATCATGCTCCGGTCCCTGGCGCACAGAGGATTGAACAGCACACCCTGTTGTAATACTGCTGTGTCTCTCACCACAGTGCAGTGTGACTAAACACAGCAGGATGCCAGGGAGTCCAAGGCAACTGCAAGAGCCACATTGTAGCTCTCTGCAGCTTTCTTGGCTCCCTCAGCTCGAGTGGTCATCACATCTGAGATGTCCATTACTACTTAGGTTTTGCTGGGCTCAGATTACATTTAGGATGATAACAGATCATTTCACATGGGAAAAGGAGTGTTAATTGGGGGAGGGGCTACAAAGGAGCGCATTTGGCATGATGATCTGACCAGCCCTACAGGCTTGTGGTTTATTGGCTAATTAGGCCTCAGTGGCATTATATCCTCATATACTACTTTTACCAGCATTTATTCCCTGTGTAAAGCATATGAATAAACTGGTATTGGTCTGAACAATGTGGCCACTTTATTTTTTTGGGGGGAGGAGTCCTCCTTCTTTACATATTACAGCATCAGAATTCTGAATTATTTCCCTAATTCTGCCCACTTTCTTCTCCTTTTCACTTTAAAGGAGAACTGCTGCTGAACCTGTAAGTCATTTTTATGTTTGCTTGCACGCATGTGCAAGAAACATAGTGCCTTGATCGGAGATTTCGGAGGTGTGTCACCTCCTCCTCCAATTCAGGCACTGTGCTGGCAGGCGCGTTCGAGCCATCGCATTTTGGAGCTGTCTATGACACGCCCAAAATGCAGTGGCATACAGTTGAAAGGGGAGCTACGCTTGAGTGAGCAGCGACAAGAAGCTGCTCACGCGCAGCTCCCCCACGCACAGACAGACGGCACGCTTCATTGAATAGCCCACGGGTGCCCAATCCCGTCGGCTGAACGCTCTGTTCTGTGCCACGCTGGGAGCCCACCCCAGCATGGCAAACGGTGCCGTAATTTTTTTTTTTTTGCCGACGGGGGTGCCTAATCCCGCTGGCTGATCGCCCTCCCCAAGTCCTTGTGCCATGCTGGGAGCCCACCCGTGGCAAACGCCCCACGTACGTTTTGCCGACGGGTGCCCTAACTCTCGTCGGCTGAACGCCCCAGTCTTGTAGCCACGCTGGGAGCCCACCCCAGCGTGGCAAACGCCCCACGACGCCTTTTTTATTTTAAAACCTGTAAATAAAACTGTCCTGCGGCGTGTCTCCCAACCACCCTCCCACAACCCGCACCCACCCACTGCGCACTCCAGCCTCCCTGCCCCCCACCCCATACTACTCCTCGACTCCGGCGCGACGATCTTCGTGGACGGGAACACGCCTGCACTCTTCAAAGTTGACCGCGAACTGAGGAAATGCCGTAAGCTGTATAATGGGTTACATAGGGGTTTCAACTTTGTGCATATCTCGGGCATTTTGATTTTGCACAAATTTTCAACATGGGGTTTTGGGACCCCTTCTCATGAATGATGTCACTGTCATGGTGGTATTCGTGTCCAAGGGTGATTTCGGCGCAGTGACTATGAAATCACCCTTCAGGCCTGAATACCGCCATGACAGTGACATCATTCATGAGAAGGGGTCCCAAAAACCCCATGTTGAAAATTTGGTGCCAAAATTCCAAAAAATGACTGTTTTACGGTGTGTGCTGTGCAGTTCCTATGCAGGCTCGTAAGTTTACGAAATTTCAATATTTTCACTCCAGATTTTCAACATTGCCATTTTACCACACCTTCTTATGAGTAGTACAGCTGTCATTTTTCACATCTCACCCAAAATGTGTTTTCACCATGTAGTGCAGAATGGCGAGTCGTAAAGCGAAATCAATGTACGGGACAAATTAAGAAAATCACGGTGACACTGTTCATGAGCAGAGGTCTTAAAATGGCTATGTTGAAAATTTGGTGAAAAATTCCTAAAATGACTGTTTTACGGTGCATTGCGCGTTCCTACTCTACCGTAGCTCGAATTTTCAATATTCTCACTCCAGATTTCCAACATTGCCATTTTACCACACCTTCTTATGAGCAGTACAGCTGTCATTTTTCACATGTCACTCAAAACGTGTTTCTGCCCATGTAGCACACAATGGCGCAGTCGGTGTGCGAGATCAATGTACGGGACAAATTAAGAAAATCACAGTGACACTGTTCATGAGCTCAGGTGTTAAAATGTCTATGTTGAAAATTTGGTGAAAAAATTCCTAAAAATGACTGTTTTACGAGGGTGCATTGCGCAGTTGCTATGCACACTCGTAAGTTCGCGAATTATAAAATATTTTCACTCCAGATTTTCAACATTGCCATTTTACCACACCTCCTTATGAGCAGTATAGCTGTCATTTTTCACATCTTGCCCAAAATGTGTTTCCACCCATGTAGTGCACAGTGGCGCAGTATGTGCAACATCAATGTATGGGACACATTAAGAAAATCACAGTGACACTGTTCATGAGCAGAGGTCTTAAAATGGCTATGTTGAAAATTTGGTGACAAAATTCCTAAAAATGACTGTTTTACGAGCGTGCGTTGCGCAGTTCCTATGCATACCCGTAAGTTTGCAAATTTAATATTTTGACTCCAGATTTTCAACATTGCCATTTTATTACCTTCCTTATGAACAGTACAGCTGCCATTTTTTCATATGTCGCCCAAAATATGTTTTCGCACGTGTAGCGCACAATGGTGCTGTTGGTGTGCGAAAGCAATGTTTAGGACAGATTAAGAAAATCACAGTGACACCGTCTCATGAGCAGAGGTCTTAAAATGGCTATGTTGAAAATTTTGTGACAAAAGTCCATAAAATGACTGTGTTACGAGTGAGCAATGCGCAGTTTCCACGCACTCTCGTAAGTTCATGCCTTTGTAATATTTTCAGTCCAGATTTTCACCAGTGGCATTTTTTCATACTTCCTTATGAACAGTACAGCTGTCATTTTTCACAACATGGCTGAAGTGTGTTTTCACACTTTCAGCGCTGAGATGCATGGTCGCTGTGGGGAATCATGGTTCGGCACAGATAAAGAAAATCACAGTGACACTGTTCATGATCAGAGGCACCAAAATGCCTGAGTTGACAATCTGCTGTAAAATATCCCCAACCTAATTATATTACGGGTGTGCGTTGTACAGTTTCTATGTACGCTCATGACTTCACCATTTTTTTAAATATTTGTACTGCAGATTTGCAACATTGCCATATTTTACACCTCCCCATGAACAGTACAGCTGTCATTTTTTACATCCTGTTCAGAATGTTTTTGCACCTGTGGTGCTAAATGCCGTACTCGCTGTGCATAAGCAGCTTTCGGCTAACAAACTGATATTCCCCCTGTTCATGAGGTGGGGTCACAAAAAACATGTTGAAAATTTGGAGTGAAAATACCAACGAATACCTGAGGTATTAGGGTTTCCAACCATAACGCCAACCCTGTAGAGAATGACAGGCATCAGGGGTGTGACTTGGGATTCTTGCCTGTAATGCTCATACCATTTCCACACCCTGCAGCCAGTGAGAGTGTCGAGGTATGCCTTGGACTCTTCAGCCCCAAAGTTCACCCCATTCTCTATATCGCACCATCTCACCGCGTTCCTAATGAAATGGGGTGCATAAAGCCGAACACCCCAAGGAACACCGTGACACTTGTCAGTGTCTGCAGGGTGGGGTGTGGTGAAATGCAGAGCCGTTATGCCTGATGACCCAAATGCACACCCCAATGCCTGTCACTCTCTGCAGGGTGGTGGTGGGGTTGGCTTCAGTTCAGTACTTCACTGCCATTCCTATTATGCAGCTCTGTAACTTCTACATTACCACTGCCAATGCCAGCAAGCAAACATTCGGCATTGACAAATGCTTGTTCTCAGTAGAAGCTGTTTTTAAGTTCTGGTTCAAATTCTGTTACTGCTCCATCTATACAGGCCTTTTAGTAACCTCAGTGATTTTTTCTGCTGTGCAATCTGGCGGTAAGCACCATTTTAGAACTGTGTGATGTAGTTTATGTCCTAACAACCACAGTGTTCTATAGCAGGGGTCAACCTTAACTTTTTTTGCACTAGCCAGCAGGGCAAGTTGATTCAAAATTGCACTAGCCCACAGATGATTGCACTAGCCCTTAATTATTATGGTACATTTTGATCACTTATGCAGGAAACAATGCAAGCAAAGCCAAGAAATACTGTGATTATTGCACATTTATCCTGCTCCCACATTGCTTCCAGCTCCCCAGCAGAAAAAAGACTGCAATACCATTACAATGAGCCCCTCCATTGTTTTGTACCATAGCCTCCTCTCTTCCTCTTTCTGCCCCCCCCACCAAACAGAGAGAGGATATCACAACAGCAAATGTTCAATCAAGCAGTCCTAGCTCTGCGCACACAATAGCTGACATCATTGTGCACCTCACCACACTGTCATCACCACCCACAGGGCAGTAAACAGTCAGGCAGAGAAAGACACTCTCGGTCCCCACCCTATAGTCAGCTGGAGACCTGCACTTTTTAAAGTTTTTGTACAGTCTCAACTGAGCCAGGAGCACATCTAAGATTTCTTTGGGGTGGGGGCTAGACAAACCTAAGGGGCTTGGGATATAGAAAACTATGAGATTTTTATTTGTAAAAGCATTGATTTTAATATGCTCTGCCCCAACAATAACAGATTTTTCTTAAACATTGTCCTTTCATCAGCCCACGGGAAACAGTACACAGGCATAACACTATACTATTTCTATTTCTGTATAGGATGATCTATGCACCCCAGGAATGCCTATTTCAAGGTTTCAAATTCTGTATTTTATCAAGGTTTATTTTTGTTCCATACATGATCCAAAGCTTTGTTTTTAGGCTGAAAGGACATGCAGAGTGAGATAAGGGTGGAACTGTATGGATGGTGATGGCTGGCATGGTTCATTTAGAAGAGCTATGGACCCCCTACACCTGTCAGTAATGGCAGCTATGGATCTATGGATGGTCACTTCAGAGTCTGGTCTGCAGTGGTGTCCAGGAAAGGAACAGAGTTAAGAGATTTGGAGGGGAGAGGGAAGTTATGGTGAGGCTGGGATAAAACCCACCACCTGCAGGGCTGAGCCTGTATACTTCTTTGCATTTTGTCGCTGAAATGTTGGATACAAACACTCAAAATGTATTGTAGAGAAATGAGAGGCACTAGTCTTAATAATATTGGACAAGTTGTTAGACTTAAGGCACTTTTACACACAGGTTTCTGTAACGGAATAACTGTTACGGAAACAGTATTCCGTTACATCGCTTGTGTGTAAAGTGCATCTGTTCCGTTCCCTTCGTGAACATTCGTGCAAACCGCAATCTCTGCTTTTTGCGGTTTGCACTGATGATAACCTCATAGTCTTCAGGTGAAGCTACCTCTGGCTGCAAGCTGCAACACTGGACTTAAGATTTGCAAGAAAGTGAGTAGTGCTCACAACAGAGGGAGGTGAACTTTACAATTTACAATTGTCTTTGGTTTGAAGCAGATTCCTTAGGAAAGTTAATATTCTTCAGGTGGAGGATACGTCTAACTGAAGGGTGAAGATAACTTAGAATTATCAGAAAAGGCAGTCTTTCAATCAACAGAGGAGGTGGAGTTTGCTTTACTTGTTACAATTGTTAAGATTTTACTGTTTTCTGTGTTTCTGCCCTCCTGACTTGATTGGAGTTAGTGATTGACTGTTTGCATTGCAATTTGTAATACTGTGAGTATTCACTGGGCTAAGAATTTGTCATAAGCCCTGAATTGAGAGCAGGTTACAGGTGTGTATTGGACCCAGACAGTCCCTAGGGGGTGGAAACTGGCTTTTCTTTGTTTACCTCAGTGTGCCTTATAAGGCCAAGCCAGACTGTGTGAGGAAGTGCTTACATCACAGCTACTTAACAGCCAATAGCTCTGGAAGAATCTTACAGACCTTGATAAAAGTACTAATTTTAGCAGGCTCATCAGATAACCTCAAAGTCTTCAGGTGAAGCTACCTCTGGCTGCAAGCTGCAACACTGGACTTAAGATTTGCAAGAAAGTGAGTAGTGCTCACAACAGAGGGAGGTGAACTTTACAATTTACAATTGTCTTTGGTTTGAAGCAGATTCTTTAGGAAAGTTAATATTCTTCAGGTGGAGGATACTCCTAACTCAAGGGTGAAATAAGTAACTTAGAATTATCAGAAAAGGCAGTCTTTCAATCAACAGAGGGAGGTGGAGTTTGCTTTACTTGTGTAACCCCCCTGCAAATGGGGGTTCCCAAAAGACTTCCAGGAGCTTGCTTGAATGCTCCAAGCCTGAATGGTGTTTGGCGTTTAAGCCATTTATCAGTGAGTGTTTTTAGAGCCTCTGGTACTGTCTCTTTAAGAGCTGTCTGCTTGCAGACATAAGTAGTTTGTATGGGGGGACTGTGTGCTTCTCTGCTTGAGTACCACTAGAGCTGCTGCCAATTCACTCCATTTTTGCAGTCACTAGGAGTGCAAAGGGAACCTATCTGAAAGATGTAACTGTTTGCCAGAAATCATTTAGAGTAATAATGAAATTACAGTTTGTCTAACCTGCTTTCTTTGCAGTCAGAACTGTGTTTGCCTAGTTCCCCATTCTAGTTTTGAACTGCTGAACTGGACCAATCAGTGTGGGTTAAGGTAGCTCTAAAATGGTGCCTTGGACTAATCAGAACTTGGACTCATAATCTGGAGCCAGCCACAAGAGGATTGTATGGGCAGTGACTCTGGGAGATGTAGTTTAGACTTGGCCTTTTGGACCAACAGGGGCAGTCTATTGTGAGTGACAGCCAATCCAGCCAAGAACTGGGAGGAACTCAAAGGAAGTGCCGGTTTTGTCTGCTGGAGTTTCAGTTGAGCTCTGGCAGTGAAGAGGAAGGAGCCCTGTGCTTTTCCGAGTTGTGCAGTTTTAGTCGGAAGCGTGTGTAAGGTCGAGTTCGGTCTGCAGCTTGTGTAACTGCTTATTAGGACTGAATCCGTCCTGTGAAGAGAATCAAAGGATATCTGAAGAGTAGAAACCAGGCTCACCCTGTAGAAGACTGGAGAAATTGCTGAATATCGCTCGGTCTGTCAGGAACTGAATCTGCTGTGTGTTCTCCCGGGTATTGTGCAGTAATCGCAATCGGGATAGAGAAGCAGCCTGCCTGGTATAGTACTTTCTGTTTACCATATAAATGTGTGAGGAGGCTTGTGTAGCTCGAGTGAATCCTGCTGCCATTAAAGGACGTTTGCCTGTGACTGTTCACCATATAAATGTGTGAGGAGGCTTGTGTAGCTCAAGTGAATCCTGCTGCCATTAAAGGACTTTTGCCTGTTGCAGTTTGCCATATAAATGTGTGAGGAGTCTCGTGGAGCTCAAGAGTAGCCCTGCTGACATTGAAGGACCCTATCTTGTTTGGAGGTCGTGAGTACTAATTCAGGTCGCTCCTGTTGAATTGCCATTGAATCAAATGGAATTACTGTACTGCTGTTCATTTTAACTAATTTTTCTTTTCTCTGTGAAAGGGCCTACCAGCTGCCCACGGTTTGGACTAGCCACTAGGGCTTGGGTACCCAGGGACAGTAACTGGTAGGGATAGGCCTATGCACAGAGCCATAGTAGATGAGTAAAGTGATAAGCTAATTAACCTGATTCCCCTGTCCTTGTTATATTCCCCTAAATAAATCAGAGCTGCTTGTTTCAGCAAAGTTATACTGCCTGAGGTATTTGTCTATGTTAAAGTATTGTACTGTGATTGTTGCACTGTATCTTATTTTACAGGAGGTCCAGTGCCTGAACCAGTCCTGGGGGTAAGTGTATACTGTGAAGGTAATTCTGATATATTGTGTGGGCCACTAATGGGAAGAAAGGGGGTTGCAGTGTCCAGAGGGCTGTGACCAAGTTAGTTTAATCATTGCAAGCCCTGACCTCTGGGTGGAGGCACCCGCCATCGGATCCAGGCCCCTCAACCTGTTATTGGCAAATCAGGCAGGGGTAGTAGCCCCTGGGATAGCGCCATCTAGGGGTTACATCTTGGAGGCTCACTGCTGGGATTGTTTGTCCTCTAGTGGCCATATTTACGAACCACTGTTAAGAAAAAAAAATGGGTACCCCGACAGAAGTGGCTGTGCACCGGCTGGTGGAGTGGTGTACTGGGGAGGAGATTGACCCCCAAAATGCTGTGCTTATCCTGGACATCCCCTTGGGTATCAATATGGACACTGTACAGGGAGTACTTTCCAAGGTGGAAGGTTTACAAAACCCTGTGGTGGTGGGTCAGCATGCTAATCTGCTCACCCACACTTTCCTGGCCCTAGTAGAGTTTAAGGATCCCATAGATAACTCCAAAGTGCCACAGACCATTACCCGAGAGGGAGCCCTCACTGCCTGGAGAGTGATAACTAAGTACAGTAAAGACCCGGGGGGGAATGAGCCCCCACCACTGTCTGAAACTTTTGAGGAGAAATTTGCTAAATGGTTGCTGGGGGAAGGGAAAACTATGGAGGACTTGAAGAAACTATTCTTGCCACCTGGGGGTGTTCCTCCCCCAACACCCTCTCCCGCTCCAGTACCCGTAATGGTGGCTGAACCAATGCAGACTCCTATTTCTGCACCTGCCATTAGTCACGACTCTTACCGAAGGTTGAGGATCTTCTCGGCACCTCACTCCCCAAGGGGAAGATGACTGGAGACCTGGATAGACTATGTTGCCCCAAGTGCTAGAATGGCAATGCTCGGGCCGCAGCGAAGAGGGTTAGTGAGAGCCTCCGAGGTCCTGCCCTGGCTACCATCCGTGCTAAACGGGCCAGTAACCCTGAAGTGACTGCACAGGCCTATCTTGAGGCCTTGGAGAATGTGTATGGGAGCCCAGATTCTGATGAGGATCTATGGTGGAGAGTAAGAAATGCACAACAGTACCAAGGGGAGTTGTTGTCTGTGTATGTATCTCGGCTGGAAAAATTGTTGCAAGAATGCCTCAGAAAGGGTAGTTTGCCAGCGATTGAACTGGACCGAACCAGGCTGGACAGGATCCTTAAGTCTGCCCCTTCTCAGAACTGCTGTTGCTTAAGTCTACGCCTGGCAAATCGACTGAATCCCCACCTCCTAATGATGAGTTAATGAGAGAAATTCGAGGAGTTGAGAAAAGGCGACCCGGGAGGACCTGCACCAATAGCTGCGGCTATGACCAGTGACTGAGGGTGGCCCATCAAGTGAAGTTCAGGGCAGAGGTTGGCAGTCAATGAGTGCTCTGACAAGGAAAAGATATGCCACAATGGGAGGCGAACTGTTGAGAGAGATCCGAATTCAAAAAAGTCCTTTATGAAGGCCACGCCTGCAAGTATGGGCCCCGACCTATATCCGACTGCATCTGCTATGGGGGTGGGGGTACCCACCCATGTATCTCCTGCTGATAACAGCTCCAAACTCAATTCCTTGACCATGGAAGTGGAGAAACTGACGAGATGTCTCCAAATGCTTATCACGCCGCAGACAGAGATGGCACCAAGGTTTTCAGTTAGCACTTCCCCGCCCTGGCTCCCAGTGTGGCGCCTCGGCCAGCTCAAACTCCAGAAAGTATGTTTTGCTATAATTATGGAAGGATGGGCACATGAAGAGGGAATGCCGGTCCCCAAAAGACACTGACAAAGTTGCATATAGGCTACAAGGAGAGCTTCGAGAACAAAGCAGTGGTTAAGAGGTGCACAAATGATCCCAGTGAGGGCACCAAAAATGCTAACTCACTCTTTTTGTGGCAAGGTCAGTTGCCCAGGCCCCCACTACCGCCTCTCAGACTGGTCCAGAATAGTGGGTCCCTCCATGGAGACCACTGTAAAGGTGAATGGAGTGTCTACAAGAGCTGTATTAGACAGTGGCTCTCAAGTGACAATTATGTTCCAGGATTGGTATCGGAAGCATTTGTCAGGCGTACCCTTACAACCATTAGAAGGACTGCATGTATGGGGTTAAGTGAAGGCCTACCCTATTCCGGGTATATCCGAATTTGGCTGTCTTTCCCCACCTCCTGGCTGGAGTGGCGAACAAGTAGAGACCCTAGCCTTAGTGTGTCCCCCACTGGACTGTATGATGGTGTCCTTTGTTGATTGGAACAAATGCTCATATGTTCGGAAGGCTGGCACAGTTGTGTTATGAAAAACAGGGGCAAAGACTAGTAGAGCTTTAAGAGTTCCGGCTTTAATTAAGAGGCCTATGAGGCACAGAGAGATGCTGAAAAAATAGAACCAGAGGAACCGGTCGGAATTGTATGGAAGAAGGATCCTGAGTCTCTGATCCTGCGCCTAAATGCCCAGTGTACCTTACAGGAGAGGTCCGTATCAGAAAGGATGTTAAGAATAAAATATTAATGTTGGATGCACCAGGCGATGGAAAATTGCCAGAGGGACTGCTGGTCGGCTTTAGTATTTTGCCCGCTAGAGCCCATGCTTATGCCAGAAGGGTAATGGTCCAAGTTCATAATGTGTCTGAAAGAGACATTCGAGTAAATAGAGGTTGCATCCTGGCTAATGTGCATTGTGCAGACACTGCAGTGCTACCCAGCAGGCAGAGTTCGAGGAAGAATGACAGAGTAACGCCTGACTTGTTTGATTTTGGTGACTCCCCGTTGCCAGCTGAATGGAAAGTGAGGATCAGTGAGAAGCTTGCCCAGAGAGACCAGGTGTTTTCTTTAAAGAAATGGGACATAGGATGCGTGCAAGGAGCTGAGCACAATATCCGGCTGCATGACGAAAGACCATTTCGTGAGAGGTCTCGACGCCTGGCACCTGCTGATATAGATGATGTGAGACGGCATCTGCAAGAGGTGTTAGCTGCTGGTGTAATACAAGAATCCAGAAGCCCTTATGCTTCCCCCATTGTGGTAGTGGAGGAAAAGAATGGGACAGTAAGGATGTGCGTGGATTATCGCACCTTAAACCGGGCGGACTATCCCTGATCAGTACACAATGCCCGCATTCAGGATGCTTTGACTGCCTAAACGGGAGCAAGTGGTTCTCTGTGCTGGATCTCCGCATGGGTACTACCAGATCCGGATGGCCCAGAGGACCTTGAGAAGACAGCTCATCTGTCCGCTTGGCTTCTATGAATTCATGAGGATGCCTCAAGGATTTCTAGTGCTCCAGCCACTTTTCAACGATTGATGGGCGTGCAGTGGGGACATGAACTTACTAGAGTGCCTGGTATACCTAGATGATGTTATTGTGTTGGCAGCTCACTGGAGGAACATGAGAGCAGATTATTTAAGGTATTGGACCGACTGGAGGACTTTGGCCTTAAACTGTCCATTGATAAGTGTCAATTGTTTCAAACATCAGTAAAGTATGTGGGACACATGGTATCCACCAAGGAATAGAGACCGACCCAAGTAAAGTTGAGGCCTTGACCACCTGGCCACAGCCCAAAAATCTAAAAGAACTGCAAAGATTCCTGGGATTCTGTGGTTATTATCGGCTTCATCAAGGACTATTCAAGAGTGATCCGCCTTTACTTAACCTTACTCAAGGGTATCCCCAACCCAAAAATACTAAAAGTCAGTCCCTCAAGACTGAAAGAGTGTATTTTCGTCCGAGTGAAGTATTTGGGGCCGCTGGACTCCTGATTGTGAGACTGCTTTTCATGAGATCATATATCAACTTACCCATGCTCCAGTGCTGGCCTATGCCGATCCAAGAAAACCTTACGTCCTGCACACTGATGCTAGCTTGCAAGGGTTTGGGGCTGTGTTGTACCAAGAGCACGAGAATGACCTGAGACCAGTGGCCTTTGCCAGTAGAAGCCTGG
The DNA here is from genome assembly GCA_016271365.2 of Neoceratodus forsteri. Lineage (NCBI taxonomy): Eukaryota > Metazoa > Chordata > Ceratodontiformes > Ceratodontidae > Neoceratodus > Neoceratodus forsteri. The sequence goes on from CM028131.1 coordinate 1,688,872,787, forward strand.
ACCATCCGAAAAGAACTATCCTGTACATAAGTTAGAGTTCCTAGCTTTGAAGTGGGCTATTGTTGACCAATTCCATGAGTACTTGTATGGAGCTAAAATACTAGTAAAAACTGACAATAATCCTTTGACCTATGTGCAGACCTCAGCTAAGTTGGATGCCACTGGCCATAGGTGGCTTTCTGCATTATCTACATATGACTATGCTCTCGTCAATCCGAGCAGGTCTGAACCACATAGATGCTGATGTCTCTCGGAGGCCTGTTCCCCAGAATGATTGGGTCCGATTGGCAGAACCTGACATTCGGGCACTCTGCCGGAAGTTTGATAGGAGGAACAAATGTCCACAGACGCAGTGGACTGCATAGTGGATTGCTTGGGACCCACTGAGAATTGTATACCTGCTTGCTTATTGCCACTTCTTTCTGCAATAGACATTGGTGCACTGCCCAGCTGGACAATGACAGTATTCGGCGTGGCTCAATCCCGCGATCCCATGATCAAAGCAGCTTTAGAAGCCCTCTATGCAGGAAAAGATGTGTCCAAATTACTCCACTGATTTGAGAACTGCACTGTTATACAAAGAAGGTCCTAAGTTGAAACTGATCAATAAACTGTTATACAGAGAAACAGTAGACAGAGGGGACAAGTAGACAAACAACAACTAGTGCTGCCCACTGCCTTTCGAGACTCAGTACTGATGTCCTTGCACAACCACATGGGGCACCTCGGTATAGACAGAACACTTGACTTGGTGAGATCCAGATTCTATTGGCCTAAGATGGGGCTGATGTGAGCAACACATTCAAACTTGTAGTCGCTGCTACAGAGAAAGCTTTTGCCCAGACGGTTGCCCCTTGTTAACATCACCACCAGTGCACCCATGGAGCTGGTCTGTATTGATTTTCTGAGTTTGGAGTCAGATCCAAGAAATATCAGTAATGTGCTGGTGGTCACTGACCATTTCACGAGATATGCCCAAGCTTTCCCACCAAAGACCAGAAAGCATCCACTGTGGCCAAAGTACTTGTAGAAAACTTTTGTTCACTATGGGGCTCACAAAGAATCCATTCTGATCAAGGGAGACTTTGAGAGTCGTCCTGATCAAAGAGATGCTTTCTCTGTGGGGAGTGAAAGTTCAGAACCACTCTTACCACCCCCAGGGGACCCACAGCCTGAACGCTTCAACCGCACTTTGCTAGATATGCTAGGCACCTGCACCCAAAGGACAAGCCTAGATGGAGCCAACAAATTAGCACCCTGGTACATGCTTATAACTGCACCAAAAGTGATGCCACGTGTCTCCCCTACCGCCTGATGTTTGGAAGAGAAGCTCACTACACGGTAGATGTGTGTTTGGGGTCTCTCCTGATGGGGTTCAAGCTGACAACTATTTACAGTATGTGCAAAAGTTAAAAGCCCAGCTAACTCATGCGTACCAACTGGTTCAAACCCACGGCTGCCAAAAGAAATCTGGCTAACAAAGAAAGGTATGATAAAAAGGTGAAAGCATAGGAACTCCAGGAGGGAGATCGGTATTGCTAAGAAATCTGGGACTGCATGGCAAACACAAGATTGCTGACAGATGGCACCATCTCCCTCACATTGTAGTGGGCAAACTAGATGATCTACCAGTGTACAAAGTAAGGCCTGAGAATAATTCAAAAGATGTAAAACAATGCATAGAAATCATTTACTGCCCATTGGACAAATCTTGATTGAGTCTGAGCCCCCAGAAGATGCCCCTCTGGACCAGTGACTAGAGCTGCTGCTGAAAAGATCAAGAAAGTCTGCACCTACAGAAGCAGAGTTAAAGTGTTCCCTCCACAAGTCCCAGTTGAGCATGACTGTCAGTCCATATCAGAAGAAAGTGAGAGTGACTTTGAATACTATCCTTCTTCGAACTGAGTCAATTGTTTTGGAGGCAATCAGCTAGTCAATACTGGAAGCGAAGCTGGGCCTTCTGGACTGTCTAAACCCCAAGCTTCGTCCCTGGAGCCAATGCTCCCAGAAAGTGAAGTGCAAAGCATCAGATCAGATGAAATGGAATCATTGTGCATGGTTGAACTGTTTGAGCTTTCAGGGAGGAAAATGATGGATTGGGTCAGACTGGTGATACACCAGAACAAGAAGAGTATTTTGAGTGCCCTGACAGTCCACTGCCAGTGTCCAAAGCTCCATGCGAGCCAAATGTTGTGGACTCAGAAACTGTAACTCCTGGAGCTGAAAGTGCCCCAAGTTCTAGCCTCTACCCCATGGAGACTCCCTGACAAGTGAGGACAATGCTGAAAATGAGGCTCAGAGTGCAGAGACTGTAACAGTTCCCCTAGAAAGACTGGTCGAGCTGTAAAGCCTGTGGTGCACCTCAGTTATGATTCCCTTGGGAGGCCTGTGGACTTGCCTCTAATGTTGTCCATAAAGGAGTGTATGTGTCCCTAGCTCATTGCCCAAACTGAGCATCAGTGCTAACTCCAAGTTACTTGTGTTGCCCTCTAAGTATGGTGCCCTTGCCCCGTCCAGCCCCACGGTAACTGATAGGGAAGGGCCCCTCTCTTCCAGGTTTCATGTACAAGAGGTAATAACTTGAGTTATGGTACAGTGTGTGTGTAATACTGTGTAAAGAGTGATGTACTGCAATGTTTCAGAAATGTGTTCTTGGTAAAATGATATATTGGCTGATGATTACATGTGTGAGCCTAATGCAAATGTATATGGTTGCAGTTGAAACTTATGGGGGTACTTGCTTGACGCGGACGTCAAGCTTTCCCAGGCCAGGAAGAGTGTAACCCCCTGCAAATGGGGGTTCCCAAAAGACTTCCAGGAGCTTTTTGAATGCTCCAAGCCTGAATGGTGTTTGGTGTTTAGCCATTTATCAGTGAGTGTTTTAGAGCCTCTGGTACTGTCTTTAAGAGCTGTCTGCTTGCAGACATAAGTAGTTTGTATGGGGGACTGTGTGCTTCTCTGCTTGAGTACCACTGAGCTGCTGCTAATTCACTCCATTTTGCAGTCACTAGGAGTGCAAAGGAACCTATCTGAAAGATGTAACTGTTTGCCAGAAATCATTTAGAGTAATAATGAAATTACAGTTTGTCTAACCTGCTTTCTTTGCAGTCAGAACTGTGTTTGCCTAGTTCCCCATTCTAGTTTTGAACTGCTGAACTGGACCAATCACTGTGGGTTAAGGTAGCTCTAAAATGGTGCCTTGGACGAATCAGAACTTGGACTCATAATCTGAGCCAGCCACAAGAGGATTGTATGGGCAGTGACTCTGGGAGATGTAGTTTAGAGTTCGGCGCCTTTTTGGACCAACAGGGGCAGTCTATTGTGAGTGACAGCCAATCCAGCCAAGAACTGGGAGGAACTCAAAGGAAGTGCCCGGTTTTGTCTTCTGGAGTTTCAGTTGAGCTCTGGCAGTGAAGAGGGAAGGAGCCCTGTGCTTTTTCGGTGTGCAGTTTTAGTCTGGAAACATGTGTAAGGCCCTGAGTTCCGGTCTGCAGCTTGTGTAACTGCTTGTTAGGACTGAATCCGTCCTGTGAAGAGAATCAAAGGATATCTGAAGAGTAGAAACCAGGCTCACCTGCAGAAGACTGGAGAAATTGCTGAATTACACTCGGTCTGTCAGGAACTGAATCTGCTGTGTGTTCTCCGGGTGTTGTGCAGTAGTGCGGTCGGGATATGAAGCAGCCTGCCCTGGTATAGTACTTTCTTTTACCATATAAATGTGTGAGAGGCTTGTGTGGCTCAAGTGAATCCTGCTGCCATTAAAGGACTTTTGCCTGTGACTGTTTACCATATAAATGTGTGAGGAGCCTTGGTACTCGAGTGAATCTGCTGCCATTAAAGGACTTTTGCCTGTTGCAGTTTGCCATATAAATGTGTGAGGAGTCTGTGGAGCTCAAGAGTAGCCCTGCTGACATTGAAGGACCCTATCTTGTTTGGAGGTCGTGAGTACTAATTCAGGTCGCCTCCCGTTGAATTGCCACATTGAATCCAAATGGAATTACTGTACTGCTGACTGTTTAACTAATTTTTCTTTCTCTGTGTGAAGGGCCCTACCAGCTGCCACGGGTTTGACTAGCCACTAGGGCTTGGGTACCCAGGGACAGTAACTGATAGGGATAGGCCTGTGCACAGAGCCATAAGGTAGATTATTAGAGTGATAAGCTAATTAACCTGATTTCCCTGTCCTTGTTATATTCCCTAAATAAATCAGGAGCTGCTTGTTTCAGCAAAGTTATACTGCCTGAGGTATTTGTCTATGTTAAAGTATTGTACTGTGATTGTTGCACTGTATCTTATTTTACAGGAGGTCCCAGTGCCTGAACCAGTCCTGGGGGTAAGTGTATACTGTGAAGGTAATTCTGATATATTGTGTGGGCCACTAGTGGGAAGAAAGGGGGGTTGCAGTGTCCCAGAGGGCTGTGACCAAGTTAGTTTAACTATTGCAAACCCTGACCTCTGGGTGGAGGCACCCGCCATTGGATCCAGGCCCCTCAACCTGTTAGTGGCAAATCAGGCAGGGGTAGTAGCCCCTGGGATAGTGCCATCTAGGGGTTACACTTGTGTTACAAGTGTTAAGGTTTTCAGTGCAGGAAGAGTTTAAACCCACATAGGCTAAATACTGTTTTCTGTGTCTGCCCTTCTGCACAGCTGATGTGTTTTGGGGCTGACTGTTTTCAGAGCACAAGTCACCAGGCTCTTTTGGGGCTGGGGAGGTTTACCTGTGTCTGACTTGGATGTTTGGATTTTCTCTGTTTGATTAGCAGGGTATTTTCTCTGTCAAATTGGTTTGAAGCAGTATTACAAATTGTCGTGGTATGGCATCTTGCTGACAGGAAGGCACTCATCGATCGGTAGGTCAGAGCGTTTAGCTGATTGTTCTGTGAGGGCACAGTTTAGGCCCAACCCCTTCTCACCCTCACTCCACCCACCCCACCCCTGGAAATAGTTAATTTATACCTGGGGTTCTGACATCATTCCTCAAGAGGGCAAGGTACACATCACTGTCATATCCTGTCTAGCACACTGCACTGACAATATAAGCATACACATTATATAAATACATATTTTTATATAATGCACCAACACACACACACACACACACACACACACACACACACAAAAATAAATAAACAAGGTAGACAGTTATGTGGGGAGTAGTACAATGTAATGGCTGTGGGGCAGCAGTCTCCGGGAGTCTTTCTGAGGCTGAGATGCTGCCCTGCTTGCAGACAACTATCTGCCCTGAGGGAGGAAGTTGCCCATCTTCAGGCCGCACTGGACAGTGGCAAGGAACCTCCCCATCCAGGGAGCACCAAGCCACCACCACTACCTCAGAGGTTGCGAAGAAAGCACAGCAGTTGGACCACAGTGGGCCTCAGGGAGGGTAAGGGTGGTGGAACAGAGGCACACCCAGTCAGTTGTTACACTCCACAATCCATACACCATTCTGGGGGAGCATAGTTCCCCTATGGATGCACCCACAGAAGAGACTAAGGAGGGTGCAGACAACTGTCACAAGGGAGGCCTTCAAGAAGGAGGCAGAGGGCACCACAGAGAAAGAAAGCAGCTCCTGGTGGGGGACTCCATTATTAGGGGGATAGAACTGGGGGGAGCAGGGAAAACTGAAGTAAGGTGCCTGCCTGGTGCCATGGCTTGGAGGGACAGGAAGCGCATCCTTAGGATCATGAGAACAGTTGCACGGGAGTCTGAGCTGGACATCATTGTCCACCTAGGGACAAATGACTTGGCTCATCATGAGATTAGAGCAGTGCAAAAGGACTTTGTAGAGTTGGGGAGGGGCTTAAGACAAGTAACACATACAGTATCCTTCTCAGAGGTGCTGCCTGTCAGTGGCATGAGTGAGGCGAGGGTACTTAGCACCATGCAGTTTAACAAATGGTTAAAAAAATGGTGTGGAGCACAGGGGTTTGGCTTCATTGGGGACTGGGGTTCCACCTGGAGGGACACCAGCCTATACTGGCAGGATGGTCTGCATCTGTCCAGGAAGGGAACAAGTCTTTTGGGCAATCGGTTTAAATGCTTCATTGGCAAGCCTTTAAACTAGTCAAGGGGGGAGGCACTGATAAGCAGAAGGAAAATCCCAGCCTCCCCCTACAAAACAGGGTACTAAATGAGAAAAAGACCAAGGTAGAAAGGTCAGTGGGGGTTGCTGCTACAGAAGGTAAAGCCATCAAAAAATGGAGAGCAATGAGTACCAATGCCCGTAGTCTGGGTAACAAGCTTCCTGAATTAGTGGCCTTGATGGAGGAGGAAGATCTGGATATTGTGGCAGTCACAGAAACATGGTACACACAGAACCATGACTGGGACGTAAACATACCAGGATACACTATCTACAGGAGGGACAGGGAGGGTAAAAGAGGAGGAGGAGTAGCTCTCTACATAAGAGAAGAAATCAAAGCAACAGAACAAAAGGGTAAACAGGGAGGAGAAGAAGCACTGTGGGTCAATTTGGAGGCAGGCAGTGGCACCACAATCCCATGAAGGGGTTGATACAGACCCCTTTTAGGGGAGGAAATGGACAAGGAAATGATAGAAAGTATACTTAGAATGGCAGATAAAGGGAAGATATTGCTGATGGGTGATCTGAATATGCCAGATGTTAACTGGAGTGCAGTTGCAGCAGCCACTTCTAAGAGTGGGGTTATTCTGGATGCCCTACAGGGGGCATGCCTTAGACAACTAGTATTGGAGCCCACTCGAGAGGGAGCAATCTAGACCTGGTTCTCTCAAACGGAGATGAAGAGAGGATCACAGATGTAGAAGTGGTAGCTATCTGGGAACTAGTGACCATCAAACAGTATGGTTCACAATAAACACAGCAATAGAGTCAAGCCATACAAAGACAAAGGTACTGGATTTTAGGAGGGCTGACTTTGCAAAATGGGTGAGTGCCTAAGGAATGCACTAGCAAATGGGCAGGAAGGAGGGTGGAAGAAAATGGGGAATAATAAAACTGCCATCACAGAGGCAACAAGCCTTTGTGTAAAGCAAATAAACAAAACGAAAACGAGATAAGAAACCACTATGGTTCTCAAAGGAAGTGTCAGTGAAGGTTCAAGAGAAAAGAAAGCATTCAGGAAGTACAAGGAATCACAGAAGGAACAGGACAGAGAACTGTATCAGTTAAAGCAAAAGGAAGCTGGAAAGGCAGTCAGAACAGCAAAGGCCCAAACCGAGGAAAAGATAGCCAACTCAGTTAAGAAGGGGGATAAACCTTTATAGGTACACTCAGGGAGCAAAGGAAGACCAAGGGAGGGATAGTGAGGCTTAATAAAGGGGAGGGAGGGTGGGCAGAGGGTGACTGTGAAAAGGCAGAGATACTAAACAAATATTTTTGCTCAGTATTTACAAAGGAAGAGGGAGGTACCTAAAACAAATAGTAGAAACACTCTGGATACAGAAGTTGATACCAGCCCATTTACAGAAGAAAGAGCTCTTAAAACTGAAGGTGGACAAAGCAATGGGGCCTGATGGGATTCATCCCAGAATTCTAAAAGAACTAAGGATAGAACTAGTGACACCACTGACTACCCTCTTTAACAAATCATGGGAGGATGAGGTGGTACCTGAGGACTGGAGGAGGGCAGATGTGATCCCCTTCACAAAAGTGGGAGCAAGGCAGAAGCAGGAAACTACAGACCTGTTAGTTTAACCTCAGTGGTAGGAAAATCATGGAATCACTTCTGAAGGAAAGAATTGTTGCGTATCTAGAGGCCAGAGGGGCACAGGACCCAAGGCAGCATGGATTCACAGCGGAAGGTCATGCCAGACAAATCTGATAGATTTCTTTGACTGGGTGACCAAAGTAGTAGATCAGGGGGCTGGACATGGCCTACCTAGACTTTGCAAGGCATTTGACACAGTCCCACACAAAAGATTAATATACAAGTTAGCCAGCCTGGGAGTGGGTCCCAAGATGACAGCCTGGGTAAAGAATTGGCTGGAGAATAGGACACAAAGAGTAATAGTAAATGGAGTCCACTCTGAAAAAGGGGGTTAGCAGTGGGTACCACAGGGTTCAGTATTAGATCTGGTCCTCTTCAATGTCTTTTATGTTTACATTGCAGAAGGACTGGAAGGAAAAGTATGTCTCTTTGCAGATGACACAAAGATCTGCAACAGAGTTGATGCACAAGGTGGGGTGGAAAGGATGAGAAGGGACTTGGCAAGGTTAGAGGAATGGTCAAATGTATGGCAGCTTAGATTCAATGCTAAGAAGTGCAAGGTAATGCACCTGGGAAACAAAACCCAGGGAAGAGTACACAATGGGGGGTGAGATACTAACAACAACAATAATGGAAAGGGACCTGGGGTAGTCATATCAGATGACCTAAAGGTGGGCAAGCAATGTGAGAGGGCAGCAAGGAGGGTTGGGGGATACTGGGATGCATAGGGAGAGGCATCACCAGCAGAAACAAGAAGAGTTACCCTCTCTGTACAGACAGCTGGTGAGACCACATCTGGAGTACTGCATGCAGTTCTGGAGACCCAATCTCTGCAAAGACATAGACAGGATGGAAGCTGTCCAGAGGAGGGCAACTAAAATGGTGCAGGGTCTGCACCGGAAGACATATGAAGTGAGACTTATGGAGCTTAATATGTATAGCCTCGAGGAAAGGAGGGAGAGGGAGGACATGATAGAAACTTTCAAGTACCTCAAGGGAATCAACAAAGTCCAAGAGGGTAGCATCTTTCAAAAAAAGAGGTGTGCAAGAACAAGGGGTCACAATTTGAAGATAGAAGGGGGGCGGCTCAGAGGTAATTTAAGGAAGTATTTTTTCACAGAGAGGGTTGTGGATGCATGGAACAGCCTTCCAGAGGAGGTTGTGGAGTCAAAAACAGTGGTGGAATTCAAGCATGCATGGGACAGTCATAAGGCAATTCTAGGGGTTGGGGGTAGGAAGAAGTAGGCTGCTGGTTAACTAGGATCTGCAGCTTATCCATCAGGTAGGGAAATGGGCAGACTGGGTGGGCCAAGCGGTCCTTATCTGCCGTCAAATTCTATGTTTCTATGTTTCTATGTGTTCCGTTTAGACTGGCTGTGTAAAACAGCCATTCCAGTAGCACTGCAGAAACAGCCTATAGAGAGGCAAACTCTGTGGGGGAGCCGAAACAAATGGAGACAGGGGTTGCCGGAATATTCGCGAAGTGTAAAGGGAACACTGAACGCAATAGAGTACAATGGCACTACACAGGTAATGCTCACTCCATTTCTAATCCCTGTGTGTAAAAGCGCCTATAGACACATTCAGAAAACTGGAACCTAGTGATTTAACAGCACTCTACCCTTGATCACACCCTGAACACTAGCTGAAAGTCTTAACAGTGGAGTGATAATGACTCACATTGAGTATTTTGTGGGATCCCTCTCTTGAACTGCCAGATAATTGCAGCTCTTAATGAGTTGTTAATCACACCTGGCCATCTGGAACACTGAGGCCCCGTCCACACTACACCGCTTGCGCCTGGTAACGGATGCAATCCATTACGGCCGCGGAGCGGTGCAGTGCGTCCACACCGTGGCGGTGTCCTGTATGGGACCTGCACCGCCGGTCCACACATCTGGATCCGGGGACTGTTACAGTGGCGCATTTATTCTTCACAATGCAGTTTCGCGCTGCACTTTGTGCCCGTAGGGGACCGCGTACCGCAGTCACACTACTGGCCAGTAATGGTCCCAGGGCGGACCAGTTTCATAACCGTGGTTTCCACAACGGTTACAAAAACGCTTCCTGTAATGTTACCAGTGTAAATGCACGCCGTTACCGATGCAGTTTACACCCTCTGTAACGTTACAGAAGGGTTTTCAGGCTGCAGTGTGGACAGGGCCTGACAGAGAGAGATTAGCATGAAGACTACAGAATGCTAAAGTAGAGACATTTTTAACTTCACAACAGCCGTGAAAATCTGCACTAGTCAAGGCGGACTAGTAGAGAGTTAGCTGCACTAGCCCCGGTCAATTTGCACTAGTGTTTGGGCTAGTAAAACAATGTTAAGATCGACCTCTGTTCTATAGTAGAACATGGGTGCATTGTGCCAGCATTAGCAGTGCACGGCAGAATAGGGACAGAAAACGACATCATACAGTTCTAAAATGGTACTTACCAGCAGCATGTAAATCAGACACACACACACACACACACATTAGGGTAACTAAAATGCCTGTACAGCCAGAATAATAACAGAATTTGAATTAGTATTAAAAAAACAGCTTCTACTGGGAAAATGACTTTTCCTTCAAGTCCTTGCCCAGTCATAAGGCGCACAAGTCACAGTCTTGGAAAGCAGTATTATGTATGAACCTCCTCATTCCCCATTCAGGACAATTTCACTGCTATAACTCATGCTATTAATTCGATCATTTTATCTGCTGCACTATCTATGCCCAACTACTGCACACAAATGCAATCAAGCAAATATTTGGTGTTGACCAGTTCTTGTTATTCATGTGTTACAGTGACTGTATTATGGCTTTTCTGTGCCCCTTTCTGATGCCAGGTTTTCTTGTTTCTCCAGGTCGCCATGCCTCACCAGTGGCTGGAAGGAAACTTGCCCGTCAGTGCAAAGTGTGTCGTCTGTGACAGGACCTGTGGGAGCGTGCGCAGGCTGCAGGACTGGCGGTGCCTGTGGTGCAAGGACATTGTAGGACACTTTGCTGGCTTCTCCTACCAACATAAGAAACCCCAACTGAAGAGGGTGCTATTTTTAGGGAGCCCACCCCCACGTAAATCACAAGAAAGCACTCCCTTCAGTTGGAAATCTCATAATCTCCTAGAGGATCGCAGTGCTCGAATGGAACCGACCAACTGTGGGAAGGTTCATAAAGAGAGTCCCTGATAGTCTAAAACACATGGAAAGGACCTTTAAACTAGGTGTTGGGCTTACCTGTAAAAGGCAGCAGTCTAGAGATAGCCATTATCAAGCCTGCCCTATACTGATTCAAGGCAGCAGTCATTTAAGGGACTCTTGAGACTGGAAGTGATGTCACAGTTTGAGGAAATTGCATGCCTAACAACATGGCTTTGTAATTTGTTTGTGCTTGTATATGAAATAGGCAGTGACATCTGGAAAAACCATAATATTTAGACACAGTTCTGCTCATGTTTCACAGATTTCCTGCAGTTATCTTACATTTGTTCCTTATTACAAAGAAAAGCTGTTTGAAAACAGGATCCTTGTCCCTCAGACTTCATCTTCCAATATTTTGGCTACAAATCATTAGTGCCGTTAGTAGTGTTGGGATAGTTATCCGCCAAAGTCGGATACCACCGAATACCACCCCTGTCTTGGATTTCGGATGTCCTTGGATATTGATGGCATCTGATGATGGATCTGGTCACCTCGGATCCCATGTATGGATCCAGTCTGAAGCATAGGATCTGATCCAGTCTGAGGGATTTGATGGTCAGATACCAACTAAGTGTTTAGTTTCCGTAACAAGTGTAACATGACTACTATTAAAAACAGTGTCTATTCCTAATTGTTTGTGCCTGTATACAAATAAAATGTTGCCAGTCAGTTAATCAACTATTTAAGGGTCGCATCCAAAAATCCAACCCTTGGATCCCAACTTCTGACCTTAGATCCCCAAAATCCGATTAGGGATCTGCAATCCTAGCTTGGTCAGATGGAGTTAAGATTCAGAGACAGACTGTGGGACTATCCATTGGAGGACACTAGGAACCAAAAAGGCACTATCTGAGCACCACTAGTTGCCATGGAAATACTTATGATGTCACAAGCAGGAGATCATGATATGTGTAGACAAGCAACAGGAACAGATGAAGTCCAAGGGGGCAAGGATCCTGCAAATTTTCTTAGTGATGGAGTATAATGGGAGGATAAAAAAGGAAATATGGCTGGTCCTGTGGCACAGCAGTAGAACTAATGCCTGCCACACCGGTAACTCAGGATTGAAAGCTATCTCAGGTTGCTGGGGTGTTGATTGTGAAGGGGGGAAGAGGATAAAGCATCAAATGGATTGCTCTCCCCTTCTGGGGAGGGAGAATTGCTAGCTCTGCCATGAGAGTGCTGCCTCTTGAAGGCCTGGTGCTAGGACGGGACTGAGAGCAACTTGAAGGGAGGGCGCTGCAGGACTCTGCAGCATGTGCATGGCTCCACACGCACACATTGATGTGTGTGTCCCAGCAACGGGGGGGAGGGAGAAAACAGGAAGAACATTGAAGTGGGCTAAGTAAAGCCCTGCTTGTGAAATTGTGGCCCACTCTGCTGCCCGGTCAGGGGCATATGGATGTGCTTTCGGTTGGGTGGTAGGACAGCCTTCCTCCTAGCCCTACCGTGGGGCGAAATCCATAGCCAGCTGAGGTAAGGGTTGACTGCGACCAGTGGGGACAACGCTGATAAGCTGCCCATTTTGAATTGGAAGGATAAAAAACATCATGGCAAAAAAAAGGAAATATATGAAATACACTTAGAATTATGTATAATTCCCAAGCATTTTCAGAGGTGTCACATACTTTGTAGAGGTATGGCAAATTGTATGCTAATGACTTGTCTGCAATTCAAACCATGAAAATTGCAGCGGGGAAGTTGTTTGTGGTTCAAATTTTAGAACCTCCCAGGTTCTATTTTTAAAATGGGTTCTGCAAGGGCTAGCCTGTCGGTGCAGCGGTAACACTGGCACTTGCAATACCAGTAACCAGCAACTGGGAACAAGCCCGGGGTGTCAGGGGAGCCAGCCAGGGTAGTGGGATTGAGCATCTGAGAGGACACTCTCCTCGGGGAGGGAGGGTGTTCGGACTTTGCTGCCATGCTGCCACCTGGGTGACCATGGATAGCAGTTCACACAGAGTTGGTTGATGGGGAGGAAAGGAGGACGTGGACAGAGCTCTGACGACCTGACACGCCCTCGTGAACATGCACACAGACAGCCCCTGGCCATTGGTATTCTAGTTGGGGGGGGTAGAAAAAAGGTGGGGAAAAAAACAGTTCTGCAGGACCCGCACTGCACCGCCACACCACACAGGAGCTTCACAGGGACCTTGTCCACCCTGCCGATCCTGCCCTGAGGGGGGTAAAACAGCAAGGAGTGGGGGAGGGGGTTATGTCCAGGAGAAAGTGGGGGACAAGGCTGAGCAGTGGCACAGCTGATGGGAACAGACTGGGTGACTGGGAGCAAAAAAAAAAAGGGTTCTGCCATCCTGACTTTAGACTTCATTCTTACAAAGGAAGGAGCATTAATTTCTCTTTTTGTTTCATAGTAGGTGGAGGGTGGAATTGATAGCTAAAGAAAGAATGTGCTTAACTGTGTCTTTTTTCTGTCAGGTTCACAGTGGCTGCAAAGAACAGCTAGGAAAGAAATGCCCGCTGGGACAGTGTAAGGTGTCCATCATTCCCCCGATTGCACTAAACAGCATCGACTTGGATGGTGAGTGAGTGAAGGTTCTGGAACTTGGCTGCATATACTGCTACAGGGCTGTCCATCATACAGGAGGGCTAAGAAAGTCCTTCCTAAAGTAACTGAACCAGAGCAGGTACCAAGTAACATCTGGTTCCATTACAGAAATTGGCTGTTTCAGTCAGAGTCTTGTTAAAGGCAGGAGTGCGCTCTATCATCTTTGATTCTGGGAGCTGAAAGGATTATGCTTCAGAGAGGCTGAAAGAGGGGGAGAGGGATCGATCAGAAATTCTGTATTTGAACAAAATGCCTTGCAAACAAAAAAAACAAAGCCTGGTTGAGTGGTTTCTGTCCCTTTTCTAGCCTGGTCTGGAATAGGGATGGGAGAACCAGTTCGGTTCAGTTTAGAACCACTCAGAATTTATGCCCTTTTCTATAAAAGAACCTTATCAGAATCTTTTTTTCAGGTTCTGATCATTTTTAAAACATTGATTCTGGAGCTTGATGTACTCCCTGACTGGTCTCTATCTAGTAGGACGGCTAATGGCGGTGGCAGAAAGACCCAAAAGGCAGCTGGAAGGAGTGTAGTAAAACTCCAGCCTGTTTTTAGATCCCTTTCCATTCACTGACAATAGCTTAAGGGCGGTCAATGATGGTTAAAACAGTTTTTTGTACATTAAACAAAAATGTTCTGAAAATTCTGATAAGGCTTGGATAGCTAGTTGAACCTTTTATGGCTTATCAGAACCTTTTACAACCTAAGAACCTTTTGTGGTTCCCCATCCCTAATCTGGAACTTCATTTCTTTCAGAGAGTATTATAAAAAATCTTTTTTTTTTTTTTTTTTTTTTTAATTATGCCCCTCATTCTCCCTTTCCCTTCCCTTGATTTTTGTGGTTTCCTTATCTGCACTCTTTCTACAGTCAGGAGAGGGGGGGGGGGGCTGGCATTGCAGTTCTTGCTACTCTGATCAGTCACTAGGTGGGGCTCAAATGCCAGGCTGCCCAACCCACCCCTCCTCAGAAGCAAAGTGCCCCTGCCTCCAGCTTTAGAGCGAGAGTCCATGTCTTGTCCCTTAACCCGTCTTTCAGGTGGCTGCAGGATATGCTGTTGCTGTGCCACATGGCTGACCTCAAAACACTTCTTGTTTTTGTTAATTTCTTTTCTCTCTCCACCGACTGGCCCCTTTCCACCGGTCCCCCAAGCCCCGTCACCCCGGCATCCACTGATGTGTGCCTCTTGGCTTAGAGGTGCCAGCTGGCCGGGTGCAGTGCCTGCGGGGGACTGGCATCATCCCACCGGTCGGTGGCATTTTTGGCCTCCATGTTTCTCCCTTTCCTGAATGCGGAGGTACAGCGTGCAGTGATGCCAGTAGCCGAGCTGCGCATGCTTCGACACATGGCACGCCGGGTGTCTGCTTCACCTCTGCCCCCTTACTCTAGGGCCACCGCTAAGAGCCAGGCAAGCACCAGTCCCTGGTCCCACCCCTCCCCGGGAGAGGAGAGCTGTCCTCCAGACACTCAATCCTCTCCATCCCTGGCCGACCCCTGGCAACCTGCTCACACCGCGACTGCAGGTCACCAGCGTGGCAGGAGGTAAGGCAGTGATGCCTCAACCCTCCACGCCACTGGGCCGGCAAAACACTTTTTTTAAAAAGGATGAGATCCAGAATTTTTAAATCTCCTATTTTGTTTTTAAGCCCAGCTGTGCATGACATTACAGTTACTCAGTCATTACAGATTTTTGGCCAATCAGAATCTTCTGTGCAAACTAGTAGGTAATTGACTGAGGTGAAATGGGGCGGGAGTGGAACAGGATACCTTGAGTGATGACCTGATGGTTATTGCGAGTCCTTCCCATGTGGAGGACCTGGGTTTCATTTCTCATTAATGGAGCTTGGATCTGAAGCTGCCAAAGTCCGATACCACCGGATGCCTCACATTTTTTTTTTGGATTTTGCGTGCCAACAGATATTGATGGCATACAGTCACCCTGGATCCCATGTATGAATCTGGCTGGAAGTTCCGTAAGACCAGAGGGATCAGAGTCGGATCCAAAAATCCAACCTCTGATCCCAGTTCTGACCTTAGAAGCAAGCATCTGACCTTGGATCCTCCAAAATCTGACTGGAGATCAGAAATCCTAGATTGGTCAGGCAGAGTGCAGAAACAGGTAGTGGGACTATTTATCAGAAGACACTTGGATGCCAAAAGACATGATCGGAGCACCACTATTTCTGATCCTTGGGATCCTAATTAGATGGCATCAGGAAGGGAGGCAGAGGTGCACAGTGTACACTGTCTCTAGGGTGAGGGGTTTGGCACTTTGTAACATTCTGAACTAGCATTAACCTCTGGTTATTTTTTATTTGTTTGTTTGTTTGTTTAGGGCTCTGGAAGGCCACCTGCCCCCCTTCCTGCTCCAGCCCTCTACTAGTCCTGGTCAACTCCAAGAGTGGTGATAACAAGGGAGTGAAGTTTCTCCAGAAGTTCAAGCAGATCCTTAACCCGGCACAAGTATTCGACCTGATGAATGGGGTACCCCACCTTGGGTAAGGTTATTCTCCCAGGCTTCTGGTCCGTGTCAGGACTGGAGGATAAGCCTCTCTTTTCTTTGTCACTGTTGTGCCACAGTGCTGGTTTTCTTGTTTCCGAGGAAAAAAATTTAAGTTTGCATTGAAAGAAATTGACCAATCGAGCAGACTCGCGAGACCGTTAGGCCTATTCTGCGGGCATTTTAGTATGTTAGTAACTTAATTATGCAAAACTGTACCAAAATTTGAATTTCAGGGAATTCGGTTTTCAGTACTGAAGGCATTTTTGTAGTGAATACAGAATCGGTGACTAAATGCAGAGTGCCATCTGGTGGAGAAAATGGAGATTGCAGTATACAAGAATAAGAGCCAGTCTAATCATTTGGGTAGAATAAAGGTTTTCTTTTAGCTGAATTTGCTAGAGCTGCTTTTTCAGAGACTAAGGACTGAGTATTTATTTTGTTTTATTTGTAGTTTATGATCAGGAAATGTACACTAAGCTGTGATAGCTTATTTCTGGGTGTGTCCTGTGGAGTGGGTTGCATGGACTTGTTTTGTTGACGGGGGGAATGTTGGCCATGATACCACTTAAACTACTTTACTTTTCTTCGTAAGTGCAGTGGGATATTTTACTTCTACCTAGATAGTGACCAGAGATGGGCAGACGGGACCTTGGTTTAACGTTTCATTCGAAGGCTATCACCTAAACAGTGCAGCACCCACCACCCCACGTCCCCCTGTACTACTCTGCATTGTCAGTTATGGGTGTGACCCCCAGGTGGCGCTATCCCAAGGGCTACTACCCTGTCTGCTTGACTACTGACAGGTTGAGGGGCCTAGGTTCTATGGCGGATGCCTCCACCCAGAGGTCAGGGTTTGTAGTGGCTAGACTAACTTGGTCACAGCCCTCTGGGACACTGAGACCCCCTTCTAATCCCCCTAATGGCCCCCACAATGCACAGGAGTTACAGTACCAATACCCCACATGTACACACTGTTCAATCATAAGGTACCACTTACCCTCGAGACTGATTCGGAAGTCTGTCTCTGAGGACCCTCTGAAAAATAAGGTTAAACAGCATACACAAACCAATACAGTGCTTGGCATGAAGGTACTGACACTTCAGGCAGTTTAAAGTTTAACAACATCAAATCTGCTTTATTCAGGGGGAATGTAACACGGGAGGGGGAAGTTAAGTTAATTAGCCAAAGTAAATCACAGTACTGTGCACACATACAGGGTCTGGAAAGTCACACTCTGGGTACCCAGGTTGGGGGACTAGCCAGGTCCGTTGCCTGAGGTTGGCTGGCAGGTGCAGATGGATAGGGCCCTGTAGAAAAAATATATGCACAACACCCAGTTGTAATCCAGAGCTGGATGGCTCAGTCCTTGAAGAATGAAACAAAGAAAATTAGATGACACACTTGTGATTACTAACAGGCTGCAGGGGAATGCCCTGATTTGTACTCGCAAACTGAGAACATGATGGAGATGGTTGTTCTGGATTGCCAGAAAAGTAAGGCATGGAGATGAGACTCTACTGGCAGGGCCCAACTGCTTTGACTAGCAGACGGATTTAGTCCGATTAATTTAAATTCCACTTCCAGCTTACAACTCACAATGAAAGGGGGATTGGAATCGCTATCCCCCCAAGCACTAAACACATTTATATGTAAAGGAAATTACTATACCAGGCAGCTGCTCCTAGGTCCCGGGCGCAATTCTGCAGATACCCGGGAGTACACACAGCAGCTTCAGTTTCTGACAGACCGAGCGCGATTCAGCAATTTCTCCAGTCTTCTACAGGGTGAGCCTGGTTTCCACTTTTCAGCATTCCTTACTTTCAACCACCTTGGATTCAGTCCGATTTACGCTTTCGACGGCAACAGGCTGACATCAGGGCCTCTCACACGCTTCTCGTGCGAAACTATACACCCTAGAAGCACAGAGCTCCTTCTCTCCTCATGGTCACAACTGATCTGACTCTCCAGCTTCAGTACATGGCATTTCCTTTAGGTTCCAATGAATCTAGTTTGTGGATTCAGCTGTCAATCACTCTAAAGCTCCCTCTGTTGGAGCAATAAAGGCACCAAGGTCCAAACTACACTTCCCAGAATTACTAGCTATACATTCCCCTTGTAAACTGGCTCCAGAGAGAGTCCAAATTCTGGTTGGTCCAAGAGTCTCCATTTTAGGGTTCCTTTAACCCAATTGGCCCAGCACAGCAGTTTAGGTCCAAAATGGAGGGGCAACACACACAGAGTCCCAGCTGTAACAAAAGCAGGTTAGACAAACTACAATCTTGCTAATGCTTTAAAGGATTACCAGCAAACAGTTACAGTTGTTGGATGGGCTCCCTTTGCTGTTCCAGCGACCGCAAACTGGAGCGATTCCTCCGCAGCTCAGGCGGGATTCAAACAGGGAAACACCAGCCCCCTTGGAAAAGCATTAATTTTGTCTGCAAGCAGACAGCTCTTAAAGAGACAGTATGTGGAGGCTCTACCAGCACTCACAGTGCCATTCTAATGGCTTAAACGCCGAACGCCAGCAGGCATGGAAACACTTAGGCAAGCTCCTAGGAGGCTTTTTAGGAACTGCCATTTGTGTGTGGGGTGGGGGTTACATGGGCATTACCCAAAGTATCTGGTGCAGGGCTGGAACCCACAGCCTTCTGATTTTCCAGCCCCAGTGGTGAGTGTGCTACCTACTGAGAAACTGACACTGATGACGGAAGGATCAGTCCCTGGGTCCGGCACTGAAATGAGCAAGCCTGTAATTCAGTTTGTGGAAGATGTCCCCTCAAGAAGCTGAGTAAAGGCCACTACAGTGGCAATCAGGATAAGATTACTGCAGCTGATTGTCAGCGAGAGAGGCCTGGCTGGCTAGTCAGGCCAAGGGGATTTACTGAAGTTTGACCCCTCTCATTACTGCGGACTGTGTTGGAGGGCTGCATTACAGTGCAGCAGTTTGCACTTGGCTGCTGTCCTCGGTGCTCCAGCTGGAACCTTGTTTGATTTTGTGGGTGCGTCCTCCTTGTGTGGTCCAGAGCCTAAGGGCCAGACCTCAAGGATGTCCCAGCTGGAAAGAGTTCAGCATACCTTCTGCCCCACCCAGGGGCCAGTGTGTCTGCTGTCGCTCCGCCAGAGGATACCTAGACAGAGGCAGAACAGAAAGACCTTGGTGGGCTCCAGGAGAGAGGGGTTGGGGAAGGGTGCATGCTCCTTCACCTGTGCCACTGCAGAACACCTTAATCTTACTGGTGGAGGTAGACAACAGAGAGGAGGTATCCATCACAGTGGGAAAGGAGGAGGTGGTGGGAGAATCACAGTAGTGGAGGCCCCACAGAGGGTGGGAGAGTCCCCTTTCAAAGAGGAATCAGATGTTAATGGGGGACTCAGTTGTGAATTGGGAAAATAGAGGATAGGCGGTGAGGTGCCTGTGGGGTGCTTTGGCTGGGAGGGACAGAGAGTGGATCCTGAGGATCGCTTGGACAGCTGGTGCTAGGAGGGAGCTAGACATCATTGTCCATGTTGGGACAAATGGCCTAGCATGGGAGAAGGTGGGAGTAGTGAAAGGAAACCTCAGGAAGCTGGGGAGGGGCCTCAAGCAGATGGCACACACAGTGGCTTTTTCTGAGGTGCTACCTACGTATGGTTGGGGAGAGGCAAGGAAGCTCCACACCAGGGCTTTTAACCAATGGTTGAAGGTACAGTATGGTGCATGGATGAAGAATTTGGGTACACTGGGGACTGGGGACCAACCTGGGAGGATTCAGGCCTCTATAAGAGAGATGGCCTGTGTCCTTCTAGGAAGGGGACTGTCGTCCTTGATGGCAGGTTTAAAGACTACTTAGATGAGCAGTAAACCCAAAGTTGGCAAAAATTGCCCCCCCCCTCCCCCGATGGTAACGTTTCAGGGAGGGAGGGCCCAAAAGCCCCTGGCTCAAAGGTTTTAAACTGATGTTAAAATAAATAAATAAAAGGGAAAACTCTTCCAGGGCAGAGACGCAGAAAGGCAGGGACCGGAAGAGAAAAGAGGAAAATGGGAATATATCTCAGGTAGGCGAGGACAGAGGATTGAAGGAGAACAGGAGTGATGAAATTAAAAGGGATAAATGTGAGTCAGGTGGATTCAGATAACAACACAGGCAGAATAAGAGGGGGAAGCAGGGTAGCACATATAAGGTCGAAAGGTGTGGAGAGCCACGTGCCATAATGCTAGGAGCTTTGGAAATAAAATTCCGGCCCTAGAAGCCATTATAGCTGAGGCTAACTTGGATTTAGTGTACAGAGCACCTCAACTGGGGCATGGCTATACCTAACTACTCTCATTTCAGAAGGGATATGGCATGAAAGAGGGTTGTATTATGTGTAAAGGAGGGTGCTAAGGCCACAGAGGTATGGGGCACCAAGAGGAAAAGGAGGGTCTTGAAGTGCTGTGGGTTACCCTGGAGTAAGACGCTGGGGCCGATATCCGTACCATGGTAGTGTGCACTTGGGGAAGCCATCACAGAATGGCAAGTAAAAGGGAGGTGCGCCTACTTGGCAACTTCAGTTTTCCAGATGTTGAGTGGAGCCTTCCAGCTGCAGCTTCAGCAAGGAGCAGGGCCATCCTTGAGGCCTTACAAGGGGCTTTTCTCAGGCAGCTAAGCAAAGAACCCACTGCAGATGTGGCAGTGCTTGGACCTAGTGCTTACAAACAGGGACAGCACTGAAGATGTCACAGTGGGCAGTCCCTTGGGTACCAGTTATCACCATACCGTGGTGTTCAACATAAAGACAGGAGTGCAGGCATACCACACGAGGAAGATGAGGGTCCTGGACTTTAGGAGGGCGAATTTTACAGAAATGGGAGACTACCTCAGAAGTTGCCTAAAGGGTGGGGTATTGCTAAGAAAGGGGTAAAGGCACAGTGGGGAAACTAAGGGAGGGCATAACTAAAGTAACCAACCTACGTGTGAAGGCGGTGAGTAAAAGCAGAAGGAAAAAGACTGTTGTGGTTTTCCAAGGAAGTGCAAGGAGGTTTTATGTGACAAGGGTTGTAGCACCTCAGGGAAGGTGTAAAACTTTTGTCGTTTTGGTTTTGCCCTTTTTGCAGCGCAGTTCTGGGTGTCAGCTTTTTCATTTTCACCCACATCACTGACCACTGGCAAGGGCAGTAAAAGAAAAAAGGGTGACATTCAAGAGTTGTAAGGAAACGCAGAGAGAGGAGGAGAAAGAGGTGTACTTAGAAAAGCAGAAGGGCCGGCTGGACGCCACACCTTGCACCACACCGACGACCCAGGTTCGGGAGCAAGCTCACGCCACCGGGGGGAGACAGGCTGGAGTGTCCGACGACAGCACGCCTTCTCCGGGGGAGGGACGGTCTTCTAATCCAGCAAGCAGTGACCCCTTGCGGAGGCTGGGGGCATGACGGCAAGCTGGAGTTTCAGGGGCATGATTGATAGCAGGCATAGGCCAGCGACCAATCCGCCTCGGAGGCTGCTCCTTTGAGGAAGGAAGGGGAGGGACGTTGCTGACGTTGGCACATGCGCCATGACGTATGGGCCCGCAACGTCCCACAAGGAACATCAGAAAAACACCCCATTGGAGCCGGACAGATGGAGCGCTGAGCCTGGTCCCGATGTGCCAGTGCCTGCCTGCAGCCTCAGGACCCTGATGAGATTTGCAAGATTCGGTGGCTGCCCCCCGCCTGGGGGGTTTCCGAGGCCAGATGGAGGGACTGGAGACTGTAAGGTAGGCACTGGTAGGGGCAGGCTTAATGTGTGACTCCCAATGGTGTGGCCCTAGTGGTGTAGTAGGCGGGAAAAAGAGAAATATAAAAAAAGAAAAAAGAAAAGCAGAAGGAAGCAGGCAAGATGGCGAGGGGAGCAAAGGCACCGGCTGAGGAAAGGATTGCCTAAGGGGTCGCTACAGGGGATAAGACTTTCTTCAGGTACATAAGTGAGAAGAGGAAGGTGAGGGATAGTAAGGGTTAGAAGGGTAGAAGGGGTGAGTGTGCAGAAGGCGGAATGAAGAGAAAGCTGACATCTTAAAACACATACTTTTGCTCAGTAGTCACAGTGGAGGGAGGAGGGGAAGGACCACCAGGGAGAAGCAGGAATGAGGGGGTAGGTGTACTGGACACAAGTCCATTATAAGAGGAAAGGGTCCTGAAAGGACTTGCAGCTGTGAAGGTGGGAAAGGTTGTGGGACCGGATGGGATTCACTTCAGGGTACTAAACAAACTAATGAGAGGCTAGCTGCCTCACTGACAGCCTGGTTCAACAACTTACTTGAAACAGGTGTGGTTCTGAAGGACTGGAAAAGAGATGAAATTGTTCCTGTACATAAGCGCGACCGCAAGAAGGAAGTGTGAGACTATAGTCCAGTCATTCTCACTTCGGTAGTGGGGATATTAATGGAAACTCGATGGAAAGTGTGATCGAGTATCATGAGTCTGGTGGTCAGCAAGACCACAGAAAACATGCATTCATGGGACAGGGAGGTCATGCCAAACTAATAGATATCTATGAATGAGTGACCAGGAAATTGATTAGGAGAGGGCAGTGGACATGGCCTATGTAGACTTTAGCAAAGCCTTTGACACAGTGCCACACAGGAGGCTGGTTAGGAAGTTGACCAGTCTAGGAGTGGGATCCAAAGTTGTAAATTGGGTTAGAAACTTGTTAACAGATAGGAGGCAGAAGGTGGTGGTTAATGGCCCTCATTCTGAGGAGGGGAAGAGTGGCCAGTGGGGTACCATAGGGTTCAGTTCTGGGACTAGTCCTCTTCAGTGTCTTCATAGAAGACATTGCAGAACAACTGAAAGAAAAAAATACTCACCATAGTAATGTTGTTTCTTCTAATGCAGTTTTGCTGTATTCTGACTATATGCAGTTAGCCCCCACTTGAACTGCTCCGGAGAGGAAAGAGGTAACTCTATGCAGAAGCATAGAATGTTGAGCTCGAGCTCAGTTTTCAAACCTCTGTCTCTGGTACTCTGCAGTGTAACCGTTAGATTCTTACGAGCACTAAACTAAACTAACTAAGCCAATAGGTAGAAATTGTTTCTAAAATTTTTGTGCAAATTTTTAGGGTCAAAAGACTCAAGTCGAGAATCCCCAAAATAATATAAGCAAGTAGTGAAACAACCAAAAACATTCATAATAAAAACCAGAAAAACCCTTAAGATAAAGGCATGCCAAGTACACCTCTGGGGTGCAGCACTGTGCCTGCAAAACCACATCCCAAAACTACTAGGTTCCGGGAGGGGAGGCAGGGAGGTCAGAACAGAGCAAGACTCCATTAGAAGGAACAAATTCTATTGTGAGTAATTTTTTCTTCAAACAACATGAAGTCTTGCTGTAGTCTGACTATATGCAGACTACCATGCAGTACCCCTTGGAGGAGGAAGTCACAGTGCCTATTTTGGGAACAAGCTCTGCAGCACAGCCATGCCAAACCTAGCATCACTTCGTGACTAAATGTCCTGAGAGTAATGCTTGCTAAATGTGTGAACAGATTTCCAGGTGGCTGCTGTGCAGATGTCCACTAAAGGTATATCACTAGCTGCTGTGACCGAAGCAGCTGTACCTCTGGTCAAATGAGTCCTCAGGCCTGAAGGACACTCTTTCCCAAGTTTTGAATAGCAGCACTGGATACAGGAGACAATCCACCTGGCAATTGTTCTCTTGGTAGCAGGTTTGCCCATTCCCACTTCTCCATAAGTGAGGAACAACTGAGAACAGTCATTTCTATGGGCCTTAGTGTGTTCCACATAGTAACTAAGAGCCCTCTTTACATCAAGACTGTGTAGTCTTCTCTCCCCAGAAGAAGAATGATCAGTAAAAAATACATGCAATGACATAGACTGATTCAAATGAAAGTCTGATACCACCTTAGGCAGAAACTTTCTGTTGGTGTGAAGGACCACCTTATCCCTGTGAAATGAAATGAAATTAGGTTCCACTGATAAAGCCTGTGTAATGCCCCAAAGTTGGGTCATCCCAGAAAGTTTAAAATCAATAAATAAACTAAGGATTCACAGGTGCTCAGAATACTTGCTGTAGGTGTAGGCAGCAGGATACTGTGATAAGGGACCCCTGAAAAATAAAGATTCACCTCCTTATAAAGAGAAACTGTAAAATAAAGCAGAAAAGTGCCCTGTGCACTTATAGTATGGTCAAAAAAACAGATTTTAAAAGCAATAGATGTCACAGTGGCCTGGATGGAATGTTGTGCTGAGAGGCTTATGCACAGCATTCCACTCCAGCCAATCTAGAACCCAGGCAGGTTTAAGTTTAAAAAATAATTGTTCAGTTAGTCAGTTGTTGCTGGGCTGTGGAGTAGAGAGGATCACAGGAGTGCAACAGGGACTTGTGGCTTACCTGGGGTTGTGAGGCCGGTCCTGTTGACTCCATGGTGATTCCCCTCCTCCAGTCCACTGAAGACTCCCTCTTCGGCTGTGTCCTGCGGTCGGTGGTGCCATCGGGGCACCACGAAGATGAAAAACGACTGTTTGCTGCGTTTTGGGCTGAATAGCCCCTCCGTTTTATTATTTTGGCCCCCGAGTGTTTTAAACAGTTTAATTTCGGTCCCACACCGGCGGCAGAGAAGCGCCGCATCGCTGAGTTCCTGTTCGGCCGTCTGAGGCTCCCTGGTCATCCCTCCAGCTGCCTGTCCGTTTTCCCTCCCTCTGCCAGCCTCCCTACCGCTCAGCAGCCCCAGAAGATGGTGAAGTGGTGAGTCGGCGGCAGCACAAGAAGAGTGCTGACCGCCTGTTTCAAATAGGGGACTCTGTTTGCTGTAAAACGCGCAATAGGCACTTAGAGGAGGCGGCCGAGCGCCGCAGGGGCATCGGGATGCTAGGACCCTTAGTTTTAATATTAATGAAGGAGGCGGGTTAGCGCCCTTGGGAGGGCGCAAGCAAGGCCTTTATCGCGGGCCTATGAATATTCATAAGGGACGGGACTCGGGCAGGGTTTCGGTCGCTAAATGACAGCAGGCTCTGGGAGCCTGCAGATTTAAAGGGGCCCTACCACTCTGAGTATTTAAAAGGGCAAGTCAAGCCCAGAAGTAACGTGGGGCACCAGGCCCAGTATTAAGTGGGGCACCAGGCCCAAAGTAACATGGGGCACCAGGCCCAATATAAAGTGGGGCACCAGGCCCAAGATAATGTAGGGCGTCAGGCCCGAGGTAAAAGTAGGGCATTAGGCCCAAGGTAAAGCTTGGTATAAAAGGGAGGCCCCGGCCTAGCGGAATAGGGCAAGCCAGCCTAGTGGTACTATAGGGAGGCCCCGGCCTAGCAGAATGGGGCAAGCCAGCCTAGTGGTACTAAAGGGAGGCCCCGCCCAGCGGAATAGGGCAAGCCAGCCTAGTGGTACTATAGAGAGGCCCCGGCCTAGCGGAATAGGGCAAGTCAGCCTAGTGGTACTATAGGGAGGCCCTGCCCAGCTGGAATAGGGCAAGCCAGCCTAGTGGTACTAAAGGGAGGCCCCGACCTAGCGGAATAGGGCAAGCCAGCCTAGTGGTACTATAGGGAGGCCCCGGCCTAGCGGAATAGGGCAAGCCAGCCTAGTGGTACTATAGGGAGGCCCCGGCCTAGCGGAATAGGGCAAGCCAGCCTAGTGGTACTATAGGGAGGCCCCGGCCTAGCGGAATAGGGCAAGCCAGCCTAGTGGTACTAAAGGGAGGCCCCGACCTAGCGGAATAGGGCAAGCCAGCCTAGTGGTACTATAGGGAGGCCCCGGCCTAGCGGAATAGGGCAAGCCAGCCTAGTGGTACTATAGGGAGGCCCCGGCCTAGCGGAATAGGGCAAGCCAGCCTAGTGGTACTAAAGGGAGGCCCCGACCTAGCGGAATAGGGCAAGCCAGCCTAGTGGTACTATAGGATTCATTAGCCACGACGTCCAGAAAGAGATCCTATTCAGGAAGACCCTACATTTAGGAACAGGGGTTCATCTAAGAGTGCTCGATTTGCCTATACTGTGAAACTACTGTAATTACTGTACTGCTTATGCTGAACTATTGCCCTAAGTACCTGAACTATTGTTCTAAGTACCTGAACTATTGTTCTAAGTACCTGAACTATTGTTCTAAGTACCTGAACTATTGTTCTAAGCACCTGGACATTGGCCCTCATCAGTAAGAGTTACTCCTGAAGTTATAATTTGACCTCCTCCGGCAAATTATTGTATCATTCCACAGTTCTTTGGGCATTTTTCAGTTATATGGTTACTACTGTATGAAGACAGTCTCAGTCTTCTACCACACTGCAGTCCCATAGTGTGGTCTGTAACACCAAGTACTCAGAATCAGTCTCTACTCAGAAGAAGATGTCCTCTCAGCATTCTTCACTCCTGTGGGATCATCCATCAGCTCATCACGTCCGTTTGTGTCGTCCGCCGAAGTCAAGTCTGTCTCCAATCGTACCAGCCGTTTTCTTGTTTTCACAGCTTGAAAGTACGTCCGCCGAAATGCATCACGACAGCCGTACCAGTGTCGTTCCGTATGGTTCCTGTTCCAGATGTCCCGAGGTTGGTCACCCTCTACAGAAGAGTGAGCTCATCCTGGAGAACCTAGTCTGCACCCCTCCTGGTCATTCGCCTAAAGTTGAGTCCGTTGAAGCCCAGTACGGGACACGTCCACTGTTTCTTTGTTTTGTGTTAGTTCCTGATCCTAGGATTGCAGAGTCAACCCTCATCTCTTCAGATTCTTATGGTTCCTGGTCCTGTCAGAGTTCCTTCCGAGTCCAGCTGGCCCTTGGAGTGCCGCAGCATCAGTCAGGTCGTGGTAGTCCTCCATTGGATTCATCGCCACGCAGACCTTGATCTATCTTCATCCTTGGCAACCCTGGAAGTGGGTTTTGGCCAAGGAACCCTTTGTTGTCGGTGTGTTATTTCAGGAACCAGTTGCTCTGGTTCTACATTCCGGCAGCCTTGGAGAGAGTGGGCTTTTGCCGAAGAAATGTATGGTCTGTTTACCAAACCTCTCACCACCCTAGTGGCCTTAACTAGGTCCTTGTTGGAATTGAGATTAGGGTTCTACAGTTCTGTTTTACTTCCCTTGTAGCTACCAACGAAGAACGGTGTACACGAAGATGCCGGATCTCTGGACTCTTGTAATATCTGGACTCTTATGGAAATGTGTGATGCTAATTACCCTAATACAGTTCTGAGTAGCTTATGTCACCTGATCCTCATTTAGAGTATTGAAGTATAGAATAGTGTCAGAATAAGAGTGGCATTAGGCCTAAAATTTATTCTTGTGGTAATAACCTTAGTAGTGGTAGATAAAAGTATTTCTCTGTTTATTGCCCTATTGTTCTCGGGCAATCCCTCTTCCCTCTTGCGACTGTGTCTCTCTACCCTTGGTACCAAATAAATGCCCTTCGGGCATTGAAGCACTAAGTTGACTCCTGCCTCTCCTTGTCTGGGTAACGGTTATCCTATCCACATAATTTGGACCTTGGTGCCTCGCTCATCTCTTTTCACCACCTTTAGAGTAGAGCACTCTTCACAGAGCACCGCTATAGACCATCACACCTGTAATTCACTGATTCTCCTGGCAGAAGTAATGACTACCAGGAATACAGTTTTCCAAGTCCAGTATTTCAGCTCAGCTGAGGATAAAGGCTTAAAAGGGGGCCACATAAGCTGTGCTGTACAGATATTCAGATCCCAAGAAGGGTTAGGCCCCATAAAGAAAGGATTAACATGTACTAAACCCTTGAAAATTTTCTTGAAAACTGGATGAGAAGCTAGGGAAGAGCCCTTACCAGCAGAAGGGAAGGCAGGCACAGCTGCCAAATGTACCTTGAGGGTAGTAGGCCGGAGGCCTAAGCTATTAAGATGCACCAAATAGTCCAGTACAGTGGCAATATCAGCCAGCTCTGGCCAAACATGTTTCTGGGTACAGCAGAACCAAAATCTTTTCCATTTGGAGTTGTAAGTCTTTCTGGTAGCAGGTTTCCTGCTAACCTTTAAAATGTCCAAGACTGATTGAGAAAGGTGTAGACTTGCATATTCTAGCTCTTCAAGAGCCAGGCCTTGAGCCTGAGAGTCTGAAGACTGGGGTAAAGGATCCTCCCTTGTGAGAAGGTAAGAAGATTATACTGTCCGGGAAGACACAGAGGCAGTGTTACTGACAGTGACAGGAGAAGAGGGTACCAAGGCTGTCTGGCCCAGTCTGGAGCCACTAGAATCACCCTGCAGGGCTGAGACCTGATCTTGGTCAGGACCCTGAATATCAGAGGAAAAGGAGGGAATGCATTCAGAAACCTGCTTGCCCAATTCAACAAGAGAGCATCCTGATGGACAGAGCCCAGAAGAGGCGGTCTGCAGCAAAAGAGAGGGAGTTGGTGATTGTCCAGGGCTGCAAAAAGATCTATCCCTGGAGTGCCCCACCTCTTGAAAATGACCTGAAGAATTAGAAGATTCAGGGTCCATTCGTGATGACCCTGAGAAATCCTGCTGAGAGCATCCGCTAAAATGTTGTCCTTCCCTGTAACAGTTGAGAATGTCTGAAGTGCTAGAAAGACAGCTCTCAATTCGAGAAGGTTTATGTATAGAAGGGACTCCTGGTGCGACCAGGTTCTTTGAGCTGTAAGCTGATCAAGGTGAGCCCCCCCAACCTAGTAAGGAGGCATCTGTGGTGAGAATCACTGAAGGAGCCTGACTGATAAATGGGACATCTTGTTGAAGATTATCCTCCTTCAGCCACCACTGGAGGGCCTGAACTAGAGTTTGAGACACTGGAACCAATTTGGAGAGAGGGTCTCTTCTCTGAGACCAATAAGATCTGAGATGAAACTGAATATCTCTCATCTGAAACCTTGCTCCCTGGACCACAGCTGTGGATGCTGCCATCACAAAAATCACACTACCTACTACTACCACCTACTGTTACTGAGACAGAGGTAAGAATACCGATAAAATGAAGACTGCAGTTGAAAAAAAACATGATTCAAACTAATACCGAACCGAAGCACAGGAGGGATCTCCCGAGCAATTTCACAGTTAGGCGGAGTAAGAAATCTGATGGTTACACTGCAGAGTACCAGAGACAGGTTTGAAAACCGAGCTCGAGCTCAATGTTTTGTGCTTCTGCATAGAGTTAACTTTTTCCTCTCCGGAGCAGTTAAAATGCTGGGGCTAACTGCATATAGTCAGAATCGCCGAATTCCACAATACAGCTCCTCTGTGTTAAGAGGGTGTGAGAAGTAAAAAAATACAGAGTGAACAACAAACGACCGCACTCCTCAGCTGCTACAAAAAGGCTTTATTCAAAGTTAGAATAAGCCACCAGTGACCCACATGGTTGTACATGCCTCACTGAAACCCCGACCGGTTTCGTAGTCAGTACGTCATCGGGGGTCAGAACACAGCAGGACTTCATGTTGTTTGAATGGAAGGTATGAATCTGCAGATGATACCAAACTCTGCAACAGGGTGGACAGTCAGAAGGGGGGGGGGGGTGAGCAGGGATCGTAGGGAAACTCGAGGAGAGGTAAAAAGCATGGAAGTAGGAGTTCAGTGCCAAAGAATGCAAAATTATACACCTGGGGCATAAGATCCCCAGTTCTGAGTATAGGATGGGGTGTGGTACTAATAGTCACTAGGCAGGTAAGGGCCCTCGGACTTCTCATATCTGTGGACCTCATGGTGGCAGGGCAGTGTGACAAGGCACTGCGTAGAGCTAGTGGGATGGTGAGTGCATAGGGAGGGGTGTCTCCAGCAGGAGAAGGGAGGTGGTGATACTGCTATGTCACTCACTGGTTCAGCCACATCTGGATTACTATGTTCAGTTTCGGAGACCATACCTCAGAAAGGACATAGAAAGGGGTGGAGGCAGTCCAGAGGAGGGCAACTAAAATGGTACATGGTTTACATGAGAAGCCCTACGAGAAGAGACTGAGGGATCTCAACATGTATACCCTGGAAGAGAGGACAGGAAGAGGTGACATGATAGAGACCTACACATATCTGAAAGAGGTGACCAGAATGCATATAGATAGTCTCTTTCAAATGAGAACAAGCAGCAGGACCAGGGGGTCATGCAGTGAAGTTGAAGGGAGGGAAATTTAAGAGTGATGTGAGGAAATATTTCTTCACTGAAAGGGCGGTAGACAACTGAAATAGACTGCCAGCGGAAGTGGTACATGCTGAAACAGTGGGGGCTTCAAGCATGCATGGGATAGATAAGACACATAGAGGTGGAAGGGGTGCCGGAGACCAGCTAGGGTCTGCAGAGACAAAATAGGCAGGGAACATCTGGGCACACTGGGTGGGCCAAGCGGTCATTTTCTGCCATCAGATTCTATGTCTCTTTGTTCCTAAGGTCCCTGCTGTCAGATCAGATGCAGAGTGCCATCTGGTGGTGAAAAAAGAGGCAGTGATGTAGTGTAGACAGAATCAGTGACCAGATAAAGAGTGCCAGCTGGTGGAAAAAGTGAAGATTGCAGCACACAAGAAAAAGGCAGTGTAACACTGAGCTGGGAAGAAGACGTTACAGTTGTCATTAAATCAGGATCCTTTCCCTTTAGACTTTGCCTGTTCCTGTTCCTTGTTTCTTCCATGAAATCATAATCACCTGCTTAGGATTTAACAATCTGCTGCCATGAAAATTATTCTAAAAATCACCTGAGGGCAGGAAATTTTAAACATAATTTTGTTCAAAACTGACAAATAACTTTGAATGTGATAGAAAAAGATTTGGAGATGGACTTATGCCCCCCTGATGCACATGCCCCCCCAGATGCACATGATTTGTGTCGTGATTTTAGTACAACTGCGTTATTTGCAAAAAATATTAGCCCATTTAAAGTATGGTCTAATGTTTTGTCACAAGTGCTGCTGCTGCACATACAAATTATCTGCGTTAGTCAACTGAATTATATATATGTGATTTTTTTTTTTTTTTTTACTGTAAAGCAGGTAAACAAATGCGTCAACATGTTTGAAAAGGACAATCAAACATTTTGGTGCATTAATCTAGATTCATGTGCGGTCCAAAATCAGGAATTGTGCCTGCGTCAAGGGTACGGAAAATTCTGCCCCTATAAGTTTAATCACCTTTTTGGGTCATCTGCATGTGGCGCGAGTGGCAGCACTGAACTGTACCATGCAGTGATCCAGGTTCACATCGCAGTGCTGAATCCCAGCCTCTCAGCGCATCAGTTGCAGGAATTCTGTAGAGGCAGCAGTCTCCACCTTCAGGGAGGATCTAATTTCCATGTTTTCCTTTTTTTTTTCTACTAAGGTTTTTATCATGTCTAGCCTGCTTTGCCCACCTTCAGCCAGACCCTTCCCCTAGCCTGATCACCCACCTTCCCGAGGACGTATCTCCCGCTTACCCTCATGACTTACTCCTCACAGGGTGGGCCTATACCCCAGGGAAATAGGATAGAGTTACTTGGTTGGTGGTGGTGGGCCTGTGAGGGTTCGGCACCATCCAGCATGTGTGATTGTTTTTCTACCTCCATTTTCTCTCTTGTAGCTCCTAGATGCAGTGATGCATGTGCTTTTGCATACACAAGGCGAATGGCCACAAATCCATCAGGATCTTCCTCCGATGTTGGAGCTCCAAGTTGCACTGACACCCAGCCTTTGCTGAGTGTCAGTCAAGCAGTGGATCTGTGGACCCCTCTCCCTCCTCAAAGGAGGAGAGGTGTCCTAGGAACACTCAGTCCTCTGAACGCAGGCAGCCAGTGTAGCAAGCGGTAGCACTACCACTGTGCTAGCGCACCAGCCCTTGTTTCCATGGTTATGGTATGTGTACGGTTATCAAAAAGAGGAAGTTAGCTACCGATAACATGGGCAATATAAGCTGAAATGGGTCTAAAATCTGTTTCCCAAGTTCCTTCTCTAAGGTCAGGTGCACTTTTGTAACATGTTTACCCAATGTAGCCCAACTGGGATACAGTGTCTCATTTACAGTGTGCCCTGCTCTTACCCAGTTTTACAGCTGGGAGAGAGACAGAATCACAGGGAGGTCAAAAGACGCGAAGTGCACTAAGTGGCATTGGTGGGATCTGAAAAAGGTAGTGTCTCTGGGTTCCCAGACTAGTGATCTAACTGTTGACCTAGAGATGACACTGCTGCCATATTCTAGTTGCAGGATGGTTTTGCAGTTGTGACTTACCATGTTTGGGCCGTGGAGCCCTCATGTGCCTGATGGCGGCTGCATGCTTGAGTAAGCTGTACTCTTTATCCAGCACATTATGATGAGGATCAGCTCGGATGGCTCAGGACGACAGAAGGTCCCATTGCTAACACCAGCTTTTGGCCAGCTTGCTGTCAACCAGATGCCAAGATACTTTACCTTCTGTGTCATTCCACGCTGTCACCGGGTTATCAATTATCCCAGGGACAACATTAGTACTAACAGAAATAGAAATTCTAGGGACATGGATATGTTGTTCATCCACACTTATTGGCAGGTTCCTTGCCGCTTTAAATCTTGCCGGAAGGTCTTCAAGTTGGCTCCTCCCACCCACCCGGGTGGTAAAACTCTCGGCTCCGCCCCATGACACCAGATCTTCCTAACCGCTTGGAAGCTCAGGTTCCCTCCTTAGCGCTCTGCGTTTTCGACTGGTTCCTGAAAATTTTGGTCTTCGAATTCAATTGGAAGTTTTTGAAACTTCAATCTTCTTCTTCTTAAGCTGGGCGATGGATCATTAGTTTTCTGGCTGCTTGAGCTCCTGGCTTTCTCCAGAAAGACCCGCACTCCGCGATGTGTTTACTGCCTTGACTTGGATCATGATCCTCAACTTTACGATTTTTGTTGTGCCCTTTCGGCCAGCTCTCTGGAGGATCGCGGGGCCCGTTCGGGGCTCGGGCGACCGGAAATTTTTCCCACTCCAGAAGATTCCTTGGTGACTCGTCGGACAGTGTCCGCGTCAGCGCCTCGGCTGAGCAGCTCGATTTTCCTCCCTCCGGGAGGCTGGCCCTCCTCTTCCTCGGCGCGCACTTTTCCCGCCTCCTTGAGTTCTCCCATGCAGCTTCATTCAAGGAGCTCAGCCAGTCCCTTTCCTTGAAGGAGAGGGACCTTTGACTGGCCCCTTGGCCCAAGTCCAAGGAGTCGCAGGCTAAGTCCCTTTTTCGGCGCCGGAGGGAGCAGGAGAGTTCCCCCTCCCCTGCCGGCCGATGTTCGACTTTGGTCGAGGATGCGGCTCTGACCACTGGTCTCACAGTGTCCCCGTCAGGCCAGCCGGTCAGGACTCCCGTCGATGTTGTCGAGTCTCTTGACCCGTCATCTGGGCTGTCTTCTGCTGGAGCCGCCATCCCATCGCCGGTTCCCCCGGCAGAGGCCGAGGTTCTGCCTATACCTTCAGGTTGTCAGACCTCGGCCATTTCTTCTGAGCCGAAGGAGGAGCGGGCGCGCCCCGCTCCTTCCCAGGCCCGCCATCGGTTCCCCCAAGGATTCGGGTCTCGGTCTCGGTCCTCCTCTCGGTCTAGCTGCTCACACCGACCTCGGCGTTCTCGGTCGGGGCACCGAGTCAAGTGGCATTGCCATTCTTCCTCATCCCCCTCCTCAGATGAGGTGGCCCGATGCGTTGGCATCGGCGTTCTGAGGGAGCTTATGTGGCAGCAGCTGTTGTTGTCTGGGAATCAATCGACCCCATTCATTCTCCGGCTAGTAAGCAGCTGCCGCCTGGTCAGCCAACGCAGCCGCTCGAGGCAGTCGAGGTGCCCTCTCCGGGGCCAGTTGCTCGTCTGATCCCTGCTGCCCCACTGTCCTCAGTGGAACCCAGGCCGGGTCATGACCTGTCCTGCAGGTTATCTGTTCGCCTCACTCCTGCCCACCCTCAGCGGATGAAGAGTGACTCAGGCTTGCGGCAGCTTTTTGCAGTCCCCTCGGAGCACGAAATCGACTCCTATGTTTCCTAGCAGGGAGGACCCAGGGTCTTCTCCGGAACATTCCGCGGACGACAGCCCATCGTCCTTTATGGGTCTGCTCCAGCTCATCTCGGAATTCACTGGGATGCAGCTACAGCCCATTTCCAAATGGGCCCCTGACGGAGATTCTAGACCGAGGGGGTTCACCCTTGGAGGCCTTCAGGGTGGCTGAGGCAATTGTGGGCCCAGCCTTGGAGCTCTGGCAGTGGCCTACTTCCTGCCC
Organism: Neoceratodus forsteri; assembly: GCA_016271365.2. Classification (NCBI taxonomy): domain Eukaryota; kingdom Metazoa; phylum Chordata; order Ceratodontiformes; family Ceratodontidae; genus Neoceratodus; species Neoceratodus forsteri. The sequence continues at coordinate 1,688,906,802 of CM028131.1, forward strand.
TCCACCATCGGCCAGGATGGCCAGGAAGTACTCTGTCCCTGTCGGTTCCCTGCTCGGTTTCTCGGAACACCCCTCGGCTGAGGGGGTGGTTACAGACAATGTTTTCCAATGTTCTGGAAACACTAGGGATGTGGATAGGCCCCCTGACAAGGAGTCCAAAAGGATGGACTATGTCGGGCGCAAGGTTTACGCTACATCCTCCCTAGGCCTCCGTCAGGCCAGCTCGGCTGCACTGATGGCACATTTCTCCCATGCCCTCTTGAGCTCCCTGGATGAGGTCCTCCCTCATCTCCTGGCCGACCTGCGGACCATGGTCCGGCGGGTCCGGGACCAGGGTAGGGCGGTGGCGAAACAGCAGCTCCAGACGGCTCTGGATCTGGGCGACTCCTGTGCCAAATTGGTGGTGGCCGCAGTGGCCATGCGCCGCAGGGCGTGGCTGAGGTTATCCTCCTTCTCTTTGGAAACCCAGCACGAGTTGGCGGACATTCCCTTCTTGGGGACTTACCTTTTCGGCCCTGGAGTGGAGGGACACCTCCAGGGACCTGAGAAGTCCGATGCCATTCCGGACTCGGTCACTCCCACCCAGAGGGACAAGGGCAGCCGGCAGCCTTTGCATAAGCCCCTTTGCCCCTGGTCCCTGCGGCTCAACCGGCCCAGCACGAGGGCCAGCAGGCATGCGCTGGGTGGCCTGACGCCAAACCAGCGTCTTCCTTCAAAAGGAAGCAGGGAGGTAAAGGTCCGAGAGCTCCTTGGCCTCCTCTCCCCAAGCCTGCTCAGTGATGGGCTAAGGCGGTCGCTGTCCCGCCCCATCGCCTCAGTTGCCCCTGGGGACGGCCGCACCTCCTCCTCTCGGTCCACCCCGACCTCTATGGGTCGGAGGTGCTAAGGGTAGGTCCTGTCTCGGGTTTGCGAGCAGGTCCCACCCTTTTTGAGCCGTTGCCCCACGGGGATCTTGGAGTCCACCGCCTCTTCATCGGCCCGCTGAGCCGACTTGCCTGGCCCTCTAAATAGAGGTGATCAGGAAGGTTGCGGATCCTCCTTCTGACCCTGGGTTCGTGTCCAGGTATCCCTGGTCTCAAACGGATGGGGGGGCTTGCACCCCATTCTTCCACATGCCTGGATGGTCTCTCTGGCTTAGATATCCCATCCTCATAACGGGCGTGTGGCTTTGCTCCTGGGCCTCCAGGACGTACCTTCTCCTCGTTCCGTCCATTTCCTGGAGACTCCTTCCCTCTAGCGGGGATCTCCTTACGAGTTCCAGGCCAGGCCCTTCGGTCTCTGCCCAGCAGCTTTCTGCAGCATCGAGGGGCCCGGGCGAACCCCACCGGATGGTGGCCTACTACAACCCTTCCAGGTGGAAGGGGTGCATCCAGAGTTCTGGGTCTCAGGCGGGTCTCCTGTTATCGAGCCACGTTGGAACTCGTGTCTTAGCGTGGTGACCCATCTTGAGACCAGGCTCGACTTTGAGTCCGAAGCTCGCCCCGTGGACAGGGCTGGGGTTCTTCCTCCCTTACCTGGTCAGGTCTGACTGGGCAGTGCGCCCTGCCGGGACCTCCTGCTCCTCCTGGGCCTCACGGCGGTCGGCTCCGGCGTGGTCTGTTGGACCCGCTGGTCATGCGTTCCTCTTGTGGGGACGGGCCAGCCGGCGGTCACAGTGCTGCGCCCCTTCGGAGCAGTTCGTGACTACAGCCCAGGGGTTAGGGAACGCTCTCCTTTGGACCGTTCCACCTCTTGCAGGAGAACATCCTGTTCATCCACCTCGAGTCGATGGTCTGTTCCGACCGATGCTTCTCGGATGGGTTGGGGTGCCCATCAGGGGGAATACAGAGTGCTCTGTCCTCTCGGGAGTCCCAATGTCTTCCTACCTACTGGAGCTCCTGGCGGTCCGCTTGCTTGCACCGCCCACTCCGTTGGTGCGAGGTCTAGTGGTTTAAGTCCAGGCGGACAACACCACAACCATGTGCTACCTACCCTGCCAGGTTCGGACGAGCCCCTTGCATCTCGTAAGGGGGTTTTCCGTATTGGTCTTTCATGCAGCAGGGAGGCAGTTTCCTAGTCATTCGATGGCAGGAGCCTCCAGCACCCTGGCTGATGCCCTAAGCCAGACATAGGCTGCGCCTCACGAGTGGTCTTCCCTGCCGGACATAGCACAATATCTTCTCCCTCCTTCCCTCCAGGGAGAATACGAGGCTGAGACTATCTCATGCCTGCCCCCTCAGCAAGGTTTGCTGTAGGGGATGCCGTCGAGGTCGCGGACCCCGGGCCTCTTCTATGCCTTTCCCCCATTCCCTTGACCAACGGACAAGGCGAGGAGGGACTAGGCGCAGGCGATGCTGGTAGCCCCAGACTGGTTGGCCAGCACTGGTATCCAGCTCTCCTCAGTCTCAGCCCCAGGCTCCTGAGGTGGCTTCCAGCCTGCCTGGTCCTGATCGCTGTTTTCAGGGGAAGGTTTTTTCCATCTGGACCTTCAATCCCTGCACCTAAAGGCCTGGCCCCCGTACGGCTAGGGGCCAGGCCTGGGGTCTTTCGGCAAGGTCCTCGATGTTTTCGAGGCGTTCTACCGGGAGTCGGCCAAACATGCTCGCCTTCAAATGGTAGAGTTCTCCATTTGGTGTTGGGACAGGGCCGGGGGCCCCTCTCCCGTCCTTCGGCGAGCATTCTGGATCATCTGCGGTCCATTCTTTTGAATCAGGGCTTCGGCCGACGACCCTCTGGGTGCTTCTGTTGGTCACCCCTGTCTTCCGGCTGGCCAGAAGGCAGTCGGTGGCGAGAAAAGTGGTCTGGCGCCAGGCCCCCTCGATCACACCTCCTTTTCGGGGAGAGTATCCTCATTTCTGTGGGATCTTCACTGGTATGGGCTTAACACATGGGCAAGCCGTTCAAACCTTTGCACAGGTGCGAGTTTCCCCACCTGTTGTGGAAGAACACCTTCTTGGGGCTACTCTGCCATCCAGAAGGAGGGGAGAGTTCCAGGCGCTCCTTTGAATCTCCCTATCTGGTCTTCCACAGGGACAAGGTTGTCCTGCGCCCCACCCGAAGTTCCTTCCGTTGGCGGTGGCGGAGTTGTTTTTCCCTATCCGGGTATTGCCTCTGCCGGGGTTCTTCCCCATTCACGCCCTAGAGGCCATATATAGGTTCCTTTGGGACCCTGTTCATACGCTTGCCTACCCAGGGAGCATAGGGATGAAGTTCGGGAGAGGTTTGCCAGCTGTTTGTCATCTACGCTGAAGCCGCACCTGGCAGACCTGCAGCCTAGCAGACGACGAGTGGGTGGGTCACCTCCTGCATAGGTCTCCGCTATAGGTGGGCGGGCATGGAGCCTCCCAGAGGGATAAGTGCTCATTTTATCCACCCTTCCACTGCATCGGTGGCTGCTTCTGAGGATACTCCAGTCCAGGATATCTGCAGAGCTTCACCTGGAAGCAGGCTTTACTGTTTTCCCCTTCCACATCGACCCTGGGGTCACGCCGGCATGTTGGTCGGGGCCTCGGTTCTCCAGTCTTTCTACCTTTGTAGGTCATGTGCGCTTTGCCTCCCTCCTCCCGGAGAACTGCTAGGAGTCTGCCAATAAGTGTGGATGAACAACATATCCATGTCCCTAGAAATACAGGTTACTCACCTGTAACAGGAGTTCTAGGAATGGTATATGTTGTTCATCCACACGACCCACCCGGCCTCCCCGGCTTCGACGCACAACCTGGCTTCCAGTGGGCTAGATCTGGCATCATGGAGCGGAGCCGAGAGTTTTACCATCTGGGTGGGTGGGAGGAGCCAGTTTGAAGACCTTCCGGCAAGATTTAAAGCGGCAAGGAATCTGCCAATAAGTGTGGATGAACAACATATACCATTCCTAGAACTCCTGTTACAGGTGAGTAACCTGTATTTACCACCAGTCTGATACCATTTCTTCTGTTTGTGGTGCTCCATGCATCATACATATACACTGCAATAGTTCCCAGTCTTTGTCATAGTGAGCCTCCCCCAAGCCGTGGAAAAGATGTTGAGCCTCCCCCAAATATTGAAATAATCTTGGGCCTCCCCATAGAAAAATAACAAACTTTGCACAGTTCATCAGTAATAAAGTGAAACTCCTTTGAGTACTTGGTTCTTACTTTTTGCAGCTTATTGACCCAACCCCCCGTCAACCTACTTGCTCTGCTATTTTGATTCTCGAACTATTGTTACCCCTTGTTGCAAAACCTTCATGGTCAGACTGCTTTCTCATTCTGTTTACCTTCTATCTGGAACTACCCACCTCCTCCTCTCTCCCCTCTTATTCTGCTCTTAATCAGTTCCTCAGGGATTCTTTTGCTTTCTCCTGCTCTTGCTCCTAGTACCTCTCTGCTAAAGTCTTGTATATGGGCTGTTATACTGGGCTGTTCTGCCACAAGCCTAACTGGTCAGTTGTTACCTGTCACTATTTGTTTATAGTTCCTATTTGTTTGCACTATTGATCATCTTGTATTGCTTGACTGCTTTGCAGTTACCTTTGAAACTGTATTCACTTGCCACCTTTCCCCGGGTTCACCTGTAATAAGCCTTAGCTCAGTGTACCTTTCCTGGTCACCAATATGTAAATAAAAACATAAATTGCCCTGTTATCCTCTTTCAGTTTGCCTCATCCTATCACACAAAATATCTTAAACTCAAAATTCAAATACACTACTTTTTCAGACTTGCTTGAGCCTCCCCTGGAACAGGTTGGGGCCTCCCCAGGGAGGCTGGCCTCACCATTTGAGAAACACTGGCCTAGAGTGATAGGCTTAGCCAAAAGTAAAAGTATGTTCAAGTCCAGCACATATGGGAAGTCAAGACATGTAGAGGAGATGTGACATACGTCTACCTAGTAATCTACATTGCCAAGCTTTCCGAAAAGAGTTGTTTAGTTTCTAGAGAAATGGCCGGGTATGGATTGTGGGAGCTGGAGGTGGGAGACCCCCCATCTTTAGTGACCAGGTCCACCTCTACGGATTTGCTCTGTAGACTTCTACTTTGCCTCATGCACTTGGCCAGTGATGAGGGAAGTACCCAGACGTGGGATTGGAAGGAAAATTCCCTTTAGGAGTCGAAGGCTCTAAGGTGGTTTGGGGAGCCACACTAGGAAAACTGGTTCATTTCCCAAAATGGACCGCAGATCAAGTGGCCGACGGGGGAACCGGGCCCGTGGGGAAATCCCACATAGTGTACAAGTCGGGCTAAACCTAAAGCTGCGAAAGCAAGTCCGGCTGTGTGCCTGGGGTTCAGAGCCTGAGGGCTGGAAATAGTGAAGAAGTGTTGTGTTGTCTCTAATCTGCATTACAGGAATGTAGCCCCGTGGGGGTCTGTCTGTGCTTTGTTTGTTCAGTTTGGATGTGAATAAAAGCCACACTGTACAATCCCATTCCTGGATCTGGACATTACAGTTATTGCTTCCTGTGTTCGGATTTACTTGAGTGCCCCTGTGCAGAGTAGCCAAACCTAGGCCCCCTGTGCTGAGTAACCTCATCCTCCCTGAACCCAGTCCCCATCAGGTACTGCTGTCAGCTTCAACAGCATGCCACCTGTCGTTTGGCAAAAAGGCAGGGGTGAGGGGTTACGTATGAATGCAGTGCCTGTATATTCCCCTTTGTCCCTTGCAGAGGCAATGCAGTTGGTAAGTGATAGGAATGCAGTAGCGGTACTGTGACCATTCCTAATTTCATGCTGGTGGGGTGATAGGCTATATTTGGTGAAGTATTCAGTTAATTGTGTAGCTACCAACTTTTCCAATATTTTGCTAAAGGGAACATAAACAGGCTCTGTATTTCTTTATTAAGAAAAACACTCCTTTATACCCCATACATGTTTTGTACAGTGCTATGAACTTGAAAATGTACAAAACAGCATTTTCACCTAAAAAAATCCAAGATTTTTTTCCTTGGCAGCACTGCAGTTCACAGTCAGTTTATCAGTAATGAGCTGCACAGATAACGTGATCAGATGACATCAGATTAGTAACAAGAGAATGAGAGTGCTCCACATTCGACCAGTGAGTCAGTGAACACTGAGGGGCATATGTGGCAGATTAAAACAAAGAGCTTTAATACATTTTATGAGTGTCATACTTTAGAGTAGTGAAAACATTGAATAGTTTTCCAGCTGAGGTTGTGGAAGCACGGACTTTTGGATAAATTGTAACACAAGTTAGATAAATACATGGCTGCAAATCACAATGGTAGAACCTGCTGAAAGGCAGGGAGACATTCCTAATAGACCTTGCCATTGTCATATATCTCTTAAACCAAAGTATTAACCTAAAATTAGAGGATTATGACTTTATGGCAATGTTAAAAGATGAAAACCAAGGGAAAAATATCCTGTTTTTGTTTAAATTTATTTTATTCAGTTAAAAAAATACACAAGACATTTGAAAACCCCTAAATATAGGATGAATAGATACCAATATTTCACAGTACAGCGTAATGTGGTTCAGTCTCACTTGGCATATATCTGTGTGGGGGCAATTGTGAGGGAGGAAGGGACAACTACAAAGTGGTGTGCTGACTGCACACTCGAGCAGACTTGATAGACCACGTGGCCTATATCTGCTGGCAAGCAGTAGGTAAGTAATTAAGCAGGAGAACGAACACTAGATTTTTATGTTTGTTTGAACGCATGTGCAAGAAACATAATGCCATCATCTGAGTTTTTGGAGGTGTGGCACCCGTCTTCCAATTCATTCAGTTTGTTTGCAGGCACGGCCACAGTTCTCCAATGAATGCTGCAGCTGTCCATGACAGCAGTTGAAAATGCAGTGCTGTACAGTTGAAAGGAGAGCTTTGATTCGGTGAACAGTGCTCCCCACTCCCTGCCTTACGCATATTAGTGCTCATGCGCTCCCTCACGCACACTGTGGCCGATGGGGTGCCCAATCCCCATCGGCTCCACGGCCCCCAAAAAGCTTTCCAGGTGCCATGCTGGGAGCCCACCCCAGCGTGGCAAATGTCCTGCGCTGCCTTAAACAAAACCTGTAAACAAAAGTTCCATCGGCAGTCTCCTGCCCACCACACACCCTCTGTGCACCCTACCTCCCCACACCCCCACCCCACTTACCTCCGGAGTCCGCACGATGATCTTCGTGGACTGGAAGACGCCTGCACTTTTCAAAGCCGATCGCGAACTGAGGAAATGCTGGTAAGCTGTATAATGGAATAAACAGGGTTTTCAACTTTAATGCATATCTCAGGCATTTTTTGAATTTGGCACAAATTTTCAACATGGGGTTTTGGACCCTTCCTTATGAATTCTGGAACTGTCATGGTGTTAATTCGGGCCCGAAGAGTGATTTACATGATCACTGCGCAAAATCACCTTTGGGACTGATTAATGAAATGACAGTGCCAGTGTTTATAGGTGGGATCTCAAACAGCCTATGTTGCAAATTTGGTGAAAATTCCTAAAATGACTGTTTTTTAGCTTTAGCTTAGCGCAGTTCCTACGCACGCTCGTAAGTTTGCAAATTTTTAATATTTGTACTCTGGATTTTTGACATTGCCATTTTACTGCACCTCCTTATGAGCAGTACAGCTGTCATTTTTCACATCTCGCCCAAAATGTGTTTCCACACATGTAGCGCACAATGGCACAGTCGGTGTGCGCAATCAATGTTTGGGACACATTAAGAAAATCACAGTGACACTGTTCATGAGCAGAGGTCTTAAAATGGCTATGTTGAAAATTTGGTGACAAAAGTCCATAAAATGACTGTGTTACAAGTGAGCATTGCGCAGTTTCCACGCACCCACGTAAGTTCATGAATTTGTAATATTTTCAGTCCAGATTTTCACCAGTGGCATTGTTCCACACTTCCTTACGAACAGTACAGCTGTCATTTTTCACAACATGGCTGAAATGTGTTTTCACACTTTCAGCGCAGAAATGTGTGGTCGCTGTGGGAAATCATTGTTTGGGACAGATAAAGAAAATCACAGTGACACTGTTCATGATTGGAGGTTCCAAAATGCCTGTGTTGACAATCTACTGTAAAAAATCCCCAAACTAATTACATTACTGGTGTGCATTGCACAGTTTCTACTCACGCTCATGACTTCACCAGGTTTTTTAATATTTTCACTGCAGATTTTCAACATTGCCATTTTTTACACCTCCCCATGTATAGTACAGCTGTCATTTTTCACATCCTGTTCGGAATGTGTTTTTGCATCTGTGGTGCCAAATGGCGTAGTCACTGTGCAAAATCAGCTTTCGGCTAATGAACTGATATTGCCACAGTTCATGAGGTGGGGGTCACAAAAAAACCATGTTGAAAATTTGGAGTGAAAATACCAACGAATGCCTGAGGCGTTAGGGTTTCCGACCATAACGCTCCACCCTGTAGAGAATGACAGGCATCAGGGCTGTGACTTGGGATTTTCACCTGCAATGCTCATACCATTCCACCCCCCACCCACACCCTGCAGCTAGTGAGAGGCATTGAGGTGTGCCTTGGACTCTTCTGCCCCAAAGTTCACCCGTTTCTCCTATACCGCACCCATCTCATCATATTTCCTGATGGAATTTGGTGTGCATAAGGGCCAAAGACCCCAAGGCACACTGTGACATTTGTCGGTGTCTGCAGGGTAGGGTGTGGTGAAATGGCGTGGCCGTTATGCCTGACAATCCAAAGGCACACCCCAATGCCTGTCAGTCTCTGCAGGTTGGTGGTGGGGTTGGCTTCAGTTCAGTACTTCACTGCCATTCCTATTATGCAGCTCTGTAACTCCTTCACTACTAATGCCAATGCCAGCAAGCAAACATTCAGCATTGACAAATGCTTGTTTGGTACAGCATGACCTAAAATATCTAACAGTTTAACACTGTGAACCAAAACTTAATCATAAACTATTAGCCATTTGCAGCAATGTCAGGGACTATTTGCTAATAAAAATTTCTGGAAATGCTCCAGGTAATGAACCCAGTACCAGTACACCACCTTGTCTATAGCATTACAAAGTCCAAGCTGTAAAATTGGTAAGAAACAGATTGGAAGATCCGTCTCTGATAAACAATAAGCAATGGTCATCTGAGGCCCCAAAATACATCCTTTTCTTTTTTTTTTTTTTTGTAAAATTGTTATTTGCATTTCCGAACTTTTACAACAAACAAGTAAATAAATAAATGTCTCATTTTGCCACAGGCAAAGTACCATAAGAAAGCTCAAATGAATTCTACTTCATCACAGTATTTGGTGTACATTTAGCCATTTTTAAACTCAATTAAAAGCTCAGATCCCAGTGGCGAAGGCCATCACCATTTCTAAAAGAAAAAAAAAAAAAGGAAAAAAAAAAAAACCCACCTTATTTTCTCCCCCAAAACAGAAGCCAACTTAAACCAGAACAATACCATCAACTATTTACAATGATCCACATTCTACAATACATAAGTACTGCGAAGCAGTTAATAAAAATCCTCGCTAGGTTACTGGAACCCTGAAAGTGTTAAACAATGGGCTCAGAACGTGTGTGTGTTACAAGGAAACTACTCGGGGTTAGAAACCATTTCACAGGCATCCAACATGATATCTTCATTTATCCACACCTCCCTTCTATGCCTCCTACCCTGCTGGGAAAGAGCTGAGAGGAGCGGATTCCATATAACTCCAAAGATCTCAGCTCTTTTCTTGAATCTGGTAAGCCCTCCTCTCCATAGCCAAGGCCGAGCCGCCAGTGTTTTCCATTGAGTAAGAGATGGATCTTTTGCAGAGATCCAGGTGTTTAAGATACACTGCCTGGCAATTGCTAACGCCACCCTTAGCCACTTCCGGTGCGTACTCCCATCTCCCCCATCCCCCCCACTCAATTCCCAATAATAGTTCAATCGGATGCAGGGATATCCCGGCCTCCGCTCTCTCGTTTAAGAACTCCACCAATTCCTCCCAAAAGCTCTGTAGTCGGGGGCATTTCCAGAAACAATGAAAATATGTGCCCACCTCCTTATTACATCGAGGGCATACTTCTGAAACCTCCGGGCGGCTTTTGTGAACCATAACCGGAGGGAAAAAAAGCCTATGAACAAACTTATAGGCCGACTCCTTGTATTTGTTTGATAACAGTAGGCCCATATGTGTTTCCACTATTAGCTCCCAATTCGATTCTGAGATCTCGACCCCAAGGTCCCTCTCCCACAGTGCTCTTCTGCTCGAGTTATCCTCTATCAGGCCTTCCTCAAGATACGCACTACGGCGCCTATTATTCCCTTAGGGTTGCTCCGGGCCTAAATTGCCCCTTCCAGACTCATCTGCCGCTCGGGCTGAGAGCTTGGCTCCCCCAGCCTACGAGCAAAATCTCTAGCCTGCAAAAATCTAAATGCATGGCTACCCGGGATCCCATATCTTGTCCTTAATTCCTCTAAGGAGGAGACATGCAGGCCCTTATATAGATCTCTCACACACTGGATGCCTCTCTCGTCCCAAACCCGAAAGCCCAGGTCCTCCAGTCCAGGCAGAAAGAGGGGGTTACCACTCAGACGAAGGAGTAGTAGCATCTCCACCTTGTTACCCCCCACCCCAGCCCTTATCTGTTCCCACCCCTCCAGTGTCCATACTACCATCGGGCTAGGATATCGTTGGTGTGCGTATGCCCTTCTACCTCCCTTCCTCAAAAAGGCTGATAGCCGGCCTTTCACCCCCTCCCCCTCTAGGTCTAGCCAGCATGCTGCCTCCGGACATGCCACCCAGTCCTTAATTATCCTTGCCTGCGAGGCCAGAAAATAACTTTTAACATCTGGGAAGCCTAACCCCCCTCTTCTTGTCTCCAGTTTCAATCTTTGCAGGCTGATTCTAGGCTTCTTTCCTTGCCAAAGATATCCGGAGAACCCTCTGTCCAGTCTCTTCATATCTTTTTTAGTAAGACCCAGAGGAAGCATCTGTAAATAGTACAAAATCCTGGGCAGGATATTCATTTTTATAATATTCATCCGGCCTAGCCATGACACCGGATATGCCCTCCATCTTTTCATGTCCCTCAACACTTCCTCGATCATTGGCGTATAATTCAGTCGATATAAATCAGCCAATGATCTTCCAATACGAACCCCCAGGTATTTCAAGGCCCCTTTCACCTCCCGCAGCCCCCAATTTTGTAGATCTACTGACTGTTCTCCACCCAAGCACATTGCCTCTGATTTTGCCAAGTTTATTTTGTAACCTGAGAACACTGAGAAGCACTCAATTAAATCTAGGATGGCAGGTAGGGATTCTTCTACCCGACTCAAGTACAGGATCATATCGTCAGCATATAAAGATAATTTATGCTGCCGCCCCCCCGCCCCCAGAACCCCCTTCACCCTCTCGCATTGTCTGATGGCTGCGGCCAACGGCTACAAGGCGAGGTCAAACAACAGAGGAGAGAGAGGGCATCCCTGCCGAGTCCTCCTAAATAATTCAAAAACTGTGAAAGGCCACCATTAACCACCACTGAAGCTTTCGGTGAACAATACAAGACCCTCACCATGTTGAGAAACCCCAGGCCAAACCCATAGCCCTAAGACCTCCATCATGTATTCCCATTCAATCCGGTCAAACGCCTTCTCGGCGTCAGTGCCAGAACTAAAGTGGTCCCTGGGCGCGAGAGAGACATGAACCACATTCAACAGTCTCCTGACGTTGTGATATGAATGCCTCCCTTTTATGAATCCAGTTTGATCTGGGTCCACCAAACTAGGCATCAACATCTTGAGCCTGCCTTCCAAAACCTTCGCATATATCTTAGCATCCACATTCAGTAATGAGATAGGGCGGTAGGCAGCGCACTCCTTGGGGTCTTTACCCTGCTTAGGGATCACACATATGTTCGCCCTTTCCATAGATGGTGGCAGGGACACCCCCTCTCTAGTGTCTCTATATACTTCCCAGAGCAGATCCACTACCTGATGGCTCACTGTCTTATAGAATTCAATAGGGAGTCCATCTGGGCCAGCCGCTGTGCCCGACCTGATACCCTTAATGGCCTTCCCTATTTCCTCCTTGGTAATATTATCCTCAAGGGCTGTTCTTTGCTGTTCAGACAACTGCCTTAGCGGACCCGTCAAAAACTGTTCCATCCTGCCCTATTCCCTTCTGCCTCTCTTTGATATAGCTTACTATAAAATTCCTAAATCTTTCCCTATGACCTGAGGGTCTCTTGTTACATTCCATGCCTGTTCCGTATTTCCAGCACTCTGGTTTCCCCTTCTCCCTTTAATCAGGTTAACAAGGAGGGGCCAGGCTTGTTCCCCATTCATAGAATCTCTGCTTCACTAGCCATAAATGCCCTTGCCTGCTCCTCCAGCATATTATTCAGCTCTCCTCTGCGCGCCTGGCCCCGCTCACTAGCTCACGTCTCCTTTAAGTACCTGTCCCTCCAGTTCCTTAACCCTTTGGAGTAGGGTCTCATATTTCCTGTTCCTTTCTTTTTTATACCCCGACACAAAGCCAATAATAGCCCCCCTTAGGTAGGCCTTCCCTGCGTCCCATAAGATCTGTGGAGAGGGAGCCGTTTCCTTATTGAGGTCTACATATCTCTTCATTTGTTCATCCAAAAACTCCCTAAACTTCTCATTCCCCATCAAGTATGAGGGGAACCGCCACATATTGAGCCTCTCCCCAGATCCTTCCATTTCTACCATCAGAGTGACCATGGCATGGTCAGATATATGGATGGGTTCATGTCGTACCTCCACTACTTTTTGATACCACCCTCCTTCAGTGTAAATATGATCTATCCTCGACCAGCTCTTATGGGGGTTAGAAAAAAAGGTGTATTCTCTTATTTTTGGGTTCGCCGTCCTCCACACATCTATTAGGTCAAGATCCAATAGCCCTTCCTCCACTCCTTTAAAATTTGCCCCTTGCCACCCTTGGTGATCCATCACCGTGTCAGGAGTGCAATTAAATCCCCAAATTAACCTCTTAATTGTTCTTTGGCCATCACTTCAAGTAAATGTCTGTAAAACTGGGGCTCAGTGACCGCGGGGGCGTATACACTACCAAACGTAGTCGGAGTTCCTCCAAGCACCCCCTCCACAAACACATATCTGCCTTCCCTCCTATCAGACACAGTTCTGGTTATCTGAAAAGGAAGATTCTTGTAGATAAGAACTGCCACCCCCCCTCTTATGTGAGGAGAAGGAAGCTGCATACACCTCCCCTACCAATTCCTGACTAGCTTTCTATGCTCCGCTGGAGTCAAATGAGTTTCTTGCAGAAGGCCTACCTGTGTTCCAACCCTCCTTAAGGCAGTGAGAAGCAGGGTCCTCTTGATAGGGGACAAACCCCGAACGTTCCATGACACTACTTTTACTTTAGCTCTGAGAGCCATCATCCTTGTAAACTACTTTTTACTCCTTTCCTTCCCTTTCTCCGCTTTACTCTCAGCCCCCTCTGTCCAGTAACCTGATATCTTTTCTCTTTTTGACATGTGGATCGAATGCAACAATTTTTAACATAACAGCCCCCAATCAACATTTAACCCCCACAACTTATTTACAATATACCCCAAGTCGAACCCATACAAGGCGTGCAAGCTTGCTCGCCAGTATGTTCTCCCCGGAAGCAAAGTAGGGCTTGAACCATAGAAGAATAGAAAATTCTCTACGTTCAACCTTCCCCCAGGCAAATGAAAAGCTTCTTTCCATCACATGAATCCCCATCCCATTCACCAGCACGTATAAGTCTCCCGCCCCACCTTCCCCCAAAACTGTGGAAAAACCTTTAATTAAAGGAAAAAAAAAAAAAAGGTCTGGCACAACTCTTTGGGGTCTCCTGGGACTAATAAGATTGAGAGCCCCACAAGTCCTCAGACCCCGAAAAGGTCCATAATAGACAATAGTTCATTGTCCCTTTTTTTTTTGTGCCGAGCTCCTCCGCTGAACCTCCACGACAGGGCCGCACCATGAGGGTCTCCAGGTTAGGCCGCACACCCATATATCCATGCGCAGGCCCCCCCGGAGGCCCCTGTGCTTTTCCTTCAAAAGTCATGTCCAAAACCACAGTTTCATTATCAGTCCCATGTGATGGGGTAGAAAACAGTCATAATCATATTGCTTGAAGAATACCTGACCCAAGTGAATCTCGTGCATCGGGAAGTCAACCACTCGTCCTCTGGTAGCGCACTGCTATACACCACGAACTTCCATAAACTTATGACATAGAAAGAGACTAGATGAGCACCGGACATTTCCCTGATTACCCCATCTTTTTTTGAGCTCCGCCACAAAACACCTCGCCTTCTCCACCTCCCAGAAGCTATAAGTGGCTCCTTCGTGCTTAATTTTCAGTATGGTTGGGAACACTATGAACCAGTCCTCTCCCAGCCTCTGACAAGTCACAATCACATCGTTGAATTCCCTTCTCTTTCTTCCGATTTGAGGCGAGTAATCTTGAGACAAAAATAACCGAGCCCCCTCATACTGAAGCTCAGGGAGAGCTTTATATGCTCGCCACATCTCCTGCCTGTCCTGGTAATTATGGGAGCGTATGATCACTTGTCTGGGGGGCTGGCCATTCTGTGGTTTGGGTAGGACCGCCCGGTGTGCACGCTCTAACTTCAGCCTTCCACCTTTTGGCTGCATTCCCAGGAGCTTGGGCAAAACTTTAGCACAGAAGCCCAGGATATCAGAGCCTTCCTTTCCCTCCGGTAACCCTCTCAGCCTCAAATTGTCTCTTCTTAAGTAATTCTCCTGGTAATCGAGGGTCTCCCTCATTTCTGCCACCTGTTTCTCCAGCTCGGTGATCCGTCTGCCAAGAGGGCTCAATTCATCCTCTGCAGTCGAAATTCGTCCCTCCAGCTCCTCTACCCTCTCATTCTGCCTCTCCACCTGCGATTCCACCAAAGCGAGCCTCCCCTCTATTTTGTTCTCAAGGCTCTCTGACTTGGGCGCGAGTGCTGCCATGAGCTGATCTTTCAGCTCGCGACCCAAAGCCGACATCTCTGCCGCCGAGGGGGAGATCGGGCCTGCATAGCTCATTGCAGGACCCGACGCGGCCTTCTGACTGTTTTGTGCCGGTGTTTTCTGGTTTTTCATTGCCGTGGTGACCACAAAGTCATCCATCCCGTTCTCCGATGCACTCCAAAAACGCTGTTCGGGTGTCAGCTAGCTCTTTTAGGTGGTTTTACATCGAAGTTTAAGCCCGAAGGAGGGAGCGATGAGAAAGCACGTCTTCACTCCATCTTGCGGTCACGTAACCCCACGTACATCCTTTTCTAAAGTAACGTCATCACATGCTGTTATAAAATGCAACCCAGTTAAGCAGATAGGCTATCTTTAGCATGTTTAAACTCTAATCATCAGTTTGAGATCCCAACACCAATATTTACATCAACACCTTTCTAAAGTGTTTATACCTTATGTAAAATTCAATGTAATAGTTAATAACTGTAACCCCTCCTAAATTACCTGAATGTGGGTTGAACTGTCAGTTTTAACTACACAAACTATTAAATACAGCATCCTTTGTCATTTATAATTTCTCATATGGAATGAATCTGAATTAGTGTTGTGATACTCCCAGCCCCTCACATAGATTAAAGGGTTTGTACATGTGGACTCATTGCCTAGCGCATATAGCATCACGCTAACTGGAGAGTAAGTGCCATTATTACTGTCTTCTATTTCCCTTGATGGCAAGGGATGTTCTCACCACTCTCAAGATATAAGAGGCTTAATTATTTTAACATTGGCCAGCGTCTGTGGAGAGCCACACATACTGTACACATGGCACTGTACAGTAAAATATGCTGCTCAGAGCCTAGCTGGGAGCCCATCACTTACGTGTGGTAAAATTAACTGCAGTTCAAAACATATATTTATATGGCATAAAGGTGACAGCAGTTCACTGTTTAAGTGACTACAGCTCACATAATGCCTATGAGGGCAAAGTCTGTAATACACTATCAGTTCCTAGTAGCCAAACCTGTTTATCCAGCATCTTGTGAAGCAAAGTCAACTTTAATGCTTTCAATGTTTTTTGCCAGCATCCACCAGATCGTTCAAAATAGACACATTGCCAAAGTAGGCCACTCTTAGTTTAGCTGGTAACTGCTGGGTATAGGCTATTCCAAGGGAGTGCAATGCAGCCAGAACCCCATGAAATGCATTACGGCATTGCCGTGTAGAATAACTGAGGTTTGGAAAGACGTATAGAATGGAACCATCATCCCATGTTAAATATCTTCTTTAGTATGCTGCTAGCAGGACTGAATCTGTGATGTGCTGTCCGTACATTACAATCAGCAGGGTCCTGGGCTGGATTATGTTGGGTGCTCTGTATTTGGGGGTGATTCAATATACTTTGTAGTTATAAATAGAATAATAGATAGATAAGTGTGTGTTACAAGGCAATAATACCATCGAGAGGTTTTGGGGATATGGAACCTTGAGACTGAAGCTCGAAAGGTCATAAAGTCCCCAAAACCTTGAAATGGTATTACTGCCTTGTAAAACACTTATCTTTCTATTATTTTTTGTAATATATGGATCCATTGAAAATACAACAGTTGGCGATGACCTTTGAACTGTAGTATTATCAGCAAAAACGATAGTATTATCACTTTTCAGGATAGTAGTATTGAGAGTAGTGATGTATTACTGGGAACTTTTTGTATAACATAGTATAGTATTATTGAGGCTCATTCATATATTCAAAAGGGTTTGTCCTTCTAAACTACTGTATACCTGTGTAAGTAGTATGTCTGTTTTGATACTGTGGCCACACAGTTTAGATCAGATAATTAATCTAATACTGTTAAAAATACAAAAAAAAAATGGAGCTTCTGCATCACCATAGTAAATCTGATCTAATAACAATAGTCTCTCAAACTTCATTTGAAAGCCGCTATGCCAGTCGTTTAGTGTGCACTTAGTTGGGGAGATATGAATACATGCATAAAATTAAAGATGGAATATGTGTAGGGACTGTTTGATCTCATGCCCTCTTTAGCATAAGTTTATCTGGTTCGATTCCTGGTACTGATGTTTTTGTCTAACCTGTTAGTGACATCTTAAAAAAAAAAATCCAACAAATAAGGCATTATTAAGATATTTGAAAGAAAAAAATAATTTTAAACACAGTAACCTGTGTAATATATTTTGTGTGTGTGTGTGTGTGTGTGTGTGTGTGTGTGTGTGTGTGTGTGAGGTTTTCTTTTTTCCCATGTCAGTCTAATGCATTTCTAAAACCTTGAACTTGTATAAGCATACGGAAGTTGCAGAACTGCATAATCTTGTAGCCAGTCATTTAATGATATCTATGTTTATTTTCTCTGTACATAAAAATGGAATTTGTCTCTGGAATGAGAGCTGCACCTCCAGCCTATCCTGTGTGCTGCACTGAAGGTCCCGATTGGCAGGTTCAAGATATGCTCGCTTGTGTGTTGCATATCAGGGGAAAAGGCTATTTTCAGTCAAGACAGGCAGCTAAAAAAAGTTGACAATGCATTAGAAAAAGCCTTTTAAGTACAGAGAAAATAAACTTAGATATCATTAAATGATTGGTTACAAGATTATGCAGTTCTGCAACCAGGGCATACTTATACAAGTTCTCAGTTTTAGACATGTATTAGATTGATGTGGGGGAAAACAAACTCGCACACAGTCTATATATTACACAGGTTATTGTGTTTTTAATTGCTTTTTTTTTTACTTCCAAGTATTGTAATAAATACTCTGTTGGATTTTTTTAAAGATGTCACTGATGGGCACATCAGTACCTGGAATTGAACCACATAAACTGTATGCAAAAGAGGGCATGAGATCAAACAGTCCGTAGATACATTCCATTTTTTTTTTTGCTACTAGGAATGCTCGTCATCGTACCACCCTGTTTGTTGCAACTAAGTGTACACTGATGAGCAACATAGTGGTTTTAATATGAAGTTTACAAAGTTACTGTCATTCGATCAGGTTTACCACGGCGATGCAGAAGCAACATTTTTAAATTGTCTTGCACGCGCAGCGCAAGCAACATTTTGTGACAGCTTGCAGGAGTTGCAGGTTGTGGAGGTGCGACTATGTTGTGGTCAATGGCGTCACTGCTTTCTTGGGCTGTTCTGTGTGGCACCAATGAATAAGCACGCTGTCTATGACAGCACTTCAGAAGCGTGCCTACAACTTGAAAGAAATCTGCCGCTGCACTGAGAGACAGGCTCGTCATTGCAGTGGCAGATTTCACATGCCTCCAATACGTGCCCCTGGTGAAACATTTCAATACCCATGGTGGCAACTCCCACCATTCACCTCTCACAGTCCCTACAAAGCCAACGTCAGGGGTGCTCAAGCCCCCTGTCGGCATGCCCCCTCCCCGGTTCGTTTGCCGACGGGGGAGCCCAAACTCCATCGGCATAGTGTCCCCCTTATTTTGTCTGTCGAGGGGGGTGCCCAATCCCCCTCAGCATCATGCCCCCCAAAACACAGACACGCTTTCTTTGCCAACAGGGGACCCAATTCCCATTGACTTCAGTCCCCCCCTCCCCAAAAAACACAGGTGGCACACTAGGAGCCCACCCCAATGTGTTGAAAGCAAACCTGTAAATAAAAAATCTTCCTGTGACGTCCCTTTTTTTTTTTTTGTTCCCTGCAAAACAGAAAATGGTCCCTCACGGTCACGGCGCCCCTACCCCAACCGACCACCTCTGCACACCCACCTCCCAACACCCCTCACCCCATACACTTACCTCCAGAGCCCAGCACAATGATCTACGGTGGAGCAGGAGATGTCTAAACTCTTCAAAAGTCAACTGTGAACTGAAGAAAATCACAGTAAGCTGTATAATGGCCTCAATGGGGGGTTTCAACTTAGGTGGATATCTCGCACATTTTTGTGACTTTTGGCTCCAAATTTTCAATGTAGGGTTCTTGGGACCCCACCTCATGAACTTAGTCACTGTCATTTTGTTATACAGATATGAAAGGTGATTTTTGCAGTCACTGCGCGGAATCACCTTTCGGGACCGATTATCGAAATGACAGTGTCACTGTTCATGAGGTGGGCTCCCAAAAAGCCTATGTTGCAAATTTGGTGGAAAAATTCCAAAAATGACTGTTATAAGCATGCATTGCGCAGTTTCCATGCACGCTCGTAACTTTGAGAATTTTTTATATTTTCACTCCAGATTTTCAATATTGCCATTTTTTTACACCTCCTTATGAACAGTACAGCTGTCATTTTCCATATTCTGCCTGACATGTGTTTTCGCACATCTGGCGCACAATGGCACAGTTGCGGTGGGAAATCAACATTTGGGACAGATTGAGAACATCACAGTGACACTGTTTATGAATGGAGGTCCCAAAATGCCTATGTTGAAAATTTGGTGAAAACATTCCACAAAATGACTGTGTTACAAGTGTACGTTATGCAATTTCCATGCACGCTTGTAACTTTGAGAATTTTTAATATTTTCACTCCAGATTTTCAACATTGCCATTTTTTCACACCTCCTTATGAACAGTACAGCTGTAATTTTCCATATTCTGCCTGACATGTGTTTTCGCACATGTGGCACACAATGGCACGGTCGCTGTGGGAAATCAAAGTTCAGGACAGATTAAGAAAATCACAGTGACACTGTTCATGAGCGGAGGTCCCAAAATGCCTATGTTGAAAATGTGGTGAAAGAATTCCACAAAGTGACTGTGTGACGAGTGTGCATTGCATAGTTTCCGCGCACGCTCGTAACTACGAGAATTTTTTATATTTTCACTCCAGATTTTCAACATTGCCATTTCTTCACACCTCCTTATGAACAGTACAGTTGTCATTTTTCACATCCTGCCCAAAATGTGTTTTCACACATCTGGTGCAGAATGGCGCGGTCACCGTGGGAAATCAATGTTTGGGACAGATTAACAAAATCACAGTGCCACTGTTCGTGAGCAGAGGTCCTAAATGCTTTCATGAGGTGGGGTCACAAAATCCCATGTTGAAAATTTGGAGTGCAAATACCAACAAATGTCAGGGGCATTAGGGTTTCTAACCATGACGTCCTACCCTGTAGATACTGACTGGTGTCAGGGGTGTGACTTTGGATTATCAGCTGTAATACTCATGCCATGCCATTCCACCCCCACCCTCGCCCTGTAGCCAGTGACACAGGCATCAAGGTGTGCTTTGGACTCTTCAGCCCCAAAGTTCACCCCATTCTCCTATACCGCACCCATCTCAACGTATTTCCTTATGAAAAGGAGTGAACGTAAGGCCCGATGACCCCAAGGCACAATGCGACACTTGTTGGTGTCTGCAGGGTAGGGTGAGGTGAAATGGCATGAACGTTATGGCCGACGACCCAAACGCACATCTCAATGCCTGTCAATCTCTGCAGAGTGGGGTGGAGTTGTCGTCAGTGCCATACTTCACTGCCATTCCTAATATGCATCTCTCTCTAACTCCTGCACTACCAATGCCAATGCCAGCAAGACAACATTTGGCATGGACAAATGCTTGTTTTTATAGTATTAGATAAAATAACTGATTTAAAATGGGTCATCACTGTAGCAAGACCTATGACTTACATATGTATACAGTAGTTTAGAAGGACAAACACTCCCCCCAAACTAAAAACAAAATACTTTGAATGCCCATCAAATGATCGGAAGACAGCTTTATGCATGAACAGCTGTTTTTGACAGTAGCCATTCTGACATGATATTAGTTTTAACAGTTTTGTTTGCAAAAAAAAGTAATTGAGGCACTCCATACTGACTGTCACAATGAGGTCCAATTGCTATCAGACAGAACAAAAAAAAAACAAGGCTAGACACATTGCTTATTATTAAAATAATCCATTTATTACACTGCTGTAGAAAACTACTAGGAAAGTTAAGATTTACAATATGATATTTGCCATTGATCATTAAGGCACGCCAAGTCTTTCACTTTACAGAAGACACTCACTCCCTCATTTCTAATTCCACAAGCATAAAAAATAAGTAAAAATAGAATAATAGATGGATATGTGTGTATTACAAGGCAGTAATACCATCGAAAGGTTTTGGGGACATGGAACTTGAGGCCGAAGCTCAAGAGGTCCTAAAGTCCCCAAAACCTTGAGATGGTATTACTGCCTTGTAAAACACTTATCTTTCTGTTATTTTTTGTAATATATGGATCCATTGAAAATGCTACAGTTGGAGATGACCTTTGAACTGTAGTATTATCAGCAAAAATGATAGTATTATCACTTTTCAGGATAGTATTATTGAGAGTAGTGATGTATTACTGGGAAATTTTGTAAAACTTAGTATAGTATTATTGAGGCTTATTCATGTAACCCCCCTACAAATGGGGGTTCCCAAAAAGTCTTCCTTGAGCTTGCCTAAATGCTCACTGCCAGGCTCGTGTCCTGCGTTTTAGCAGTTTAAATGTGATTGCCAGAGAGTGCCTATATAGCCTCTGTGCTATGTCTCTTTAAGAGCTGCCTGGATTGCAGTCATAAGTAAATCTGAGAGGGAGCTCTGTTGAAAGATGTAACTATTTGCTGAAAATCATTTGGAGTGATAATGATAATGTAGTTTGTCTAACCTGCCTTCTTTGTAGCAAGGACTGTTTGTTTATTTCCACTATCTTGTTCCTGGACTGCCGAATTGGACCAATCAGTACTGGTGGGACCTAAAATGGAACCGGACTACAGGACCTGTCTGGAGTCAGAATCTGTAGAAATTGTAGTTTTGGGCTTTTGGCACCTTTTTGCATCTAAAGGGGGAGCTTTTGTTGTGACTGACTGACAGACAGATCAGCAAACCGAACCTTTTGGATTCTGGGGAAAGTCCCAGGCTTGCTGGCAGTTGAATCAGATCTAAGTTGGGAGCTGAAGAAGCAACAGCTTGAGACAGTCAAGCAGCTGTCTGAGTAGTTTCGCGTGGGAGAACTGTGGAAAGGCCTGAGTTGTGGCCTGCATGTCTGCCTGCTGCCCCGAGAGGGAGAGAAGAGAATTATTTTGGACTAAATCCAAGTTTGTGAGAATGAAGTAAGCCACTTATTTTTTTTACCAGGCTCATACCTGAAGAAGACCGAAACTTTTGCTGAATGCGATCGGCCTGTCAGGATTTCAACTGCTTTTGAATCGCTGGTTTGTGCAGAGAGTTTGCGATCATGACCAGAGAGTGATTTGCCTGGTACAGTAAAATTTCCTTACATGTAAATGTGCTGTGAGTTGTTAGTGGGTCATGATTTGGTTCCCACTGTGTGAACTGTGTTCTGCTTGCTGGAAGCTGTATCCAGCCCAAAACAGACTGTATCTGAATTTGTCTCCATTTGTCTGGGGCCCTTGCCACACTGGCCCAGCCAGACTACCTGCTGCACAGAGAAAGCCATCGACGAGAGACCTGCCTGGGGATCAGCCCCTTGCTCCACGCTTGAACAGAAACAACGCCTCAGCGATTCGTGTGGGCCCTGCTTCTCCTGGCACTCAAGATTAACCACCTGTTGTCTCGATTTTCGTCCAGCCTGTGTCCAGTCTTGGGTATCATGAGTAATCAGGGTAGCTCCCTGCAACAACAGCCTAATCTAAAAGTGTGTCATCTGATTGTCTTGTTGTTTTGTTTTCAGGAACTGAGCCCTCCGGCTCTCCGGATTACAAATATTGTGTGTTGTGCATGTTGTTTTCTTCCATCACAGGGCCAAACCAGCTGCAACATTTCTGGTTAGCCCACCATTCTCCATCTGGGTACCCAGAGTGTGTGACTGTTTATGGACCCTGAAGTGCATGCATAACTGTTGGACTGATACAGCCTTAAAGCAAATTAACCTGATTACGCCCCTCCCTTGTTCAAGTCCCTTAAAATAAATCAGATCTAACTCTTTTTTGCAATTACCCTGGCTGTGGTTCCAGTTTGTGCAAGAGTACTGTACTGCTGTTATTTGCTGTGCATAACTTTGTTTTACAGGGGGTCCCCAGGGGGGCCGAGCCAGAAGAAAGTCCTGGTGGTAAGTGCAAAAAGTGTGGGTACTTGTGTTGTGTATCAGGGGTATTGTGAAAGTGATTATTGTGTATTGTTCCAGCCACTAGTAAGGAAAGGGGGGGTTACAGTGTCCCGGAGGGCTGTGCCCAGGGTAGCTTGACCACTACCAACCCTGACATCCAGGTGGAGGTACCCGTTTCGGAACTCAGGCCCCTTAACCTGCTACTAGCCAAGCAGGCAGGGGTAGTAGCCCTTGGGATAGTGCCACCTAGGAGTTACATTACTATATTCTGACTTATGCAGTATGGTCTCCCCATAGGAGTGCCCTGGTGCCGAAATGGTTAATAGAATCTATGCAAATTATGGAATGCTACACTCGAGCTCATTTTTCAAATCACTGTCCCTGGTAAACAACTGTAAACCGTCAGATTCTTTACCCTGCTTGCCTCAGTAAGATGTCGCCAGAGAGCTCTCCTTCATTGCTTGAAAAAATGTTATTTTCTCGGTTATTTTACAAGTAGAATTCTTTTATTTGGTATTTTTTTCACTGTCCTTGGTTTTCAGGTAGTATTTGTTTAGATTTTTAGTGTTTGGGGTAAGTAGTCGTTTTTTCTCCCTGGTCCCTTAAAGGGGCACTGTCAGCTTTACCCCTCCGTTTTTAGTAATCTCTTCAGTAGTGTGCTCTTTGGCATACATTCTGTAATTATCACAGCAGAATAAGCCTGTCAGAACTTTGAAATGTAGCACAAATACCTTAAATATAGAGTTTAAGAAAAGTATTAGTCTTTCTCTCGGTCAGCCCAAAACTCTGGCGACACCGGAAGCATAATCCCATTGAGGACGCGCACCAGGACTGAGCGCGGTCACAAAGCAGCATTTTATACCAAGTCAACTTTAAGAACATGCTGCCCATATAAGTGTGTATGTCGTGAACTGCTCCTGGTAATTTAAAATTAAATCTGAGCCTTGCATGGCTCGCAATTTACTTTCAAAACAGATGCTGAAATCCCGCGCATGCTTGGAACACAGATGTGTTGAGATCCCGTGCATGCTTGGGACACAGATGTGTTGAGATCCCGAGCATGCTTGGATCACAGATGTGTTGAGATCCCGCGCATGCTTGGAACACAGACGTGTTGAGATCCCGCCGCGCATGCTTGGAACACAGATGTGCTGAGATCCCGCGCATGCTTGGAACACAGATGTGTTGAGATCCCGTGCATGCTTGGAACACAGATGTGCTGAGATCCCGCGCATGCTTGGAACACAGATGTGTTGAAATGTCGCACATGCTTGGAACACAGATGTGTTGAGATCTCGTGCATGCTTGGAACACAGATGTGCTGAAATCCTGCGCATGTGCAAGAGCGTGCCGCCCTTGTGCATGTGCAGGATTTCGGCATTGGTTTTAAAAAGTAAATTGCGAGCCGTGAAGGGCTTGTTTTTAATTTTAAATTACCAGGAGCAGTTTGCGACATACACAGTTATATGGGCAGCATGTTCCTAAAGTCGGCTTGGCATAAAATGCCACTTTGTGACTGCGCTCGGTCCTGGTGCATGTCGTAAATGGGATTATGCTTCCGGTGTCACCGGAGTTTTGGACAACCTGAGGGAAAGACTAACTTTGCTAAATACTTATATTTCAGGTATTTGTGTGCATTTCTAAGTCCCTGGGGTTATTCTGCTGTGATAATTACTTAGGTGTGTGCCAAAAGACACACTGCACAGAGATTACTAAAAACAGAGGGGTAAAGCTGACAGTGCCCCTTTAACCGGGGGAAACCGACACATCCCTTCATTAATTTTGTAATTTATTTGTAATTTTAGTTAAATTCCCCTCCAACTCGGTATAGTTGGTTAGATAGTGAAATTTTACCGGAGTAACTCCTGGTTTATTGGGTCAGTTTCAACCAGGGTAACTCCTGATCCTGTTACTATTTACAAACCCAGGGAAACTCCTGGTTTTCCTGTGTTTAGGTTTAACAAAAAAAAAAGTCTTTATTTTTTTCTTCTGGTAACTGGGTTATGTCACAGAAACCAAAAAAGAAGAGAACAGGACCCACTGGTTTCCTGCACTGTACCGAGTGCGAGGAACTGTTTGCTAAAGCAGATCCTCATTTAGTGTGTTTATTCTGTCTGGGGTCTGACCACTTGCAGAGAGATTGTGAAATCTGCGCTAATTTTCCTTGGTCTACTCTTGATAGGAGATTGAAAAGACTGAGGGAAAAACAGCTGAAAAGGCTGCTAACCCAGCCGCTGAGCAACTGGATGAACTGGAGGGGCTGCCCTGTGACCGGGGTGATAGCTCTGCAAAAAAATGTACAGCTGAAAAGGCTGCTGAACTGGACATCACGGTAAAAAAGAAGAGGAAGGAAAAGCACCAGGAACCGTAACCGAAGCAAACCGTGGTTCCTTCTGCTGAAGAGATCGCTAACGCGATTCAAATAATTCAGTCTCTACAGTCCCTGGTTCCGGTCGGGAAGCAACCGGTTACCCCAACCTCCCGGTTCACAATCAATCCACGGTTTAACTGACCAAGGTGGGGATCTTCTTGGGAATGATGATTTTGGGATGGAGCCTGATGATGATGAAGATGACAATTATGGGGAACCTATTGATCCTGACATTTCCCCTGATCCTCATAGGCCAGAATCCCCTGATAAGGGAACTGAGGATTTTACCTCATATTTTGCTTTCATGAAGCAAGTGGCTCAGTCCCTTGACCTTCCATCCCAGGAAGACATAGAGGACAAGGAGGAAGAGAGCTATAAAGAAATGATGGATGTCCCACCATCAAAGAGGTTGCTCCTCCCTCTTCACAAATCATTAAGAAAGCAGACCATGAAGGTACTGCAAAACCCTACTTCTGTTCCAGCCACAGACAGGAAGGCTGACAGAAAGTATTGGGTAGCCAAGACTGGGGTTGCTTTTCTTTTTGGGCATCCCAGTCATGAAGGAGTGGTACAGGCTGCAGCTTGTGACAAAGCTGGCATCCCTTTGGCCTCCCAGCCACCAGAAAAAGATTCTAGAAGGGTGGATTCCATCGCAAAGAAAATGTATTTAGAATCTTCCCTGGCTATAAGACAAGCTACTTATATGGCATATATAGCCAGTTACCAAAAGAACATGTGGTCCACAGTCCTGGAATTTGCCAAGGCAGCCCCTCCTTCCATGGCTGCTGACATGGAGGAAGCTGCAAAAAGGGGCATTGAAGCCTCTAAAACGCAATTCAGGATGGCAGTGGATGCTAACGACACTGCATCCAGACAGGTGGCATCTTCTGTATCTTTGAGGAGGTTTGTCTGGCTCAGGACTACAAACCTGACTCAAGATACTCAGAACAAGGCAATGAATGTCCCTTGTGACCCAGTGTCTCTGTTTGGGGAACAAACAGAGGCATATATGAAAAAAATGGATGAATACAAGGCTGCCTACAAAAGTGCAGCAGCTAAGGAGAGGGCTGCCAACCCCCAAAACCACCATGCAAGGAGTGGCAGAGGTAAAACTCCTTACAGGCCTTTCTTCCAGCCTCAAGTTTTTCCCCAGTACCAGTCCAGGGGATACTTCAGGGGTAGGGGTAGGAGGGGTAATGGCTGCACTAACCCCTCTGTTCAGCCTGTAGCTCAGTCCAAGCAGACTCCCTGAGGGGACTACTTGGGTCGCCTCCCCAATCCCAGTAGGGGGCAGGCTGGCCCATTACTTCCAGGAGTGGAAAAACATCACCACAGCCAAGTGGGTCCTGAAAGTAGTGGGCCTGGGACTTGTTCCCAGCTTCAAGGTCTTGCCAAAGCTGAGGTCAAGAGCCTTCAAATCCTCCTGCCCCTCAGAAACAGCCCTGCTGGAGAAGGAAGTTTCAAGTCTACTACTGTTAAATGCAGTCTCTCTTTCCCAAAATTGTATTCCAGGTACTTCCTCACAACAAAGAAAACAAGGGAGTGGTGACCCATCCTTGACCTCAGATAACTAAACAAGCATCTGACAAAACCAAAATTCAAGATGGTCACCCTGGCTACCATACTCCCTACCCTAAGGCAGTGGGATTGGTTAGCATCCGTAGATCTCAGACGCCTATTTTCACATTCCAATCAGAGGGTCACACAGAAAGTACTTCAGATTCAGGCTGCCATCCGGTCATTACCAATTCAGGGCAATGCCTTTTGGACTGAAATCTGCTCCAAGGGTGTTCACAAAGTGTCTGGCCGTGGTAGTGGCACACCTGAGGCGTCAAGGGGTGGCAGTGTTCCCCTATCTAGACGACTGGCTCATAGTAGGCCATTCACACCAGCAAGTGAGAGAGGCTCTGTCAAGGTTCTGTGTGATAAAGGCGAGTCTAAAAGACCACCTATCACATACAGCGAACAAACTAGAGCCCATAGAAAAAAGGGAGACGGATATTGTACTGACCGTCGCAAATAGCGACGGTCACTACAATACTTACGAAAACCACATAAAATCATTTTTTTATGAGGGGGTTGCACCCCCCACCCACCCCTTGCAGGGGGCAAGTCCCCCGCACCCCCCAAACTTAAATAATCAACTCTGAAGGGGGTGCAGACCACGGATCAAGTTATTGGATTAAAAAAAAAAAAGGTTTCTGGCTATAGCTGGACCCAAACCCGTGTCTGCTTGCATTGCAAGCGGTGGTGTACACTACTACATTATGCAAGCAGCTCAGTGGGAATTGGCCACAAAGTACATAGATACATAGATACATAGACAGTGTCGGCAGATAAGGGCCTATGGCCCACCTAGTCTGCCCATTTGAGTTTGTAAGTTCAGTTTGTTTTCCTAGAAGTCTATTTCCCCTTACCCCTGACCTCTAGAATTCCCTTATGTCTATCCCATGCATTCTTAAATCCCGTGATTGTTTCAGCCCCAACCACTTCCTCTGGCAGGGTGTTCCACTTGTCCACCACCCGTTCTGTGAAGAAATTCTTTCTCATGTTTCCTCTGAATCGTCCTCCCTCCAACTTCATCCCATGCCCTCTAGTCCTGAAACATCTTTTTCGCTTACAAAAGTGTTTTCCTGCACCCTGTTCCTCCCTGTAAGATACTTGTATGTCTCTCTCATATCCCCTCTCCTCCTCTCCTCCGAGGTACATGTTCAGTTCCTTCAGCCTGTCTTCATAGGACTTGTGATGCAATCCATGCACCATCTTTGTTGCCCTCCTCTGAACCTTCTCTACCCTGTCTATGTCCTTACGTAGGTATGGTCTCCAGAACTGTACACTGTACTCCAGGTGGGGCCTCACTAGTGTCTTGTATAGCGGAATTATGACCTCCCTTTTCCTGCTGGTGATGCCCTGCCTATACATCCCAGCATCCTATTTGCTTTACCTGATGCCTTGTCACACTGTTTCCTACCTTGAGGTCATCAGAGATGACAACCCCAAGATCCCTTTTCCTGTTTGGTGCATGCTATATCCTCACCCCCAACTGATATATTGTGCCAGGGTTTTGTGCCCATATGCATTATCTTGCACTTCTTTGCATTGAATTTCAACTGCCAAACTCTTGACCATTCTTCAAGTTTCTGCAGGTCCTTCTCATTCTGTCTACACCCTCTGGTGTGTCTACTCTGTTACAGAGCTTTGTGTCATCAGCTAACAGTGAAATTCTGCCTTCTATATCCTGTGCAATGTCACTGATGAAGATGTTGAATAGGACCGTCCCAGCACTGATCCCTGTGGTACCCACTGGTCACTCTTCCCTCTGTGGAGTGACAGCCATTTACCACCACCCTCTGTGTCCTGCCACCCAGCCAGTTACCTACCCACCACACTACTGTCCTGCCCACACCCATATTCCCCAGTTTGTGTAATAGTCTTCTATGTGGCACAGTGTCAAAGGCCTTGCTGAAGTCCAGATAGGCCATGTCCACTGCCCTCCCTGATCCACCTCCCTAGTCACCCAGTCAAAAAATTCAATGAGGTTGGTCTGACATGACCTCCCCCTGGTGAAACCATGCTGCCTTGGGTCCTGTAGTCCATTGACAACCAGATGTTCCACCAATCTTCCTTCAGTAGTGCTTTCCATGATCTTTCCCACTACCGAGGTGAGGCTGACTGGTCTGTAGTTCCCTGCTTCCTCTTTGTTCCCACTTTTTGTATAAGGGGACTA
The DNA here is from genome assembly GCA_016271365.2 of Neoceratodus forsteri. Classification (NCBI taxonomy): domain Eukaryota; kingdom Metazoa; phylum Chordata; order Ceratodontiformes; family Ceratodontidae; genus Neoceratodus; species Neoceratodus forsteri. The sequence goes on from CM028131.1 coordinate 1,688,935,812, forward strand.
CATCTGCTGTCCTCCAGTCTTTGGGTACCTCCCTGTTTCCAGTGATTGGCTGAACAGGATAGCCAGAGGTTCAGCCACCACCTCTCTTAGTTCTTTAAGGACCCTGGGGTGCACCCATCTGGCCCCATTGCTTTATCAGCTCTTATTACTTCCAGTTCCTTCAGGACCCTTTCTCGTGTAAAGGGACTTGTGTCCATTTCTGCACCATTCTCACCCTTGTACTCCCTTCAGACCCATTACCCCCTCTTCCTTAGTAAAGACTGAGCAGAAATACCTGTTCAATATGTCAGCTTTACTGTTGTCATCCTCCACGCGGCTCCCATCCTCCCCCTTCAGTCTCACTATCCCTCCCTTTGTCCTTCTTTTTTCACTTATGTACCTGTAAAAGGTTTTGTCCCCTTTAACCACTGATTTTGCAATGTGTTCTTCTGTCTGAGCTTTGGCTTCCCTTACTGACTTCCCTGCCTCCCTTTGTTTCTCCTGGTACTTCTCCCTAAAAGTATACTATATCCTGTAATAGTGAGTATAGCTCCTTACTATACTCGCAATACAGGATATAGCGACCTATTGCACCACTTGCTGTCTTGTAGAGCGCTATTATTGAGTCGCTCAAAGGTGCAGCACTCAATAATCAGTGCTCTACATGAGTGCTACCCTCTGTCAATAACACAAAACACTCTCTTCTCTCTCAGGTTCTTAGTGAACCACAAAAAGTCTGTACTAGAACCAGTTCGGCTACTAAAGCTCATAGGGTCAGAACTGGATATAAAGAAGGGAATGGCTTACCTACCCCAAGACAGGGTGGACAACCTTAACCAGATAGCCAGTTCCTTCACACTTCATGTCTCTAGGCCAGCAAGGCACTTCCTATACTTGTTAGGCCACATGGCAGCCTCCACAGCTACTGTGTTAGGCTCAAGGTTCCAGATGAGAGACATCCAGTTTCACCAAAGTGAACACTGGTCCCAAAAGAGGGACTCTCTTTCAAAATTAGTCCCAGTGACAGCCTTTTTTCTTCAAGCCCTGCAGTGGTGGCAAGAAAGGAGCAACCTCAGACAAGAAGTACCCTTTCTGGAACAGTTCCCTTCTCTGGTGCTAACCACAGATGCATCCCAACTGGGGTGGGGCGACATCTGAGGGCACACTGCTCACAGTTTATGGACAAGCAGGAATCTCTCCCCATATCAATCAGTTGGAATCAGGGCAGTTCTTTGGCTCTTCAGTCATTTGCCATCAGATCAGAGGAAGGTAGCAGGTCAGAAAGACAGCACAGCCACCATGTACCGCATAAACAAACATGCACAGAGGTGAAAATTTGGACCTTGGCATTTCTAAACGTATCCTCTCACCGTCCACCTGCAGGAAAGGACATGTCTTGGCTGATGCTTCCAGCAGAATAAACCAGAACCACCACGAATGGTCACTGAACAAACAAGTCTTACAGACCATTTCAGAATGGGCACCCCAGAGGTGATCTGTTTAAAACCCCAGACAATCACCAGCCCTCAGTATTGCTGCAGCCCCTTCAGGGCACAATTGAATGCACTTTTGCTGGATTGACAGGGAGGTTCCATGCTTTTCTTCCCTTTCCTCTGTTACTGAAGTAATAAACTCGGAAAACGGCCACAGTGATCCCATTGCCCCAGATTGGGCCAGACACCCTTGTACTCATGCTCCTATCTTGTCAGTAACCAGCCAATCAGTCTCCCCAGGAGCAAATCACAATAGTCCCCACAGGGCAGGATCATGTACCCCAACCTGTCGTCCCTCAGACAAAGCATGGCTCTTGAGGACTTAGAGTATGCAAACCTGCATCTCTCAGAGAATATGGACATAAAGAGAGTCTCCAGAAAGCCTTGAGCAAGAAAACCATGCCTCTAAATGGAAAGATTTTCGTTCAGCAAGGGCTTGACCACACCCAGCTGATCTTCATAGTCCTGGTTATATGGCCTTGCGTTCCACAGGTTTAACTATTTCCACCTTAAAAGTACCTGGCAGCAATCTCGCTATTTATCAGCAGGTAAGGCATTCCCAGCTTCAAAACCAGTGTTCGTTTTATGTTTGCTTGCACATGTGCAAAACATAGTGCCATCATCCGAGTTTTCAGAGATGTGTCAGCCTCTTCAACCAGTCAGTGTATTTGCAGAACCGTAGCGGAAGCAATCACTGTCAGCTGTCGGCAACTGAAAATGCAGTGGCATACAGTTGAAAGGAGGCTCCGCGGGTGAGAGGCTCTTCCCACACACCACACACACCCGCGCTGCGCACACTGCGTGCTCAAAGCCTTCCCTCCCCACTCACGGCCAGAGGGCCCTAATCCCCGCCGGCTACCCAAAAGCCAAAGTGAGAACCCACCCCAGCGTGGTAAAATGATGTTATGGCGAGGTGCCCAATCCCCATTGGCTCCACTGTCTCCCCCAAGCATCCAGGTGCCTGCGCTGGGGCCCACCCCAGCGTGGCAAAATTGTTATAGCCGGCAGGGGTGCCAAATCCCCCGTCGACTCCAGCCCCCCCGAACAGCCTTTCAGCTGCTGCGCTGGGAGCCCACCCCAGCGTGGAAAACGTCCTTCGTCGTCTCAATAAAGAAAGAATACACCTGCAAATAAAAAACTGTCCCTCGGCACTTCTCCCTGCCCCCCTCCCACAATCCGCACCCACCCACTGCGCACCCTGCCTCCCCACACCCCCCTCACCCCAGACTTACCTCCTGAGCTCGGCGCGACAATCTACGGCGGACCGGGAACACGTCTGCACTCTTCAAAGCCGACTGCGAACTGAGGAAATGCCGGTAAGCTGTATAATGGAATAGATAGAGTTTTTTCAACTTTATTGCATATCTCAGGCATTTTTTGGAATTTTTACACCAAATTTGTCAACATGGCGTTTTTGGGACCCCTTCTTATGAATGCTGTCACTGTCATGGCGTTACTCGGGCCCGAAGGGTGATTTCACAGCCACTGCGTGAAATCACCTTTCCAGAATGATTAATGAAACGACACTGCCAGTGTTCATAAGGTGGGCTCTCAAAAAGCCTATTTTGAAAATTTGGTGGAAAAATTTCTAAAATGACTGTTTTATGGCGTAAGCGCACAGTTCCTACGCACGCCTGTAAGTTCGCAAATTTTCAATATTTTCACTCCAGATTCTCAACATTGCCATTTTACCACACCTTCTTATGAGCAGTATAGCTGTCATTTTCACATCTCACCCAAAATGTGTTTCCACCCATGTAGCGCCGCGTCGGCATGATCGGTGTCTTGGAAATCAATGTACAGGACACATTAAGAAAATCACAGTGATACTGTTCATGAGCAGAGGTCTTAAAATGGCTATGTTGAAAATTTGGTGAAAAATTCTAAAATGACTGTTTTACGGTGATCGTTGCTCAGTTCCTCATACTTTCGTAGGTTGTGAAAATTTCAATGTTTTCACTCCAGATTTTCAACATTGCCATTTTACCACACCTCCTTATGAACAGTACAGCTGTCATTTTCACATCTCACCCTAGCGTGTTTCTGCCTATGGCGCTGATAGGCGCGGTCGTTGTCTTGAGAAATCAATGTATGGGACAAGTTAAGAAAAGCACAGTGACACTGGTCATGAGCAGAGGTGTTAAAATGGCTATGTTGAAAATTTGGTGAAGAATTCCCAAAAATGACTGTTTTAGGGCGCCGTTCGCAGTTCCCTCTGAGACTAGTAGGTTTACGGATTGTAATATTTGCACCAGATCTTCAACAGTACCATTTACTGCACTTCCTTATGAGCAGTGCAGCTACCATTTTCACATCTCGCTAAAATGTGTTTCCGCACATGTAGCGCAGAATGGTACAGTCGGTGTGCGAAAACAATGTTTGGGACAGATTAAGAAAATCACAGTGACACTGGTCATGAGCAGAGGTCTTAAAATGGCTATGTTGAAATTTTGGTGACAAAACTCCTTAAAATGACTGTGTTATGAGTGAGCATTGCACAGTTTCCACGCACCCTCGTAAGTTCATGAATTTGTAATATTTTCAGTCCAGATTTTCACCAGTGGCATTTTCCACACCTCCTTATGAACAGTACAGCTGTCATTTTCCACAACATGGCCGAAATGTGTTTTCACACTTTCAGTGCAGAGATGCGTGGTCGCTGTGGGAAATCATTGTTCGGGACAGATAAAGAAAATCACACTGACACTGTTCATGATCGGAGGTCCCAAAATGCCTGTGTTAACAATCTGCTATAAAAATCCCCAAGCTAGTTACATTACGGGTGTGCGTTGCACAGTTTCTATGCACGCTCGTGACTTCACCAGTTTTTTTAAGATTTTCACAGCAGATTTTAACATTGCCATTTTTACACCTCCTATGAACAGTACCACTGTCATTTTTACATCCTGTTGAATATTTTTGCACCTGTGGTGCTAAATGCCATAGTCACTGTGCAAAAGCAGCTTTCGGCTAACAAACTGATATTGCCACTGTTCATGAAGTGAGGGTCACAAAAAAAACATGTTGAAAATTTGGAGTGAAAATAGCAATGAATGCCTGAGGCGTTAGGGTTTCCGACCATAACGCCCCACCCTGTAGAGTATGACAGGCATCAGGGGTGTGACTTGGGATTCTTGCCTGTCATGCTCATTCCATTCCACCCCCACCCACACCCTGCAGCCAGTGAGAGGCATCAAGGTGTGCCTCGGACTCTTAGTCCAAACTTCACCCCATTCTCCTATACCGCACCCATCTCACCATATTTCCTGATGGAATGGGGTGCGCATAAGGGCCAAAGACCCCAAGGCACACCGTGACACTTGTCAGTGTCTGCAGGATAGGGTGTGGTGAAATACCGTGGTCGTTATGTCTGACGACCCAAAGGCACACCCCAATGCCTGTCACTGTCTGCAGGGTGGTGGTGGGGTTGGCTTCAGTTCAATACTACGCTGCCCTTCCTATTATGCAGCTCTGTAACTTCTACACTGCCAATGCCAGCAAGCAAACATTCGGCATTGACAAATGCTTGTTTAAGGGGTTACTACATTTGCATCCACCACATAGGAAACCTACTCCCTTGTGGGATCTGAATATTTGCATTGTGCAGCTTATGCAGCCCCCCCCCAGTCCATGTCCACAGCAGACCTCAAATATGTGACTTGGAAAAGAGAGTTTCTGGTAGCCATTACTTCTGCCAGAAAGATCAGTGAGCTCCAGGCACTATCTACAGAGCCTGGTTACATTGCTGGCCATAGAGACAAGATAGTCCTTAGGACTAACAGAAAATTTCTGCCCAAGGTGGTATCAGAATTCCACCTCAACCAGTCTATTACTTTGCCAGTCTTCTTTACAGACCATGCCACCTCAGCTGAGCGCAGGTTGCATAGCCTAGGTGTAAAGAGGGCAGTCAGCTTATTTTCTTGACCACACAAAGGGTCACAGACAGGATCAGACTCAACTCTTCCTTACTTATGGAGAGGTGGGAAAAGGGAAGTCTGCCACAAAACAATCTATTGCAAGATGGATTATGGCTTGTATTCAGTTTTGCTATAACAAGGTGGGTAAGCAACCACCTGCAGGCCTCAGGACCCATTCAACTAGAGGTATAGCAGCTTCTATGGCAGCTGCAAGGGATATTCCCCTAGTGGACATTTGCAAAGCTGCAACCTGGAAGACCGTGCACACTTTCACCAAACATTATTGTTTGGATATCCAGGCCAGAGGAGATGCCAGGTTTGGCACAGCAGTCCTGCAGAGCCAGTTTCCTAGATAAGTTATAGGCCCACCTCCAGAGGCACTGCTTGGTAATCTGCATAAGTCAGAATACAGTAAGATTTCCTAGGGTTTGAAGAAAAAATTACTCACCTTAGTAATCTTGTTTCTTCTAAGGGAATATTACTGTATTCTGAGCTCCCTCCCTTCCTACCCTGCTAGAAACCCATGGTCACTGCACTACAGCTGTGACAGAGTTGTTGCAAACCTGGGGGTGTGGATGGTCTTGTTTTGGGGCATCTGTGGCTTGAGTCTTGGTGATGCCATTTGGCAAGTTCTCGGAAGGAAGAATAAGTTTTTTCCTTTTAAATTATTAGGGAGGGTTGTTGTTTCTATTCTTATTGTTATTACTATTATTATTATTATATTATCCAGAAATTGATTCATGCATGCTTCGTAAGAATCTGATGGTTTAGAGTTGTTTACCAGGGACAGTAATTTGAAAACCGAGCTCGAGCCTAGCATTCCATAATTTGCATAGATTCTATTAACCATTTCAGCTCCGGGGCAGTCCTATGATGAGACCATACTGCATAAGTTAGAATACAGTAAGATTCCCTCAGAAAAAACAAGATTACTAGGGTGAGAAATTTTTATGTTTGCTTGTACGCATGTGCAAGAAACATAGTGCCATCCTAGGAGTTTTTGCAGGTGTGGCACCCTGTCTTCCAATGCAGTTAGTGTGTTTGCAGGCTCTGCCACAGTTCACCAATGAATGCTGCAGCTGTCTATGACAGCTGTTGAAAATGCAGTGGCGTACAGTTGAAAGGGAGAGACCGCTTCAATGAGCGCCGATAACGTGGTGTTGATTAGCATATTGTTGGCAATCCTGCTTGTCTTTGAGGTAGACGAGAGCAGCAAAATTCATGACTGTTCCAACCAGATAGAGGAGAGCAGCAGAGTCCGTTACTGTTCCATCCCCCTTCGCCAGTGTTCCATCCCCTGTCCTGCACGATCGTGGAGGGCTATCCTGTAATTCCTCTTATCCCTCGTTCTGCAGTATCGCAAAATCAGAGAGTATTGCTCCCGGGTTATTTTTTTTTTTTATTAAAGAAACTTACACAGACATGGGAGAAAAAGAAAGCAACATACCAGAAGGACGATCCTCCTATGACATCTACATGCACTCCCCTCCTCGCCGCACACAGTATGGCTGACGGGGGTGCCTGATTCCCCCGTCAGCTCTGCACCCCCCCACAGACTCTAGGTGCCACGCTGGGAGCCCACCCCAGCGTGACAAAAGTCATAATGGCGATGGGGTGCCCAATCCCCGTCGGCTCCACTCAACACCCCTCCCCCAAAAAACAGATTTCCAGTTGCCATGCTGGGGCCCACCCCAGTGTGGCAAGCGTCTGTATAGGCCGATGGGGAGCCCAATCCCGTCACGGCTGCACTGACCAAAAAAAACTTTCAGCTACCACACTGGGATCCCACCCCAGTGTGGCACAAATCCAGCGTAGTCTTCCAAAAACAAAGAACACCTGAAAACAAAAACGGTCCCTCGATTGTCTT